>CM034148.1:713951492-715151492 GCA_019776745.2 Taxus chinensis
GTATTTTTCCTATCAAAGTTTTTCCTACACATTCGGAGGTCACGTGGATTCTTTTGGTTGGTCAAGGGACTACAGGCGAATGCTTTAACTTATCACTTTTTAGTTTTTTGGCAAAAAGGTAAATTTGGTCCCGTAGCTTTGCTCAAAGCTGATTGGTTCTTTTGGTGCTTACATGTCTTCTTCTAATTGGATGGGGTGTGATGGGTTTGTTTTTTCAACTTTTCCCTTTTTTCTACTTCAGAAAAAGGTTTGAACTCGCCCTGCGACCCCGTCAGGCTCTGATTAAAGCAATTTTTAAGTGGCAAGGAAAAAGTCTTACTTTGACCCCGCAGGAGGACACATGGCAAAGCTAATGGTGGAGATGTGGGCTTTTCAGAGGTATGTTGGATATTTTTCCCTTTTGGAAAAATGGAATAAAATTCTAAAATGGAAGCATGCCCCCGCCAAATCATTTTGAAACCTTAAGGTTTTTGAAGTTGTGCCATAATGACACATGGTGAGCCCATGCTCATTCAAGGTCTCAAATTTTGGGAAACATCTCAAGATGCACCACTATGACATGTAGCAGTTTGAAAATTCAAAGGGGTGGGGAAGCAGACCATTAGAGGTAACTTGGATTTTTTTCCTCTTGTCATCAAAAGGATTAAAATCTCAAAATGGCTCGCAGGCTCGAACAAAATGAGGTCAAGTTCAGTGTTGAAAATGTCAAAAGGCAGGGAGGCGGGCCATCAGGGGAAACTTGGATATTTTGCCCCTTGATATTCAAATGACTAAAATCATCAAAATGACCCATAGGCCTGATAGAGAAAAGTCAAAACTTGCTCCAGTCAACAGCGGAAGTGTGGACCTTCGAAGGAAAATTGGAAAATTTTCCTATAGTAGAAAAAGGAGTTAAAAGTGAAAAAGGAAGCATGGTTCCGATGGGACCCACATTGGGACATGTGTCATGCCCATTTTTTAGGGTGGAGCTATGGGGAAAACTTGGAAAATTTTCCCTTTTCCAAAAATGAGGTGAAATGGTAGGATTTGGCCGTGGTTCCTTTGGGGCCCACCTTAGGACATGTGTCAAGGTCATTTCTCAAGGGCGGAGGTGCAAAACAAAATGTGAAAATTTTACATTTTTCCAAAAGTTGTAAAAGGAAAAAAGGAACTCATAGGCCTATTCTAAAATGGATCTCCCACGTGGACGGTCCAAATTTAAAATAGAAATCAACGGCAACTATGTCTCTGTATTTGATTTTTCTGCCATTTTCACTCTAGAGCTCCTAGGGATGTGTATTCTTGTGGTTTTTTTAATCTTTTCTTGAAGTCTCCTACACGCCAAATGAATAGGAACATTAAATTTGGCATCTTGGTTTGGTGGGGAATGTCTATAAACTTCTCTCACCATTAATATGTAATCTGACTGTCGGATTTGACCATATTTTTCTTTCCTTGGCAAGCGAACGACCTGTTGATAATTTGGGTTTGGTGAGAAAAATCCGGGGACGTCTTCTACCATTAATGTGAGATCTGATCTTTAGGCTTGATCTGATCTCCCATTTCTTCTTCCCGAGAACACAAAGATATAAATTGGACAGAATAGGGGTGGAAGTGGTTGGTGAGTAAAGGGAAAAGTGATATACCAGAGGAAGGAGTTGAATGCGGCAGATTTTTGAAGAGATCTGGACCCCTGAGCACGTGGTGATTTTTTCCAGATTTGATTCTGCGAATCACGATCGTGATCATGGCAAGTAATGGTGGAACTCAATGTGTGGAGTTTGGGGCGAAAAGGCTCTGTTGAAAATGTTATAAATGGCACAAATTTATCATGTAAATGGTTGGAGTGTCAGGGGCCGGGATTGATTTTTCTAATAGAAAAAATCTTGATATAGCCCATCCTTTTTGAAGATATTTTGAGAAGCATGTATATCTATTTTGTATTGAATTTGATTGTGTCAAGGTGGTTGTGAGTGTACAACCATTGACAAGCTCTGAGACTGTTGAAAGAAACTTTCCCCTGATGATGAATCTACTCAATTTTGAGTTAATTTGTGTCAATCTTGGAGAAATTTGTGTCTAATTTTTTTCAGAATGTCTGTAAGTATTTTTTTCTTATTCCTATTGCAATCTTGTGTTAAAGTCCCTTCGAATCACATATGATCTCGTCGTTGTGATAGTTTAGTGGCATTTGCAAATTTATTTCAAGAATAACCTTCATCTTGTGTTGAGATAAACAATTTAAAATCATTTCATTGTCATTTGTTGATAAAGATTGTTTGTAAGCCTTCGAGTGTATCTTAGGCATGAGGAACTAGGGGTCTTTGATGTTTAATTGAGTCTTTTAACTATAGCCTTCATGCTAGATTCTCAAATATTGTATGAAACTATGCAGATCTGGGCCTCCATTGAAGCACACCTTCTGGTTGAAGGAATATCTTATCTATTTCGAAGCTTTTTTGTCATTTAGCTTTCCAATTGATGTGAAGTTTCTCGAAGATCTAGTATAATCAACTTTATCCTTCTAAATATCCAACAAAATTTATTTAAAAAACCATGAATCCATCATGAACTACCCCTGTTTTCCCTGTATATCAACAAAGGAACAAAATTTATTTACTAAAATATGCAGAACAATTAGTATCCCATAATGTCTTCAATAACCTCTACCTTGTTTTTAAAGTATCTCCATATTTTAGAAGTGACAACTCTTGAGAGTTAAATTATGGAGTATTAATCATACTTTCCCAAGTTTTTCTTCATAAAATTTGTTTAAAATAAGGATATCTCCATCTCCTTCATAAAACAGAGGTTACACTATGGGTCCTCTCACCCTAGTCGAAATGCATAGCCTAAAGTAGTGAGGATAGGTCAAATCCTCTTGAAGGCATTATCCATCTCTCCATAAATTTGAGTGACAAAGGGCCAATTAGAACTCATCCCCAGCTACAAAATGACATACAGTATGATCTATTTGTCTCTAAGCTCCATGCCAAATTTGTGATGCTTCTCAACTTGAAAAGGAGAAAAAAATTGGATACCAACATACCCCCTTGGAATTATATGGCACATGGCATATTTTTTGGTTCTAATAATCATTTGATATTTGTCCGATGCTTGAGCTAAGGTTTAGACTTAATTAATTCAATGTACTTGATTTTTTGAATCCTCATGGGGCTTTTCCCATTCCATGATGACTCGACCCTTGATTTTGCCTTGCTGGAACTATGAATTAATTTCATTAGGCATCTATGAATAGGATAGTGATCATTTTTTTTTCACATTGATCTATTACCATTTGACCAATCATATTTCATGTGGCTTGATCTAGAAAGTTAGTATGGTTAAATCCTTTTGAATCCATATTTTCTTAGGAACCATTGATATTTGGCGCTACTTAATTACTCATCGTTGATCATTGTGAGGAATAGGGTTACATTGATTAAGGTCTCGGCTGCTTTGTGTTTGATCCTTGTTTGTTGATCTTTGTGTACTTGTTAAAACTAAACCATCAATTACTATGACCTGGATTGGCCTGTAATATGACTGTAACATGAATTTGGGCCATCGATATTGTAATTATTTAACCTCCACCCTTGATCTAGTTAATTCATGGTTGGAGATTAGGGTTTGCAGTAAATGATGTTGATAACATGTTAGTGACGTTGAGATGGGTTACTTTGAAGTTAATTGTTGATCTCTATCCATCGATTTTTGTACCTTTTGATCTCTGTCGTCGAAGTTTACTTTAGTGATTGGCATGTGCTTCTGATTTGTACCATTAATCTTCATACTTTGATCCCTCGACCCTTACTCTTCTACTTAGGTTGAGTTATATTTTAATGTGGTTAAGGTGGTGAATATGATTATTTGTAACCTAAAACTTGATAATTTTGCATGCAATCTCTGTTTTGGAGGGCAAAGCCCTAGAGAAATTTCTCCTTACCACCATCTATGTGTGCTTCAGAGTTCACTTCCTTCTGCGAATCTATCTTATTGTGAAGATTTTGACGTGAAACTTGCTGAAACTTGCTTCCATTATTGATTGTTTGAACCTTGTGCATGATTTTATGGAGATGGTTGTGTTTTGTTATTTCGGGATCTATGCATCATTTGATTTCAAGATTGAGTTGAATCTACGGCATTTGTTTTAAGCTCACTATGGTTTTTTTTATCATTCTTGGGCCTCTGACGGGTTGATGTAACTTAGAGCACCTATGATTCTTTTATTTTTCTCCTTTTTAGCTCTGTGCTTGGTTCATTTACAGTTGATCACCATTATTAGTAAAATTTGAGCTCATTATTTTCTTAAATACCACCTAAGATTTAAGAAGGTAAGGTCATGGTTGTCTTTAAGTATTATAATAATTTTTCTTGTCATTTTAGCTCTTCCTGTGCTGAAACTTTGAAATATTTTTATGTTTTTTGTATAGTTTTGTGGAAATTTCAATCTTGAATTAATTCACGGTACATAAATTTTGGCCTTGATGCTTCGAGGATTTGAAGACTTTCTTTAAAGAATGGTAATTTTATCCACCCTTTTTATATCTATTCTAAAGTCTTGTGGAAACCTGAATTATGCTTTCTGCATTCATCTAAAACTCCGTTCTTCATTTAACATTATACTTAAATTTTTTGATCTCGCAGAATTTTGTATAGTAAAAATGGTAATAGATCCATGCATAAACAAGATTTGAAACCTATGTTTCACGATCTATCAAAATCGTGTTTTGAAAAAATTTCTGTAGAGTTTATTTTCATTCTATTACTTGATACCGTGTTTGTAGAATTTTCAAGAAAAATAAGATTTGGGTTTGCTGAAATGTATTGACATTTATTTTCTGCTAGCTTGTTTCCTGCTGTCAGAACCTTAACTTTTGCAGTTATCTTGAACTTGGAACTCTGTTATTTTGACGCTGCTTTCTCTTGTCATATTTCATGTACAACTTTGTAAATCTAGGATGGTTGTGGAGTGTAAGATGAAACCTTGTTTCTCTAAAACTTGAAATTTGCATCTATTCATGTATGGATTTTATGTGCTCTATATTTCTCTAATCTGGACATCACCATTTTTCTTATAATTTGAGCTCTTTTTTGTTTCCTTTCACTATTTGTCGCCATTACTACTTCAAAGATTTGTGTTACCTTTGAGCTACCGTTCAAAATTTATATGATATTACTTGTCCAAAAATTGGTTGAAGTCGTAACTATGTAATAGGTCTTCAACACATTGTTATCATTATTAAATCTCGAATTTCTTGTTCAAGCTCTCCTTGATGGATTTCTGTAGTTTCATTTCAAACTAGGTCTCTTAGTTTATGATGTTTGCTTGAATATATATTCACTAAAGGCTTATATCACTTTACCCAAAACTAGCTTACCTAGGCTTGGCATTCTAGTTTTGGATCATTTTCTTTCTTTTATAGCTCCAAACAAGTTCTTAATGATTGCAAATTGCAACATTTTAAACTCTTTAACTTAAAGTTACTTCTATGCATTTTCATTTGTATCATTACTTTGGATGACTTCATAATATTTGATTTCTTGACCATTAAAATTTGTAACTTGACTCTTAGATACCTCTTGAGAGGTGAAAATTATTGTTGTTATAGGTTACATTGTTCATTTCTATCCTTTAAGAATTTTAGAGTCACCATTTTTCAACCTCATGAAACTTTCATTCAAATTTTGAAAGTTTGGTGTAAGATGCTTTCCTTTACTATAATTTGGGCTTTGTTGGTGCTCAGATTTGTTTCATCCCATTTTCCATTATTTTCCTCTGATCTGCATGTTCTAGAACATTTTGTCTCTCAATGTGGGTGTTCTAAAAGCTTCTACCACAATTGGAAATTCTTTAAATTTTTTGTAGAATCCATTGTCATGTCCCTCTCTGACAGGAGTCTCCGAGTTTTCCCTGTTCATGTCCTAATTTTTTCAGAATCCATGGGATTTGTTGTTTTCCCTATTTTTCCCCGACCATGGAAGCTTGAGAATGATCAATTTACATTTTGTTCCTTTGAAAATTCAAACCTATGGTTGAAAGATGCTCAAAACCATGATTCAATTGGTTTTGTTTCCAAAAAATTCATCCTTAGCGAAAAAATTAGGTTCTGGCCATAAATGATGAATTTATGTGTTTTTTACAATGTGGAGAGTGTCCTTTTTGCGTCAAAATTATTCCTTATCATTTAGAGGTCACATGGATTCTATTGGATTGGTCAGGGGACAATGGGAAAATGCTTTATCTTATCATTTTCTTCTTTTTTAGAGAAAGGGAAAATTTGGTCCCGTGGATCTGATCATTTCTGATTGGTTCTTTAGGTGCTTACATGGCTTCTTCTAATTGGATGGGGTGTGGTAGATTTGTTTTTGAACTTGTTCCTTTTAGATACTTTGGAAAAAGGTTTGAACTCACCCCGCAGCCCTGCCAAGCTTTGATTAAAGAAAAAATTTAGTGGGAGGGACACGTGACAAAGCTAATGGTGGAGATGCGGGACTTCAAAGGTAAGCTGCATGTCTTTCAGACTTTCCCTTTTGTAGAAATGGAATAAAATTATAAAATAGAAGCACACCCCCACCAAATCATATTTTAAACCTTAAGGTTTTTGAAGTTGCGCCATAACGACACATTACGAGCCTACGCTCATTCAAGGTCTCAACTTTTGGGGATCATCTCAAGATGCACCATTGTGACGTGTGGAAATTTGAAAATTCAAAAGGGGTGGGGAATCGGGCCATTAGAAGAAACTTAGATCATTTTACTCTTCTTCTCAAAAGGGTTAAAAAATCAAAAATGGCAAAAGGTAGGGAGGCCCCTAAGCACGATAAACGATCAAGTCAAGGTTTGTTACAAAGTCAACGATGGAGGTGCGAACCCTTGGGAGAAATTTCGAAAATTTTCCTTTTAGGAGAAAAGAGTTAAAAGTGAAAAAGGAAGTACAGTTCTGATGCGACCCACATTGGGACACGTGTCAGGACCATTTTTCAAGGGCAGAGCTGTGGGGAAAACTTGGAAAATTTTCCCTTTTCCAAAAAAGAGGTAAAATGGTAGAATTTGGCCATGGTTCCTTTGGGACCCACCTCAGGACATGTGTCAGTATCATTTCTCAAGGGCGAAGGCACGGAGAAAAATGTGAAAATTTTACATTTTTCCAAAAGTTGTAAAAGGAAAAAGGAACCCACACACCCACTCTAAAATTGAATCTTCCACGTGGATGACCCAAAATCAAAGTAAATATCAACGACAACTATGTGTCTAAATCTGATTTTCCCCCCATTTTTACTAAAAATATCCTCGAAGTCTATATCTTCATGATTTCTTAGTGTTTCCTACACGCCAAATAGAGAGGGGAGTTAATTTTGATATCTAAATTTGGTGGGGGAGATCTGGATAAGTCTATCGCAATTAAAATCATCTAGCTATTGGGCTCAATCTCATCTTTAGTTTTTATTCTCCTGAGCATGCATGGAACTAGATTTGACAGATCAGGGGCGGAATTGGTTGGAAAATAGAAGGAAGAGTGATTTTTGAGAGGAAGGAGTTGAATGCATGAGATATTCGACGAGATCTTCCCCCTGAGAACCTAGTGACCTTTTACTGATCGGATTCTACGAATCACAATTGTAATCATGGAAAGAACTGGTGCACTCAATGTTTGGGGTTTTTTGGGGGGAAAAATCTATTGCAAAATGTTATAATTGGCATGATTTTTGCCATGAAAGAGGTTGGAGTGTTAGAGGTCAGGACAAATTTTTCTACTCGAAAAAATATTGATAGAGCCCATCCTTTTTGAGAATCTATTTGAGAAGCATGTATATCTTTTTTTTATTGAGTTTTATCGTGTCAAGGTGATTGTGAGTGTATATCCATTAACAAGATCTTATATTGTTCTAGAAACTTCCCCTACTGATAAATTTAAGAAAACTCGAGTTATTCTATGCAGATCTTATGCAAAATGTGTTTTTTTAATTTCTGAATGTCTGTAAGTAGTTCTTCTTGTTCCTGTTGCAATATTATATCAAAATATGTCTGAATCACATAGGTCTTAATCCATCTGATAGTTTAGTGGCATCTATAATTTCATTTCCCAGAAGATCTTTCATTTGGGAGTGAAGTAAATGATTTAAAATTCACTTTTCCTTCATATGTTGAAATATATTTTTTGTAACCCTCTGGGTGTACCTCAAGCATGATTGGGCTCAGATATTGATGATTTTTTGGGTTTTCCAACTTGAGCCTTCATGTTATAATCTCATATATTGTATGAAAAAGTGCTAATTTGGGCCTCCATTGAAGCACATATTCTGGTTAAAGAAACATTTTAGCTGTTTTATGGAATTCTGTTGCTTTAGTTTTCCATTTTCAAACATCTCTCAAGGATCTAGTGAATCAAGTTCATCCTACCTCACCTCCCAAGAAAATCTATTTAAAAACATCTAATCTTACCTGTACTACCCCTATTTTTCTTGTGTGTATACAAATGCATAGTTTCTATTACCAAAGCATGCAAGAACAATCAAGATTTCAAATGTCTCTAGTGGCCTGAACTTTGTCTAGAAAATATCTCCACTATCTAGAGTGATAACTTGCGAGAGTTAGATTTTGTTGCATTGATCATATTTTCTTGAAGGCCCCCTTAAAAACTTAATTAGGAAGGATATCTCCATCCCCTCCATAAAAAATAGGCTACAAAATGGTTCTCTTACATTGGTTGAAAGGCACAACCTAAAATAGTGAGGATAGATCAAATCCTCTTAAGGTGCTATCCACTATTTTTCAAAGTCTGAGTGCTAAAAGGTCAGATAGACTACTTCCCCAGCTACAAAATGACATACATAATTATCTATCTACCTCTGAGCATCCTGTCAAATCCATGATACTGCTTGGCCTTTGGAGGAGATTAAATTCGGGTACCGACATGACCAAAGGTTATGTGTACTTATTTATTTCGTTCCTTTTTATTGGTATTTATATGTGTTTATTAAGTGATGTTTTTACCCCTTTTATTTAAATAAATTGTGGTATATAATGTGAGTAGTCATATTATTAAAATAAATTAATCAAATTGGGTCATAAGAAAATAATTATTGGAGTGGTTGACTCTTGTATTAAATGTTGTAAGATATGTGTAACCAATGTGTAAGTGATGTGTAAGAGATATGTAAGTAAAATTTAGAGTATGAAACACTTTATCTTCTTTGGAATTCAAAATTATCCTTGGAAACTATTTTTGGAGGTTTGTGGGACAAGTTAAACTTGTCCCATACCTCTTAAATTTGCATACCAACCTTACCTACGAATGGAGAGTTTAAATCTAGGATTCATTATGCAGTTTTGTAAGTTTAGCTGAATGTTTTAATTGCAATTCTTGCTTGAAATTAATTTCAGTCCTTTGGGATATGGGCTTGATTTGAGTGTGTAAGTAAAACTGTCATATTATTCACCTACTTATTTATTTTGTCTTGGAGATTGAAGTTGACTTGTGAGTTGGAGTTGAGGTTGTGTGATGTGGCATCCTACAAAGATCCACCTCATTCTCCTCTCTTCCCCCTTCTATATATTCGAATTCATTTTATTGTTTTAGGGTTACACCCTTTTGGCTACTTCACTTTTGCATACTTCTTTGGGGTGCATTCTTTTGCTATTTTGAGCCCTTGCTTTTGGAGAAAGGTTGTCGGATTTTACAGGTCTGTGTTTAGTTAATCTTGGGTTGTTTTGTATTGGAAAGCTTGCTAGTTGGAACTTGGAACAAAATCCATTATGGAAAGGTAAGAGCTTGGCTCAATATTGAAATGCTCTTGTTTTAATTGCACAAATGTTATTGTTGTGAATTTTTTGGCATGTGTGTGGGGTGTTTGGGTAGATGGCCTAGGGATGGTGTAGGAGAAGACTATAGGGTTTTTCTATGGGAGGCATAAGTGTTTTGGCGAGGTATAAGTGTGGAGGGAGTTGGGATCTAGGTTCCACCTTAAAAGATTAATAGCTTGAATTTCTTTACTTGTTATGGAGTACCATAAGAGGTTGGGGAGGCATAAGGGCATGTCAAGGATCTGAAATGATATATATATATTGGTGGTTAGTTCTCAGGTGGTGATACCCATTTCCCCTTTGGGAGGCTTACATTATGGAGCTTGAGTTTTATTTGCTATGTTTTAATGTGGTTGCAAACTTCATTCTATTTTGGACTGGGTTTTAATGTTAAATTTGCATGTGTTTGTGGAATCCTATTGCCTTGAGTTGAAACACATATTCTATTGCATTGTGGTTGGGGCTCGGGGCCAATGAAGAAGGATGACTTCTCATTGTCATTGGTTGTCTTCGTTGGGTGGAGAGCATTACCTTTCCCCCTATTCTGTTGTGACCAAATTAAAATAAAGAACATGGTGGATCTTCATGTTGCTATTCTAGAACTGAGAAAGAAGATAGAGTTTGGCAGTCCTTTGTGAGACTTATTTTGTATTCCTTTTTCCCACTTCAAGTGGATGGCTTGTAATATTATTTGTATTGGATAGTTAATTTGTTTTGGAAATGAAATCCTATGTTTAAATGAGAAAGAGATATGCACTGAAATCTGTATTGCGTAAAGAGACGTGAAAGCGCATTTGAATGAAAGGAAAAGAGAAAGAGTGGTAATTTGTAAATTTGTATGTGATAAATATAAATAGAAGTTGTATTCTTTTCCACAAATGGAGTTACTACTGTGTAAAATCTGTGTTGACATATGTTGAGGAATTTCTATTTGAAAGAGAGAAACACGTATGAAGAAAATATATTACTCTGTTTTTGTTGAAATGCATGATTTGAAAAGTAGAAGCTCCATTCTTATTTTTACATTTTCATTGAAGGAAAGATGACTAGTTAAAACTAGCATGAAATGTAATCAACGTTTGTATAGTATGGCAAGAGAAATAGATTAATCTATGGTTGTGAAATGTATAAAATTCATTTTTATTTCACTATAAAATTTGAATTTTTTATTTATCAAAAGACGCATAACAACCCTATAAAACTATGGAAAACAATTGAAACACTAAGAAAATCTAAGAAATATCAAAATGAGCCCAAACAAACTAAAATACTTACGAAAATTTTATAGAACCTTTCAAATCGGGTTCAGACAAAAACTCTAGGTTTTCTGTTAAGTAAACATTGGTAATTTTCGAAATGCAAATCAATAAAAAAAATCAACCTTTATTTCTGTCCCACATTCTTCCAAATGCAAACCTTAATGTATGTTTGACATCTTGAAGGAGAAAGAATGACAAATTTGAACAAAATCTATAAGTTTAAAAAGACCAGTTCACTTATTAAGTGACAAAAAATCGTTTTCTAAAAAATTACCACTCAAACTTTATCAAAACAAAAATCTTAAATTTCTTGTGGAAATAGGACTTCGAGATATTTCTCAAAAATCCCTCGTTTGTGCCAAAAATGGAGCTCCCGGTCTAAATTTATGGCCTTTTGAAGTTTTACTTCATCTTGGCTTCAAAATCTCATTGTCAAATTTAAATAAAATATTCTTGGGGTGGACCCTACGGGCTAAATATTTTCTTTAGTGCTTCTTTGCCAAAAAGTGCTTAAGGTATGAAGCTTCCCCGCCACTCCGTCTGAATCCACAAACCTTATGATTTGGTCAAAATAAGCTAGGTTAAAAAAATATATATATTTGGGAAAAAAATTTGTGTGTCTTCCTCGCTTACCCGTAGGCCCGTAACCAATCAGGTGCTGCCACATGGCATAATGAGGTTCTATCGGAGGTGCGGAATTCCTTCTAACCTTGGCGCTTGCAAAATTAAAATTTGGGAATTTTTCCAATTTTTTTCCGTGGCCCCATTGGTCTGAAGCCAATTAGGTGCTGCCACATGGCATAATGAGGCACTGCCAAATGCATTGTTCACTTTAAACTTTAGTGCTTTAAAAATAAAATTTTGGGAAAATTTGGAAAGTTTCTCCGCGCCTCCCAACCAGCCCACAATAGCCAATCAGATGTTGTCACATGGCTTCACGAGGGGCGTCAGTGGAGGAGCGGATCCCTTTCTGGCTTAACGATTAAAATTTGTTTTTTGGGTAAAATTCCAAAGTTTTCTTGCCAACCCGCCTAGCCTGTAGCTAATTTTTGAACCTTACACGTGGCATCATCTGGGCTTCGCGGGGGGAGTGTGAGTTACTTTTTAACCTTTAACGCGTTTTAATCTCAAAAGTCATTAAGTTGCTGAGTTTTCCTCTGAACTAATCCTGGTTTGACACATGGTCACCTTGGGCGACTTGACGGAGGCGTGGGCAGTAAACTTCTATGTGTTCACCCCAAGAGGAAAGCAGTGCCAAATTCTGAACCCATACTCGCTCGCTCGCTTCAAAGGAAAATATTTCTAAGGCAAGCCCGTAGCCAATCATTGGTTAGCACATCGGCATCTCGTTTTGCCACAGCAAAGGAGCTAGGATGAAAGGTTTGGACTTTTCGTCCTTTTTAAAATTAAGTCAAAAATCCTAAACTTACCTCTTGGGACGCGACTTGCCTTACCATGGCCTAGGCATGGATTATGGACACGTGAATTTTTATTAGTAGACCCCAATTTCAAAATTTTCCTTTTAGGCATGAAGCCTCAACCACTGCCTCGTATGGCAAGGTGAAATCCACTTTTCACCCAAGGGCACTAAGGGCAAAATTCTTCCCTAGGCCCACATGCTCGCCTTTGGGGGAAAATTTTCTTCCCAATGCCCACCGGCCATAACTTGAGTTTTATAGGGAGTTAGAAGGAATTATTTATATCACTAGAAAGGTGAGAAAATTTCCTATCTAATGGAAATGTTTTTAGAATATTTCAAGTGCACTAATTTTGAGAAAAACTAGGTTGAATCTCTTAAGTTTTTCAGGGGGTGGGAGAGTGAGAAATTTCCCTCTTAATCTTAATAACTATTCTAACCCTTAGTTTTGACCCTGTAAATTTAATAATTTTTATAATGGGAAAATCATGAGCTAATATTTTTATTTGGCCTCGAAACCTTGCTTGTGGAAACTGTTGTTTTGTAACCTGGTAGCAGACACTTTAAAAAATAAAAATTATCTCATAATTTTTCAGACTAATCCTAGGTTGTTCTTGGGTCTCAAGTGGGTTGTTTTAGTGGCATTACATAGTAGTAAAATTCTATAAAATTTTAAAATAAGGTATAAAGGAACATGTTTCTTTAAATTGCTGAGTAACTAGATGCATTCACAGTTGTGTTTGCAATATTGTATAAACATACAACAATGATTTAGTCTCACTATTTTAAGCAATACTAAAAGAGGAAAAACAAGAATGAGAACTCAATGAATTCCAAACTTCTTCTCTTTTAGAATACGATGAAGTATGATAAGATCATTTTAACAAGAAATCCAACATATACTCCTTTGTAGTTCCATTTCAATAAAGATAATTTCCATTGATAAATCAATGCACACTTGATTTAAATTACAAGTTTGAAGGAGATATAATAAAAAACAAGTTGCAACATTCACATGCCTCTTTTCCAACATATATATTTCTTGAATAATTAATACAACCAAAATTTCCATAATACACTTACAAGGAACTCTACTTTTAAAATGCACGTTACCAAAGCCTTCCACTCAAAGGTGAAAATAAGGTGATAACATTTACAACAATAAAATTATTTCTTTGGTCTAAAATACAAATTTCTTCATCTCTTAATCAACTTACAACCCCATAATGTTTCTCCTTCATCTTCAAATCACAACAACAACGAAGGGGGAGTAGGCAACACTTTCCTCCCAACCTATATTCCAATGAGAAGGGGAGGTCTCCCTTCTCATTGGCTCCTGAGCCCCCAAAATGAAGCAATAAGGGAAATTAAGCAACCATGAAAACTCTTTACAAAGGCTTCCACAACACATAAACTCATGCCAACAATACATGTAATACATATAAACACAATAACACAAATAGCAGAATATACAACTTTCCAACACAAAGACTTAAAATCTATGCCAAGGGAAAAGAAAAATATGGGAACCACCTCCTTTTACCTCCCAAATGAGTGAGGGGTTCCACCCAAATGACCTCCAAGTGCACATCACAATTACTCAAAATATCCCTTTTCCCTCCCAATTCAAGATACAAAAAGTGTAGCAATATTTTCCTTTTCTCTTCCTATAGGTGGAACACCCTACCCACACTCCCTCCATAATGCCTCACAATTTATTTTTCCCTTCTAAAATGGTCCCATTTTCCTTCTCCCCACAACTTCCTTAAGGCCATACTACCCCAAATCCCAAACAAAACCACATAAAATCATTCATTTACAATACAACACAAACAAGTAACTAGATACAAAGGTATAGACCCTAGCTTACCATTATATAAAGCTTCCAGAATCTTCAAAAAACAAGTTCCAATCTCCTCAAAATCAAAGAAAATCCCCAAATTCAATCTCCAAAAGCTCCCAAGAAAGAACTCCAAGCAAATTCTAAAAAAAATAGGTGTGTAATGAAACCAAGTAACCCTCAATTTTTGAAAATAACTCATATAAATAGAAAATTAGGAGAGGAGGGCGAGGTGGCTCCATGTAGGATGCCACATCACTTCTTCTCAAATCCACCTCAGCAAGTCAAACATAAAGACCCAAGCTCATAAATGGGTGGGTGAGGATATGACAATTTTTCTTCAACACACAAACAACTAATCCAAACTTCCAAGGACACCATTAAAATAATTTGTAAGAAAGTGCAATTAATTTCTTCTTTTTTCTTCCAAAACACATAATGAGGCCTAATTTTGACCCCTTACATCATAGGTGTAGGTGGTAGATGAGCTTAAGAGGTAGGGAACAAGAATAACTTTTCCCACAAGCCTCTAAAAGTGGATCCAAAGTTAAAATTCGAGATTTGAAGGATGAGGTTGAGTACACAACTCAAAATAAAATGAAATCCATCAAAATTAATAAGATAAATGGACTATCTACCCCATTTAAATGTCCCTTTGTCACGTCTCAAATTAACTTAATTACATGATTAAATAACTAAACAAGGGCACATTAATAAGCAATAATAATGTGAGGATACATAACAATAATTAAATTGCATACTAAAATAAATAAATGAAAGAGGGAAAAAGCAACACATAAACCCATGCTCACATTTGATGTCACTCCCTATGAGAACCTCAATACAACATACAAGGCACATAACACAAAGTTGACAAGGTGACCTTGTTGCCAATATCCAATATTTCTATATGGTTGGTCTCATAGTCCCTTCTTGTTTATTGTGATATAATTTCTTGCAACCAATAAAACAATACATCTTCGGCATCAAGGTCGCATAAAATACATCATGAAATAAAACACACACATACATATCATCCAACAACATCATACATGAAGTTATATCATCATCATCAAAATTAGAAATTTCTATCACTTAATTGTAATCACTGAACATTTATATTTTGATAAGTCGAGACATACATAAGATTGTAAGGTCAGTTCATCATCAAAATATAATCATCATCATCAAAATCCAAGTGTCACTGTGAAATGAAACAATACTAGATCATCACCTATAAATGTTTGCTAGTGGTCCATACCACCTATAATATAAGTCACAATACACTAATAATGTCCATCTATCAATGTCTGCTAAACAAAATATAACAGTAATGTACATGTCTCAATTAACATTACTCAAAATAATAGCATAATAAGTGTCGAAGAGGATTGGGTATTACATCTAAACCCAGGAAACTGGAAAGTGTTACGGTCTGCATCCCCATAACTTAGTATGTAAGCTAAAAACTAACCTGGTGGTGCGACTGACGGTTTCAGGGATATCCTCCATATCTTGGCTCTGTGTAAGACCGCTCTCTCATCCTGAGTGAGTGAATCCAAGATGGAAGGAAGAAAATCACACACTCTAGCTCTGCTCCATCTGATATATAGGGCCAACATTCACCAAAACATGAAAAAGAGCAGGTTAGAAACAACTTGGACATAATAAGCTCTGTTATCACTGAATCACAACACCCTTATGTTTGCACAAGTGCATATACTTGAAATCACGGTGTGATTGGATAACATGGGTACTACCTCCAAGTTGTGGGACTTGCTACTTGAGGTAGACCTCCAGAGAAAGCTGGTTCTTGCTCCTAAACTACCTACCACAATCTACTCTAATGCAGGGTAAACTAACTGTTCTAATATAATCTTCCAAGGGACCAAGGAGAGAGAATGCATAAAATGAAAGCCTACACTAAAGCGGTGATACACCAGAAAAGGAGGGTGTGAGAGTAGTCTTCCAATGCATGAGATAAAGAAGCAAAATGCACACTAGAAGGGGTGATGACAGTTCTCAATAATCTAGCAAAATGCATTCACAACAATATTTCAAAAATACACAATGATAATGGATCCCTACAAGATTGTAAAAATAGACACAATATTCTTGTAATCAAGGTTGAAGGGGAAAAAAGAATGCAAGAAAACACAGTAGGGGAAGATGCATCCATAAACTTATATTATACTACTTCTTGATATGCACAGTTCAATCGGTTACAAGATAAGGGCCTGGATCACCATGCAAGGAGTCCACAACAAGGGCCTGTAGCACATTTGCTTCACAAAGAAATTTTGGTAGAGCTTTGCTACAAAAACTACTCCCTTTACAATGAGCCCAACACTCCAATTTTATAGAAAAATTGAGAAGAGAGAGAGAAGGAAAAATAGAAATCCCGAAATCTGTCCTTCAACCACTTATAAGAGGCATTAAATGGAATAAAATGATTGTATATTACTTGCAAAAGGCTCCCCATACTGTCCCAGGTTCTGCAGCAGAGAAAGAATGGTGACCATGCCTCTTAATTGCATTCCCAACTACCAAAAAAAATGTTGTTATGAACCCGGCTAGGTTTTATGAAAAATACCCATCAATTTCTCATAAAATATAGAATTTCTTGATTTCTGTGCGTCGGGCTCAGAGCCATGATTCCAATGGTACCAATTTTGTGTGATTTTGTTGAGAAATGAAAAAGTTATGGCCTTCTGAGTGCGGGCAGCTATTTTGGGTCTGACAGGCGTTTTCTGTCATTTGACGGGAATGAGCATGAACTGACTGGAGCTGAATAATTTTATTTTATTTAAATATATCTACCCTCATTAAAAATAATAAATCTAGTTTTTGTGGCGTAGAGGATGTCATGCTCATTCCAGAAAGTCCAATTTTGTGAAAATAGGAGCTCGAAGTCAAAAGTTATGGCCGTTTGAAGTTCACAGGTCAAACATTGACTTTTCTTCTTTGCTGCAGCTATTTCAGAAAAAATAGGTCCGCATGTCCTGGTTGTCCCAGACGAATTCTCCCGCATCGGCCGATTCGGGCTTCCTTGTCCTCTTTTGCGGCTTTTTTGTCTTTTCGCGTCTCGCGCGCACTTTTGTCCCGGTTGTCCTAGATGAAAATCTCCACACTTCCCGCAATAGACCTTCTTGCGGAAAATTGGCCGATTCGCATCCCACACGTACTTTTTTCCCGTCTGTCCCAAACCACTTTAAACAACAACAAAAAAACTTGAAAATTTTTATTGCCTGCGGCTGTTTCACCTTCTCCCATCCCGCGTGTCCTGAGATCCCAACTGTCTCGCAGACCGCATGGGACAAAAATGTCTGATTTAGCTGATTTTCTTCCTTTTTTGGTCCCAAAATTGGTACGACGAACCTCGGTATGACCCGCACTGGTACGATCCGCACCCTTTAGACCCGAAATGCTTTAAAACCATCCTGCAACCTTATTTCTTGTATTTTTTTTATTTTTCTAACTCGTTGGGAGTTTTCTTGGATGGGAGAGTTAGAGAGAAGCCGAGGGGCCCCAAAACACGATTCTGGGCCTTGAATCAATCTACTTGCTCAGGACTGAAGAATTTGACGCATGTTATCAAAATTACCTTGAGGGGTGAATTTTGGATAACAAGCTCATCAAAAACATTATAAAACAACACAAAACTAACAAAATTATGTTTTAACTTCGTTTTGAGTGTGTGTATTTTGTAGGGCTGGAGTATTGGTGTCGGTATATTTCTATCCCCGTAGATATGGTAAGTCCTCTTGTTGTTTTCATTTTAGTATGTTTTGTCAATTTCATATTTATCTGCACTTGATTCTCGTTTGTTTCTTACAAGTAAAGAGAATTTGGATTGACGTCATTTCGAAACACAGATGCGTGAGGTATAACCTCTAACTCCCTATTTTGGAAATGTCATACTCGGAATCTACATTTTATGCCTCTCCATGGCTAGAATGCTTCTCTAAGGGGGAAATATGTATGCACCCAATTTTACACGTGTTACATTGTCAGAAATTGTTAAAATTCCCCTATGATAATTAATATCTTTTCCAACGGTGTACGAGTCCCATTTCCTCTTTGTAGTGTATATTTGTGGCTTAGTATGATTCCCTTAACCATTTCCATGATTTTTTTACTTTCCTTTATCTCTTTCACAGTTTTTCCCTAAGTTTTGACCTTAAGTTACGGAAAATCCGTAGAAATTTCGCAACCGCCCCGACGGTTATGCAACTTCCCCAACGGTTATGCAACTTCCCCGACGGTTACACAACTGATAGTCTACCATCACCGGCAGTTACACAATCTTCTTTTATTGGTCAAATTGTATATTGGTCAAATTTTATATTCTTAGGTTTTATGGATATGTACCAACTCCCTCTTCTTCCCTTGATGACTAATTGAGATTTAACTGCCCCTTCTTGTTGTGAGGTGGCACCCCATGATTGCCAAATGGCTTAGACTGTTTCCCCACCATTTTTCTATAAGAACCAAGCTTCTTCCCGAAGCTTTGGTGGGAGATTTTGTTGTTATTTGCACCATTATGCTTCCATGATCTTGCTATAAATTACACAATCAAGCAATGTTCTCTTGCATTGTTCTTCTTCTACTTGCATTACTGCAATATTATCAGCAATCCACCATTGCTCCAACACCTTCTTCCTTGCTTCTTCTGTATTACTAGCACAATTTCCCTTGATTCACCTAACAACAAAGTTGGAAAAGAAGCTGAGGGGACATCATTGAATTTTTCATTGTTCATAAAATTCTAGGTTGCGGATGTACTTGGATTTTTATTAAGATTTCTTGATTTCTTTATTTAATTTATATGCACAATATTGACTAGATTAGTTAAATTATTTCAATTCAAATCATTGCAATAGGTAAGTTTTAATTGTAGTTTTCATTTTGTCTACACAAATCTTCCGCTAATAGATTGCTTCCTTGTGTATCCATGTGGGTTTCCAAGGGAATTTGGTTTGGAGGAAAGCTTATGCATTTTTTTTACGCAATTACATTTCCATTTCAATTTGCAATTTCAATTGAATCCTTCTTTACTTTTACTGGGAAAGTTTCAGGGCAAGAAGTGCTTCTGAGAAACTTTTACTTCTTCTCGTGTCTCTGAGGTGGAACAAAGGATTTAGATCCATAATTACAATTTGGAAAAATCTTTTCTTTACTTAGAGTATATTTAGATCCATCCAGCACAGGGAAATAACTTTATCCGGCTATTTGCTTGTTTAGATTTATTATAGAAGCAATATAATTCAATTAGAAGAAATTAGTTTGTTTATGTATTTCTTCTGTTTTTCCAGAAAGAATAAAATACAAAATTTTTAGATTAGATTAGATAGTTTGCTTTTATTTGTTTTATTCCCTTTATTTAATTAATGTACTTTCAATAAGTAGATTACATCATTCATTTTGTTTTGGTTAAGTAATCGGGAATGAATTTAGTTAATTGAAGGATTAAAACACACTTGTCTTTTATTTAAGATGGATTTGCTTTCTATAATTAACAAAACGTGGCTTAGCATTCAAATTAAATCAAATAAACAATAGGGAATTTTTGCTACCCGCACAAAACCTCTAATTCCCCTTTGACCAATTCAACTACTAGAAACTCACACTACCCGATCTTACTTCTTAATTCTCTTATAGTTGTCCATCAGTATTCCTGCAATCTTCTACATTAGTTGTCTCGGCACGACCTCGAGAGGACGAGTACATCTGAAATCACGTATTGATTTTCAGGTGTACAACAACCTCGGTCATAGACACTTGGCCAAGATAAAAGCCCAAAGAGAAACTGAGCTAAAACTGCCATCAATACAAATTTTATTAAAAATCCTAAGAGAATTGAGCAACCCAAGATGTGAGATCCAAGAGACATTTTAGACGGGGCTCCAAATAACTTAGAAGAGTTTCTTTTTTTGTTCTCGAACACATCTCTCAAATTATATCATTTATCCCAACCAACAATTTACAAGAAGACATCTCTATCTCTAGACTAACCAACTGAAAAAACTAAAGATAGAACACAATCAATACCCCATTCCCCAATGTCCCACACCACTCATTTGCAAACTATTAAAGGGGTTCTAGTCCTAATTTGTTATTCCCCACATCAATAAAATCAAACCATGGTCAGCATGCTCATAATTGTAACCTCCTAAAACCATTCCCATATGGTTTTTAATAGCTGTCAGCTATTTTTTCCCTGACCAGTCCCAATTAATCCGACTCTCCATGTTACCGCCTTTCCATCCCATCTCTCCCCCTTTTATCACCTCACTTTTTCCTCCTTTTATCAACCCTCGCCGCCCAGGTTTTTAGCATCCCAAATTAAAAAATAAATAATGAATTATTTTCAATTTGTTCTAAGCTACCTTCCACGTGGGCGAGGCTATGGAGATGACTGTGAGTTCTTTACAATGAAATTTTCTGTTATTAGATTCTCCAGCCACCGATGCACACTATCCTCCTTCAATCTCTCTCTCTTTTATTATTGTTTTCTCCCAAACTTATCCCTTAGCATTTTTAATGCTACGCAGATTAAGAAATTCCGTAATCAATGGCCTAAACTCCTAGTTACCTCATGGGCGGTTGCATTCATCTAGGCTTAATTTGCCATTAACTTGGCTCTTGAAATTCTTCGTTCAAAAATTGTCATTACTGCTCCCTCCACTTTAAATTTTTAATTCTCCTTATTTGTTTATTTATTCATTCATTCATTTATTTATTTATTAATTCTTCTTCTTTTATTTATTTATTTGCTTTCTTTTGTGAATTCTCTTTATTTTATCCACGTAGAAAATCATATAACTCTTTTCAAGGTATACTCTTTTTTATTATATTTAAAATTGAAAATTCTTACTTTATTATTATATTGAAAAAAAATTATATTTAACTTTTGTTTTATTCCTATCTTTAATGGATTGGCCTCTGAAATTTATACCAGCTCCAAGCAAATTAGATGGAAATCTTCTATTGAAAGAATAAACATGCATATCAAGTTTGAATGGTAAATTCAGAGTTTATTGCGCATTTTTCTTTTCTATGCCAACAAACTCAAGGATCAATGTATTTATGTTGGGTCAAGTGGTGGTAGAAACAATTAGAGAGTTTGATGGCTCACTTTGTATGGTTGGGTGAGCTCATCTCAAGTCCATTTTTAATAATAATAATAATAATAATAATTTTATTCAACATAATAACATTATTGCAAATGCTATATATAATGTATGACATAACAATAAAGAAAAAACATTCCATTTTCATAAATAAGAAATGCACCATTCTTCTAAGGCATATAGCGATGACATGCTCCTCACCATTGTGAGAGAGGACAACTCTTATCTCATTGACACAACATGAGTAACTAAACTGTCGCACACAATGACACATAAAAACATATTGAATCACATAAGAAGGGAATCTATGTCTTCCCTTACAATTTTCAACATTCACACATATTGAATCATGCATGACACCTCTCTATCCATACCCATTATCCACATGAGAAAGCATGCACATGCACAAAAAACAATACCCATTACATTAAATGTTCAATATAATAAATCATCTTAAAATAATTCTTAACAATATTTTAAGCCATAACAATAATTAATGGTTGTACTTACACATTGCTAATCCATTTTGTGCAAAAAAATCAACATAAGATGATAACAATTTTAAAACATGTCAGATAATTAAGCAAACCAAAACAATAATAATATGATGCATCTAATGTGCCCATCGCCACCTAGTTCTCAGAAATAATAAATGTATAATTTTAGGGACGTGACAAACATAAGAAAATGTATGAAAAATTGCATACAATAAATTGAAACACACCATTTTTTATACTGAAGAGCACTTACTTTGTTGTTTCTATTGACCATACTAAGGAGGAAGTTTTCCATAGCCCTATTGAGGGTATGCTCGAGTAGGATAACCTTGAGGAGTATGAAGTTTGAATAAAGAGTAAAATGTAAACATGTAAATACAAAGCCTAATTTAATGCTTTATGCAAAAGAAATCCAATAATCTTGAGTTTCTTAACCTAAAACATGAAGTGAGTATAACAACAATGGAAAAAATGTGATGAGAGGTCGTGGATAGCTTATTATTAACATAAAATCCATATCTCAATTCGAAAAAATATAATGCCTCGCCATTATCATAATAATCAATGTAAAAACTTCTCAACATGAACTTTAATTTGAAAATAAGGTATTGGCCTTAACTATGACATAACCCCATTTGGAGAAAGCACATTTCTCTTGTGATAAAGTTAAATCCTTTGCAGAACTGTAAATGAACCATGATAAATCCCCAATAAAACTAAGATCTTCATCTGACATACTGAGAACAAGAGCCCCATGTACGTTAATATATGGAAGCCTTCTAGTGAGCTCTTTGAATCCATATGGAACATGTTAGGTAAAGAAGCTCTCCAAGCCCCACTTTTTTAAAAAAAAGTAAAACCCTAATTATTGACGAAAGAAGAGAAAACATGAGATGTGTAATATGATCTCATTTCTTTCAAATAATCATGATAATATTTTCTAATGTCTTGAACCATTAGAAGAACACCAAGGCATTAAATATGAGCTCTAGAAGTGATTCCACAATTTTCATATGTAGATGGTATACTCAAGCTTCATGAATAACCAAGTACAAAACAATGGAGTAAGGTTATAGTTAAAATTGTATTTTATAACGTATTGGGGTCTAAATGTTTAAAGCTTATAATTAGAAATGACCTTGATGTTTGCCTTTTTTTCATTGTGACAAGTAAGTTCGAAAACTCAGAGATTTTTTTATAATATAACGCTATTTAAAATTTAATTTTTTCATTCAATAGGATTACAAGGAGATCCTTTTAAGTGATATATGAATGAGCCTATAAGGCATTTAAAGTGACTTTATTCAAGTAATTTCTAACTAGAACAACTTTTTTTAATTTTTTTTAAGATAAGTGAAGAAATTTTACACACATACTACTTGAAAAAGGGGAGGGAACAAGAAAATCTAAAATTGAGAAGCAACAATAAAACACCAATGAAGTCAAGAAACCAATCGAAAAGATGCTTACCTTGAAACTTTTTTTTTCAACTTCATTAAAAAAAATACAATCACACTTTCAAAATTCCAAAACACAATAGAACGTTCCAAATTATTAAAAAAATTCTGGCTTTAAATTGAGATGTTAAAGTTACTGGAAAATGTAAAATCTACATTATAACATCTACTAAGTCTGAATGGACAAGCACATTGTAAAGCAAAACTAGGACAAGAAAAAGAAACAGATATTTTGATAGCCCATAACCACGGGAAGGCATATGATGGATCATGGAACACAACTAGAGAAACAATTTGCTTGTGGATTGAAATTTGAGATGAAGGCTGAATTCATGCATTGGTTAACGAATTAAAAGTGATAAGAAGGGAAGACTATATTGTAAGGAATATTTTGAAAAGATTGTTTTGCCTTACAAGGCGTAAGATAGTAGGTGAGAATGAAAAACACTAGATCCGAATTGACATGCATAATAAATATTAAAAAGGTTAATTCAAGTAAAGAATAAAAAAAGAAATTTATCGACAAATAATATATTAAAAAAATTGTCGTTCGTTTGTGTATATATATATATATATATATATATATATTGAAATACATAAATATTGTGATTTAATTGTATATGAATGAGAAGATTAATCAAAAGTTGAAGGCAATGCATGTCTTACGGACAATAAAGAAATGATAAATTGAGTAACCACACTCAAAGATCTCGCTGAGTCACGAGAGGACATTCTTTACATCGTACATGTAATGTCTGTGGAAATAATGATACCACTCACATGATGAACAAACCTACACATGCAAATATACGACAACTCAATCGTTTAACTTTCAATTATGGCATTATTTCAGTCCATTGCATGTAATAAGAGATGACGAGTGATTGACATTTTCACATTTCCCAAACGTTAAGTGGTAGTCAACTGGTCTCGTCAGAGGAGGAAAACATGGTATTGAATAAAAATTTCTAACTTTAGTTCTTCCATGCACGTCAACACTCAACATTCTCTTTTGGAATTTCATAAGCACTATGAATGATTGTTGCCATCTTATCAAGAGAAAAAAGTGCGGACAATTCAAAGTGTCTATGTGTGAAAACGGGGAAAATGGGTGTTGGAAGTAAGTTTGTGGTCCCATGTAATGGACAAACTAAATTTTTTGAGTAGGTACATGGAGAAAAAATAAGATATTGTAGCATTAATAGGGTCCCATGATTTTTAATTTTTCTTTGTAGAGATAAAATAGGAGACTTTAGCAATAGTAAAAACAAGGTCCCATCAATCCCCAAGAGAATATTGGAATGAAGAATTGGGAGGGAAAATCCCCTAAAATTTTAAGCAACTGATTTTCCTTTGTTCCCCCATTTCTTTATGTGGTTGGAAAGCTTCTCCCTAAAATATAGCCACTTAGAAATTTTAGGACTTTTGTTAATAGCTTGGTGTGCTTAGCTTGACTTGGTCTTGGGAAACACGACTCTATAACCTAGTTGAGTGTGCTTTAGACCTGTGTAAGGGCTGCTCCTAGAGTGTGCTGCTAAATGTTAGGAATGTAGGAGAGCTTGAAGTGCTTTAGGGGTGATATTTTCATTAATTTATATTGAAAGTGTCAGGCAAGTTAATGAGTACATTAGACTTGTTTTTATAGGGGTTCATAAGTATAGTTTTACATTAGGGTTGACACATGAGGAAAGTACCAACCCATAACAAAATATCAAGTTGAGAAAAGGATTGCTGGGTGACTATGGATGAAATTATTAACTTCAAATAGAAATGTTGGACAATTCGGTTTTAGATGGATGGTTCCATATAGGCCGTTAATGGGATTTTGTAGATTTTCAAGAATGATGCTTAGTGGGAATATAACACTTAAGAATAATGAAATTGGCTATGTAGGAGTGACTAAGCAACATGAATAACGAAGAAATTCTTGCAATATCTAGGATTAGGATGTGCAATTATGCTTGAAAGGTACACACAAGTCATGATTGAGGTACAAAGAAAATGTTTTCATTTCCAAGTGATAAATTACAAAATTTAGGTGCCTAAACATTCAAATTAAAAAATATTTATACATACATGCACGCATGCATCCATGCGTATGTACATACATACATACATATATGTGTTTGTGTATATCTCTATCTCTATATCTCTATCACAACAAAAAATTAAATCACCACCATAGAAAACTATACAAACCACTCTCACTATATTACAGTTAAGTGGAAATTTGAAAATAAATATTTTAATGAAAACAAAGAGGGTGGTATTAAATGATTAATTTTTAATAATTTTTCTAGACGATCATCCTGGGTGTTATGAAGGAAAGGACACATATTTGCTTATCTTATGACACATTTGCATGGATATTGGTCCTACAATCGTCCCAACACTAGTCCATTATAGAGATAAGGTAATCTATCTCCATTCGAATTTAAATTCCTTACTACTCCAATGTTAACGTCGATGGCGTTCAATAAGGTTTCTAGACAATTGAGGTGACTATTCTGTATTCACTAGACTATTTATTTCAATATATGTGTTCAATACACAAATACAAAAAGTGTATCATTATGTAGACAACTAATTTTGGTAGGAGACAAGTGTATTTGTTTGTTAGTTAATTATTGGTCTATATTAGAAACATGTTGGCACACGTTCCATGTTTTTGGATGAATTTTGATATGTTCTCATGTGTCCTTGTTCATCATGTTTTCTCTTGTTATTTTTTCCATGGATTTATGACTTTTTCTAGAAACATAGTGCATGGTTCTAGCTAATGGCCAATAATTTACTATAGTTATGGATCCTCTTTTTGTGTGTCAAACGCTTCTTACCATTGGCATGGGTTCATTGAGATTGAAGGTACTCCTTCACTATTGGTCTTTTTTGATTGCCCATTGTTTGTCATCTTGTGCTCCAACAAGGCCCTATTTTAAATTCAAGAAGTTTGTAATTGCATAAATCCATTAGTGCATTTAGAGAAAGTTGACCACGAGTTGAAAAAAGGTATTAGTTATTGATTTGAGTGATACAAAAGCATTTATACCCAAATTAATTATAATAATTTAGAGAAGATCATCTAACATTTAGTTTTTTGTATTGATAAGAGTATGTTGAAAGTGATAAGGGTTTGGTACACTTACATTAAATTGGATTGTAACTTGTCAAATTATATTCTACAAATGTTGTTGTTTTCAAAACTTTACAAAATCATAGAACCCTAATAATAATGGAGGAATACCACATGTCCGAAATAACTCTCTCTAATATTTATGGTTTACCAAAGTATTGCGGTCACATTAGGCTTCAATAGAGGAGAGTAGTTTCCCTAATACTTATGATGAATTCTGCAATGAGCGATGGTTTTGGAGCTTAGGTGTAGTTGAACATATTCTTAACTCAATACCACATTTATTAATTCAATTTCCAAAACTGTATATAGTTTTCATAGAAGGTTATGATTTTGACTTGATTTATTTGAGTTTTCTTTATCTTGCTATTTAACTCAAAGTTGCATTGTTATTTTTACAACTAAATATAACATTGCAACAAACTAGATGTCGCTTTAACCACTTTTGTGAATTATCTATAATTTCCTTACATTTTTAGAATAAGTAAAATATTTCATTATTTGATTAAATCTGATTTTATTATGTTAAATCAATATGTGCATGTTTTCCAATATAGTTTTTTATTGTTAATTGTTAATGTAAATCTAATTTCCACATACGTATAACACCCGTAGAGTAGGCACAAATGTATTTATTATTAGTTTGTGCTATAAATTTCACGTAGTTGAATTTATGAAAATTTCTCACCGAATCAAAAACCCTGATTTGTTTTTTAATATTCACATTTTTAATCTCTAGATAATAACTAAACAAATTGTTAAAATCTAAAAATAAAAAAATCATAATTTGTATTGGTTTTTATTGATTTAATAATTTTTGAGCCTTGTTAGGGTACAACTTTTCTATATTTATACCTTAAAATTCCGAAAGTGAGACATAGACCTGTGGCATTATTTAGTTGTGATGAGTTAAAGCTAATGAAACGACTGATACATCACGCCACCGAAAAAATCTACTGGATTTTTCTTTTCTACCACATTATCCTCTCTACATGACCCTTCAAAGTTCGGGTGATTTGTAGATTCTGTAAAACTCTATAAATTTACCTTTTGGAACATGATCTCTAGCTCTGCAAACAATTGTAGAAAGCCATCGAAGCGGTCAAAAGTGACATGAGCGACATGTCTAACATTTGTAGGCGAACTGATCAATGATCTCTATTGAATAGGTAGAAGAACCCTCACAATCAGCTTTGCAGGTGACCGCGGACTTTTTGAAGGCAGCCAAGAGAAGGGCAAGCACAAACCACTGAGCTTTGTTCTGGTATACAATTTACAAACAAATTTTGAAATCAACTTATTCAACTTTTAGTTCAATCATAACAGTTTAAATTCAATTACTTAAATTTAACTAACAAGAAGTCTTAACATATAAATGATGTTATAGGCATAAGTGATAGGAACTGAGGGACAATTGGTAGTTTCCCTCAGAGTTGCAATTTGAGGCAGTCCTAGAAGTTTTTGTCTATTTTAACAGTATTTTACACTTTGTAAAATTGTCAGTCTGTCTTTATTTGATGTGAAAGAATAGGAAAAACAGGTCATTATCATTATGAACACATTCAATATAAATATAAGTGCAACATGACATCCATATTTAAATAATATATTTTGTTGAAAATGTGTTTATATTCCGTGAAACTTATGACACTTATAAATAAAGTGGAAAAACGCAATGTATTTTTAAAATTATTAAGAAAAATATATATTTAACAGAAATTAAAATCTCTTACCATCATAGATTTTGGTTTGACTGGTGGAGTCAGCCGTCAAATCCAGGCTTGGAATTTGATGGTCCGTAGACCATATTTTGGTATTTTAACCATAAATTATAATTTAATAAAAAAATAAAATCGTAAATTTAGACTAGTCAAATTTTATTCAAATTGTAATTTTGTAAGTCCATATTTTTTAAAAACCATAAAATTTCATAATAGTCAAATAAATATATATAAGGTCAAATTTTATTCAAATTGTAATTTTGTAAGTCTATATTCTTTAAAAACTATAAAATTTCATAATAGTCAAATAAATATATATTCATATATATATGAAATCAGATTTATTTTAGAAATATTCCATAAATGATATTGATAATGATTTTTTTAATAATTCCCAATTTAAATTTAGAAACTAAAATAAGTTTATGTTAATAATGAATTTATTAAATGTAGAGTTTCTAATTTCAATGATATTGTGAATGTATTTATTCTCATTTTGTCATTGCGAATTGCAATGTGTAGATTTCAATTCAAATATTTATGCAGGTTTCAATTCAAATTTTTATTGCTGTAGGAAAAATTGAGGAATCTTGTTACAGACATCCAAGAAGAAGCTTGTTACAGAGATCAATACAAGTATAAGATTATTATTTTGAATAACATAGAATTATTACATATTACAATTTCTTTTTTTTGGAAGCAAATTAAGATTTTAAAAAAATTATATACATTATAAACCAGGGAATAACTTCATATACTTAAAATTGTTTTTAAAAAAAAATCTCTCTTAGTAATTCTCAATGTCCAAGATGAAAATAATATTTACAGCCGAGCAATCACATCTCATTCCATACAAAATTTTGTAATGTGTTGCCCATTCCCATATTCCTTCACCATTTCCTTCTTTACCTTTGCTTGCGGCCATTTCTTATTTGAAATTATTTTTAAACATTAAAACATTCTTCTAAGGCATTGAAGCAACAATTTTTTTTGTCATAGCGCCCACGTCCCAAGAATTTGATCTGAAAGCCTTGGCGAAAGGAGGCATTAAAAACCTATTTTTATTGGAAAGACCCTATGCATCCATATTGGCATGTACTCCTCTACATAAACATTCAAATCTGTTATTATTTCAATGGTTGAGAAGCTTATAATATCTAATTTTTCATTTAATGAGTTTATAATTTAATTACTAAATTTATTATAAAAAAATATTTTATCATCTTAAAATTATTTAAAAATGATGTATATCAATTAAGATTTTTTGACAATTTAGAATTTTACTAAAAATCACCAAAACCGTCATGAATTTTGTTTTTGACAGGCAGGGATGATCGTCAAATCCCAGCCCTGGTCAAATCTCATCCCTGGGTGCGCTGATTTAAAAAGACTAGTCACCATCAGAGTGTTTCAGTATTATAGGATTTATGTACTAGTTTTAACAGGAATGACATCTTTAATTCTGCCCAGACAGAATTCAAAGCGGCTTATAAATTCCACAAGTCCGCCGGGTCGAGGAAGACATTCATCTGCTCCCATGTTGTAGTCGGAAAACTGAACGTCACCGCGTCAAATGACAGCGATTCCTCCAAATCCAACAGCTGCCTGCCTTCTAAATCTGCAAATAGAGACTCCCAAAACGAGGATTCGTCGTCCTCGGAAATCAGTCGGCCGTCACTTGACATCTCCGTTTCTGAAACAGAGGACGTCGAGGGAGCCTCCTCCGTCAACTCACTGTTATTATTATTATTAATAGTGATACAAGGGATTTGGTCGAGTGCATGTTTGGCTGCGGCGAGCCGAATCTGGTGAGGCGAGAGAGAAGATGCAGACGGAATCGCGGGTATGGAGTTGGGAAAATTGAAATTGGCATTGGGTCCTCTCAGACAATAAATTGCGGCATCGAATGCGCGAGCTGCCTGCTCTGCTGTGTCGTAAGATCCCAACCAAATTTTACTTCTGCATTTGGGCATTCTCACTTCGGACACCCATTTCCCCCATTTTCGCAGACTGATTCCTTTATATCGGGGACGAAGCTTTGCTCGGTTATTATTTGGCGGAGCTTGGGCGTTTTTCTGATGAGGCGAAGTCTCCATACAAAGATGAAGCAAGCAATAGCTGTAGTGTTTTTAATGTGGAGCCTGGGCCTGGAAGTCTCTCAAAGATGAGAAAGCAATGAATCGAATATATCCGGAAATGGAACAGATAATATAATGACGGAAACCTCGTTGGAACTAACTACTAACGACGACGCCGAAAGTTCCTATCCGCGTTTGAAGCTAATTTTTACTCGCGAATAATGGCGTTGTCCAAGTGAGATGAACGCTGCCAATACTGACGAAAAAGTTAAAACATCTACAGTTGTAATTTTATTTTTGTACATGGTTACGGGAAAATATAATCTCGACCGTCTGTTTAGTGACTTGTCTTTTGGCATTATTACATTCTGCTAACAGTTGCGTGCCGTATCGAAGTTGTTACTGGAGGCCTACAGTGGTTTGTACAGATTTGATATGTCAGTGCTGTGGCTTGCACTTTCTTCAACTGCGGGTCTCCTTCTCGATAGTAGTTCAGATTGCAAGCTCCATGGCCTCACCATTCGGACTTTTCTTTGCGCGTTGCTCTTAGGATTTGTATGATCCATAGCTTTCTCCTCTTGTGGCTCTCTGCAGAATTGAAAATATGTATCTGCAGACCTCGGTATTTTTTCCCACTTCCGTGTGGTTCAATCTTAGTATGTTTAGTGCATAGGTCGTCACTACCACCATTGTTTTACTCAACTTTCAAAGTTTTGGCTGCAACTTACCTCATCGTATTTAAATGTTATTTATCGCCTGGTTCTTGCTCTTGCATGGTGTCCATGAACATGGACTACTCAAAATTATATTGATAACCACTTAAATTAGTGGATAACTACTCGATTTTAGTCCAAGGCAGGATTAAGCCCGACGCACACTAGGCAATTTTGCTAGTAATTGGAGGTTCCTAAATCTAAATATTTTTTATTATTTTAAATTTTTATTGCAACTCAAAAATAATTTTTGTTTACCTCTAGTCTATATTAATTGACACTTGTATTAATATTATTATAAAGAAATATAAATTCCATGCATATATATAAAAAATACTACATTTTTTTTGCAATTAAAAATAAATATGCATCTTGTTAAGCTAATATAATTTTGTTAGTATTTTTACATATTCTCTAATGTAGTTCTAAATAATTCAAATGTGTAATTCTTCCTTACAAAATTTTTATGTATTTTTTATATTATCACTAGTGTAACTAGTAAAGGAAAGTATAATTAAAGGAAAAATTATTTAGGAAATGTCTCTTTTTTAATGGAGGAACTAGTAGGCTTGGCCCAGAGACCACTCTTCACAAAATCATGGAAGTTACCCCATATTTTTTATTTCATTTTTTAAAAATAGCTTTGTTAAGTTTTGAGTCGCATCATGTACTTGAAATTTGTAAATAAGACAAGTAACCAACCTTGTATAATTTTTTTTATTTGTCTCATTTTGAGTATCTATTGTCACTAATTCTCTCCATCAATGGATTATTACTTGTCCTTATTTGATTATCTTATAGGATATTTATATTCTCTTTGTTTACCAATTTATCTAAATTAGTGATTTATTATGATCCTTATGAAAGTTTAAAACTACAATAATGTATGTAGGCTATATTTTTTTGATTGGAAAAATTATTTACTAAAAATTTAAGAAGGATGTTGACTTTAATTATTTCCTAGGGTGCTCCTAATCTTTAATTTAGTTATTCTTTAGTCTCTATCCTTACTTTTAGTCCACGACATGCATGCATTTTAAGACGACATATTTGAAATGCTTCAAGATCAGGAAATGGGGGTGGTTGGGCACTTTCATGATTTGTAAAGACCATTCTTTTTTCCAAATTTCAAGAAAATGATATAGAGATTAGGTTTGCGAATTTCTAGATCATTTCAGCATTTAGTTACTAGCAAGTCATGCAAAGGTCTGATCTAATTCATATTCATTGAGTCGGGGAAACATTTCATTTTGTTATTTTTTTAATTTTGTATTACCATTAAGGTTTCCCAAATTCTTATGTAGAAAATTTGTACAATCACTAGTGTTTTAGTGCTTTTATACTGATAGGTGTCCCTTACATAATGAAGACATGTCAAAAGATCGATGGTTGAGGAGTTCTTATGTTTCAAAGTAGGGATAAACACCATTGTATCTTAACACTCCATGTAATAGCTTTTGCAAATCACTTGAATAGTGCGTATTCAACGGTTTTCAATGCATGTGCCTGTAAATTAATCTATGCCCTTCTTATTTTTGACACATGTCAAAGCTGACCCACCTTAATCCAATCAAATAAAAATGATTTGACATAAAGTGATGGTACGCATAGGACTAGTGTGGCATTCTATTGCCTTCCAAATTCACTTTCAAGTGCTTCAAAAAATGCCTAACCATGGAAGCTACCCCATATTTTTAATTTCTTTTTTAAAAAGGGATTTGTTAAGATTCGAGTCGCATTAGCTACTTGATATTGGTAAATAAGAAAAGTAACCAACCTTGAATAAATTTTTTTATTTGACACATTTTGAGGACCTCTTGTCACTCGTTCTCTCCATCAATGGATAATTACTTGTCCTTATTTGATAATCTTATAGGATATTTTATTCTTTTTGTTTACTAATTTATCTAAATTAGTGATTTATTATGAACCTTATGAAAGTTTAAAAATACAATAATGTATGTAGGTTTAATTTTTTTAATGGGAAATATTATTAACTAAAAATTTAAGAAGAACATAGACTTTAATTATTTCCTAGGATGCTCCTAACCTTTAATTCAGCTATTCCTTAGTTTCAATACTCACTTTCAGCCTACTAGAGGCATGCATTTTAAGATGACATATTCAAAATGCTTCATGCTCGGGAAATGGGGGTGGTTGGGAACTTTCATGATTTTTAAGAGCAATTATTCTTTCCAAATTTCAAGAAATTGATATACAGATAAGGTTTGAGAATTTCCAAAAAATTTGAGCATTTAGTTACTAACAAGTCATGCAAAGGTCTGATCTCCATATTCATTGAGTCGGGGAAACTTATAATTTTTCTATTTTGTTAATTTTGTATTACCATTAAGGTTTGCTGAATTCTTATGTGGAACATTTGTACAGTCACACGTGTTTTAATGCTTTTATGTCAATAAGCGTCCCCTATAGGATGAAGACATGTCATAAGATCGATGGTTGAGGAGCATTTATGAATCAAAAGATAAATGCCATTGTATCTTAACCCTCCATGTAATACCTATTGTAAACCACTTGAACAATGCATGTTCAATGGTTTTCAATGCATGTACCTATAAATTAATCTACGCCCTTATTTGTTTTGACACATATTGTTAAAGCCGACCCACCTTAATCCAATCAAAGAAAAATGATTTGAAATATAGCGATGAGATGTGTAGGACTAGTGTGGCATTCTATCGCCTTCCAAATTCACTTTCAAGTGCTTCAAAAAATGCCTCAATAGTTTTATAGTAGATTTTAATATTAGTAATCGCATGCACGATGTGCCATGGAAATGCCGAAGAGGACGTGTCGAAGAAGTTAACTCTAAGGGAGTGAAACATTGGAGGAGGAAGTGGGGTGATGAAGTAGGGGTTGTGGGAGAAGTAAATTAGTGTGGGAAATGGTGTTGGAAACCATTGTGTGAAAATATTCTTTCTTACGACTAGATATATATGATTCATGTTCCATTTTCTTAATCATTTGAAAGGGAAAGGGGGTGTGGCATGCAGGTCATTGAAGAAATGTACTTTGGATGATGAATAATTCGAAGGTAAACTTTCATATGTTTTAATCCCGAAATGTACATATGTTAAATATGATAATATGCATTTGAGGCTCCTTGTGTCACAAATTTCAAGCACATTTAATGTGATTAAGGTATTAATTTAGTGATTAAGGTAGTGATCATGGTTTCTCCTTGACAAAAAGTCGTGATAATGTTGTCTATTAATGACTCTCAACATAAAACAATAATCTTCTATTTTCTTTGATGCATGTTAGGCACATCCATAAAGACTCACATCAATGTTTGAATCCCTAACTCGACATATGTTAGATATGGAAATTATGTGTTTAAGGTTCCTTATGTGGTCGATTCCATGCACATATGAAATAAGGTGTTTTTTTTAGCATTTTTGGTAGCAATTAAGGTTCCCTTTACCAATAATATTTATGACGTAGTCTATTAGTGACCACTGGCATAAAAATTTTACTTTCCATTTTCCTTGAATAATTTCAAGAAAAACTTGTAGGCTCCTACTTGGAAATGGTTATTTGCATAAGTAATGTTCAGGGCATTGAAAAAAGAGGGGAAAAAGTGTGTGCATTCCTGTAACCTCTTTAAATCCTCTAGTGTATTAATGGCTATAAATAGGGAGCATTTTTGTTTAAATATTATCATTCAACTGACCAATTTTCAAAATTTTGTGGCATTGGTCTAATTTGGAAAAATAACTAGCAATGTAATTACTTGTTAATAGAAAAATTTCAACCATGGTATTGTGTAGTATTGTTTTTAGATAATTTATTCGTGGACTACCATTTTTTGTATATATATATAAGTGTTGTTTGATTTTACAATATGCATTTTGTATGAAACTATACATAAAGGGTTTACTTATTTCCAAAGTAAGTCTTTAGAAACAGGGTTTTTGGAAATGATTAGTAACGTAATTAATGTTTGAGGCATCGAAAAAGCAAGAAATTAAGCTTTTTGTGTGCACACTAGTGATTTAATAAAATATATTTTTATTCTTAAATCCTAATTCCAGATTAATTGATGTAAACAATGATATATACTTATTAAGTATAATACGTCACAATAAAATAAGAAAGAAGGTATGAAACCCTAAGCTAGAGGCATATAAAGAATGACTTAGCAGATTAACGCTTGATTTAAAAGTGCTTTGGACTCGAAAAACTATTGACATGAGGTCAAAAGTGTTGTCAATACTTAGGATAAATTATAGGCTACAGGAATAAGATCACAAATGGGCAACCACGGCTGGACAGGGGTGTGTAGTTCCCACTCCTCTTCGACACTTATTATATTTTTATTTCGATCATTGTTGACTATAGACATGGATGTTGTTCTATCATTTTGGTTTAGCATGATGTTAGATGATAGAGATATTGTGATTATTGATGGATTGTGATTCATAGTATGATTGTGTGGATTCTTAGATACACAGAGAGACATTTTATATTGATGATGATGATGTATTGTTAGCATATACATTACTAACATTCAAAATTCTTGTCATGTTGACTATGATATAGCTTTTGAACTAATCTTGTAATCATGCTGATATTAAAAAATGATAGAATTAAGATGTTAAAATTTCAGACAAATAATAGCATTGTTTAGTTTAGATGATGATTTATCTATATGAGGATGGTTTTTGATTTATGTGCGTATATTTTATCTTGTATGTTTTTGATGCAACTACGAGGCCAAAGAAGACAATGCGTGATTTTGCAGGTAATTACATCACAACAATCAAAAGGGGGATTACAGACCAACCACAATGGAATACTAGATGGATACAATGAATGTCACCATGGAAACTTGTGTAATGTTGTTGTTTTATTTGTTTTAACTGTTAGGGGGTCCCCATGGGGGGTGACCTCCAATTGTGACCAAGGACTATGCATGTAATTTTTTTCCTCTTTTGTTTATTTATTGTAGAGTATGTGATTTATTTTGTGATGTACTTTATTTAGTCATTGATGATTAATGTGCCTTGATTAAGTAATTTCATCATGTTTATTAAGTTATAGGGGGATGTGACAAAAGGGGTCATTTATTAGAGTTGTTGGTATTTTGGACTATGTGATTTTGATTGAGTGTAAGTGACTTTGAGTGTTGTACACTCTACCTTACCTTGGAATTTCGGATTTGGGCTTAAGGGCCATTTTTGGAGGCTTGTGAGACAAGCTAAGCTTGTCACACACCTCTTAATTTCTTATACCAACCCTACCTATGGATCGTGAGGTCAAATATAGACCTCATTATATGTTTTGTAAGACAAAAGTGATATTTATTGCACTTTTCTTACATGGGTTTTAATTTTGTCCTTAGGGGGTGTGGGTTTGGATTGTGCAGGTGTAAGAGGCTTGTCATTCATCTCAATCACCGATTTATTGTGCATTGGGGTTGAGATTTGAGTGGTGATGTGGAGTTGAGGATAAATGATGTGGCATCCTACATGGAGCCACCTCACCCTCCTCTTCCCTTTTTCTATATATGTAAGTTTATTTGTTTGTTTGGGTGTTACTTCATTTCATTTGTGCTCTTATATTTTTGGAGTTAGAGAAAGTTTATTTGTTTGTTTGGGTGTTACTTCATTTCATTTGTGCTCTTATATTTTTGGAGTTAGAGACTTTTTGGAGTGATTTTTGAATTCTTGGAGTTTGTTGGAGTTGGATTGAGCTTGAAGGATCTTAGAGTGTGATTCCTTGATCAAGTTCTTACTATGAAAAGGTAGGAGCTACATTCTTTTTACTTGTTTATTTTTATGTGTGTATTGGATGTATGTGAATGTTTTGTATGCTTGATCGGTTATTGTGTAGAATGCCTAAGTATGGTGTAAGAGAGAGCTATGGAGATCTTATATGTAGGGAGGCATAAAATTTTATTTCATGTTTTGGGAGGGAGTTGGGTTGGGTTCCCCACCTTGGTTAAGAAAATTCTTGCATTTCTTACTTCGTTCTTTTTAGGGAGACATAAGAGAATGTTGGGAGGCACAAGAGAATGTGGGAGGTATAAGAAGATGTTGAGGGAGGCATAATATATGTGTAGGGGTTTTGAGTTGTGTTTTGGAGGGTTTTAAGGTGGGCACATAATCCCATTGGGAGACATAAGTGATCTCCGCTTAGATCCTTTGTCCATTGTATCTTTTGTTGAATGTGTTTTGAGAGGTTGTGAAAATTTGTATTGTTATGTGGAAGAATTTTGTTGTTTCCATGAGTTAGATCCATGCTTAATTTCATTTTGGTTGGGGCTCGGGGGGCAATGAGGAGGATAGCTTCTTCTCCTCACTGGATTATTTGTTGGTTTGAGAGTGTTTCCTCTCCCACAGTTTTGGTTGTTGCGATTAAAGTGACAAAATGTTGGGGATCTTGTGGAATACTCCGGACTTGGAGTTTTTGTTGAAATCAAAATAAATCCTTCATTGTAGAAATCTTCTTGTAATTTCCATGTAAGGTGGAAGACTAGTAGACTTGTATTTTAAAGGAAAAGTTGCATTGTAAGTTTCATTTACCAAGTTGTATTATTATATTTGAAGGAAGTTCATTAAAGAATGTGAATTTTCCTCTCTTCAAATTTTTGTATGTAAAGGAATGAATTAGAATGGAAATAATGTTTAAATGTTTACTTATAATGAGAAAGAAAAGAGAGTTACAAATATTAATATTCAATCAAAAAATGAATTGGGAAGTTGTCATAGCTTTATTTTGGTTTTAAAAGATTAAAAACTCTTTGGTATTGATACATTTACACTTAAAGTTATATCTTGATATCTATATTCCTTCAAACATTCATTTTTGGAGCTCTCTTGCCTACATAATGACCTACACTGGTCAGTCTCAACCGACATCAGTGTACTTAGTACCAACATTAGTCATTGTTTCATGTTTACAGTTTTGAAATTTTAACTCTTAGCTTAGATTTCAACTTAAATGATATTATGACTTTCTCAGTAAACCCAAATTTAATGTATGATTGTTGCAAATGTCATTTTGAAAAGTGTAAATCACAAAATGTGAAGATATGCTAAAATTTATAAAAATAGACTCAATTGACACTAAGTGGCTTCGACGATTGAACCACCATCTGCATTCTTATGACTGACATCATTCACTGTATACTATATAAATTGTAATTTTTCAAACTTGAAAGACATTTATTGTGATTTTGTTTAAATCTGATACCTTTGAGACTGTTATGCTATTATGAAATCGAATAATAAGTTACTCTTGGTATGAATCCAATATCCTTTGCATTCAAAATAATAATCTAAAATACATTGACGGCTCAGAAACCGAAGCTGGTAGTGGAACTGACATCGGTAACAAAGAGGATACTACGGTTGGTCAAGAGACCACCTTCGATCACCTGTGCATGGATTTTAAAAAAAAAAACATATTTATGGCCAAACTATTGGATTTTATGGATCTAGACTTCACCTAAAGGTAGATCCATCATGTGTGGGTCGTGTATGCTTATTTGGACCCATACTCTAACCTACATAAACAAATTTAAATACATTAAAATCTTGATCTATAAAATGGGTTTCTTCCGCATCAACGAAAAAAAAATAGAGAACTAATAAATAATAGATCTCAAACCAAATCTAGGATAGATGTTTGTATTGAAATTAGATAGCTAGGAATGCATGATTAAATCTAAGATTTAACTATTCTAAAGGAGGAGCCATTGGATGGAATCCCATTACTCTTGCACATTGGATCCAAGAAGACTCCTCCATGGGGTTCCCTTGATCCATGGCATCCACTCCTTCAACCTACAAACCAAAGAGAAATAAATGAATGAGCTTATGGTAAAGAATGTTTAAAAAGACTCCCTTAAGGATGATTAGGGTTCTTTTGGGTAGATCTATTTTTTTGGTCCCTATTGTTTTGATCTAAAGGTTAAGAATCAAACCTACAATTGTTAGGTAAGAATATTCATATCATGGTTGTAAATTTTACATAAATAAAATGTATGTGTAAATGGGTGAATGGGGCCACTTAGGAATCTAGTGTATTATGTTAAAAATGTAACCCTTATAGTAGGATTTTGTGATTAATTTACACATACAATTGTTAGGTAAGAATATTCATATCATGGTTGTAAATTTTACATAAATAAAATGTATGTGTAAATGGGTGAATGGGGCCACTTAGGGATCTAGTGTATTATGTTAAAAATGTAACCCTTATAGTAGGTTTTTGGGTGAATGGACATTAAAGAAAATAATTTAAGTGAACTCAGGTAACTAAGGATAGGGGTTGATTAAATGTGAGCTGAATATTAATTTCCAAGAGAGATAATAATTACCCTAGTAAGAGAAATTAATGGACACTTATCTAGTGATGATAATTAAATTCAAATTAGAACTGGATTAAGAATATTTAATTAATAATCTAGACTCAATCTATCCTTTGTAATGTAATAATTGATGGTGGAAATTAATTAAACGTATATTAGGGTTTGACCCCCCTTGTAACTTAAAACAAAAAAAACTTGCCAAAACTTTTTGGATAATTGTTTAAGGATTAATGTGGTGTTAGAACGTCGAAATTATGAGAATTATAGGGTGCTTGGGTGATGGAGACCATTGTTGGGCACATGTCACTATGCAGATAGTCAAAACCTGATTTTTAATATGTCACATAACTGTCAGAAATATTCCTTGTTTATCACCTATGTGTCACTATTTGATCGCCAAGGGTATTAGTAACCCACAAAAAAATGTAACCTACAAAATCCCATAAACCACATCAAATCCAAAAAAGAAAGATGCAAAATGGGGAGTCAAATTGACCCCGACGGTCACTCTGAGAGTGAACTTATGAATGAGCACTAAACTACATCTAAGACTCCATGTAGTTCTGGTGAGTGTGTGTAAGAATCGTGCCCTAGGATTCCCTTGTGCAAGTGCACTTGATAACAGGTTGTATCTTGATGTAAAAATGTAATAAAATGAATGGATGAAATAAATAACTTCCACTTCATATTCTGTGTATGCAAAAACTACAGTCCCTTATCCCTTGAATAAATGCTAAATTGATTCTTTGAAATGATTTAGGTGCCTTTGGATGCAAGCTTAGGTGATGATAGTATATGCTTAGTGCTCGGTCCTTGATTTTGAACACATAACTATGTATTTATATGATTCACTTATTTGAATTTTGTAATTGACAATAGGAAGAATAACCCATACGTGAAAAAGATTCCCAAAAGATAAAAGAGACCCAGAATAAGTGAGTAAGGTAAGTAAGGGTCGTGGTCGCCTATGCGCTGGTGTCTAGAGCCATAAAAGACAAATTAGTAAAATCATGACTAGGTTGTAGGGTGTGTAAGACCAGATAGAAAATAAATAAATAAAAGAGGCCAAAGATAGTCGTCAATTACTAGTTTTCTTGGTTAGGAATCATATGAATGCTAGTATGCTTTTATGACCTATAAATGTACCTAAGTGCAAGATTTTGTGTCTACATTTTCCCCTAATTTATGTTGTATGAGTGGATACTCAATTACATAAAGTAGATAAAATATTCCTACCTTATGATCATATAGATCGTGTGGTGAATAGTGTGTTGAGTGGACAAATGAAGTGTGGAAGGATACAAAATGAATCTTGGAGACTAGGAAAGGGAAGTGACCCTAGGTGTGAATTGTATGTGTTGTGTTGTACTTGTTATTATGCTTTTAATTTCCATTTCTTGTAAGGAGGGACCTGTAAAATAAGAGAGAGAATGTAGTCAAAGTCTTGTATATTAAAAATAAGAGAAAAATTTACATAATTATGTATAAAGTATCTAAGAGTGTGTAAATAGGAAAGTGCACACCTAATGTAAAAGAGTGTAAAGGATATAAATATGTCCTGATATGCTATGAAGAGTGAGTTTTCTGGGCGATCTCATGCCAATGGTGAGTTTTTCAGATATCTCACACGAAGTACGAAGTTTTTGGGAGATCTTATGCCAAAGAACAAGTGTTGGGGAGAGATGTCTAGTGTTATTATCCTTTCATGAATCTACCTTATAATACCACTCCAGATGACGCATTCCTATTTTTTTCATGTTTTCCCTAATTTATTCTGAATTATACCAATTGAACTAAATGTAGGAAAAATTTGTATTCTATTTGTTGGAGGAGCGTTCTTGATACTGTTAAAATGTTGCGAACTATGCTGATATGAGAAATTAACTGTAACATACCCTAGGATATTAGTGCCTAGGGGAGGACACATGTGCCCATATGCTCCTGTCAGAGCCTAGGCAGTAGTGTCTATGCTATACAGAGGACCAAAATTAGATTTTGGGTCATTCTGTAAATATTTTTGTGTTATGGTTCTGTGATGTACTATATTGTGTGATATGTCTAAGTTATTGTATGGGGTGATTTATTCCCCCAATGTATGCCCCCCTCATTTAGGGTGGGTTGGTATCAAAATTGATTCTCCCTTGAAAATCGAGCAACATCACATATTTAGGAAGACATTGTGAGATAGACAGATCATATTATGAGTCATTTTGTAGCCGGGGAAGGGATTCGTTTGACTCTTTGTCACTTGGGCATCAAAGAAATGGATAGCACATTCATTGAGGATTTGATCTATCCTCATATCTTTAGGCTGTGCCTTTCAACCAGGGTGAGAGGACCTGATTTGTAACCTATGTCAGTGAAGGGGATTAAATATATCCTTTGCACAAATTTGAAAGGGGAACCTGAGAAAATATGATCAATGCACCACAATTTAACTCTCATGAGTTGTCACTTCTAAAGAATGGTGATATTTTCTAAATAGGGTTAAGGTTATTGAAGACATTATGGAATCCTGATTACTTCTGCATATTTTGGCACTAGAATTTATTCATTTGTGGACATACAGAGAAAACAGGAGTAGTTTAGGTGGGATTCATTGTTTTTGAATTACTTTGGTGGGAGATTAAGCAGGATAAACTTGATTTTGCCAAATATTTGAGAAACTTCACAACAATTGGAAAAATAAATGACAAAATGCTTCACAACAGCTAAAATATTCCTTCAGCTAGAAGGTGTGCATAAATGGAGGCCCAGATTTACACAGTTTCACACAATCTCCAAGAATATAACATGAAGGCTACAACTAGAGACTCAATTAAACATTAAAGACCCCTAGTTCCTCATGCCTAAGATAAACTCAAAGGCTTACATACAATCTGTATCAACAAATGACAATAAAGTGATTTTATATTGTTTATCTCATTACAGGATGTTGGATCTTCTCGTAATGAACTTGCAAATGGCACTAAACTATCATAGGGATGAGACCCTGTGTGACTCGGAGGGATTTTAACACAAGGTTGTAATATGAATAAGAAAAACTACTTGCAGACATTTTGAAATAAAGTAGACATGACCCAAGATTAACACAAATTAATTTGAAGTTGATTATATTCATCAGTAGGGGAAAGTTTCTTTGAACACTTTCAGAGCTTGTCAATGGCTGTACACTTGCAACCAACTTGACATGATCAAATCTAAAACATAAGAGATTAACAGGTTTCTCAGATGGTCTCTCAGGAAGATGGGATTTCTCAAATTTTCTCTTAAACATTCAACCCCTGACCCTTTGCAAGAGTATCCTCATATCATTTATACAATTTTCTCACTCACTCATCCCAAATTTTTCCTGCAAAAAGAAGAATATTCGAGGAATACTTTTCTTGTTACCAATTTGCCTCAAAAAGTGACGTTTAAAAAATTTGCACTCGCAGCTACCAGATGGACAAATCATGAACTAAACACATTTCTTAGACCTTCGACTAATGATAGGGATGCCATGCCACAACTTTTTGACAGTCCTTATAATCATTCTTTTATTCTGTCATGTGAGAAATCCCCATTTTAATCATTTTCCGGTGGCTCTATATAACTGGATCTATTATAAACTCCTTTTTACCCTTGAGGCGACACCTTTTTCATCCTTTGCACCTGCAACCTCCATCATTTCACCCTTTTCCCATTCCTTCCTCTGCAACTCAACTCTGCATCTAGCTTCTCTGGTAATTCATGTTTTTACAAGTTCCTGAGCAATTCCAACTTCAAAATATCAAACTTTACAATCCTTGGACTCACAAATTAAGCTCTAAATCCATTCAAATGCACTTTGCAAACAAAAACAACAAGGAATTTCATCAAAAAATGATGAAAAACAATGCCTATTCACCAACCTTGCTTGGACTCCATTTTTGAGCTTTCCTACCCCTTCATTTGGGATCGATTGCGAGATCGTAGGACTGAACCGACCCTTCCAATTTTCTTTTATGCGGGGTTGTGTTTAATCAATTTTTCCTGGGGGGAAAAATTAGGATAACAATTTGGCCACTCACAGGGACATATTCTTGCTATATTAAGAGACCAGTAGCCTTGTTGCATCCATTAGGCACGAAGTCATGGGTGGTGTCCTGATACTGGTCCTATTCTTGAAGCTTGAATCTGACGCTTGCACTTGGCAACCTTAAACCTGCCCCACTGTTCTGGAAATGGACTCCCTTGAGACCTGATTTTAGTTGCTATGTATTTGTTCTATTTTAAAATTAGCAACTGTTACGGTGAATATGGGTCTCCCTTTTGTAAATGTTGAAGGGCCTGACACATTCACCTCGAGGCTCATCGAATTGTATAATGACGCAAACCTGGATTAACAAAACTTGTGCTAGAGCACTTAGGTAAATAAAACCTATGCTACAACAAGACAATGTGCACACACACTTAGATAAATTAAAATCCTATGCTAATATTTACAAGGGTGAAACCTTCCTTTTCAGTAGTAATGTTTAAGATGGATCCCGTTGACTGGAATCGAAAGTTCCTCTCCATCCAATGTAGACAATTAGAAGGCATTGCTACTTTTACATCCTGTGACCATGTAGGGGCCACTCCAAATGGCATCAAACTTGGAATGCCTTCTCGGTTTTACCCAATCTGCATCTCACTTCAAAACTAAGTCCTCTTCCTGAAATGTCCTTGCTCTTGCTTTCTTATCAAACCATCTCTTAATTAAGGCTTGATCCTTTTCCATTGTTTGAAATACATGTTCCCTAATTTCTTCTAATTCAATCATCTCAGCATACCTAGCCTCCATTGGTTCAAACTCTGACAACTCCAACTGCTTCATGAGCTCTGATGCGGGAAATTCTAAAGATATAGGCAACACTTCCTCTTTCCCATAGACTAATTTGTAGGGAGAATTACCTGTTGACCTCTTGGGGGTGACTCTATCTGCCCAAAGAGCTGATTTGAGTTTTATGTGCCAAGTTATCTGATTCTCAACCAGAGTCCTTCTAATGATTCTAAGTAAGTTCTTGTTTGTCGACTCTTCTTGGCCATTACAATGAGGGTAATAGTTTGAAGAGATGCTAAGATATACACCATTCTTGATAGCCCATTCAGTAATTTTTACGCCAAGGAATGCCAATGCATTGTCTGATATGATAGTAGTAGGGGCACCAAACCTCATGACTATCCCTTCATTGAAGTCCAAAATGTTGGATTCATTTTCCTCTTCTAGTACCACCACTTTAGTCCACTTGGTGAACTAGTAAGTCGCTGTGAGTATCCACTTGTGGCCTTGGCTTGAATTTGGGTTGATTACTCCAATGAAGTCTAATCCCCATTGCACGAATGGATGATCCACTGAAATTGGACGAAAGGGTAAGGATGTTATTCTTGCTTTCCCTATGAAGAATGTGCACTTCTTGCATTCTTGATCCATGAGTAGTAATCCCTAAATACCATAGGCCAATAGTAACTAGCCCTCATAATTTTGAGTGCTATTACCCATGGAGCAAAGTGGCCTCCAGCTTCTCCATCATGGAACTCATGTAACACCTTCTCAATTTGAATTGTCCCAATGCACCCTTAATAGGACACCATTGATGTCCCTTTTAAAGAAAACACCATCAACAAGCGCATAGGAGATGGCTTGTAATCTACAATACCTTCCTTTTGTTCTGCTCATTTCTGGAGGGCATGGACATGTTTGGATAGAATGCACTAAATTTTGAGTCCAACATGGAATGGGTGCATCATTAGCTGGATGCTCTAGCTTGTTCTACATTAACAGGATAACCTCTTCTTCATCTGCTAACTCAGTTTGTTTCTTGGAAGCGAGCTACTCACACAAACCCTTATCATGAACCATCTTGGTCACTTTGATTTCAATATAATACTCCATTGCACGAGTGATCCAACCTTCTCTCTTCTCATTCAAGTCTTTGTTTAGGAGAAAATACTTGACACCGACATGAGACATTAGGAATTGAATCTTCTTGTTCGAGACTAAGTGTTTGAACTTCTTCAAACTCCTAATGACACTAAGGACATGCTTTTAAATGAAAGAGTACTTTACTTTGTAATTTGTGAAGCTCTGATTGAAGAAGGCTATGGGTTGTTCTATACCTTCCTTTTTAGGCTGAACCAAGATAGCTGAGATTGTGTCTGACCCTCCAAAAGCATACATCATGAAGTCCTTTGAAAAGTTTGGGTTAATAAGAGTTGGGGCGTGTGATATTGCAAGCTCGATGGCCTCAAAAATCTCTTTTCCTTCTACTATCCATTTGAATGCAAGCCTCTTCTTTAGCATCATCGTTAAAGGCTTTACAAGAGTGGCAAAATCAGGCACAAATATGTGGACAAAGTTTATCCTTCCTAAGAAGCTTTGGAGGGATTTCTTGTGATGTGGCAGTGGAAGTGTTCTAATGGCTTCAAATATTTTAAGGTCCATTATTAACCATTATCGTGAGACAATGTGACCCAACAATTTGCCCTCGTGTGCCAAAAATACACACTTCTTTGGATTCAATGACACTATGAACCTTCTACACATTTGAAATACTCGCCTGAGGTGAAAGAGGTGGTTTGCAACATTCTTTGAGAAGATAGTGAGATCATATAGATATACCAGCAACATCTTGTTGATTAAGCCTTTGAATTCCATATCCATAGCTTGTTGAAATGTCCCTCCAGCATTGGACAATCCAAATGGCCTCTTCTTGTAAGCATATGTGCCCCATTTTGTGGTGAAGGCCATTTTGTACTGATCTTCCTCTTTCACCACTATTTGATTATAGCCTAAGTAGCCATCTAGAAATGAAAACTTCTCAAAGCCAGCTACAACCTGCAAAATTTTCTCCATCGATGGAAGTGGGTAGTGATCTTTAAGTGATGCTCTGTTTAGATCGTGGAAATCTACACACAATCTGATTTCTCAATTTATTTTCCTCACAGGCACCGCATTTGCAACCCAACTTGAATGCTTGATAGGGAAGATGATGCTGGCCTCAATTATCTTGTTCAACTCTTTTCTCATGAGAGGTTCAATGTGAGGGTTTACTGACCTTTGCTTCTATATGAAAGGTTTAGATCCTTAATCCAACTCGATAGTGTGCTATGCCAACCTTGGGTTGAAACCTCTTAAATCCTTGTAAGTCCAAGCAAAGACATTTGGTAATTCTTGACAATGTTAAACGAACTCATATTTTTCTTGTTGGGTACTTACCTTACCAATTCACAATGTTTTGCCTTCATCTATGGAAATGGGCTCTGAATCTTCACCCTTTACTTGAATATTTACTTTCTTCTTCTGGAATTGATCATTTGGGTTGAAGATTGACTCTAAAGTTACAAGACCCTTTGGTAATTTGTTGGTTCTCAGCTTCACCACTTAGTCACTGTACTGATGTTCCAACTTGTCTTGGTTTCTAGTGGAGAACTCAATTTCTCCTTGTAGAAAATTGACAATTTGTTGATAATTCTTGAAGACTTGACAAATTGTGTTGTTGTCTAGAACAACTAGTCTTACAACCACTTTAATATGGAGCTGATATTTCTCACTCTTTATACTATCTACCACATCAAATGCCACCCCGATTTCTACCAATCTATCTGCTAATTCATTCTTCTTTCTTGGGATGGAATTGATTCTAAAAGCCTCAAAATATTCAATGAGATCCCATACCTGATTCTTGTAGTTTTTTAACATATCATTCTTGGCAGCATTTCATCCTCGAACTTGATTCACAACTAGCTCACTATCACTAAACACTTGTAAGTTTTTAATCCCTTTCTTTCTTACCCAATGCAGTGCATGGATCAAGGCTCCATACTCTATTGTGTTGTTCGAGCAAGCAAATCAGAAATAGAGGGTTGAGTAATATTTCATTCCTTGAGGTGAAATAAGCATAGCTCCTCCTCTTGCACCTTGTCTACTTCTTGAGCCATCCAAGAAAAATTTCCATACCTCATTATCATCCTTGTGGTCTGGCTTGATGATGCTAGGGAGAGGATGATTCTCTTCATGTAAGCAATAAACTCCTAAGTCAAATGATTCAATTTCTTTGTAAGGTTCAAAATCATGCCTCTTGTTCACCCATTCATCAAGGGTCAAGTCTCGAATACATCCAACCTTGGTATCAGCTTCATGGGTGGTTGGATAATCTTCTTGATCAAGGGCTAAACAATTTGCAGTGATTGGAATTGGTGTATGAGGCTCAATATGGAATTTTACAATAGCCTCAAATATAATTGTAGCCTTAGCTCCATACCTTTCTCTAAATAACATGTGTGACCAATCAACAAAAAAATAACCTCCAATTTTAATATTGAAGTCTCTTGACAAACACAATGCAAAGTGTGGTGGCAAGTCTATGACTGATACGTTTTGCAAGACGGCCACATTGGGACATGCATGCAATGTGAGGCTCAAATATTTGATTACTCCAACCATTGTTACTGTTGTACCCAATTGTACCACACCTTTAGAAATGAATTCATATTAAATACCCAGCTAATCAACTATTTGTTTTGGCATGACTGAGCTAATTGCTCCTGAATGAATCATGCAATTATGCACTAGCTTGTCTCCAATGATCAATGAGACATAGAAGGGAGGGGGCCTTATATTCTTACCTTGTTGTCCTCCATGATTTCCTTCAGGCTGAGTTGTATTGGTAAGCACCTTTTCTTGTTGATTGGGTGGTTGATTTGAGGCTGACCAATTGGCCATAACAACTTGTAACATGTCTCTTTGTCTTGGGATAGCTAATGACTCCCACATTAAGATGTTTACATTTGTCCTCTTCATCTATTCAATGATGTTGAATGGAGATGAGCTATCTCTTTGTTTCCCTTTGCCTTGCATATTCTTCTCTTGAAAATGGGTTGTTACAACTGGCAATTGAGTTGGTCTACGGGGTGGCTTGGGCTGACCTTGCACATTGGAAACTACACTTTGATTGCCAATACCTTGTGGAGTAATAAAGGGTTGTGGATTACTTGAATTTGATGACTGTCCCTCTCCAATATTCCTTTTCTTGGACCGTGTATTGGCAGCTACACTTTGAGAAGGGCATTGATTAAATCCACATAAGTCTTATGTTTGCCAATTAACCAAAATAGTTTCAGTTGGAGGTGTCTCTTGCTGAGCTTCTTGCTGCTGATTTTCCTCTTAACTAGGTTCTTGGGACACACGAATAGTCTATACCATCAAGGCCTCGTTTAGTGCACCATTGAAACATGTTGATTGACAGTGAGGTAGACTGTAGTTGTAACACCAGTCGTACTCCCGTGCCATGTTGTTTTGTGTTGGAACTAACAGTTTTGATGTTGAAGCTACATTTTTATTATATGGTCCGAATGGTCTGGCAGCTTGAGGTTATCCTTGGTTCAAATTTTTGATTTGTGGCATGAATTGGTGGTTTATTTTGTTGGTATGGGGGCCTAGCTTGATACTGAGTTTGAGACTGATATGCCTAGAACTTTGAGCTTGTTGTCTCTCGATAGTCACTATATTGTTTCCTGGGTTCTGCAGCCATTTAAAGACTTCTCGGAGCTCATTTGAGGAGCTAGAAGATGAGGTGGAAGCTTCAACTGAACTCTGATTCCTTGGAGCAGGTATGGGAGCTAATGTGTGTGTTTGAATATTGCTTGGAGCTCCTAGTTCTGGATATAGAGGCATAGGTGGCCTAGGTGCAAGTTTACTAGCCTTGATTAAGCAATTTTCAACTCTAATAGCAATGTTATATGATGCGGGTAAAGTTATACCTCCCATTGATTGAATCATCATGGCAATATCAGAATTTAAAGCTCTAAAGAAGTATAGAAAAGAACCTTCGTCTATTGGTCTCACAGCCACCAGAATCCTATCCCAAGTCCTCTGAAATCTGAAGTTGAATTCCGTCAGCTGTTCATTAGGAGCTCTCTTGATGGTTGTCAGTTGTTCTAACAAGGATAGATTGTCCCCCTTTTCTCAAAATTGGTTATGAAGGGTTGTGAACAGATGATCCCAATTCTGAATAGAGCCTGTCGTTAGACTCTTGAATGAAGAGGCTAACAATTTGACTGCAATGTCCATCTCAATGATTTCATGAATTGCTCATACATTTACAATGTCTTGAATGTGGTCACTAGGAGTAGTCTGGTTCTCTCCAGTGAAATATGGAATGCTCTTCAGTGCTGCAATTGGAACTAGATTTTGTGCATTAAGAGTGAGTGGGCTGCTGCTAGTGAAGTTGACATAGGGATAGGGTTGTGTATGTGCCATTATGATTGGCCTAAGAAAACTTGTTGATTGAATGAAAGGCCTACCAGGAGGATGTGTTGAAAAAGTTCTATTTGGTTGAGATGGAGACCTTTGAGCTCTTCTTCCTCTATTTCTCTATTTCCTTTGTATTCAGCCTAAGCCCCCCTGTTGGCGGAGACACTATGCCTGATGCAAGACATGTGGAGAGATGGCACATGTTTAGGGACCATTTTTGGATTCTACCTTTGAAGCTGCGTGGACGAGGCACATGGAGGCTTCCTTCGGCATGTCCTGAGCTTGGAATTTTCAACGGTTGAGCTTACCTTTTCATATTCTTAACTCATCACGGGTTGGTGCTCGTTTGGGGATTGTCTTTTGGGTTTTCCTCTTGAAAGAGTGCTGAATAGACACATGGTTCCTTCCACGGGTTTTCTCTGTTTCTTTGTGTTTTGGCTAAGTCCTTTTTTTTTGTGGGGCCATATGTCTGACCCTGGACATGTGGAGGATCAATGTACATTTGAGACTTACCCCCAAATTTTGCCTTTGAAGTTGCGCCGAGCTAACACGCGAAGGCTTCCCCTGACACTTCTACACTTAGCCAATTCAATAGTCGGCTCTGCCCCATTTTTGACTCTGACCATGTGGGAAGCCCGCAGTCATTTGGGAATTTGCTTTATATTCTTCCTTTGAAGTTGCGCCAAGGTGACACACGGCTCTTTCTGCTGGCCCTTCTATACTTAGCTAATTCAACAGCTGACTCTACCTTTCAGACCTTGGGACATGTGCAGGGATGGTGTTAGTTTGGGGTCACTCTTTGGGCCATGCCTTTAAAGTTACGCCATTGAGACACGTGGAGGCTTTCGCCGGTCATTTTATACTTAACCAATTTGGGCCCGCTGCCCATTTGACTTCTGTTGGACCCTGACTACGTGGCGAGCCTACGCTTGTTTGAGTCTCTGCTTTGGGTCACACCTTTAAAATTGCGCCAAGCTAACACGCAGCTCTTTCTACTGCCCGGAGACTTTTCAACTGCACACTTTGTCTCCTCTTCAGACCTGGGACATGTGGAAGCTTCGCACTCATTTAGGGACTGTCCCTTGGGTCTCACTTCTGGATTTGCGCTGATGAGGCATGTGGAGGCTTCTATCGAATCTCTTATACTTAGTCGATTAAACGGCTGAACTGTTCCTTTTTCCACCTATTTAGGAGCAGCTCGTCGGACCTTAGACATGTGGAAGCTCCGCACACATTTGGAGACCCTGTTTGGACTTGACCTCTGGCGGTGCACCGTTAAGACACGTGGCGGGATGGCTCTTGTTGGAGACTGCCTTTTGGGTTTGACCTTTATAGATGCACCGATTGGACACGTGGAGGCTTCCGCTGTCTCTTCTTTCCTTAGCCAATTCGGGCCTGCTCCTCTTTGTCTGTTTTCTTTCCTGTTGAGCCTCTGGACTCTTTTAACGTCATTGGCCTCCCTCACCGACCTTGCTTAGACTCCATTGTCGAGCTTGCTCGCCCCTTCATTTGGGATCGATTGCGAGCTCGCAGGACTGAACCGACCCTTCTGATTTTCTTCTGTGTGAGGTTGTGTTTGATCAATTTTTCCCGAGGGACAAAATTGGGATAACAGTACCCCTTATTGAAAGTAAGGAACTCTCACTCAAAAATTGGAGAGGCAGGTATGATGATCGAATCCAAACCGTTTTGACATGAAAAATGTCAGTCACCGGATTAAACAAGGGAAACCATGATTTCATAACCAAAAAGTGAGATTGAAAATCCCAAACTTTACAAAATATTATATCTCTATCAAAGGTTTTATCAACAACAATAATGTTTAAATGTGGGGTAAATATGTCATTTACCTTCCATAAGAAGCATATACATTATACATTTTGTATATATTTATTAATTTTCATTCTATTAATCTAATTAAAAATGGTATATATCAAATTATATATTTGAATAAGATTAAAAAATATGAATTTATAATATTAAATTTAATTTCCATTTAACTTTTTCATTTGATTTGATTTTATCTCATAGAGATTTTAACTTTCAATTTCTTTCGAATGAAACAAACGGTTGACAAAGTAATGAGTGTTGAATACCCTTCATAGTTTAAGACACCTTGCAAACGTAATTTACGGTTAAGGAATTTTATGTTTATCTTGAACTATTTATATATTGACTAGCCATTTTTTCTATATTTTTTTAACGCGGCAATCATGTATTTCGAACATGTTTATAGCATTTTGAAAGTGAATCTAGCACGTTATTATAGTTAAAATATTTAAACAAATGTATGTATCTTTGCACGTTATTCTTTTGACCAATCCGGCAAGTGCTTTATAACATTCCCTAATAAAAGTTTTATTTTATTTTATTTTAATGCCTATCTTTAAATGGGTGTTTTCTTATGTAGAGGTAGGTCCATCATGTTTACTTGCAAAAGTGGAAGTGGAGGAATCTTTTAATCTTGATTTATAAGAGAGGCTATTATCATAAAATGGAATAATTTGGGTAGCGTCCAAATCTTTATGGTCACAACCTTTGTTTGGAATTTTTCTTAATTTAAGATGTAATATTTCAAACATATAAGTTTTTATTTTTAAAAATTAAGTGTGTATTAATGAAGAATTAAAGAATAAAGTTAACCCTACAAAAGTACATTGAAAAAATGGGAGTTAAGGTTGACACGTAGACTCAACCGTTAACAATAAATATGAATGAATACATTGTTTTCCCTTCCACATAGTGACCAACTCAATATTAATCACCACTTTGTTGATGATTTTGTTAACTTTGCTTAAAGAAAAGTGATATGTTTCTAAGACTATGGAATTCCTTAACATCTTCTATTTAACCTCTAGGTCTTCCATTCAATGGTGCAAAACTCAGTACTACAGACAATCCATGCCCCCTCCCATAGTTTAGTTAGAGAATTTTAAATGGCAATGGATCTAGCTTTGTGTTCAATTTAAGTTTCTTGGCATTCCTTTTTCCTTTCAAGCTTCTCTAGGAGAGCTTTTGACTTATGTCCTTTAGATGGTGAAGAAAAACATTTTATTCTAGACCACTAAGCCCCTCTCTCTGCTAAAAAAGTTACAGGTTTGTTCTAAAGTGCTTGTTGCTACACACATTTATTATTCATCTTGTTGGGCATATAAGGTTTTTTAGCCGATTTCTAGAGAATTATTTGAAATCATGTGTTTATTAATGCAACTTTAACATCTTCAATGAATTTGAAAATGATTTTAACCCAAAGTTGGCATACAAATATATTTACCTCAAATTAAACATATGAATATCACAATTACTATATAATCAAATGAAAAGGAGTATGAGTTTCACTAGATTATATTTTAATTTTCATCACTTGTGAATGAATGCTTTACATAGCCTAAGCACATGGTCATTTAAAGAGTCAGATTAATGCACATTTTTTAAAAATTGAAATATCAAGAAAAGTACATACAAAAACAAAGAATAATACAACCATATAGGGTGAGAGATACAAGATATCCATAAACAAAACATGCTACAAAAAAAAACAACATTATTACATAGAGGGCAGCCCAACACACAAAATATGACCCACTAGAAGGCCCCACTAGAATATAGTCACATATTAGCTAAATCCTTTGATCATTTGTTTAAGTATTCATCATTTTCCACAAGGAACTTTAGCTGACATCTGATATCCTTCATTTACCTTATAGGATCTCATTACGAAGAAGAATGGATTGCATAGCCTATTTCATGAAGGAGAATTGAAGCAAGAAATCAAAGTAAAGTATGTGGATAATAACTGTCTGTGGAGTAATTTTTACTAAAGAAGAAAAATGACATCTATTTTCTAGAATATGTTTTAATTTTTATGTTTAAATGTTTTAGAAATTAAATTATTTAATATTTTCAATCCAAGAAGAGATTTTTTCCATGATAGCTTGGTTGAAATTAAGATTGGCACATCATATAGTGAATTTGATTCTGGATCAATTTTTGCTGAAGTGCACTTCTGAAAAGAATGCTTAATAGTTACTTTCTTATTGTAGAAGGGGTATGATAAATTAATCACACACAAAACAAAATTCTATTAGCAAAAGGAAACTTGTAATGAATTACTCTCGAAGATAAAATTTGTGCACTAGACTTGAATTTCAATCTCCATAGATTAGTACATATTTGAATCCAACTATATTTAGACATCTTACAATTCCAATTTAGGCTCAATATTTTTTGAAAAGAAATAGCCAAAAATATCTTTAGATAAGATATTTTAAGAGGGAATTGATTAAGTCTGGCACAATTAGACTACCACATATCAATGATTATATCACAATGTATTCATATAAATCTTAACAATAATTTCATCTTTAACCAATGAAAAAAAAAATCTATGGTGGGCTTAGCCTTTTCAGCAATATGAAAATAATTTTTAAGAGCTAACCAAGGTAATCATTCCATTGTGAAAGAATTACAAAAGTCCTTAAAAGTACAATTTTCTTTTATCAAAACATTGTTACCTTTGTAGAAAATTCACAAGAGCCAAGGGAAAACCATTAATAATGATCAAAATTGTTTCACCAAATCAAGGATTTGGGGGAAACTTATCGTGTTCCTTAGAGAAGAGTCTTCCCAACTGATATATGAGAAGTTTCTTTCCAAGCTTTCCACAAGATGATAATTGGTGTAGATCCTTTGATTTTGAAAAAAATAGTACAAAATTATTTTATCATCTGGATTGATATGCTCTCATTTGGCTTCATCTTTTGCAATTTGAATGTCGCGTCTAAGGAAAACTTTCCAATGATTATTTCCAAAAAGATCCTTAATTATCCATTTGGAGATTAGACTTTTACATTCAATCCAAGGTTCTATGATACCCCAAACCAACCTTATGTTTGGGTTGTGTAAAAAGAGTAAAAAGAACCATTGTTGCACCTTTTTGACCATCCCATTTTTCCGAAAGGAAGTGTATGTCCTTTTGAATCAACTTTAGAAAATAAGTTCTAAAAGGAATTCAATATGAAGAATAATACACATTGAGTAGCCAAGAAGATATAATTAACAATTTGAATATGCCTAGCGAAATAAAAACAATTAACCTCCCAACTGTCAATCTTTATAATGCATACATGAATAGACTAATCTAACATCTAAGAAAGAGTTACTCTAATGCCAATAGGAATATCTAAGTATCTCATGAATTCTCCATGTTTCATCTATTACAATTCCCAGAGAATCCAATCAGGACTTTTGATTCATATTGGTATATGTGCATTTTTTGGCATTAAGATTGTGAACATTGGTATTTGTGGAGTTAAATGGTTTTTGGGTGTTTTTTGGTTTTGGTGCAGGGTTAGGGTTTTATCCTCCAAATCTAGTTGGCTACATCTATCTCTAGTAGAGGTTCCAAGGTTAGAGGTGATTGGTATTTAGGCTCTGAATTGAGCCTTTTCCCTACCCTAACTTGGTCCTTCTCCTCTAAACTATTCATCTTCCCCCTCCCATATCACTCGAGCTCCTTTTGGCTCATCAAGCTCTATAGTTCAGACTCACTTCTCACCACCTAGATCCCTCTCACCTTGGGATCCTTCCATCTCAATCTCAAGCTCTACTCCTGCATCTCAAGGTATTTCTTACATCATCTCATCTGTGATATCTTGGCCACTCTGCCCTTGCATTCCATGGATTTTTTCATCTAGAGATCCTCTCTACTTTTCATTGGACTCCCTTGATTATTCCTAGGACCCTCGTTGATCCTCTCTCCTTATTCTTACACCTAGATTTATCTATACTCGGCCTCGCCAAACTCCCTATTCAAACCGTAATAGTTTAACATCGGCTATGAAAATTTCCACCCCAGTATTTTCTCTGTGTGATTCTTGACTCAGCCCATGCATCGGATCCCTGGTTTGGCCATTCATTGGTTTCCTCACTTCAACAACCTAGGTATCCTCTATCTCACCCAAGATCTACTCCAATCCGACCTCCCTCTAACCTTCTCTAATTCCATGGAAGATGACACAAAGATTTATCATAATGGATTTCACATCGACGAAGTTGCACTTGGTCGATAATGCAAATTTTCTCCAAGTAATTAGCAATTAAAATGAACTCAAGGAACTTTTCCATGCAAGAAGGAAAAACAATGGTCTACTGATACCATAGTTCAAAAAATGAGAGTAGATACTGGGAGTGATGTGTCACACTCATGTGTGGACTAATCATAGATCTACATGGGAGAAAGGAGTTCCAATTCATAAATATAATGTAACTCATGTATGACATACGAAACCTATGACAGATTTCAAGTATGATAGATTAGAAGATGGAATATGTCATATGTCATATAACTCCTAAAATACTTTATGACTCGCATTTAGCTGAGATGAATCACCACGTGTGAGGTGGAGATAATAAAATATAATAATAAATGGAAAAAATAACCCCTCACACCAATAATTTTCCATTCTTATTAGGATGAGTTCAGTTTTATACATTGCAAGTTTATATGTTAAAGCCATGCAATATATAGATAGGACTTACAAAGCATTCTAATTCCTAATTTTTTATTTTGTAAAAATAACATGTTGTCATCAATGAATTGAGAGTTAATCATAACATGTTGATGTAGTAAAGATATTCCTTTTTTAAAAAATAATGAAAATTTTGAAACATGTATTCTAGAGCACCAGGTAAAAGTACAGAAAGAAATTCTGTGTTATTGTTATTTGGATCTCGTGTCCTTGCCTTGTTTCCTTAGTTATTGTTCTTGGATTGTGACACAGCTATTTGTAGCAGTTGATCTTGTTTCTTCAGATTTTTTTGTCCTTTCCTTGTTACCTTAGCTTTTCTTAGATCATGGCATTATTTGGATCTTGTGTCCTTTCCTTGTTTCCTTTATTTCTCTTAGATTGTGGCACACCTATTTGTAGCATTTGATCAAATCATGTTTGGTGTTTTTTTATACTTTTCACATCACTCCATTGACAGTCTCCTTGCATGAAGCTATTCTGGTGAAGCCTAGTGTTAGTTTTTTTTTGAGTTCTATGATCGAGTAGTGGATTAAGACCACAGTGTGCACCATATTTCTTTAGTGATGTACAATTTTTTGGATTCAAGATTCTTAGGATATATTACAGCGGGATTTTTCTCTCTCTACTTTGTTATTACTGGTTTTGGGTATCTTGTGGTGTCCATTTTTTCCCAGTTATTATACGTGGGTACCTCATCAGGCCTTGTTGCCGGGACCTACCTTCTTTTTTCACCCCACCTAAGTTATGCTTACAAAAGGGTGCTAGTATAGGTTATAATTTATCCTTTTATTTATTTATTAGGACCATTCTTACACTTGTTGGGTTAACTTGCTTAAGTGTACTAGTTGTGCGGAGCTAGCTTAGTAGTTGTATTGAGTTGGCTTCTCAGTTATGTGGAGTTTAGCTTACAAGTCTTCTAGAGTTAACTTACCTATCAATATCAGTTAGTGGAAGTTATTCACCACTAATTTAGGTAGTAAATACACTTCCCTCCTATCTGTACATATTTCATATTGAGTAATTCAAGTCATTGTATTGTAATGTATTGAGCCTTATGGATTATGATGGATTTCCATATATAGTATTTTATCTCTTCTATTTTTTAAATCTAATGTGGTGTGATATTATAATCTAAGATCGCAGCTTGGAACAATCTTCTTATCGATTATTTCAATGCTCAATCTCCATTTTGCGTCTGTATCAATTCCCTCTCCCTCCTCATCATGTGCCTCCTCCTTCCCGTTGTACATGGAGGAAGCCTCAATCTGTAGAATAACCCCTAGCCTAGCTAGATCCGAGATGGTATGTGGTGTTCCAATTAGCACTCATCGAGTAATAAGGGTCCATGGGAGCTCGCCTTTCTAGGAATCTCTGGCCTCTCTAATCCCTCTGTATAGCAATGGAACTGTTCGGATGGTGGCAATATAGTGCAACCCAAACTTCTAGGGCACCCTCTGAACTAAATGGAGCTCCACTTGGTTACCCCTATCTAGTAATTGTGTAATGGTGATGTATGCCACCAAAATAACGTCATCCTCACGCAATCTACCTACCATGTCTTGACATGACCATGAAATCATGTCATATGTGGTAAGTGTAGTAGTAGGTTGATGATACCCCTTTAGGGGGGCCATAATTATCCATCTAACTGCTTTGATACCCCCAGGATCATTTATCATGACACCCATCTAGTAGGGGATCACGTAATCAAATGACTAGCTGGTCACTAAAGCAGGATGACTAAGGTCCTTTCCATTTAGTCGAACCACCCTATATAGATCATGATATGTGGCAAAAATAATGTTGATGCCCCATGCGTAGATGAAACCATGATCCTTTACGCTCTGAATAATGGGGGCCCAACAGTAAAGTGGTTTATCCCTACCCTTGTCCCCAACCAAGAGCAAAGCCAAAAGGCTAATGATGGCCTTGCGTAAGGAAAGAATAAGGGCATTTCGAACTGAAAATAACCTCATCCCATGCTTGGCACCAGTAATCAGGTTGTAAATGCATCCTGCATATAAATAACCCAACTATGAGACTACACCACTAATGTAGCACTATCCAAAACTAATCTCCTTCCTGTAATAGGAAATCCGAGAATCCTATATATATCCTCAAAAGTTATAGTCCACTCTCCTCTAATGTAACTCCCACAATTGTCTATGCTCCAAAACCATGTCCCTAACACCATTATTTACTTAGGAAAAATTAATGATTTTTTTAATTTAACACAAGGTCACAAGGGTGATGAACATTAATTGCGATTGATAATTTTACATTTAATAATTTCTACACATTCGTAAGGTACTCAGAATTAAATTAATAATTAAATATTATTAATTGAATTTTACATTCATCATGGAATCTTAATTCTCTTCTCTGGTTTCTATTTCATTTCGTTAATTTTTTTGGCCAAGTTAAACTTATTATTTTGCTCGTTAAAAGGATCCTCTTAAGTTTAATAAAGGCTAGTTCCTAAGTTGGTCTAATTTTCCTTCCCAAAAACAACTTCACAATTATGCCCATCATTTAGTTATTTAAGTACAAATTTTATTTTTACTTTATTTAATCCTCTAAATAACCATGCACAAAATCTTTTATTTAATCCCTATAATAAATTTCCATTTATTTATTTACTAGACCATTACCAGAAGGGGGTCACAACTTATTCTAACCTACTAAGTGGCCCCATTCAATTAATACCCATACCTTTTAATCTAAAGCCCATTCCCATAAAATGTCAACAACTTAAAATTGTAGGTGCAATTCTCAACACTTGGTTTAGATCTATTCTGTCCCTTTGATATAGGTTTGACCCATCGAGCCCTAAAAATCCTTATGGGATTCTTTTATGCACTTTTTTCCTAATTTCATTTCATTTGCACTTTTGCAAGTTTAGAAAGGAGGCTATGGAGATTTGCAAGGAGCTATAGAGGTTTTTCCTATTTTGGATGGATACACACAAATTTGGATGATTCTCTTGCATCCCTCTCCTAGGGTTTTCCTTGTATTTCATTTGTTATTTGTAGTTTGTTGAGAATCTACCCTATTCGGGTTAATGGCATTGTTTACCCCTTTTAATTTCTGGTTAAATGAAATATATACACAAGTTTAGGGTTGTATATATATATATATATATATGTATATATTTTCTTATTTTTATTTTACTTTTTGAAATTCCAGTTTAGAAATACCAATTTTATATATAATTTTGCGCAAAATAGATATAGATATAGACATAGACATAGATCTATATCTATATCTATCCCTATACCTATCCCTCTCTCTCTCTCTCTCTCTCTATATATATATATATATATATATATATATAAATATATATAATAAGTATTAAACACGTAAATGGTTCGGCCCAGGGAACAAACCGCATTGTGAGAAAACGAATGCATTTTTAATTAAATTTTGGGTTTTTTATTATATGGGGGGGGGGGGGGGGTTGGAAGGGGTGGAGAGGGCGCAACCCCCCACCCCGCTATATTTCCATTGAGGGCCGAGGCCCATACGACCACCACTGTTATAAAACAAGCCTATTTATTATTATTAGTATATACCTTAGTTAACATAGTAACACAGTCGAATGGTTGTATTATTTAATAATAAGTTTGTATAATAAGATAACTTATATATATATATAGACACACACACACACACACACACACACACACACACACACACATTGTTTTTAAATGAGCTTTATATATATATATATATATATGCCCACATATTTGATAAGTTAATTGTACTCCTTTTCTTTTGAAAGAATTTCACAAATGAAGAGAATATATTATGAGTTTTTTTAAAGCAAGGAGTTGTGTAAAAAAAAAATTCTCTTTTAAATGCCTAAACTATTCCATACACAAGATTTGAAATAGCAGGTACGTAGTCATACAATTCTCTCAAATTTTAAATTGAGGTAGAAAGGAACATGTTTATTTAAATTTCTAAGGAGTAACTAGATGCATTCATAGTTGGTTTCCAATATTGTATAAACATACAACAATGATTTAATCTTACTATTTTAAGCAATACCAAAAGAGAGAAAACAAGAATGAGAACTCAACCGATTCCAAACTTATTCTCTTTTAGAATACAATGAAGTATGTTAAGATCATTTTAATAAGAAAGCTAACATATACTCCTTTGTAGTTCTATTTCAATAAAGATAATTTCCATTTATAGATCAATGCACACTTAATTTAAATTACAAGTTTGAAGGGGATACAATAACAAACAAGTTGCAACCTTCACATGCATATTTTCCAACATATACATTTCTTGAATAATTAATACAACCCAAATTTCTGTAGTACACTTACAAGGAGCTCTACTTTTAAAATGCAAGCTACAAAAGCCTTCCACTCAAAGGTGGAAACAATGTGATAACATTTAGAGCAATAGGATTCTTTCTTTGGTCTCAAATACAGATGTCTTCATCTCTTAGTCAACTTGCAACTCCATAATTTTTCTCCTCCATCTCCAAATCACAACAACAATGAAGGGGGAGTAGGAAACATTCTACTCCCAACATATATTCCAATGATAAGGGGAAGCCTCCCCTCTCATTGGCTCCCGAGCCCCAAAAATGAAGCAATAAGGGACCTTAAACAACTATGGATACTCTTTACAAAGGCTTCCACAACACATACACTCATGCCAACAATACATGTAATACATACAAACACAATAACACAATATACAACTTTCCAACACAAAGACATAAAATCTAAGCAAAAGGAGACGAGAAATATGGGAACCACCTACTTTTACCTCCCAAATGAGTTATAGGTTCCACCTAAATGAACTCCAAGTGCACATAAAAATTACTCAAAATATCCCTTTTCCCTCCTAATTCAAGATACACAAAGTGTAGCAATATTTTCCGTTTCTCTCTCTCCATAGGTCGAACACCCTACTCACACTACCTCCACAAAGCCTCACAATTTCCTTTTTCTTCGCAAAATGGTCCCATTTTCCTTCTCCCCACACCTTCTTTATATATGTATATATATATATATATATATATATATATATATATATATATATATATATATATATATATATATATATATATATATATATATATATGACCACATATTTGATAAGTTAATTGTACTCCTTTTCTTTTGAAAGAATTTCAAAAATGAAGAGAAGCTATTATTATTATTTTTAAACCAAGGGGCTTGTTGCATATTTTTTTTTTTTGTTTCTTTAAAATTCCTAAACTATTCCATTCACAAGATTTGAAATAGGAGGCACCTAGCCATACAATTATCTCAAATTTTAAAATAAGGTAGAAAGGAACTTGTTTATTTAAATTGCTAAGGAGTAACTAAATGCATTCATAGTTGTGTTTCCAATACTGTATAAACATACAAAAATGATTTAATCTTACTATTTTAAGCAATAACAAAAGAGGGAAAACAAGAATGAGAACTCAACCAATTCCAAACTTCTTCTCTTTTAGAATAAAATGAAGTATGATAAGATCATTTTAATAAGAAAGCTAACATATACTCTTTTTTAGTCCCATTTCAATAAAGATAATTTCCATTTATAGATCAATGCACACTTGATTTAAATTACAATTTTGAAGGAGATACAATAACAAACAAATTGCAACATTCACATGCCTATTTTCCAACATATACATTTCTTGAATAATTAATACAACCGAAATTTCCATAATACACTTATAAGGAGATCTACTTTTAAAATGCAAGTTATAGAATTCTTCCACTCAAAGGTGGAAGCAATGTGATAAAATTTACAACAATAGAATTATTTCTTTGGTCTCAAATACAAACGTATTCATCTCTTAATCAACTTGCAACTCCATAAATTTTCTCCTCCATCTCCAAATCACAACAAAAATGAAGGGGGAGTAGGCAATGCTCTCCTTCCAACCTATATTCCAATGAGAAGGGGAATGACCCCTTCTCATTGTCCCTCAAGCCCCAACAATGAAGAAATAAGGGACCTTAAACAACTATGGATATTCTTTATAAAGGCTTACACAACACATACACTCATGCCAACAATACATGTAATACATACAAACACAATAAGACAAATAACATAATATACAGCTTTCCAACACAAAGAATTAAAATATAAGCCAAAGGAGAAGAGAAATATGGGAACCACCTCCTTTTACCTCCCAAATGAGCTAGAGGTTCCACCCAAACAACGTCCAAGTGTATATCAAAATTACTCAAAATATCCCTTTTCCCTCCCAATTCAAGATACACAAAGTCTAGGAATATTTTCGTTTTCTCTCCCCATAGGTGGAACACCCTACTCACACTCCCTCCACAATGCCTCACAATTTCCCTTTTCCTAGAAAAATGGTCCCATTTTCCTTCTTCCCACACCTTCCTTAAGGCCATACTACACCAAATCCCAAACACAAACACATACACTCATTCATTTACAATACAACACAAACAAGTAAATAAATACAAGGATGTAGACCTTACCTTTCCATTATAAGCTTCCAAAATCTCTAAAATACAAGTTCTAATCTCCTCCAAATATAAGAAAATCCCAAAATGCAATCTCCAAAATCTCCCAAGCAAGAAGTCCAAGCGAATTCCAAAAACAAAACAAGTTGTAATGAAACCGAGTAACCCCAAAAACTTCAAAATAATTCACATAAATAGAAATTGAGTAGAGGAAGGTGAGGTGATTCCATGTAGGATGCCACATCAATTCACCTCCAATCCACCTCAAAAAGTAAAAAAAAAAGACCCAAGCTCATAAATGGATGGGTGAGGATATGACAATTTTTCTTCCACACACAAACCATCCACTCCATAACTTCTAAGGACACAATTTAAAGAGTTTGTAAGAAAGTGTAAATAATTTTCCTCTTTTCTCCTTCCATGAAACACATAGTGAGGGATAAAATTAACCCCTTACATCATATGTATGGTTGGTAGATGAGTTTAAGAGGTATAGCGAACAAGAATAACTTGTCGTACAAGCCTCTAAAAGTGGGTCCAAAGTCAAAATTTGAGATTTGAAGGATGGAGTTGAGTACACAATTCAAAATAAAATAAATATCCATCAAACATTAATATGATAACAAGGACTATCTAGCTACAATTAAATGCCCACATATGTCACATCTCAAATTCAACTCACTGACATGATTAATTAGCTAAAGAAACACACAATACTTAAGTATATAATAAAGTGAGCATTCATTACAGTAAATAAATCACATGGACAGCTAAATATAATATAAATGAAATGAGGGATTAAAACAACACATTAAAACCCATTGGCCACACATGAGGTTACCCCTATATGGGAACCTCCAAGAAAACACATCAAGACACATAACACAAAGCTACCAAGGTGATCTTGTTGGCAATATCTAATATTACTTCCATTGTTAGTATCCTAGCCCCTTCTTGTTGTATCATGATAAAATTCCCTGCAGCCAATAAAACGACACAATACCCTTCTTCCTCAAGGCCACATCAAATAACATCAAGAAATAAAACAGATACATACACATCATCCAACAATAATCATATACAAAGCTATGTCATCATCGTCAAAATTTATGAATTTATATCAATTTAATTGAAATCACATAAACATCTCAATTTTTTATAAGTCATATACATCAATAAGATGATAAGGTTAGTCCAACATCAAAATATAGTCATCGTCATCAAAATCCAGAGCGTTAATATGACAATGAAACAATACTAAATAATCATATATTAATGCCTTCTAATAGTCCATACCATCTATAATATACATCATAACATATTAGTAATGTTGATCTATCAATGTCTACTAATCAAAATATAACAATAATGTTCATGTCTTTATTTGACAATAATAAATATCATAGAAAGATAATGTCGAAGAGGAGTGGAAACTACATCCCCCTCCCCTTAGACTCGACTTCCTCCTATAATTCACTACAAAAAATGTGGGAATTGGGCTCACAATGAAAAGTGGGGCATCCTCCCATGTACCTGATGAATCCTCATTCCAAACCCACTAGACACACACTTGATCAATCTCACGACGTCGAAGGACTAGTATCCTCTGCTCTAAAATACTTATGGGATCCACCATCACTTGCCCCTATTCATATACCTAGTAATTCAGTCTAATCCAATACATGAGATGAATTTGTTATGTATCTCCTAAGAATAAAACATGGAACACATTATGGATGCGTGACAAGATGGGTGGCAAGGCTAAGCGGTACTAGGCTACGGGACCCATCCACTCAAAGTTATCAAATGGACCCATAAACCTTGGAATTATATTAGATCCTTTTTCGTTAACTGATAGGGATCTTATGAGATTTGACTCTAGGAAACACCCTCTTACCGACCTCAAAACAACATTCTAACTCTCCTCTGGTTTGAGTACTTGTTCTTCCTATCTTGTGCTTCCTGCACTATCTTTTCTAATCAAGATGACATACTGCTCCGTATCCTATGACATGGCTGGCCCAATAGATATCTTATCCTCTAACATGTCCCAACTCGAAGGTGTCTTGCACTCCCTGCCATATAATGCCTAAAATGGTGCCATACTGATCCAGAACTCTAAAAGATGTTATTATAAGAAAAATATACCAGATATTGATAATCCTCCCAATGTGATTTTTGGTCCATGATGTACATGTGAAATCATGTTTTCTAAAATTTGAGTTCACCCTGCTCTATCTAATCATCTATCTCAGGGTGATAGGTTGTAATGAAATTGGTATTCATCCCAGGAGATCATGCTGGATGGTGGTCCATAAAACTATGATGTGTACAAATGATTTTGGTCATAAATGATCTTACGAATAATCTCATACAACCTCACTACCACATCCAAATACACTCTTGCCACTGCACTAGCTATTATAGGTTGTCTTAACTGAAGAAAAATGAGCTACCTTAATCAATTTATCTACTATGACCATGATGGCGTTGTGGTGATATCTCAACATAGGTAGCCCTAATATGAAATCCATGGAAATGGTGTTCCATTTCCACTCCGGTATAGCATGAGGATATATAAGGATACTAGATGTTATGATGCTCAACATTCTCCTTCTAATACTCTAAACAATGAGACAAGAATTGAGCTATATCGCTCTTAAGCCATCTCCAATAGAATAATTGTCCCAGTGTAGAATGCATCTTCTTCACCCCTAAATGAGTTGAATAAGGTGAATGATGTACCTCTGTAATAATATCATGTCTCAACCTTCCATATTTGTCCCTAGGCACATATATCTAACCCATGTGTCTGAGAAGTCCATCTGGATCTCAATGTTCCAATCCCTCAAAATTCTGCTCAAGGGGTTTCTGAGACTCAATCTCTACTCTAGCTTAAAGGTAAAAGCTATCGTGGTGGAAGCTTCTGGTGCAATATCCTGCTCCGTAAATCTGTATATCCACTAAAGGATAAAAAATGACTAAATTCCTGCCACATTATCCTCCCCCTTCAGATGCTTTATCTCCATGTCATACCACATTCTCCTTCCCCTTGACAGGAGTTGAGATTGGGCTAAGTGAAGAGGTTTCATTCTGATTATGAGAATAAACCTCCTACCTAACAGAAAATGGCACTATCGAACAAGAGCGTGAACCACTAGTTGCAAGCTCAAGATCATGAGTCAAGTAATTGATTTCATAATCCTTGAGTTTGTGAGACTCAAAGGTAAACAACATGTCCATCCTACATCAAAACTCCTCCTATCCCTTCCAATGAAGCATTTGTGTAAACAAAGAAGTCCCTTTGTGGGTCTGACACTGCTAAAATAGTAGCGGTAGTAAGGCACTCCTTTACGAGTCCTGAAGGTTTTCTCATAGTTTTCTAACCAAATAAAATGTATTACCTTTCCATTGTAGGGAAGTGATGGGTTGAGAAATGTGTGAAAATTCCTGAACAAATCTCCTGTAGTACCTTGTCAATCCCATAAAGTTGCGTACCTCAGTCACACTAGTCGGCATTGGAAAATCAATGATAGCTCTAATCTTGGAAGGATCAAATGTGATACCTTCCCTAGATATGACGTGACTTAGATACTGAACCTATGTCTAGAAAGAATGCACACTTCTCTAGGTTCCCGTATAAGTTGCTTGCTCTTGAAGACACTGCAGAACCTATCGAAGGTTCTCCTTGTGCACCTCACGCGTGCATGAATATATCAGTATGTCATCTATAAATATGAGCACAAAGTGGTCCAAAAATTTCCTGAATAACCCATTCATCAAACTCATGAATATTGTGGGGGCATTTTTTCAAACAAAATGGCACAAATGTGAACTCGTAGTGGCCATATCTCTTGCAGAAGGATATATTATGAATATCCACCTATGTAATCCTCAACTGATGATAACCGACTTAAGATCTATCTTAGAAAACACAATAGCACCCTTCATTTGATCAAAAAAATCATTAATGCATGGAAGGGGGTAATGATTATTGATCATTACTTTGTTCAACCATCTCTAATCAATACAAAATCACAGGATTCATCATTCTTCTTAGAAATAATCACTGGTGCACCCAAGGGGATACACTAGGATGGATTAGGCCCTTCTAAAGAAGGCCCTACAGATGTAACTTGAGCTCATAAAGCTTAGGGGTAGTCATCCTATATGGTGCTGCATGAGATAGGATTTTCTCTAAGAACCAAATCTATATGAAAATCTATCTCACGTGGGGGAGGTAGGCCATGTAACTCACTGGGAAAAACATCTAAAAACTTCTATAAAATGGGGTGATCATCAAGTGAAGGCCCACTAGTCTCATCCTATGACCTTTCACTAATAGTAATATCATATAACTGACATCCCTGCGATGCACACACCACTTAAGCTGCATAGCGGATATGGTGCAAATAGAAATGGGCCTCCTAACCCCAACTATCACTGACTCAACACCCAAATAATCTACACAAGATATCACCTTGCTATAACAATATACTCTATTTCTATGTGTAGATAGCCAATCCATACCCAAAATGAATCCATAAAAACCCAAAGGAAGGATGTGAAGATCAAAGGTCATGGTGAAGGGTCCTAGGTCAACTACACACTCCTTGACTAAGGAGTCCACTGAGAGCTTGGATCTAGAAGCCATCTCAACATCTAACTATGAACCTTTCCTAAATACCACTAGGGTACATCGCTCTACTAATGATGAAGAAATAAATGAATCAGAAGAGCCTGAATCAAACAAGATAGAGGTAGAAATACCACCAATGCTACCTAAAGTCTTTATCATTATGGACTAGTGCTCTACCTGGTGGTTCTCTACTGCTACATAAATCCTATGGATATGATCCATGTCACCAACTATAAGCTCTGAAATAGGGCCCTTACCCTTGTTATTAGGGTTTAATTGACAATCTCTCTAATGGTGCCCATGTACACCGCATCCATAACAACTTCCCGGTCCCCTTCAATGGGAAGAAAATCCTCTAGGTGTCCTTTAGTGGTCTATGTTGTAGACCTTGATGACCCTATATGGAGTGTATCATGTCGGTGTTGACGAGCTTCATGACTGATGCTCAAGGTGGTGGATGTGTCTTAATGGGTCCCCTAGCTAGGGGCCCCATGCTCCTCCCTCTCTAAGTATGATATCTTTCTGTGGAAGGCCTGAAGGGTGGCGGGTCTGTTTTTACTATTGTGGTGGTGGCTTGAAGGAAGATTGTTTCAGATCCATGTCCGCCAAGAGGGGGAGGAGTTTCCCCCTTCAATCCAACTATCCTATAATTGTTGGATGCGAATCCTCACCCTGTCTGTGCCTGCTGCATCTTCCCCTATTCTCCTCTACAATATAGGCCTTCTTAATGGCCTCTAGCTAAAGTCTATGGACAATGCATACACACTTCCCCTCCCAAATCTGGATTCAGGCCCCTGATGAACCTATGTATTCTTAACCTAATCATCCTACATGTAATCTAGGTACTGAAGAAAATCTAAGAAGTTTCCCTATCATACTCTGCAATTGTCATGCTCACCTATCACAGATCATGGAACTCATCGATCCATTACTAAATAAACCTCTTGAGAAATATACCTGCTCTGTGGAACACTCCTAAAATAGATCCCTTATGTCACAGACTCTCTAGTAATATACGTTGAGCTTCTTCTCCTCATTCCTCCACAAACACCTGCTCTAGTCTCTCAGAAGATGAATCGTGACATGAGCCTTCATGTTTCTAGTACATAGACATAACTTAAATCATCTGCTCAAGTTAAATAACCATGCCTCTCCCTAAAATCCTCATATATCTCATGTGAAGTGTGGTGGATGAAGCTTGAGTATCTCTCAAATATGATTAGACGTTGTCGATCTGTCTACCTCTAGGTTTCTCCTCATGGCCGTCTCTCTGTCTAGGGCTCCTAGATCGCTTCTCTCAGTCTCATGTAGCCCTATCTCGATGCCCTCTACACCGATCTATCTATCTGGCTTCACATGTGAAGTTATCTATCCCTATACTCCTCACTATTCCAGTGGATGGTGAATGAGTCCTCCATGTGATGGCTCCTTGTCATGTCGAATAGGTTGTCGTCCAATACTAATCCTCCTCGTATAGTGGCATTTACCTCTTGTAATGTCTGTAGGATCTGTGGTAGTATAAGTGGAATCTACCTGCTCTGGGGGTGGTTATATCTAGCTCAACGTGTAAGAACTCCTTGTCTGGTCCACGCCTCTTGGCACAAGACCAAGGTGAGAGTTAGTTCATCATGATTTAGTTTGTTTTGGTTTACTAATTTTTCTATGTTTTAAAATATCAAGCAATGTTGTGTGTTCTAGGTGTAGGTTGTGTTAGGTCTTACTTGTTGTGTTTCGTGTTGGCCCATGGTCCAAGTGTTAAACCCACGGCTCTGATACAAAGTGTAACACCCACTAATGTTTGATGCTCCAACACCATGTCCTAATACCATTAATTACTTAGGAAAAATTACCAGATTTTTTTTGTCTAAAAAGGTTACAAGGGTGATAAACATTAATTATGATTTAATTAATTCTCGTTAATAATTTCTACACATTCATAAAGTTGTCAGAATTAAATTAGTAATTAAATATTATTAATTAAATTCTAAATTAATTACGGAATCTTAACCCTCTTCTAGGTTCCCATTACATTTTAATTATAATATTGGGCTAAGTTAAACTCATTATTTTTCATTTAAATATCCTCTTAAGTTTAATTAAGGCTAGGTCCTAAGTTATCTAAATTCCTTCCCGATTTAATTTAACATCCATGTCCATCATTTAGTTATTTAATGATACATTTTAATTATAATTAATTTAATCCTTTTAAATCATTATCTAAATACCCATGCACAATATCATTTATTTAATCCCTATAATCAATTGCCATTTAATTTTTATTAGATCCATAATAAAGGGGTCACAACTTATTCTAACCAACTAAGTGGCCCCATTCAGCATAATACCCATACCTTTCTATTGAAAACTCATTCCCATTAAAATGTGAACAACTTAAAAATTGTAGTGACAATTCTCAGCTATTGGATTAGAACTATTAGGATCCTTACATCTAGGTTTGACCCAACAATGCCCTAAAAATCCTTATGGGATTCTTTTATGCACTTTTACCCTAATTTCATTTTCATTTACACATTTTTATTTTTACAGGTTTGGGAGAATGGAGGCCATAGAGCCAATTTGTAAGGAGCTATGGAGGTATTGCTTTATTTTTGGATTCAAGATACATGCAAATTTGGATGATTCTTTTCCATCCCTTTGTTCTAGGGTTTTCCATTTTAGTTTTATCTTCTGGTTTGTAGTTTCTTCAAAAGTATATTATTTCATTTACAAGCAACCCAAATGTTAGGTTGTGGGTATCTATCTTACCCCTATTTTATATATTTTTGAATCTGGGTATATGTAGGTTGTGAGCATATATATATATATATATATATATATATATATATATATATATATATGTTTTATATTTTTTGTGTGTGTATTTGAAAATGCAAATGGTTTCGTATATACCCATGGGCTTAAAATACGCACTATGTGAGAATGACTGCAGTTTAAAATACGAATGTGTGTGTGTGTGTTTGTATTATAATGATCGGTAAAACCAACGCTCTATGGTTAAATGTAGCCGCATTTACCATATTAAACTTTGTTGTTAATTAAGATAAAATATGCACGCCACATAGGTTTAAGTATTATATCTGTGTGTGTGTGTGTGGGGTATAATTATTTCATTAAAAGATACACATTATACATTTTTATAATTCATATACATGTATGTATATACATATGTATATACATATATATATATATATATATTTACATCTGCCCTTTTTTTTCTTTTATATTTCCAAATATAAGTTTCGGTAGATTTATTTATTTGAACAATATAAGGAAGACAAACATATATATATACATACATATACATACATATATTTTTATAAATCAATATACATTTTAAGATGAGATAGTTAGAATTATTGTTCTTTCCATTCTATACAAATGTAAAATAGGAGAAGAGTATTATTAATAAATTTAGACATTTTTTGATTAAAAATCATATAGATTTTTACATTTTTTTGGTATACTTACAGCCACAATACTAAGATTTCACTAAATTGTAATTCATTTGAAAGAGGATATTAAGTAAAAACACAAAGAAAATGTAAGTTCATTCTTCGTTTTACAATCAAGATTATATGTAGAATTAAAAATAAAAACAGTTTATTCACTTTCAAGTAATTCTAATACAAGATGAACACTCCCAAAATGCAATTATAATACAAAATTCTTCATAAAGTTGCAGATTTACAAGAGTCACATTTTCATTTAAAATGCACATGCAAATGCTTCCTTTAAACTTAAATTCATTTCCAATGAAAAATAACCATTTCTAAATGAAGTCACAATGCAACTTTTGATTAAATTTCAGTTATGAAAAGAGCTATAAGTTCGTTAAAATTACCACTTATAACTTCCTCAGGGTCAGCAAAAACCTCCACGTGCCTTGTCCACACAACTTCAAGTAAAAATCTAGAGGAAGGTCTTTAAAATGCACCATCCCTCCAAGTAGATCTAGGGTCAGACATAGTGTATCTCCACCATATACTTAAAGGGGGTTAGCTAGAACACAAAGGAAATATGCACCATCCCTCCATGTGTCTAGGGTCAGACATAGTGTCTCCACCAAACCAAAGGGGGTTAGCTAGAACACAAAGGAAATGCCCTGCGTATGATGCCACGTGTCTCTTTGGGATAATTTCAAGAGTGAAGGGAGGGGGATGAAGTATTAAGGCATGCGGGGCTGCCACGCGGACCTTGTGTGAATAGACCCCAAACCCAAAGCACCTTCAAACGGCCATATCTTTCAACTAGGAACTCAGATTCGAGTGAGAGGGGACTTTTGGAAATCTCTCAATGTCTGCTACTCACATACCGCCATTAATGAAGAATACTAAATTGAGTCCACCATTTTCAAGGATGTCAATTCTCCCACCTGCCACCATGATGAAGAATGAGCCTCCTTCTTAGCCAGTAAGGAACAACACATAAAGGCATGGGCTCTGCCAGGGAAACCATCATTATTGCAGGTGAACTTCAATGCTTTCTTGGGTGGTTGGAGTAGGTGGATTCAATGCACTGCTAGGGTGGTTGAGGTAGGATTAAAATTTTCCTTCACTCCTTCTCCCATTCTTCTATATGTTGTAAAGGAGGGGGATTTTTCAAGTGGTTAGTCATTCTTCTTTCCTCCCTCCCTCTCCCTTTCTTCCCTATGGTTGAATGTGGAGCTTAAGCCTCCTCTCACGGATCTGTAATGGCATTTTATTGCCTCTTTCCTACTGATGATGTACATGTGAACTCATGGAGCAATAAAATCTATTTTGTGATGTATTTTATCCATCCTTATTTTATTGTCTCTTCTTACCTCTCATCGTTACAAGGTATACTGTGCATATCTTTGATGTCTATTGTAGGTTCTAGGAGCTATGTTTAATGGGTTTTAAGTGGTGTTCTATGTGAACTCTACATTTGGTTTGTGTTGTGTCTGTCCATGCTCTCCATTTCTCACCTCTCTCCACTTCAGGAAGATGAGATTGTGACCAAGAACCCCCTTTTCTTGGTGCTATCACCTCTGTAGTGTAAGATTTCTTTACTTTCATGCTTTCTCTCTCCCTTTCTCCTTTAATTGTTAGATTAGGAGTAGACAGTTCCATTTCCTTCCTTAGAATTAGTCTAGCATTAGAATTAGGAAGAGGAATCTGACCTTCTCGAGAGGGCCATCTCAAGTCCGCAGGTCCTGTTGGTGCACAGATCTGTCTCAACCCATTTGCCATTATTTTCTTCTGATCTACGTATTTTGAAACATCTTTGTCTCTCAATGTGGGTTTTCTGAAAATTTTTGTTTCCATTTGATATGCTTCGAGTTGTTTCCAAAATCCATTATCGTGTCCGTCCTTGAAGAAGATTCTCCAAGTCTGCCCTATTTTTTCCCCAATTTCTTCGAAACCTGCGGGCTCTGCCATTTTTCCTATTTTTCCTCGACTATGGAGGCTCAAGAATGGTATGATTTATATTTGTATACATTTGAAAATCCAAATCCATGGTCGAAAAGATGGTCAGAATCATGATTCACTTGTTTTTGTTTCAAAGGAATTTTCATCCTTAGCGAAAAATCAGGTTCTGGACGGGAATGGTGATTTTTTGTATTTTGATGATCTAACGGGTGTATTTTTCCTGTCAAAATTTAATCCTCTGTGTTTGGTGGTCATGTGGCTTCTTTTGGTTGGTTAGGGGATGACGATAGGAAAATGCTTTAACTTATCACTTTTTGCTTTTTTGGCAAAAAGGGCAGATTTGGTCCCGTTGCTCCGCTCAATTCTGATTGGTTCTTTTGGTGCTTATGTGGCTTCTTCTAATTGGATGGAGTGTAGATGGGTCTATTTTTCAACATGTTCCTTTTTGGCTACTTTGGCAAAAAGGTTTGAACCTGCACCCTGAAGTCCCGCCAGGCTCTGATTGAAGTAAATTTAAGAGGGAAGGAAAAATTCTCACTTTAACCTTGCAGGAGGACACATGGCAAGGATAATGGTGGAGATGTGGGCCTTTAGAGGTAAGTTAGATGCTTTTCCCCTTTGGAAAAAATGGAGTAAAATTCTAAAGTGGAAGCGCCCCCCCGCCAAATCATTTGTAAAAGCCTCAAGGCTTTTAAAGGATGCGCCACAATGACACTGGCGAGCCCGTGCTCATTCAAGGTCTCAAATTTTGGGGATCATCTCAAGATGTGCCATTGTGACACGTAGCAGTTTGAAAAGTCAAAGGAGGCAGGGAAATGGACCATCGGAGGTAACTTGGATTTTTTGGCCTCTTGTCATCAAAAGGATTAAAATCTCAAAATGGCCTGCAAGCCTGAGGTAAGGTTGAAAATTCAAAGCTTGCTCTTGATATTCAAAGACTAAAATCATCAAAATGGTGGAGGTGCGGACTCTCAGGGGAAATTTGGAAAATTGGAAAATTTTCCTTTTGGGAGAAAAGGAGTTAAAAATGAAAAGGGAAGCGTGGTTCCGATGGGACCCACATTGGGACACATGTTAGGCCCATTTTTCAAGGGTGGAGCTGTGGGGAAAACTTGGAAAATTTTCCCTTTTCTAAAAAAAAGGTGAAATGGCAGAATTTGGCCACGGTTTCTTTGGGACCCACCTTAGGACACATGTCAGGCTCATTTCCCAAGGGTGGAGGTGTGGAGAAAAATGTGAAAATTTTACATTTTTCCAAAAAGTTGTAAAAAAAAAGGAACCCCCAGGCCTACTCTAAAGTTGGATCTCCCATGTGGATGGTCCAAATTCAAAGTAGAAATAAATGGTAACTGTGTCTTTGTATCTAATTTTTCTGCCATTTTCACTCCATAGCTCCTGGGGATGCGTTTTCTTGTGGTTTTTTGCTAATTTCTTGGAGTCTCCTGAAATGAAGAGGAACATTCTCTGGCATCCTGGTTTGGTGGGGAATTTGTAAACTGTCTCTCATGCATTAATATGCAATCTGACTATCAGATTCATCGTTGATTTTTTCTTTCCTTGGCACGTGAAGGACCTGTTGATAGTTTGGGTTTGGTGAGAAAAATCAAGGGACGTCTTCTACCATTAAAATGAGATCTGACTCTTTGGGCTCGATCTGATCTTCCATTTCTTCTTCCCTGGCATGCAAAGAACCAGATTGGATAGAATTAGGGGTAGAAGTGGTTGGATGAATAGAAGGAAGAGTGATTTGCTAGAGGAAGGAGTTGAATGCTGGGATATTTTTGAAGAGATCTACCCCCTGAGCACCTGACAATTTTGTAGATTTGATTATGGGAATCATGATCAAGATCATGGCAAGCACTGGTCGCACTCAATGTCTTTGATCTTTTGGGGCAAAAGGGGCTCTGTTCTAAATGTTATAAATGGCACAAATTTTTCTGTGAAAATGGTTGGAGTGTGAACATAGAGGTAGGAGTCAGAAATTGATTTCCTAAAGAGGAAAAGGCTTGATAGAGCCCGTCTTTTGATAAGCCGTTTGAGAATCATGTATATCTCTTTTGTATTAAATTTGATCATGTCAAGGTGGTTGCAAGTGTACAACCATTGAAAAGCTCTGAGATTGTTCTAGAAAGTTTCCCTTGCTAATAAATTTAATCAAACTCGAGTTATTCTATGTGGATCTTGATGCAAAATGTGTTTTTTTATTTATGAATGTCTGCAAATAGTTTTTCTTGTTCCTGTTGCAATATTGTATCAAAATCTATTCTTAATCACACAGGTATCAATCCTTGTGACAGTTTAGTGGCATCTCCAATTTCATTTCTCAGAAGAGATTTCATCTGGGAGTGAAATAAATGATTTAAAATCACTTTTCTTTCATCTGTTGATAGAGATTGTTTGTAAGCCTCTGGGTGTACCTTAGGCATGATTTGGCTTAGATCTTGATGTTTTGATTGGGTCTTTCCAACTCGAGCCTTCATGTTAGATTACCTCATAGATTGTGTGAAAAAGTGCTAATCTGGCCTCCATTGAAGTACATATTCTTGTTAAAGGAACATTTTAACTATGCTCTGAAAACATTTTGTTGTTTAGCCTTTCCATTTTGTAAAAGCTCTCAAAGATTTGGTAAATCAAGTTCATCTCTGCCTCACCTCCCACCAAAATTCCATCTAAAAACAACTAATCCTACCCATACTACCCCTATTTGTCATGTGTGTATACAAATGCACAAATTTTACTACCAAAACATGGAGAAACAATCAGGATTCCAAATGTCTTTAGTAGCGAGAACCTTGCCTAGAGAATATCTCCACTATCTAGAGTGACAACTCGTGAGAGTTAGATTTTGTTGCATTGATCATATTTTCTTCAAGGTCTCCTTAACAACTTCATTAGGAAGGATATCTCCATATCCTCTATAAACAACAGGCTACAAAAGGGTTCTCTTACCTTGGTTGAAAGGCACAACCTAAAATAGTGAGGATAGATCAAATCCTCTTAAGGTGCTACCCACTCCTTGTCAAAGCCTGAGTGACTAAAAGGTCAGATAGATTGCTTCCCTGGCTACAAAATGGCATACATCATGATCTATCTACCTTTGAGCTTCCTGATCAAATCCATGATGCTGCTCAAACCTTTGAAGGAGATTAAATTTGGGTACCACACAACGCTTGTTGGGGACTGTTTTAAATTGTTGGGAATTGATTTGATTTGCTAAGACTATTTTGTGATTCACTGCAGTTCATATCTATTTATCCTATCAACAACACTTAAGTGGCACCATTTTCAGGGAGTTAGTTATTACAATTCATATTTAGACCCTGGTAAAACACTTCTTATATACTCCAAGTGTTGTGTGCAATTCTTATCAGTTCCCACACCTAGTGCACTAGCTTTCATTGATAAATCTAGGTAAAGAAAAGTCAGAGTTCTTTCCATTTCCAATTTTCTAGTGTTGAAAAAAATTTGACAGATCATATTTAGTGCATTTACACAACTAAGGTGGAAATCCTTAGTGGCGACTCCCTGTTGATCTGATTCTTAATGAATACCAGATGTCTTAACCTCTGTCAAGTGAGATTTGTTACTAAACCTTTGCAAATATGGAAGGAAGAAGGTCTTTCTTTTTTAGGGATCCTACTAGGACATTATTTCCAGAGCTAGGAAAAGCAAAATCAGAAGGAAGAAAATCCTGGAGAGCTATGTTGGAGATCAGCAGACAAGAAAGGGGATCTCCATTGATGAAAGTGACCGGCCTATTATTGAAGACTGCAATTCAAGTGCTTCTGAATCAGGTAGCCTCTTTGTGGAATTGAATTCTCCAACTGGAGAGGGGCCTTCATTTGATTTTGAAAGGTTTTCTTCTCATTCTACCCCTGTCTTTTCAGAAGTTGATAGGGATTTCCAAGAAACTAGGCCTTTAGGGGATATCCAGTTTGAAAGTTATACCCCTGTGTTTCAAAGGACCTTCTACCCCTTATCAATTTGTCACCCCTCTAGGGTCACCTCCTCAAAACAACATGGCCTTGCCCCCACCCAGACTTCCATTTGTTGTAAATACCTTTGGACCTATAAATTTTGTAGGGATGGATGGTTATCCAAATGCAGTTCCCCAAGATGTAAGAAATAGACTGCCAAAGTTCCAAGGAAACAATGCTATAACTGGTGATCAACATTTAAAGCTTTTTATCAATATGATGGAAGACTTTGAGATTGAACATGAAGATGTATATTTCAAACTGTTTATCCATACTCTGGAAGAAGGATGCAAGGGACTGGTATAAATCTTTTCCAGATAACTCTATTGATTCTTGGACTGAGATGAGAAATGCATTTAAATTACAGTATGGTGATAGAACTGACCCTAGGTTTCTTTTGACAGAATTTGAAAACATTAAAAAGAATCCTAATGAGTCAGTACATGATTTCAACACAAGGTTTAACAAGACCTTGAGGAGATTTCCTGTTAGGATAAGGCCATGTGATGAATCATGTTTAATCAAATATTCAGATGCATTTGATAAAAAGGTTGCTTACTACTTGAGGGACAAAAACCCTACTAATTTGAGGTAGGCCTTCACTATGGCCTTACAAATTGAAAACAATATCAAGGCAATTGGAAAGCCTCCAAAAAGGGAGGGTGTAAAACTAATTAACCCAGAAAAACCTCAAACAAGTAAGGCTACTGATTTGGAAGAAGTTGTGAAGACTTTGGCAGGGGCTGTCAAAGAAATTTCCTACAAACTAGCTAGGGCTGAGAAAGGAATTGGGCAGAGCTCACAAGGTCAACACAAGCAGCAAGGCCAAGACAGGTTTACAAATCACCAAAGATCTGATGATAGAGGTAAGGGACTATGTTGGATTTGGAAATAGGTAGTCCCAGGCCAGGGAAAATAGAATGGTACCTGATCCTTTGGCTACTAGAGTTGTTCTACTGTGGAGGAGACAGATGTCATTGATTGGTGTGATAGATGTTTCATGCCCCATGCTCCATGTGAGGAAGATCAACAAGAAGTTGAAGAAGAAAAAATTGATGATAATTGATGATGATGCCTGCATGATGGAGATCCCTGCAAGTTCACCAAGGGAAACAACTTCAACTGAGGTAATAAGTGCTAGAACTGCTACTATTTTTTGGGATTGCATTCACCGGGGTACCTATTCTTCCTCCCTCTTATACTTTAGAAGTAGACACTGTACAAGATTTTGAATTTCCCACTAATGATCTTGAATACTTGAATTAATGATTGAAAATCATGAAGGAGTTCCTTCAGAAGAAGATAAGAAGTTATTAATGAATGATGTAGTTTCCTAAGAAAAGGAGCACAATATTAGAAGTAAAGCTGCCAAGGTAGTCACAAGCCAAGTCAAAATTTCCATTACTTACCAAAGAAACCCCAAAGAAAAATGCATCTGGCAGAGAGCTTGTTTCCCCAAGACAAAAACCTGTCTTCCTCCCCATGCCCAAACTGAAAATAATCCCTTTCCATCTGATGAATTTTCCAATCTTTCTCTTAGTGCTGCTTTACCCAAATTTTTTCCATATGACATTGCCCAAGTTTTGAGTCAAATCAAAATTCGTTGTCCCACTTCTTGAGCTACTTAGGATCCCTGAGCACAAGAAGAGGGATTTTGAATACTTAGGACTCAAAGAGGAAGAGATCACGTAGGACAAAGATGTAAACAAGGTTGGGATTCCCCTTACTGTTGAAGTGTTGGAAAATCCACAAGTGTTGGAAGAGCTGGGGGAACCACCTAAGGTTTATTTAGGAACTTCTTTGGTTAAATCTAGCTGAATGTGGATCCATTTTTCACTACCCTGGTTATCAAAGACAAGTTGTTACATAACTGTATGTTTGATTCTAGAGCTTCATGTAATGTCATGCCTCTTGAGGTCATGAATGAATTAGGTATCAAAGTAACATCAACATATGGGAAGTGTACTACTATGGATTCCAGAGAGGGGCTAGTGGTGGGATGTGTCAAAGATCTAGTTGTGTAACTTTCATCTTATCCTAGAAGGAACTTAAAACTTGATGTGGTGATTGTTGACTGCCCTGCCAAGTGGGGGATTTTGTTGTCAATAAAGTGGGTAGCAAGTGTTGGTGGTAGTGTATAAATGGACATGTCTTATGCCACTATCCCCATTGAAGGCAACTTGGTGAAATTATATGGAGAGAAGAAGATGTTGTACTTGATTAAAGATCCAAGAAATGCATCTTATGAAGTTTTGAAAGAAAATGCTGATCTTGACAACTTTGTGAGTTTTGTGGATTTCAGGGAGTATGAAACTGTTGAAAATAGAGCTCCTAAGTATGCTATTTTTTCTTGGAATTCAGTCTATGATTCAGCCTTGAAAAATGTTAAATAATTTGAGTTAAACATAATGGAGGAGCTTAAGAGAAAACGGATGGTTTACAAAATGAACAGAGAACAAAAAGAGGTATATTTCTAGTTGATGAAAACATATTAGAACCTCTTGGTATGGTCATATTCAGGATGGTAGGTGCTTGAAATTTTTCCTTGATTGTTTTCTCTAAATAAGGGTAAACATCTTTTGTATAGTGTATAACTGCTTGTTTGTTTCCTGTTTTTTGTGTTTTTGCTCATTCTGGTCTATGGTGACCTATTTTTGTTGGTTTCTCTTTTTCATTTTTGGGAGATGGTCCTGGTTTTGTGCTCTACAAGATGACTCCTTTACCCAATGGATATTTTGGTGCTTGGTCTACCTTTGTTCTTGTGGTACTCCCAGGAAGTGCCCATCCGCGAGTCGGAGCTGATGTTGGTGCTCAGATTTGTTTCATCCCATTTGCCACTATTTTCATCTGATCTACATGTTTTGAAACATTTTTTCTCTCAATGTGGGTGTTCTGAAAGATTCTACCTCTATTAGAAATGCTTCAAGTTGTTTGGAAAATCCATTGTCATGTCCCTCCTTGAAATGTTCTCTGAGCTTTGCCCTGTTTTTTCCCTAATTTCTTCAAAATCCACGGGCTCTACTCATTTTTCCTATTTTTCCTCAACCATGGAAGATCAAGAATGGTTGATTTATATTTGTATGCCTTTGAAAATTCAAATCCATGGTTGAAAAGATTGCTCATAATCATGATTCACTTGTTTTTTGTTTCAGAAAGATTTCCATCCTTAGCGAAAAATTAGGTTCTAGGCATGAATGGCGATTTTCTTTATTTTTGGCAGTCTGACGGGTTTCTTTTTCCTATCAAAGTTATTCCTCAGTGTTTGGTGGTCACATGTGCCTTCTTTTGCTTGGTCAGGGGATGGTGGGAAATTTTTTTAAATTATCACTTTTTACTTTTTTGGAGAAAAGGACAAATTATGGTCCCATGTAGCTCCGCTCATAATCCGATTGGTTCTTTTGGTGCTTACACGTGTCTTATTCTAATTGGATGGGGCATGACAGGATTGTTTTTGAAACTTTTCCCTTTTGGATGACTTCATGGCAAAAGGTGTGTAACTCACCTTGCGGCCCCGATCAGGCTCTGATTAAAGCAAATTTTAAGTGGTGGGGAAAATGTCTCACTTTGACCCTGCAGGAGGACACATGGCAAAGCTAATGCATAAGAGATGCAAGCCTTCAGATGTAAGTTGTGATGTTTTGCCCTTTTGCAAAAATGGGGTAAAATTCTAAAATGGAAGCGCATGCCCCCACAAAATCATTTTGAATCCTTAGGGGTTTTGAAGTTGTGCCATAATGACATGTGGCGAGGTGCTCATTCAAGGTCTCAACTTTTGGGGAACATCTCAAGATGTTCCATTATGACATTGTTAGTAATTTCTTAAAGGACCCGAGACAGGGGTGGGCAAGCCCGCACTCATTCGAAGGCATCTTGTATTTTTTACCTCTTGTCATCAAAAGGATTAAAATCTCAAGATGGCCCACAAGCCCATTGTGAAGGACGTTAAGGTTGGTGTTGAAAAAGTGAATAGGCGGGGAAGCAGAGCCATCAGGAGGCAACTTGGATATTTTTCCTCTTGATCATTCAAAAGGATTAATATCATCAAAATGGCCTGCACTGGCCCGACAGAGAAGGTGGTCAAAACTTTCTCCTAGTCAACGGTGGAAGTTTGCAGACTCTTCAGAGGAAATTTGGAAAATTTTACATTTTGTGGGAAAAGGAGTTAAAAGTGAAAAAGGGAAGTGTGGTTCTGATGTGACCCACATTGGGAGACGTGTCAGGGCCCATTTTTCAAGGGCAGAGCAGCAGGGAAAATTTGGAAAATTTTCCCTTTTCCAAAAAAGAGATGAAATGGCAGAATTTGGCACTGCAGTTTCCTTTGGGGCCCACCTTAGGACACATGTCAAGCTCATTTCTCAAGGACGGAGGTGTAGAGACAAAATGTGAAAATTTAAACATTTTTCCAAAAGTTGTAAAAGGAAAAAAGGAACCCGCAAGCCCTCTCTAAAATGGATCTCCCACATGGACGATCTAAATTCATAGTAGAAATCAATGGCAACTATGTCTCTATATTTGATTTTTCTGCCATTTTCACTCTAGAGCTCCAAGAGGACGCATTTTATTCTTGGTTGTTTTTATCATTTCTTGGAGTCTCCTACATGCCAAATGTATAGACGAACATTAAATCTGGCATCCTGGTTTGGTGGGGAAGGTCTATAAACGTCTCTCACCATTAATATGCAATCTGACTGTCAGATTCGGCCCAATTTTTTTTCTTTCCTTGGCACGCGAAGGACCTATTGGTAATATGGGTTTGGTGAGAAAAATCCAGAGATACCTCTTCTACCATTAAAGTGAGATCTGACCTTTGGGGTCAGTCTGATCTTTCATTTCTTCTTCCTAGGCACGCAAAGAACCATATTGGACAGAATAGGGGCGGAAGTGGTTAGCAGAATAGACAGGAAGAATGATTTACTAGAGGAATGAGTTGAATGCATGGGAGATTTTTTAAGAGATTCTGCCCCTGGGCAACTTGACGACTTTTTACAGATTTGATTCTGGGAATCACGATCGATGATCATGAAAAGCACTGGTGGCACTCAACGTCTCTAGATTTTTTAGGAGAAAAAAATCTGTTGTAAAATGTTATAAATGGCATGATTTTATCTGTGAAAAGGGTTGGGAGATTGTGAACGTAGAATTATTAGGAGTTAGAAACTGATTTTCCTAATAGAAAAAAGGCTTGATAGAGCCCATCCTTTATGAGAAGCTGTATCTGAAGAAGCCTGTATATATCTCTTTGTTGTTACATTTGATCATCTCAAGGTGGTTGTGAGTGTACAACCATTCAAAAGCTCTGAAATTGTTCAACAAACTTTCCCCTGCTGATAAATTTAATCAAACTTGAGTTATTGTGTGTTAATCTTGATGCAAAATGTGTTTGTTTAATTTCTGAATGTCTGTAAATAGTTTTTCTTGCTCCTATTGCAATCTTGTATCAAAATATGTCTTAATCACACAGGTCTCAATCCTTGTGACAATTTAGTGGCATCTATAATTTCATTTCTCAGAAGATATCTTTCATCTGGGAGTGAAATAAATGATTTAAAATCACTTTTCTTTCATTCTGTTGAGAGAGATTGTTTGTAAGCCTCTGGGTGTACCTCAGGCATAATTGATCTTAGATTTTTATGTTTTGATTGGGATCTTCTAACTTGAGCCTTTGAGTTAGAATCTCATAGATTGTGTGAAAAAGTGCTAATCTAGGCCTCCATTGAAAGTACATATTCTGGTCAAAGGAACATTTTAGACTATTCTGATGGTATTCTGTTGGTCTAGACTTTCTATTTTTTAAGAGTCTCTCAGAGGATATCAGAAAATCAAGCTCATTCTACCTCACCTCCAACCAAAATTTATTTAAAAATAACTAATCCTACCCATACTACCCCTGTTTTTCATGTGTGTATACAAATGCACAAATTTTACTACCAAAACATGTATAAACAATCAGGATTCTAAATGTCTTTAGTAGCCTAAACCTTGCCTAGAGAATATCTCCACTATCTAGAGTGACAACTCGTGAGAGTTAGATTTTTTTGTGTTGATCATATTTTCTTCAAGGTCTCCTGAACAACTTCATTAGGAAGGATATCTCCATCTCCTCCATAAACAAAAAGCTAACAAAGGGTTATCTTACCTTGGTTGAAAGGCACAACCTAAAATAGTGATGATAGATCAAATCCTCTTAAGGTGCTACCCACTCCTTTTCAAATTCTGAGTGCTACAAAGTCAGATAGACTACTTCCCCAGATACAAAATGACATACATAATTATCTATCTACCTCTTAGCATCCTGTCAAATCCATGATACTGCTTGGCCTTTGAAAGAGCTTAAATTCGTGTACCAACATGACCAAGGGTTATGTGTATTTATTTATTTGGTTCCTCTTTATTGATGTTTATATGTGTTTATTAAGTGATGTTTTTACCCCTTTTATTTAATAAATTGTTGTATATAATGTGAGTAATCATATTGTTAAAATAAATTAATCAAATTGGATCATAAGAAAGTAATTATTGGAGTGGTTAACTCTTGTATTAAATGTTGTAAGATATGTGTAACCAATGTGTAAGTGATGTGTAAGAGATATGTGAGTAAAATTTGGAGCATGAAACACTTCATCTTCGTTGGAATTCGAAATTTCCTTGGAAACTATTTTTGGAGGTTTGTGGGACAAGTTAAACTTGTCCCATACCTCTTAAATTTGCATACTAACCTTACCTATGGTTGGAGAGTTTAAATCTAGCCTTCATTATGCATTTTTGTACGTCTAGCTGAATGTTTTAATTGCACTTCTTTCTTGAAATTAATTTCAGTCCTTTGGGATATGGGCTTGATTTGAGTGTGTACGTAAAACTGTCATATTATTCACCTACTTATTTATTGTGTTTTGGAGATTGAAGTTGACTTTTTAGTTGGAGTTGAGGTTGTGTGATGTCGCATCCTACAAAGATCCACCTACATCCTCCTCTCTCCCCACTTCTATATATTCAAATTCATTTTATAGTTTTTGGGTTATACCCTTTTGGTTACTTCACTTTTGCATACTTCTTTGGGGCGCATTCTTTTGTTGTTTTGAGCCCTTGATTTTGGAGAAAGGTTGTAGGATTTTACAGGCCTGTGTTTAGTTAATCTTGGGTTGTTTTGTATTAGAAATCTTGTTGGTTAGAACTTGGAACAAAATCCATTATGGAGAGGTAAGAGCTTGGCTCTTGAAATTCTCTTCTTTTAATTGCTGTGAATGTTTTGGCATGTGTGTGGGCTGTTTGGGTAGATGGCCTAGGGATGGTGTAGGAGAAGACTATGGGGTTTTTCTATGGGAGGCATAAGTGTTTTGGGGAGGTATAAGTGTGGAGGGAGTTGGGATCTGGGTTCCACCTTAAAAAATAAATAACTTGAATTTCTTTATTCGTTATGGGGTACCATAAGAGGTTGGGGAGGCATAAGGAAATGCAAGGAATAAGGTGTACTTGGGGGAGGCATAAGGGCATGTCAGTGATCTGAAATGATATATATACACACACACACACACACACACACACACACACACATTGGTGTTAGTTCTCAGGTGGTGATACCCATTTTTCCTTTGGGAGGCATAAACATCATCCCCCATAGTTTCTTGCTCCTTTGGCTTACATTATGGAGCTTGAGTTTTATTTGCTATGTTTTAATGTGGTTACAAACTACATTCTATTTTGAACTGGCTTTTAATGTGAAATTTGCATGTGTTTGTGGAAGCCTGTTATTGTCATGAGTTGAAACACATCTTCTATTGCTTTGTGGTTGGGGCTCGGGGGCCAATGAAGAAGGATGAATTCTCCTTGTCATTAGATGTCTTGGTTGGGTAGAGAGTGTTACCTTTCCCTCTGTTTTATTGTGACCAAATTAAAATAAAGAACATGGAGGATCTCCATGTTGCTATTCTAGAACTAAGATAGAAGATAGAGTTTGGCAGTCCTTTGCGAGACTTATTTTGTATGCCTTTTTCCCACTTCAAGTGGATGACTTGTAATATTATTTGTATTGGATAGTTATTCTGTTTTGGAAATGAAATCCTATGTTTAAATGAGAAAGAGATATGCACTGAAATCTGTACTATGTAAAGAGACGTGAAAGTGCATTTGAATGAAAGGAAAAGAGAAAGAGTGGTAATTTTTAAAATTGTATGTGATAAATATAAATAGAATTTTTATTATTTTCCACAAATGGAGTTAGTACTGTGTAAAATATGTATTGATATATGTTGAGGAATTTCTGTTAGAAGAGAGAAACACGTATGAAGAAGATATATTACTCTGTTTTTGTTGAAATGCATGATTTGAAAAATAGAAGCTGCATTCTTGTTTTTACATTTTGATTGAAGGAAAGATGACTAGGTAAAACTAGCATGAAATGTAATCAATGTTTTTTAGTGTGGCAAGAGAAATAGATTAATCTGTGGTTGTGAAATGTATAAACTTCATTTTTATTTCACTGTAAAATTTGTAAATTTTTATCAAAAGATGCATAAAAACCCTGTAAAACTATGGAAAACAATTGAAACCCTAAGAAAATTTAAGAAAGATCAAAATGAGCCCAAACAAACTAAAATAATTATGAAAATTTTAAAGAACCTTTCAAATCGGGTTCAGACAAAAACTCAGACTTCTGCTGTATAAAAATTGGTGATTTTGGAATTGCTAATCAATCAAACCTTTTGAACCTTTCAAATCCATCCTAAAATATTCCAAGTAAAATCCTCCATGCCTTTTGGGCATGTTCAGAAAGAGTTAATAGCGAAAATTTGAACAAAATTTATAAGTTTAAAAAGACCAATTCTATTTTTAAGTGATAGAAAAATATTTTCTTAAAAAATTACCACTCAAACTTCATAAAAATTAAAATCATAAGCTTCCTATACAAAGAGGACTTTGAGAGTTTTTCATAAATTCCTTAGTTTCTAAAAAATGGAGCTCCTAGTCGAAAGTTATGGCCTTCTGAAGTTTTACTTCATCTTGGCTTCAAAATCTAACTATCAAATTTAAATAAAATATTCTTGGGTGGACCCGCAGGCTAAATATGTTCTTTGGTCAAAATAAGCTAAGCCACAAACCTTGTGATTGGTCAAAATAAGCTAAGTTAAAAAAAATTAAATTTGGGAAAAATTTCTAGGCTTTCCCTGCTTTCCCATAGGCCCGCAACCAATCGGGTGCTGCCACGTGGCTTAAAGAGGGTCCGTCAGAGGCACGGAATTCCCTCTAACTTAGCACTTGCAAAATAAAAAATTGGGAACTTTTCCTATTTTTCTCCATAGCCCCGCCCAGTCTGTAGCCAATCAGGTGCTGCCACATGGCATAACGTGGCGATGTCAGATGCATGGTTTGCTTTAAACCTTAGCGCTTTAAAAATAAAATTTTAGAAAAAATTGTAAAGTTTCTCTACCTCCCCACCAGCCCGTAGCTAATCAGATGTTGCCATGTGGCTTCACAAGGCGTCGGCGGAGGAGCGGATCCCTTTCTGACTTAACGCTTCAAAAAATAATTTTGGGATAAAATTCTTAAGTTTCCTCGCTGACCTACCGACCCGCAACCAACGATTGATTGACATGTGGCATCCTTGGGCATCGGTGGAGATGGGGGTGATTCTTAACCTTAACGCGTTTCGGGCAAAAAGTCAAATTTTCTATGTTTGCTCCACCGGCCCGTTCCCCTCTTGGAAAACTGGGACTGACACGTGGTGTCTCTACGCACCGGAAGAGGAGCGGGTAATTTTCAAACCTTTCACCCTTGCAAATAAATATAAGGAAAAAAGTCAATTTTGCCTCTGACGTCCCACTTTTCTTCCTAGGCTTAGAAATTTGGACACGTGTCCCTTGCAGTCTTCAAACTTAATTTCCTCTTGGGGCGCGAAGTCTCGCAGCGGGATTGCGAGGGCGTGGGTGGATTTTTCTATTTTTTTCAAAAGTGCAAAAATAAAAACTACCTACCTAGCCCCGCCGACCCGAATCCCTTTTTGAGAAAATTTTCTTCTCCAAGCCCGCAGGCTCGCCTTTGGGGAAAGTTTTCTTCCCAAGGCCCACCGGCCCATAACTTGAGTTTTATAGGGAGTTAGAAGGACTTATTTATATCACTAGAAAGGTGAGAAAATTTATTATCTAATGGAAATATTTTTAGAAGATTTCAAGTGCGTTAATTTCAATAAAAACTAGGTTGAATCTCTTAATCCTGTCAAGGGGTGGGAGAGTGAGAAATTTCCCTCTTAATCTTAATAACTATTCTAACCCTTAGTTTTGACCCTGTAAATTAAATAATTATTGTAATGGGAGAATCATGAGCTAATATTTTTATTGGCCTCAAAACCTTGCTTGTGGCAATCGTTGTTTTGTAACCTGCTAGCAGACACTTTTAAAAAAAAAATCATCCCATAATTTTTAGGACTAATCCTAGGTTGTTCTTGTGTCTCAAGTGGGTTTTTTTAGTGGCATTACATATTAGTAAAATTATATCGAATTTTAAAATAAGGTATAAAGGAACATGTTTCTTTAAATTTCTAAGGAGTAACTAGATGCATTCATAGTCGTGTGTTGTAATATTGTATAAACATACAACAATGATTTAATCTCACTATTTTAAGCAATACTAAAAGAGGCAAACCAAGAATGAGAACTCAATGAATTCCAAACTTCTTCTCTTTTAGAATACAATGAAGTATGATAAGATCATTTTAACATGAAATCCAACATATATTGCTCTGTAATTCCATTTCAATAAAGATAATTTCCATTGATAAATCAATGCACACTTGATTTAAATTACAAGTTTGAAGGAGATATAATAACAAACAAGTTGCAACATTCACATGCCTCTTTTCCAACATATATATTTCTTGAATAATTAATACAACAAAAATTTCCATAATACACTTACAAGGAACTCTACTTTTAAAATGCACCTTACCAAAGCCTTCCACTCAAAGGTGAAAATAACGCGATAACATTCACCACAGTAAGATTCTTTCTTTGGTCTCAAATAAAAATGTCTTCATCTCTTAATCAATTTGGAACTCCATAACGTTTCACCTTCATCTTCAAATCAAAACAACAACGAAGGGGGAGTAGGCAACACTTTCCTCCCAACCTATATTCCAATGAGAAGGAGAAGTCTCCCTTCTCATTGGCCCCTGAGCCCCAAAAATGAAGCAATAAGGGAAATTAAGAAACCATGAAAAAAATTTACAAAGGATTCCACAACACATAAACTCATGCCAACAATAAATGTAATACATACAAACACAGTAACACAAATAGCACAATATACAACTTTCCAACACAAAGACTTAAAATCTATGCCAAGAGAAAAGAAAAATATGGGAACCACCTTCTTTTACCTCCCAAATGAGTTAGGGGTTCCACCCAAGTTACCTCCAAGTGCACACAACAATTACTCAAAATATCCCTTTTCCCTCCCAATTCAAGATACAAAAAGTGTAGGAATATTTTCCTTTTCTCTCCCCATAGGTGGAACACCCTACTCACACTCCCTCCACAATGCCTCGCAATTTATTTTTCCCTTCTAAAATGGTCCCATTTTTCCTTCTCCCCACAACTTCCTTAAGGCCATACTACCCCAAATCCCAAACACAACCACATAAAATCATTCATTTACAATACAACACAAACAAGTAAATAGATACAACGGTATAGACCCTAGCTTACCATTATATAAAGCTTCCAGAATCTTCAAACAACAAGTTCCAATCTCCTCAAAATCAAATAAAATCCCCAAATTCAATCTCCAAAAGCTCCCAAGAAAGAACTCCAAGCAAATTCTATAAAAAATAAGTGTGTAATGAAACCAAGTAACCCTCAATTTTTGAAAATAACTCACATAAATAGAAAATTAGGAGAGGAGGGCAAGGTGGCTCCATGTAGGATGCCACATCACTTCTTCTCAAATCCATCTCAACAAGTGAAAAATAAAGACCCAAGCTCATAAATGGGCGGGTGAGGATATGACAATTTTCTTTCAACACATAAACCACTAATCCATACTTCAAAGGACACCATTAAAATAATTTGTAAGAAAGTGCAATTAATTTCTTCTTTTTTTCTTCCAAAACACATAATGAGGCCTAATTTTGACCCCTTAGATCATAGGTATAGTTGGTAGATGAGCTTAAGAGGTAGGGAACAAGAATAACTTGTCCCACAAGCCTCTAAAAATGGATCCAAAGTTAAAATTTGATATTTTAAGGATGAGGTTGACTACACAACTTAAAATAAAATAAAATCCATAAAAATTAATAAGATAAAAAGGACTATCTACCACAATTAAATGCCCCTTTGTCACGTCTCAAATTAACTTAATTACATGATTAAATAACTAAACAAGGTCACATTAATAAGGAGTAATAAAGTGAGGATACATAACAATAATTAAATTACATACTAAAATAAATAAATGAAAGAAGGAAAAAGCAACAGATAAACCCATGGTCACATTTGAGGTCACCCCCTATGAGAACCTCCAAACAACATACAAGGCACATAACACAAAGTTTACAAGGTGACCTTATTGCCAATATCCAATATTCGTACATGGTTGGTCTCATATTCCCTTCTTGTTTATTGTGATATAATTTCTTACAACCAATAAAACAATACATCTTCGACCTCAAGGTCACATAAAATACATCATGAAATAAAACACACACATACATATCATCCAACAACATCATACATGAAGTTATATCATCATCATAAAAATTAGAAATTTCTATCACTTAATTGTAATCACTGAACATTTAAATTTTGATAAGTTGAGACATACATAAGATCGTGAGGTTAGTCCATCATCAAAATCCAAGTGTCACTGTGAAGTGAAACAATACTAGATCATCACCTATAAATGTTTGCTAGTAGTTCATACCATCTATAATATAAGTCACAACATACTAATAATGTCCATCTATCAATGTCTGCTAAACAAAGTATAACAATAATGTCCATGTCTCAATTAACAGTACTCGAAATAATAGCATAATAATTTCCGAAGAGGATTGGGTATTACATCTAAACCCAGAAAACTGGAAAGTGTTATAGTCTAAATCCCAATCACTCAGTACGTCTGCTAAAAAATAACTTGGTGGTACGACTAATGGTTTCTGGGATATCCTCCATATCTTGGCTTTGTGTAAGACCACTCTCTCATCTTGAGTTAGTGAATCCAAGGTGGAAGGAAGAAAATCACACATTGTAGCTCTGCTCCATCTGATATACAGGGCCAACATTCACCAAAACATGAAAAAGAGCAAGTTAGAAACATATTGGCCATAATAAGCTCCTCAAAAACATTATAAAACAACACAAAACTAACAAAATTCTTTGTACTTAGTCAAAATAAGCCTCTACCCCTGACAATTATGCAACCATCCCTCTATGTTGAGCGGTGGTTGTGCAACTTCCCTCTCCACAAAGCGGTGGTTACATAACCACCACTTGCATAGAGTGGTGGTTCCGTCCGAAAAGGACGAGTCATACCCTAATATCTAAAAATCACAAAAACGAAATAAATTGAGTATTTTTGATGAAATAAAAGACAAATCTACCTAAGCATCTCCCTTGTGAATGTTTATACTACACTATTATAAAAAATAACCCCCCCCAAGTAAAGTTTTTTAGTTTTTTCACATTATAGGTTAAAAAAAATAAATGCATATAACCTACCCATCTTTGAGCCACTCCTCCTACTGGTGGGGCCACCATCACATCATCATGCTCTTTGATTTGACTATACTCTCGTGTGAAACCGTCAAAAGTAATCCAAATCTCAAAAAATTGCTAAGTGGGTAGGTGAAAATTATTTCTAAAAGTGGTGGTTTTAGTTATATATAGTATGTTTTAACTCCGTTTTAAGTGTGTGTATTTTGTAGGGCTGGAATATTGGTGTAAGTATATTTTTATCCCTGTGGATATGGTAAGTCCTCTTGTTGTTTTCGTTTTAGTATGTTTTGTCAATTTCATATTTATCTACACTTGATTCTCGTTTGTTTCTTGCAAGTAAAGAGAATTTGGATTGGCGCCATTTCGAAAACACAGACGCATGAGGTATAACCTCAAACTCCCTATTTTGGGAATGTCATACTCGGAATCTACATTCTATGCCTCTCCATGGCTAAAATGCTTCTCTGAGGGGGCAATATGTATGCACCCAATTTCGCATGTGCTACATTGTCAGAAACAATTAAAATTCCCCTATGATAATTAATATCTTTTCCAACATTGTTTGAGTCCCATTTCCTCTTTGTAGTGTATATTTGTGGCTTAGTATGATTCCCTTAACCATTTCCATGATTTTATTGCTTTCCTTTATCTCTTTCATAGTTTTCCCCTAAGGTTTGACCTTAAGTTACAGAAAATCCATAGCAATTGCGCAACCGCCCTGACGGTTATGCAACCGATAGTCTACCCTCACCAGTGGTTGCAAAACCTCCGGTCTATGTAGACTGGCGGTTGTGTGTGGATTTTCTAGAATCTTCTTTGGTGTGTTCTAAACATGTGTCATTTCTTCAAACATGATTTTAGTGCACGTTTATTGGTCAAATTGTATATTCTTAAGATTTATGGATATGTACCAACTCCTTCTTCTTCCCTTGATGACTAATTGAGAGTTAATTGCCCCTTCTTTTTGTGAGGTGACACCCCATGATTCCCAAATGTCTTAGAATGTTTCCCCACCATTTTTCTATAAGAACCAGGGTTCTTCCCGAAGCTTTGGTGGGAGATTTTGTTGTTATTTACAGTATTATGCTTTCGTGATATTGTTATAAATTACACAACCAAGCAATGTTCTCTTGCATTGTTCTTCTTCTACTTGCATTACTGCAATATTATCAGTAATCCACCATTTCTCCAACACCTTCTTCCTCGCTTCTTCTGTATTACGAGCACAATTTCCATTGATTCACCTGAGCACAAAGTTGGAAAAGAAGCTAAGGGGACATCACTGGGCTTTCCATTGTTCAAAAAATTCTAGGTTGCGGATGTACTTGGATTTTCCTTAAGCTTTCTTGATTTCTTTATTTAATTTATATGCACAATATTGACTAGATTAGTTAAATCATTTCAATTCAAATCATTGCAATAATTAAGTTTTTATTGTAGCTTTCATTTTGTCTACATAAAGCTTACGCTGATAGATTGCTTCCTTGTGTATCCCTGTGGGTTTCCAAGGGAATTTGGTCTGGAGGAAAGCTTATGAATTTTTTTTACGCAATTACATTTCCATTTCAATCCACAATTTCAATTGAATCCTTCTTTACTTTTACCGGGAAAGTTTCAGGGCAAGAAGTGCTTCTGAGAAGATTTTACTTCTTCTCGTGTCTTTGAGAAGCTTTTACTTCTTTACTTAGAGTATATTTAGATCCATCCAACACATGGAAATAACTTTATCCGGTTATTTACTTGTTTAGATTTATTATAGAAGCAATATAATTAAATTAGAAGAAATTAGTTTGTTTATGTATTTCTTCTGTTTTTTCCAGAAAGAATAAAATACAAAAATATTAGATTAGATTAGATAGTTTGCTTTTATTTGTTTTATTCCCTTTATTTAATTAATGTGCTTTCAATAAGTAGATTAAATCATTCATTTTATTTTGGTTAATTAATCGGGAATGAATTTAGTTAATTAGAGGATTAAAACACACTTGTCTTTTATTTAAGCTAGATTTGCTTTCTATAATTAACAAAACGCAGCTTAGCATTTAGATTAAATCAAATAAACAATAGGGAATTTACGCTACCCTCACAAAATATCTAATTCCCCTTTGACCAATTCATCTACTAGGAACTCACACTACCCGATCTTACTTCTTGATTCTCTTATAGTTGTCCATCAGTATTCCCACAATCTTCTACATTTGCTGTCTTGACACGACCTCTAGAGGTCGAGTACATCTGAAATCACGTATTGATGTTCAGGTGTATAGTAGCCTCGGTCATAAACACTTGGCCAAGATAAAAACCCAAAGAGAAACTGAGCTAAAACCGCCATCAATACAAATTTTATTAAAAATCCTAAGAGAGTTGAGCAACCCAAGATGTGAGATCCAAGAGACATTTTAGATGGGGCTCCAAATAACTTAAAAGAGTTTCTGTTTTTGTTCTGGGACACATCTCCCAAATTATATCATTTATCCCAACGAACAATTTCCAAGAAGACATCTCTATCTCGAGACTAACCAATTGAAAAAGCTAAAGATAGAACACAATCAATACCCCATTTCCCAATGTCCCACACCACTCATTTGCAAACTATTAAAGGGGTTCTTGTCCCAATTTGTTACTCCCCGCATCAATAAAATCAAACCATGGTCAGCATGCTCATAATAGTAACCTCCTTAAACCATTTCCATATGGTTTTTAATAGCTCTCAGCCATTTCTCCCTGACCTGCGCATTTTCTCTTTTCTTTTGCTTTTATAGGACCAGTCCCAATTAATCCGACTCTCCATGTTACCGCCTTTCCATCCTATCTCTCCCCCTTTTATCATCTCGTTTTTTTCCTCCATTTATCAACCCTCGCCGCCCAGGTTTTTAGCATCCCAATTAAAAAAATAAATAATGAATTATTTTCAATTTGTTCTAAGCTACCTTCCACGTGGGCGAGGCTATGGAGATGACTGTGAGTTCTTTACAATGAAATTTTCTGTTATTAGATTCTCCAGCCACCGATGCACACTATCCTCCTTCAATCTCTCTCTCTCTCTCTCTTATTATTGTTTTCTCGCAAACTTATCCCTGGTGCATTTTATTGCTACGCAGATTAAGAAATTCCGTAATCAATGGTCTAAACTCCAAGCTGTTACCTCATGGGTAGTTGCATTCGTCTAGGCTTAATCTGCCATTAACTTGGCTATTGAAATTCTTCGTTCAAAAATTGTCACTACTGCCCCCTCCAGTTCAAATTTTTAACTCTCCTTATTTGTTTATTACTGCCCCCTCCTCTTTAAATTAGTCATTAATTCACAATATCTTCTTCTTTTATTTATTTTTTTCCTTTTCCTTTGTGAATTCTCTTTATTTAATCCACGTAGAAAATCCTATAACTCTTTTCAAGGTATACTCTTTTTTTATATTTAAAATTGAAATTCTTACTTTATTACTATATTTAACTTTTGTTTTATTCCTATCTTTAATGGATTGGCCTCTGAAATTCATAACGGCTCTAAGCAAATTAGATGGAAATCCTCTCTTGAAAGAATAAACACTCATATCAAGTTTGGATGGTAAATTCAGAGTTTATTGTGGATTTATATTTTTTATGCCAATAAACTCAAGGATTAAAGTTATGTTGGGTCAAGTGGTGGTAGAAACAATTAGAGAGTTTGATGGCTCACTTTGTATGGTTGGGCGAGGTCAACTCAAGTCCATTTTTAATAATAATAATAATAATAACAATTTTGTTATTCAACATAATAACATTATTGCAAATGCTATATATAATGTATGACATAACAATAAAGAAAAAACAAGCCATTTTCATAAAGTAGAAATGCACCATTCTTCTAAATCATACAGTGATGCTATGCTCTTCACCATTGTGAGAGAGGACAACTCTTATCTCATCGACACAACATGAGTAACTAAACTGTCGCACGCAATGACACATAAAAACATATTGAATCACATAAGAAGGGAATCTATGTCTTCCCTTACAGTTTTCAACATTCACACGTATTGAATCATGCATGACACCTCTCTATCCATACCCATTATCCACATGAGAAAATAGGCACATGTACAAACAACAATACCCATTACATTAAATGTTCAATATAATAAATCATCTTAAAATAATTCATAACAACATTTTAAGCCATAACAATAATTAATGGTTGTACTTACACATTGCTAATCCATTTTGTGCAAAAAAAATCAACATAAGATGATAACTATTTTTAAACATGTCAGATAATCAAGCAAACCAAATCAATAATAATATAATGCATGTAATGTGCCCATCGCCACCCAGTTCTCAAAATTAACAAATGTCTAATTTTAGAGATGTGAAAAACACAAGAAAATGTATAAAAAATTGCATATAATAAATTGAAACACGCCATTCTTTATATTGAAGAGCACTTGCTTTGTTGTTTTTATTGACCATAATAAGGAAGAAGTTTTCCATAGCCCTATTGAGGGTATGCTCGAGTAGTATAACCTCGAGGAGTCTGAAGTTTGAATAAAGAGTAAAATGTAAACATGTAAATGCAAAGTCTACTTTAATGCTTTCTGCAAAAGAAATCCAATAATCTCGAGTTTCTTAACCTAAAACATGAACTCAGTGTAACAAAAATGGAAAAAATGTGATGAGAGGTCATGGATAGTTTATTATTAACACAAAATCCATATCTCAATTCCAAAAAATAAAATGCCTCGCCATTATCATAATAATCAATGTAAAAAATTCTCAAGATGAAATTATTTTGAAAACAAGGTATTGGCCTTAACTACGACATAATCCCATTTGGAGAAAGCACATTTCTCTTGTGATAAAATTAAATTCTTGTGGAATTGTAACTCAACCATGATAAATCCCCAATAAAATTGAGAGCTTCATCCGACATACTAAGAAAAAGAACCCCATGTACATTACTAAATGGAAGCCTTCCAGTGAGCTCTTTGAATCCATATGGAACATGCTAGGTAAAGAATCCCTCCAAGCCCCAAATTTTTTAAAAAAAGTAAAACCCTAATTATTGACGAAAGAAGAGAAAACATGAGATGCGTAATATGATCTCATCTCTTTCAAATAATCATGATAATATTTTCTAATGTTTTGAACCATTAGAAAAACACCAAGGAATTAAATACGAGCTCTAGAAGTGATTCCACAATTTTCATATTTAGATGGTATATTCAAGCTTCATGAATAACCGAGTACAAAACAATAGATTAAGGTTATAGTTGAAATTGTATTTTATAATGTATTGGAGTCTAAATGTTTAAAGCTTATAATTAGAAATGACCTCGATATTTACCATTTTTCATTGTGACATGTTAAAAAAATCAGAGGTTTTTATAATATAACTGTATTTAAAAATTAATTTTTTCGTTCAATAGGATTACAAGGAGATCCTTCTAAGCACAATATGAATGAGCCTATAAGGAACTTAAAGAGATTTTATTCAAGTAATTTCTAACTAGAATAACATTTTTTATTTTTCTAGACAAGTGAAATTTTTGTACACATATACTACTTGAAAAAGGGGAGGGAACATGAAAATCTAAAATAGAGAATCACAATAAAACACCAATGAAGACAAGAAACCAATCGAAAAGATGCTTACCTTGAAACTTTTTTTTTCAACTTCATTAAAAAAATACAATTACACTTTCAAAACTCCAAAACACAATAGAACGTTACAAATTATTAAAAAAATTCTAGCTTTAAATTGAGATGTTAAAGCTACTCAAAAATGTAAAATCTACATTATAACATCTACTAAGTGTGAATGGACAAGCACATTGTAAAGCAAAACTAGGTCAAGAAAAAGAAATAGATATTTTGATAGCCAATAACCACTGAAAGGCCTATGATGGAACACAACTAGAGAAACAATTTGCTTGTGGATTTAAAGCTGAATTCGTGCATTGGGTAACGAATTAAAAGTGATAAGAGGGGAATACTATATTGTAAGGAATATTTTGAAAAGATTGTTTTGCCTTGCAAGTCGTAAGATAGTGGGTGAGAATAAAAAACACTAGATCCAAATTGACATGCATAATAAATATTAAAAAGGTTAATTCAAGTAAAGAATAAAAAGAGAAATTTATTGACAAATAATATATTAAAAAAATTGTTGTTCATAATTATGTCGAAGGCGTTCTCTCTATAGAAAAGACCCTTGTGGACGTTTCTACCACCGTGTTAAATTTGATGGTTTGATGACCATCATGACGTTTGTGCTTTTTCTCTATATTTTAACTTTTCTCTATTATTTTTAATAATTTTGTTTCTAATAATTAACAATTTTAACTTTTGTTTTTAATTAATAACAATTTTAGCTTTTATTTTTAATTAACAACAATTTTAGCTTTTATTTTTAATAATTTTGTTTATACTAATTAACAATTTTAACTTTTGTTTTTAATTAGGTTGAGCTAAAAATAGAAAAAAGGAGATCAATAATAGATTGCAAACTTAGCTTTTCTCTACTATTTTTAATAATTTTGTTTCTAATAATTAACAATTTTAACTTTTGTGTTTAATTAACAACAATTTTAGCATTTGTGTTTAATTAACAACAATTTTAGCTTTAATAATTTTGTTTCTAATAATTAACAATTTTAGCTTTTGTTTTTAATTAGGCTAAGCTAAAAATAGAAAAAGGGAGATCAATAATAGATTGCAAACTTAGCTTTTCTCTACTATTTTTAATAATTTTGTTTCTAATAATTAACAATTTTAGCTTTTGTTTTTAATCAACAACAATTTTAGATTTTATTTTTAATTAACAATTTTAGTTTATAATAATTAACAATTTTCGCTTTTGTCTTTAATAAACAACAATTTTAGTTTTAATAATTTTGTTTCTAATAATTAACAATTTTAGCTTTTGTTTTTAATTACGCTGAGCTGAAAATAGAAAAAGGAAGATCAATAATAGATTGCAAACTTAGCTTTTCTCTACTATTTTATATAATTTTGTTTCTAATAATTAACAATTTTAGCTTTTGTTTTTAATTTACAACAATTTTAGCTTTAATAATTTTATAATAATTAACAATTTTAACTTTTGTTTTTAATCAACAACAATTTTAGCTTTTATTTTTAGTAATTTTGTTTATAATAATTAACAATTTAAACTTTTGTTGTAATTAGGCTGAGCTGAAAATAGAAAAAGGGAGGTCAATAATAGATTGCAAACAATGTATATCGCACAATTTTAGCTTTTATTTTTAATAATTTTAGATCTAATAATTAACAATTTCAGCTTTTGTTTTTAATTTAGGCTGAGCTGAAAATAGAAAAAGGGAGATCAATAATAGGTTGCACAACGTTGTATAAGGCTTAGGGGAGGTAGAAAAGAAAGTATACGCACATAGAAAAAGGGAGATCAAAAGGAGATTCAAGAATTTATAGTGACACAGAATATACAGACACAAGAAATAAAAGAAAACAGTTGTGGAAGCACAAGAAGTCAGATTGATGTTTCACACACTTCCTTTAAGAATTTGCGGATGATACTGTTAGGGTTTAATCTGTTGTTTAAAATATTTTTTTTCTGGTATGTACTAGTTTGGTGCCACACTGTATTTGTAGCATATTCATTTAATTGACAGACATGAATATGATTTGTATTATCAACATTGCGAGAGCATGTTTCGCCAAGCATTGGTTGGCAACTTGGTGTTTCATACGTAAACTGCTTCTGAATTTTGCATGAGACAGTCAGCCACATATCTGATCAACGATACTCTCTCCTATGATCTGAATGATTGCCTATAAGCAAAGCTGTGTTTCCGTCCCAAATATCCCTGGTTTAAAATTAAATAAGTAAATGAAAATCATGATAATCAACTCATAAACAAACAAATGGCTGATTTGCGGGCCTGATAAAGTTGATGAAATTGGTTATACAACAAATATGGACGTGAATTAGCTTATCTCAATTATTTCTATTTTATAGGGAATAATTAGCTTATCTTATTATTTCTATTTACTAGGTGCTCTTAGGCATTTAATAGTGCTCAATCTAAAAAATAACTTGCTTTCTAGACAAATTCCCAATTCTCTGAATAACTGCACAAAATTGCATCACTTGTCATTGTCTAATAATACGCTTGAGGGACCAATTCCATCTGAGATATTAACAACATTGACCATATTAGAACATCTGCTTCTAAATTCCAACAAACTCAATGGTAGTATCCCAAAAGAGATTGGTCAATTATGGAAATTGAGAGAGCTCAAGTTGAAGAACAATATCCTTACAGGTGGCATTCCCAAGGCGCTAGGAAATTGTTCTTTCATGGAGGATTTAAATATATCTTATAATTCCTTGTATGGCTATATTCCACAAGAATTAGGTTCATTTTCCCAACTATGAGAACTGTCATTGGATAATAACAACCTAGGAGGATCCATTCTATATTCTCTCATGAACTGTACAGAATTGAAAAAGTTGAACCTATATCACAACAAGTTTGTGGGGACAATTCCAGAGGATGTAGGCCATAAGCTAGCCAAATTGTGACTGGTGGACCTGTCCATCAATCAGCTAAGCGACAACATCCCAAAATCCATAGGAAATATTTTGGTGCTTAATTTTCTTCAAATAGAAGACAACCAATTAAGCAGAATGGTACCCCAGGAATTGGGAATGTTGGGCTGCCTACAACAATTGGCATTTGGTAATAACAATTTGAAGGGAGATATTTTTTCCATTCTATTGAACTGTACAAAGTTACAAACCATTGGGTTGGAATTCAACCAGTTTGTGGGCTCTGTTCCGATAGAAATTGGCTTCAAGCTCACCAAGCTACAAGAACTTGCTGCAGCATGTAATCAATTCAGTGGGAGGATCCCAAAATCTTTAGGAAATTGTTCTCAGCTCTCACATCTTGATTTGGGTAAGAACCAGTTAAGTGGTGTGGTGTGGTGTGGTGTGGTCTTCATTTTTTTTGTTCTAAATTCAACACAGAACTTCAGTACAACAGGCAAGCCAAAGAGTAAAACATAAATTCATGGGTACTCACTATAAATATTTACATTATTTGGGTAAATTAGAAAGAATAAAAAATAGATATGGATGGTTATGTTTTTCTATTCTTATTTTCGAGATGATATTGTGTTAATTAGGTGAATTTCAAGTTTATGGATGTAAACTAAATTTCAAAAAATAAATGGGGATTTTTTTTTTGTAGAGAAACCTTTGTGCAATTTCTTCTAAACCATAATAAAAAAATACAGTTTACTATCTTCTTATGTATGGCCTCTACTAATATACAATTTTTAATAACTCTTTATAATCTTTTTGGTTTTTTTGTATTATATCTGAGAATGAAATTGAAAATATAGAATAATCTTAATCGAGGTTTCCCTCCTTTTGAATTCGCAGATACATTTAGTTTTATTAACTTCCTATTTCATTTTTTTGTAGGATATTTGTGATTCTCTTTCTTTGGTGGTAAATAAAAGAGTGTTGTCTTTAGACGAACTTCAGGTGGGTTTCAATACTGATTGAAGTATTTATTCAATTGTTCTCTTTATTGCATGTTATGGACTAAAAAATTATTGTAGAGAGTTTTCATGTTATTTGGTTTGGATTGTTCCATTTATATTTGTAGTTGGCTCTAATCCTTTTTCTAAAGTGACATGTGGGGGCACGTGCCTTCGTCAATGATAGGATTCATTATGTGCTGAGGAGCTCATTCCCCCATGAGGCCATTTCGAAGCATCCCAAGTTGGACGTTAGACTGATCAATGAAAAGGATTTTAAAGCTTCCCGTCATACCTAAGAACATCTTGGTGGACTAACATACTTATTTTCCCTCTCCAGTTTAATATGATGCAGACTAGAAACACAATTCCCCACCCCATAATGGGATTGAAATTAAATATGCCTCACTTGCAGACGGAGGAAGAGTTTAAGCATATTCAATGTGTTGTTAATGTTTTGCATTGCACACAACCGAAACCACCTAAAACAGTGATAGCCAAAATGATCAGAGATCGCCTCCACCTGATGCCAACATCCCCAATTTTTCTCTCCAAAATCTGCACAATTGGAGATCATTCATGAGGATTCTGTTTGATTTATGATTCCAACGAAGATGCACTGAAATATGAACCACCCCACAAATTGAGGAGAATGGAAATCCTAAGCGAGGCATCTGTAAATGGACAAAAATACAAGAAACATGCTAAGAAAATTACACAAGTAAAAAACAAGAAATTTGATTTAAGGAAATAGCTTGTAGTGGTTAGTTTATAAGTGTTTGTTTATAAGTGCTTTTGAAACAAACTGTAACTCGTGCCAAATAATTCCATGTATGCATTTTGGCAATATATATCGGACATAGAATCAAAATTTTTAAAAACATGTTCAATTTTTGTAATCCAACAACTATGGATTTTGAATTTCTTTATCATTGTATCTCCATATAAATACCTATAGTTTTCTAACTTCAAGTGTACATATTGCTGTTATTGTCTTCCATTCTATTTTCTTAACATAATAATTTGTAATTCGTTACAAATAAATGCATGTATATATTACGGTGGAACATATGGATCACATAATCTAAATTTTCAACATACATGTTCAATTATTCCTTTATACAATTGCTCACTTCTTTATGTAAACCAAAAACACATTTTTAATGTGTTATTCATAATATTGTGCACACAAATACATATAGTTTTATAATGTCGAGAAACAACCATACAAATTTTAGTTCTTTTCAACCAAAGCTTTGTGTGTTATATCACTTTTTTGCATATTGAATTGTTAAAGGATTAGACTTCATGTTTGCACTTTTTAGCAAATATAAAATAATAAGGAAGACCAACTTTAAAGGTTCTCATTCTTTACAAATGCATGCTTTCCTGAACACATCCTTCATTTCATGATTAACTGCCCTACAAGTTTACATTGACCACCATATATTTGCAGAATTCCCACTATCTCGAGCATCTTTTAGTTGCCATGGAAATAACTTTGACACATGAAGGCATTTCTCAATTGATTGAGGGTGGTTCCAATGTTGACCCCACATTTTAGATAATCACACTTTTCCTCCCTAAGGTCCATTCTCAACATTGGTGCCCAACATCGTGTTGACCTTTCATATGGGATACATTTTCAGACAACACTTCTACCCTCCAAATTTGTAAGTCGTGTAACCGAAAATCAATACAAGAAGGCTCCATTGTGTGCTTACACAAATCCCTCGTTAGAATGATCAAAAGTGAACTGTAAGCTTCATCTCCTACTCAATTACCAATGTACATAAACTCCCTATATTAATTATAATTTCTTTCTGTTTTTTTTTTGATCCGTTGCTCAGTTCTAATTCTATCCTGATTTCCTTTTCCATTACAGGATTGTTCTTATCATTAAAATGGATGTTGTTGTCGAAACACATTTGGTAATCGGTGCTCCAATCCGACTACCAAAAAATGCTCTCAAACACAGTCAGTTGTCATGAACAGATGCAAGTGCAAATTGGGTTAACAAATATTTTATGAGAACACCAATGAAAATAAGTTCTTTGAATACATCTATGTGCATGTGGTCCGTAGAGGGTCGTGCCCTAGAAAAAACAACCCTTCGTGAATATCACAATGCAAGGGGAGATGGTTCTATGTTTGGGTTTGATTTTGTAGATCAGGAAAGAGGGGAAATTCACGTCACCTGTTTCAATGAGGCCGCTGAAGCATTCTATGAGCATATTGAAAATGGGAAGCTATATACAATTTCCAATGGGAGGATTGCAAGGATTCCTGATGCAAAGCTATGTTACAGCCATTTGAACAATGCTTTGGAGATTTTCCTGCAAGCGTCCTCAACCATAACTCCACTCATAGCAAATGAGGATACAATACCTTCCCATCACTTTCATTTCACAAAAAATTAAGGACATACCTACAACCGATGACTGTTCTAAAGTTGATTTGATTGGCATTGTTCTTACGATGTCACCATGCTCAACGATTCATAGGCATGACAAGTCAGAGACTAAGAGGAGAACTTTGCAATTAAAGGACATGTCAGGATTCAATGTAAGTGTCACATTGTGGGGACATCACTTAGATGAGATAAGCAAAGAAATTGAAGACATGCTTTCTATACCACCTCTCCCAGTCCTTGCCTTGAAAGCTGCTCGCGTCTCCAGTTTCAATGGGAGCTCAGTCGACACTGTTTCAAGTACCAAATGTTATGTCAACCCTCAAATTTCAAAAACCAATACACTTCAAAGCTGGGTAGATTCTGATGACTACTACCTTTCGGCGCCCTCTATCACAAGCCAATTTATGGGCCCTCCAAAAATCCTGACCTCTGTAACAATGATTTCGGAGGTACTAAATATGGGGAACACTGAGAGAAATGAATGGGCCATGGTTACTACAGAAATCATGAATATCAGCATGGACAACTTTTTTTACAAGGCATGTCCTCTTCAAAAAGGTGAAAAATAATGCAGGAAAAAGGTGAGAGAGAATGGTAATGGTTCATGGTTATGTTTGAGTTACAACAGACAAGTTCAAAACTATGATTATAGATATGAACTGAGGATCGATTTAAAAGACCCAACAGGAGAACTTCAATCAGTTACCACTTTTGATGAGACAACTGAGTTAATCATGGGTGTTACAGCTAGTGACCTCCATATATTTTCTATAGACGAAGATGTGACTAGTGAATTATAAGTAATGTCATCGGCAATAAATACTGCTTCACACTTTCATTGAAAAAAGAGACATATTGTGGAAACAACAGATTGAAATGTGTCATCCTCAGTTCAAAGAAAGCGGAAAATAATGCAACTCCTCCATAACCTTTACGCAAGGATTTCCAACCCACCTGTCCCTTCAAACATTACACCCTCAGGCATCCCATTCTATACTTTGAACTATCACCACTATGTTTCTTATTTCATATCTATGTTACGCTTTTTTTCCTGCTTCAAAAGAAAACTATTGTATTCCCTTATACACTGACATACTATTGTCTCCTACTACTATGTGGATTGTTAGTACTTTTAAGAAAATAAATTTAAAAACATGCACTTTTCTTGGGTAAGTATTTGCATCCTTGTGTACTATGTGAACACACTGTATGTTTCTATATATCTAATACTCTTTTCCATAAGAAAAAAATGAAGTTTCTCGATACTCAAATTGTTACCTCTTATGCTTATTTCCCATTGGAACTCCACATGCATTACAATTGTATTTAGTTTTATATTTTGACTTATTTCTACATGTGTATGTCATCAAACAATGTATCGTTCCTTGCTAACCTACATGATCTTTATCCAACAGGTGGTACTCCATAATCCTGTGAATTCGCAATCATGTCGTCTCCTTGCAAAATGAGCCCAACGAAGAGAGAACTACACAAAAAATAAAGTACACTTAACTACTGAGCAATGACGTCGTAAATTAGAGCATAGAACAATCAAAAATCTCTAATATCTTTCAACTTACGTTGACCAACAACCTACGATTCCCTGACATTCCAATCTTGCCATCAAATACAACTACTGAAGAATTGCCAACCAACATTCCGCATGTAACTTCCATGGAAACAAACTTTCACGAGCATACCAATTCCTTCCGTATGAACCCATCTTCGCTAACAACTGCCACTTTCCCCTAAATGTCTGGGATGCCACATGAAACTGTCTCAAGTACTGACCTTTCTTCAGTTCATCACACATATACAACCAATTTCTCCTCTCCTTCAAATTGCTTTCAACCTTGCAATCCACAAACGACTGAAACAGAACACCCCACCCCTTCCAATACACAGAGATTTCCCATATTCCCACCCTCTTCGCTGACTTTAGAAGCCCAATGTCGGTTTCACAAAAGAATAGATTTGTTGGTGAACATCCAAACTTGCTCAATCTGTTTGGAAAATTACCCTGGAATTTAAAAAATTTCCTTTGAAGGTTTTCCCTCCTGTAACAGATGCAAAACTGAAAAAAACAAGGCCACCGCTTCTCTTCATGGAACAACATGGACCCTAAAAAGTAGCCTACCATTCTTATGTCTTTAACCCAAATCGAGGAGATGCTTATCGCACATGAGTTAATCCATTCTGCAAGTCGCCCAAGTATGTGGAGGGCAATACAAATACTCTGGACACACCATAAGTTTCCGCATAAAACATTACTTCAATAACAAAGACCCTACCCCACCGCCTTGGAGATTTGGACATAGTTCTCATACAAAGGGAAGGATCTAATTTAAAAAATTATGATTTCTATGTTAGTAGATCTTGTGTTTCAGTAGCCTTGCAATATAAAATCCAACACGATCCCTATTACAAAGATGTCTTAATCGACGATGACCCTTTCCTCTTTACCATCTGAGTCGTCAAATGTTTCCTCCTCTCTTAACACAAGCACAGTGGAACTGCCCCAAATGCAAAGTGCCTCTACAGCTCATGGTATTGATGTTCCCACTCACTTTGATGAAATGTATGAACACTCATCGTCTTTCATGCCAACACCTCACAATACAGGAACAAAAGAAGAGGAAATCCAATAGTTCCTACTCAACCACGATGGTAACACTCCATTTACCATGCCATGGCCAGAGCTTGGGCTCTCGCCAATAAATGAATACAATACAGTGGGCATGTTCTCAATGGCTTTCCCAACTTTATTTCCTGATAGGAAAAGCAATGTGGAAACAACCTCGCATAAAATAAGTTCCAATGCATGAATACACACTTCATTTGATGAATTACCATGATGGGACGCTTCGGTTCCCACCCAAGATTTTGTTACTTCCTTCTAAACCTCATAATGCGACATAGAAGCTAGTCCACAATAACAGTTTTTATGAAACAAAACATCGAATCTGGAATCCGTCTAACAATTAGAGATCTACGAAGACAACTACTAGAATACCATAAAGAAAACCTCCCAGACAACTTAATGTGCTTTGGATTGATCCTTCGAGGGACATGTTCATTCTAGGCAAAAATTAGAAGCGAGAGCTTTCAGATATGGTGGAAGAATTGGGGACACCAACCTTATTCTTCACTCTAAGTACTGCAGAAACTAAATGGCCAGATCTCCACAATATTATGTCGGGTGAATGCCCAGCTGATCCTCGAGTTGCACAATGTTGGAGAACACTTAACATTGTCTCTAACCCTCATCGAGTATCAACATACCTGCATCACAGATTCACAATTATTCGTGAAGAAATATTGCAGAAGGAACTTGGAGCAGTAGACTTTTGGTACAGGTAATCAAATCTACTTATTTCAAAGTTTTTTCCAAACTACGTAGCTAATATTTATGTTCCCTCATCTTACAGGTATGAATGGAAACATAGAGGCTCCGCACATGTCCATGGTTTATTGTGGCTGGAGAATGCGCCTAAAGTTGACGAAATGGACTAGGAGGATACAACGGTTATTGAGGCCACAAAACAATACTTTGATAAGTTCATGTCTACCTGGAACCCCCACCCGGCTTGTAACCACTTGGATTTTGTTTGCAGGTCACTCCTAGATGACCCTTGCTTGCTAGATACAACACAAATTCTATCCTCCTCCCCGCATGCAGACCTTGAAGAACTACTTAATCGAGTTCAACACCACACTAAATGTTTAGAACAGACATGCCTGCGTAGAAAGCAATCATAGCTGCAGTGCAGGTACAACACCCCCTGGGCCACGCAACCTACTTCTTCCTTGCACATTGAAAGTGATGGGAAAATTAAGTACCTCCCTTCCAGAAACAATGACAAATTGAACATCCACAATCGAACTATGATATACATATGGAGAGTAAATTTTGATTGCCATACCGGTACTTTCCTGCCATGTCGTTCTTAAGTATATTGCAAAATATGCTTCGAAAGACTGAGCAATGTTCAGAAACATATCACCAAATGCTATCCAGATTTTCAAGAGACGCAGACGCAGATTCTCCAACACATATTGTGATCTGTAAAATGCTCACAGAAAGCGTTGTTGAACATGACATAAGCGCACAAGAAACATGCCACATGCTGCAAAAATTGCCACTTGTTATGTGCAGTCATCCATTTGTATCATTAAATGTTGGAAAAAAAATTCTGAGACGTGTCGTTGAAAGTGACGCCGATGCACAACAAACAACCGCTTTCTTGGATGCATATAAAGTTCATCCAAAAACCATGGAACACCTACCACTTATTCAAGTTGCTCGAGATTGGAGCTACAACAAGAACCGTAAAGGTGATAAATGGAAAAAGTGACCGAACACAAGCAATTGTTTGGGTCCACCCGAGATTTGTGGATGTCCCAGCTCAGGATTCAATGTCATATGACCTTTTTGTTGGTCAAAACTCCTTTTATACAAGCCTTTCAAAAATATTGCATCCAAATTTGGCTCAACCCACATGACATCAATGGCACTTGGGACATGTTCAAGCACAACTACAGACCGTGGCATGTTTTACGCACTACCGTAGACATAGGAGTTGTTACAGAATGTTAGTTCTGACTCAGAGCCGAATGCAGTATTCAACACGAACCATTGCAAGAATGGCAGGTCTTCGCACAACTTCCTGGGAAACAACATGGGTCTAGACAGTCTTGACATGTTGGGGAAACGAGATTTTGACATACACAATAATTGGAACATACATGATGTTCCGCATGATTTGCAGATAATTGGTTCATCATTCATTAAGAGAGAGAAGGTAGACACAATTAACAACAACATGCAGGCCACACCACCATCTTCCACACTTCCTTTGTCTCTAGAACAACAAATAGCTCTTGATACCATACTACACCATTCAGCAAACAAAACCCTTCTACCTCCACTAAGATTGATAATTCAAGGAACGACTGGCACAGGAAAATCATTTCTGATAAATAAAATCTGCAATTCATTCACATCACCAACCACATATCCCTCACCTCTACTTGTGCTCGCCCCTACCGGTGTTTCAGCATTCAACATCTCGCATCCACAATCCACGTAACCCTGCATATTCCAATCAAAGAACTGAAACCCCTTGAAGGTAGTGCATTATCGTCTTTTCAAGAGTCGCTGAAACATATAGAATATGTTATTATTGATGAAATGAGTTTCATCGGCCCAAAGTTACTAAGAAAAATTGGCAGTAGGCTCCACGAAGCTTTCCCACACTCAAGAACATCTAAATTTGGGAACATATCAGTCACCCTCCTTGGTGACCTTGGCCAATTACCACAGGTTTTGGACAGTCCTCTTTACACAAGTAATTCCTACGGAGCAACCCTTTGGAAGGGATTTCAGACTTCCATTACATTGCAAACAATATTTCAGCAACAAGGAACAACCAATGCACATGTTTCATTCTGGAATTTACTACTCCACATGTGAGATTCAACCCCTCTAATTGAGGATTGGGAAATCTTAATGTCTCGCACATACACACACCTAACTCAGCAAGAGCTCAACAAATTTAAGGACACACCACATTTGTTTGCAAAAAATGGTCAGGTGGACTCCCACAACCTACAGATGTTGAAGGCATTGAACGTTCCGATCGCCCAATCCATTGCTGAAAGTAATAGGTGGACTGGACCAGGAAATCCTGATGATGATCAGTTGGAACACAAAGTTTTGTTGTGCAGACAACAAAAAATCATGCTTATTGCAAATCTATGGGTTGACGCAGGCCTTGTGAATGGTGCCACAGGAACAATCACTGACATTGTCTACGATGCATCAATGCAACCACCAACATTACCTTTATTTGTTGTTGTCAAATTTGATAGATACAACGGCCCATGTTGGGATCCCTCCAACCCGTTACATATTCTCATACCCCCTATTTTGAGAGGGAATCGAAGACAATTGCCGATTAAAATGGCCTGGGGATTAACTATCCACAAGTTGCAGGGACTTACTTTGCATAGAGCAACCGTTAACATTGGAACCACTGAAAGGCAGGGTCTGACATTCACAGCTTTCTCCAGAGTTCCCTCGCTTGCAAATCTACACATTTCACCTGCTTTTTCATTCAAGAGATACTCAAATATGGCACACATACCAACACTTGGAGCAAGAAGAAAGGAGGAAGCAAGACTACTATCACTCAACCCATCGTAAATACTACCCTCTGCTTTGATAGCACCTCCACTACTACTATACTCAACACTTCTTCTATCCAAAGCGACACTGTTGTTCAAGGGGTATCAAATGTAATCATGTTAATTGAAACTAAAATTGCCCACTAAAGGCTACCATTCATGATATAAATACTGCAAATGTATACATGTCTCATTATGTGCACATAGATCTACATTTATTTGATGTTTTGAAATATGATATGTAACTTTAAATGTATGAATCTGTAACATAATTAAATGTACACATACAACATTTCAATGTAATGTTTCAACTAAATTCCTACACTACAACTATCAATCACACACGTTATCAACTGTACAATAAATGTTTTTCCAACAAAACACCAACCGAACAACCGATGCACAACTAACACAATAAACCTGAATTAAATACATACAACATCAACTATAAAATAAATTAACTATCGAAAATGGTATCAAATGTATTCATGTACGAATTTTTAACAACTTTGAAATGTAGAAACAACCTTCAAATTAAGTGGCCCATCTATATTTCTACACTTACGAAAAACAATCACACCCCCTAATCAACATCAACTACAAAAGTAATAATTATACCTCTAAAATAAATAACATAGCCCATTCGGCGTTCACATGTCATGAAACACATGTGATTCCTAGTTCTTTATATATATATATATATATATATACCCCCATTGCAATACATAAATATTGTGATTTAATTGCATATGAAGGAGAAGATTAATCAAAATTTGAAGGCAATGCATGTCTTACGGACAATAAAGAAACAAAAAATTGAGTAACCACACTGAAATATCTCACCGAGTCATGAGAGGACATTCTTGACATCGTACATGTAATGTGTGTGGAAGTAACGATACTACTCACATGATGAACAAACCTACACATGCAAATATACGACAACTCAATTGTTTAAATCTCGATTTTGGCATTATTTTAGTCCATCGCACGTAATAAGAGATGACGAGTGATTGACATTTTTGCATTTTCCAAAAGTTCAGTGGTAGTCAACTGATCTTGTCGGAGGAGGAAAACATGGTATTGAATAAAAATTTCTAACTTCAGTTCTTCCGTGCACGTCAGCACTAAACATTGTCTTTTGGAATTTCATAAGTATTGTCAGTGATTGTTGCCAGCTTATCAAGAGAAAAAAGTGGGGACAATTCAAAGTGTCTATGTGTGAAAATGGGGAAAATGGGTGTTGGAAACAAGTTTGTGGTCCCATGTAATGGGAAAACTAAAAATTTTGAGTAGGTACCACAAAAAAAAAAAGACATGTAGTATTAATAGGTTTCCATGGTTTTTAATTTTTCTTTGCAGAGATAAAATAGGAGACATTAGCAATAGTAAAAACAAGGTCCCATCAATCCCCAAGAGACTATTGGAATGAAGAATTGGGAGGGAAAATCCCTTAAAATTTTAAGCAACTGATTTTCCTTTGTTCCCCTATTTCTTTATTTGGTTGGAAAGATTCTCCCTAAAATATGGCTGCTCAAAATTTTTAGGACTTTTGTTAATAGCTTGGTGTGCTTAGCTTGACTTGGTCTTGGGAAACATGACTCTATAACCTAGTTGAGTGTGCTTTAGACTTGTGTAAGGGATGCTCCTAGAGTGTGCTGCTAAATGTTAGGAATGTAGGAGAGCTTGAAGTGCTTTAGGAGTGATATTTTCACTAATTTCTATTGAAAGTGTCAGGGGAGTTAATGAGTGCATTAGACTTGTTTTTATAGGGTTTCATAAGTATAGTTTTACATTATGGTTGACACATGAGGAAAGTACCAACCCATAACAAAATATCAAGTTGAGAAAGTGAATTTTGGGTGACTATGAATGAAATTATTAACTTCAAATAGAATTGTTGGACAATTCGGTTTGGATGGTTCTGTATAGGCAGATGTTGGGATTTTGTAATTGTTCAAGAATGATGCTTGGTTGGAATATAACACTTAAAAATAAAGAAATTGGCTATTTACGAGTGACTAAGCAACATGAATAACAAAGAAAGTCGTGCAATATCTAGGATTAGGATGTGCAATTATGTTTCAAAGGTACGCACAAGTCATGATTGAAGTACAAAGCAAATGTTTTCATTTCCAAGTGATAGATTATGAAATTCAGGTGTCTAAACATTCAAATTGAAAAATAATTATACATACATGCACGCATGCATACGTGCATACATACATACATACATACCGGTGACATAATTCACCATACAATATTTTGTATCATTTTAAAATTATTTAAAAATGATGTATATCAATTAAGATTTTTTGACAATTTAGAATTTTACTAAAAATCACCAAAACAGTCATGAATTTTGTTTTTGACAGGCAGGGATGACCGTCAAATCCAGCCCTGGGTGCGCTGATTTAAAAAGACTAGTCACCATCAGAGTATTTCAGTATTATAGGATTTATGTACTAGTTTTAACAGGAATGACATCTTTAATTCTGCCCAGACAGAATTCAAAGCGGCTTATAAATTCCACAAGTCCGCCGGGTCGAGGAAGACATTCATCTGCTCCCATGTTGTAGTCGGAAAACTGAACGTCACCGCGTCAAATGACAGCGATTCCTCCAAATCCAACAGCTGCCTGCCTTCTAAATCTGCAAATAGAGACTCCCAAAACGAGGATTCGTCGTCCTCGGAAATCAGTCGGCCGTCACTTGACATCTCCGTTTCTGAAACAGAGGACGTCGAGGGAGCCTCCTCCGTCAACTCACTGTTATTATTATTATTAATAGTGATACAAGGGATTTGGTCGAGTGCATGTTTGGCTGCGGCGAGCCGAATCTGGTGAGGCGAGAGAGAAGATGCAGACGGAATCGCGGGTATGGAGTTGGGAAAATTGAAATTGGCATTGGGTCCTCTCAGACAATAAATTGCGGCATCGAATGCGCGAGCTGCCTGCTCTGCTGTGTCGTAAGATCCCAACCAAATTTTACTTCTGCATTTGGGCATTCTCACTTCGGACACCCATTTCCCCCATTTTCGCAGACTGATTCCTTTATATCGGGGACGAAGCTTTGCTCGGTTATTATTTGGCGGAGCTTGGGCGTTTTTCTGATGAGGCGAAGTCTCCATACAAAGATGAAGCAAGCAATAGCTGTAGTGTTTTTAATGTGGAGCCTGGGCCTGGAAGTCTCTCAAAGATGAGAAAGCAATGAATCGAATATATCCGGAAATGGAACAGATAATATAATGACGGAAACCTCGTTGGAACTAACTACTAACGACGACGCCGAAAGTTCCTATCCGCGTTTGAAGCTAATTTTTACTCGCGAATAATGGCGTTGTCCAAGTGAGATGAACGCTGCCAATACTGACGAAAAAGTTAAAACATCTACAGTTGTAATTTTATTTTTGTACATGGTTACGGGAAAATATAATCTCGACCGTCTGTTTAGTGACTTGTCTTTTGGCATTATTACATTCTGCTAACAGTTGCGTGCCGTATCGAAGTTGTTACTGGAGGCCTACAGTGGTTTGTACAGATTTGATATGTCAGTGCTGTGGCTTGCACTTTCTTCAACTGCGGGTCTCCTTCTCGATAGTAGTTCAGATTGCAAGCTCCATGGCCTCACCATTCGGACTTTTCTTTGCGCGTTGCTCTTAGGATTTGTATGATCCATAGCTTTCTCCTCTTGTGGCTCTCTGCAGAATTGAAAATATGTATCTGCAGACCTCGGTATTTTTTCCCACTTCCGTGTGGTTCAATCTTAGTATGTTTAGTGCATAGGTCGTCACTACCACCATTGTTTTACTCAACTTTCAAAGTTTTGGCTGCAACTTACCTCATCGTATTTAAATGTTATTTATCGCCTGGTTCTTGCTCTTGCATGGTGTCCATGAACATGGACTACTCAAAATTATATTGATAACCACTTAAATTAGTGGATAACTACTCGATTTTAGTCCAAGGCAGGATTAAGCCCGACGCACACTAGGCAATTTTGCTAGTAATTGGAGGTTCCTAAATCTAAATATTTTTTATTATTTTAAATTTTTATTGCAACTCAAAAATAATTTTTGTTTACCTCTAGTCTATATTAATTGACACTTGTATTAATATTATTATAAAGAAATATAAATTCCATGCATATATATAAAAAATACTACATTTTTTTTGCAATTAAAAATAAATATGCATCTTGTTAAGCTAATATAATTTTGTTAGTACTTTTTTACATATTCTCTAATGTAGTTCTAAATAATTCAAATGTGTAATTCTTCCTTACAAAATTTTTATGTATTTTTTATATTATCACTAGTGTAACTAGTAAAGGAAAGTATAATTAAAGGAAAAATTATTTAGGAAATGTCTCTTTTTTAATGGAGGAACTAGTAGGCTTGGCCCAGAGACCACTCTTCACAAAATCATGGAAGTTACCCCATATTTTTTATTTCATTTTTTAAAAATAGCTTTGTTAAGTTTTTTGAGTCGCATCATGTACTTGAAATTTGTAAATAAGACAAGTAACCAACCTTGTATAATTTTTTTTATTTGTCTCATTTTGAGTATCTATTGTCACTAATTCTCTCCATCAATGGATTATTACTTGTCCTTATTTGATTATCTTATAGGATATTTATATTCTCTTTGTTTACCAATTTATCTAAATTAGTGATTTATTATGATCCTTATGAAAGTTTAAAACTACAATAATGTATGTAGGCTATATTTTTTTGATTGGAAAAATTATTTACTAAAAATTTAAGAAGGATGTTGACTTTAATTATTTCCTAGGGTGCTCCTAATCTTTAATTTAGTTATTCTTTAGTCTCTATCCTTACTTTTAGTCCACGACATGCATGCATTTTAAGACGACATATTTGAAATGCTTCAAGATCAGGAAATGGGGGGTGGTTGGGCACTTTCATGATTTGTAAAGACCATTCTTTTTTCCAAATTTCAAGAAAATGATATAGAGATTAGGTTTGCGAATTTCTAGATCATTTCAGCATTTAGTTACTAGCAAGTCATGCAAAGGTCTGATCTAATTCATATTCATTGAGTCGGGGAAACATTTCATTTTGTTATTTTTTTAATTTTGTATTACCATTAAGGTTTCCCAAATTCTTATGTAGAAAATTTGTACAATCACTAGTGTTTTAGTGCTTTTATACTGATAGGTGTCCCTTACATAATGAAGACATGTCAAAAGATCGATGGTTGAGGAGTTCTTATGTTTCAAAGTAGGGATAAACACCATTGTATCTTAACACTCCATGTAATAGCTTTTGCAAATCACTTGAATAGTGCGTATTCAACGGTTTTCAATGCATGTGCCTGTAAATTAATCTATGCCCTTCTTATTTTTGACACATGTCAAAGCTGACCCACCTTAATCCAATCAAATAAAAATGATTTTGACATAAAGTGATGGTACGCATAGGACTAGTGTGGCATTCTATTGCCTTCCAAATTCACTTTCAAGTGCTTCAAAAAATGCCTAACCATGGAAGCTACCCCATATTTTTAATTTCTTTTTTAAAAAGGGATTTGTTAAGATTCGAGTCGCATTAGCTACTTGATATTGGTAAATAAGAAAAGTAACCAACCTTGAATAAATTTTTTTATTTGACACATTTTGAGGACCTCTTGTCACTCGTTCTCTCCATCAATGGATAATTACTTGTCCTTATTTGATAATCTTATAGGATATTTTATTCTTTTTGTTTACTAATTTATCTAAATTAGTGATTTATTATGAACCTTATGAAAGTTTAAAAATACAATAATGTATGTAGGTTTAATTTTTTTAATGGGAAATATTATTAACTAAAAATTTAAGAAGAACATAGACTTTAATTATTTCCTAGGATGCTCCTAACCTTTAATTCAGCTATTCCTTAGTTTCAATACTCACTTTCAGCCTACTAGAGGCATGCATTTTAAGATGACATATTCAAAATGCTTCATGCTCGGGAAATGGGGGTGGTTGGGAACTTTCATGATTTTTAAGAGCAATTATTCTTTCCAAATTTCAAGAAATTGATATACAGATAAGGTTTGAGAATTTCCAAAAAATTTGAGCATTTAGTTACTAACAAGTCATGCAAAGGTCTGATCTCCATATTCATTGAGTCGGGGAAACTTATAATTTTTCTATTTTGTTAATTTTGTATTACCATTAAGGTTTGCTGAATTCTTATGTGGAACATTTGTACAGTCACACGTGTTTTAATGCTTTTATGTCAATAAGCGTCCCCTATAGGATGAAGACATGTCATAAGATCGATGGTTGAGGAGCATTTATGAATCAAAAGATAAATGCCATTGTATCTTAACCCTCCATGTAATACCTATTGTAAACCACTTGAACAATGAATATTCAATGGTTTTCAATGCATGTACCTATAAATTAATCTACGCCCTTATTTGTTTTGACACATATTGTTAAAGCCGACCCACCTTAATCCAATCAAAGAAAAATGATTTGAAATATAGCGATGAGATGTGTAGGACTAGTGTGGCATTCTATCGCCTTCCAAATTCACTTTCAAGTGCTTCAAAAAATGCCTCAATAGTTTTATAGTAGATTTTAATATTAGTAATCGCATGCACGATGTGCCATGGAAATGCCGGAGAGGACGTGTCGAAGAAGTTAACTCTAAGGGAGTGAAACATTGGAGGAGGAAGTGGGGTGATGAAGTAGGGGTTGTGGGAGAAGTAAATTAGTGTGGGAAATGGTGTTGGAAACCATTGTGTGAAAATATTCTTTCTTACGACTAGATATATATGATTCATGTTCCATTTTCTTAATCATTTGAAAGAGTAAAGGGGGTGTGGCATGCAGATCATTGAAGAAATGTACTTTGGATGATGAATAATTCGAAGGTAAACTTTCATATGTTTTAATCCCGAAATGTACATATGTTAAATATGATAATATGCATTTGAGGCTCCTTGTGTCACAAATTTCAAACACATTTAATGTGATTAAGGTATTAATTTAGTGATTAAGGTAGTGATCATGGTTTCTCCTCGACAAAAAGTCGTGATAATGTTGTCTATTAATGACTCTCAACATATAACGACAATAATCTTCTATTTTCTTTGATGCATGTTAGACACATCCATAAAGACTCACATCAATGTTTGAATCCCTAACTCAACATATGTTAGATATGGAAATTATGTGTTTAAGGTTCCTTATGTGGTCAATTCCATGCACATATGAAATAAGGTGTTTTTTTTAGCATTTTTGGTAGCAATTAAGGTTCCCTTTACCAATAATATTTATGACATAGTCTATTAGTGACCATTGGCATAAAAATTTTACTTTCCATTTTCCTTGAATAATTTCAAGAAAAAATTGTAGGCTCCTACTTGGAAATGGTTATTTGCATAAGTAATGTTCAGGGCATTGAAAAAAGAGGGGAAAAAGTTTGTGCATTCCTGTAACCTCTTTAAATCCTCTAGTGTATTAATGGCTATAAATAGGGAGCATTTTTGTTTAAATATTATCATTCAAATGACCAATTTTCAAAATTTTGTGGCATTGGTCTAATTTGGAAAAATAACTAGCAATGTAATTACTTGTTAATAGAAAAGTTTCAACCATGGTATTGTGTAGTATTGTTTTTAGATAATTTATTCGTGGACTACCATTTTTTGTATATATATATATATAAGTGTTGTTTGATTTTACAATATGCATTTTGTATGAAACTATACATAAAGGGTTTACTTATTTCCAAAGTAAGTTCTTTAGAAATGAGGGTTTTTGGAAATGATTAGTAACGTAATTAATGTTTGAGGCATCGAAAAAGCAAGAAATTAAGCTTTTTGTGTGCACACTAGTGATTTAATAAAATATATTTTTATTCTTAAATCCTAATTCCAGATTAATTGATGTAAACAATGATATATACTTATTAAGTATAATACGTCACAATAAAATAAGAAAGAAGGTATGAAACCCTAAGCTAGAGGCATATAAAGAATGACTTAGCAGATTAACGCTTGATTTAAAAGTGCTTTGGACTCGAAAAACTATTGACATGAGGTCAAAAGTGTTGTCAATACTTAGGATAAATTATAGGCTACAGGAATAAGATCACAAATGGGCAACCACGGCTGGACAGGGGTGTGTAGTTCCCACTCCTCTTCGACACTTATTATATTTTTATTTCGATCATTGTTGACTATAGACATGGATGTTGTTGTATCATTTTGGTTTAGCATGATGTTAGATGATAGAGATATTGTGATTATTGATGGATTGTGATTCATAGTATGATTGTGTGGATTCTTAGATACATAGAGAGACATTTTATATTGATGATGATGATGTATTGTTAGCATATACATTACTAACATTAAAAATTCTTGTCATGTTGACTATGATATAGCTTTTGAACTAATCTTGTAATCATGCTGATATTGATAAAAGATAGAATTGAGATGTTGTTAAAATTTCAGACAAATGATAGCATTGTTTAGTTTAGATGATGATTTATCTATATGAGGATGGTTATTGATTTATGTGCGTATATTTTATCTTGTATGTTTTTGATGCAACTACATGAGGCCGAAGGAGGAAATGCGTGATTTTGCAGGTAATTACATCACAACAATCAAAAGGGGGATTACAGACCAACCACAATGGAATACTAGATGGATACAATGAATGTCACCATGGAAACTTGTGTAATGTTGTTGTTTTGTTTGTTTTAACTGTTAGGGGGTCCCCATGGGGGGTGACCTCCAATTGTGACCAAGGACTATGCATGTAATTTTTTTCCTTTTTTGTTTATTTATTGTAGAGTATGTGATTTATTTTGTGATGTACTTTATTTAGTCATTGATGATTAATGTGCCTTGATTAAGTAATTTCATCATGTTTATTAAGTTATAGGGGGATGTGACAAAAGGGGTCATTTATTAGAGTTGTTGGTATTTTGGACTATGTGATTTTGATTGAGTGTAAGTGACTTTGAGTGTTGTACACTCTACCTTACCTTGGAATTTCGGATTTGGGCTTAAGGGCCATTTTTGGAGGCTTGTGAGACAAGCTAAGCTTGTCACACACCTCTTAATTTCTTATACCAACCCTACCTATGGATTGTGAGGTCAAATATAGACCTCATTATGTGTTTTGTAAGACAAAAGTGATATTTATTGCACTTTTCTTACATGGGTTTTAATTTTGTCCTTAGGGGGTGTGGGTTTGGATTGTGCAGGTGTAAGAGGCTTGTCATTCATCTCAATCACCGATTTATTGTGCATTGGGGTTGAGATTTGAGTGGTGATGTGGAGTTGAGGATAAATGATGTGACATTCTACATGGAGCCACCTCACCCTCCTCTTCCCTTTTTCTATATATGTAAGTTTATTTGTTTGTTTGGGTGTTACTTCATTTCATTTGTGCTCTTATGTTTTTGAGTTAGAGAAAGTTTAGTTACTTCAGACTTATATTTTTGGAGTTAGAGACTTTTTGGAGTGATTTTTGAATTCTTGGAGATTGTTGGAGTTGGATTGAGCTTGAAGGATCTTAGAGTGTGATTCCTTGATCAAGTTCTTACTATGAAAAGGTAGGAGCTACATTCTTTTTACTTGTTTATTTTTATGTGTGTATTGGATGTATGTGAATGTTTTGTATGCTTGATCGGTTATTGTGTAGAATGCCTAAGTATGGTGTAAGAGAGAGCTATGGAGATCTTATATGTAGGGAGGCATAAAATTCTTATTTCATGTTTTGGGAGGGAGTTGGGTTGGGTTCCCCACCTTGGTTGAGAAAATGCTTGCGTTTCTTACTTCGTTCTTTTGAGGGAGACATAAGAGAATGCAGGGAGGCATAAGAGAATGTGGGAGGTATAAGAGGATGTTGAGGGAGGCATATGATATGTGTCAGGGGTTTTTTAGTTGTGTTTTGGAGGGTTTTAATGTGGGCACATAATCCCATTGGGAGACATAAGTGATCTCCACTTAGATCCTTTCTCCATTGGCTTCGCATCAAGCCATATGCATTTTGATAGTTTCATGTTGTGATTGTATCTTTTGTTGAATGTGTTTTGAGAGGTTGTGAAAATTTGTATTGTTATGTGGAAGAATTTTGTTGTTTCCATGAATTAGATCCATGCTTAATTTCATTTTGGTTGGGGCTTGGGGGGCAATGAGGAGGATAGCTTCTTCTCCTCACTGGATTATTTGTTGGTTTGAGAGTGTTTCCTCTCCCACAGTTTTGGTTTTTGCGATTAAAGTGAAAAAATGTTGGAGATCTTGGTGGAATACTCCGGACTTGGAGTATTTGTTGAAATCAAAATAAATCCTTCATTGTAGAAATCTTCTTGTAATTCCCACTGTAAGATGGAAGACTAGTAGACTTGTATTTTATAAGAAAAGTTGCATTGTAAGTTTCATTTACCAAGTTGTATTATTATATTTGAAGGAAGTTCATTAAAGAATGTGTATTTTCCTTTCTCTTCAAATTTTTGTATGTAAAGGAATGAATTAGAATGGAAATAATGTTTAAATGTTTACTTGTAATGAGAAAGAAAAGAGAGTTGCAAATATTAATATTCAATCACAAAATGAATTGGGAAGTTTTCATAGCTTTATTTTGGTTTAAAATGATTAAAACTCTCTGGTTTTGATACATTTACACTTAAAGTTATATCTTGATATCTATATTCCTTCAAACATTCATTTTTAGAGCTCTCTGGCCTACACAGTGACCGGACACCGGTCACTCTCAACCAGACATCAGTGTACTTAGTACCAACATTAGTCATCATGTTTACAGTTTTGAAATTTAACTCTTAGCTTAGATTTCAACTTAAATGATATTATGACTTGCTCAGTAAACCCAAATTTAATGTATGATTGTTGCAAATGTCATTTAGAAAAGTGTAAATCACAAAATGTGAAAGATATGCTAAAATTTATAAAAATAGACTCAATTGACACTAACTGGCTTCGACGATTGAACCACCATCTGCATTCTTGTGACTGACATCAGTTCACTGTATACTATATAAATTGTAATTTTTCAAACTTGAAAGACATTTGTGGTGATTTTGTTTGAATGAGATACCTTTGAGACTGTTATGCTATCATGAAATCGAATAATAAGTTACTCTTGGTATGAATCCAATATCCTTTGCATTCAAAATAATAATCTAAAATACATTGATGGCTCAGAAACTGGAGATGGTAGTGGAACCGACATCGGTAACACAGAGGATACCGCGGTTGGTCAAGAGACCACCTTCGATCACCTGTGCATGGATTTATTTTTTAAATAACATATTTATGGCCAAACCATTGGATCTTATGGATCTAGACTTCACCTAAAGGTAGATCCATTCTGTGTGGGTCGTGTATGCTTATTTGGACCCATAATCTAACCTACATAAAAAAATTTAAATACATTAAAATCTTGATCTATAAAATGGGTTTCTTCCCATCATTGAAAAAAAAAATAGAGAACTAATAAACAATAGATCTCAAACCAGATCTAGGATAGATGTTTGTATTGAAATTAGATAGCTTGGAATGCATGATTAAATCTTAGATTTAATTATTCTAAAGGAGGAGCCATTGGATGGAATCCCCTTACTCTTGCACATTGGATCCAAGAAGACTCCTCCACGGGGTTCCCTTGATCCATGGCATCCACTCCTTCAACCTACAAACCAAAGAGAAATAAATGAATGAGCTTACGGTAAAGAATGTTTAAAAAGACTCCCTTAAGGATGATTAGGGTTCTTTTTGGTAGATCTAATCTTGTGGTCCTTATTGTTTTGATCCAAGGGTTAAGAATCAACCCTACAATTATTAGGTAAGAATATGCATATCATGGTTGTAAATTTTACATAAATAAAATGTATGTGTAAATGGGTGAATGGGGCCGCTTAGGGATCTAGTGTATTAAGTTAAAAATGTAACCCTTATAGTAGGTTTTGTGTGATTAATTCAATGGACATTAAAGAAAACAATTTAAGTGAACTCGGGTAACTAAGGATAGGGGTTGATTAAATGTGAGCTGAATATTAATTTCCAAGAGAGAAAATAATTACCCTAGTAAAAGAAATTAATGGACACTTACCTAGTGATGATAATTAAATTGAAATTAGAACTAGATTAAGAATATTTAATTAATAATCTAGACCCCGATTTATCCTTTGTAATGCAATAATTGATGGTGGAAATTAATTAAATGTATATTAGGGTTTGACACCCCTTGTAACTTAGAAAAAAAAAAATTTGCCACAACTTTCCGGATAATTGTTTAAGAATTAATGTGGTTTTCAAATGTCAAAATTGTGGGCATTACATGGTGCTTGGGTGATGGATACCATTGTTAGGCACATGTCACTACGCAGATAGTCAAAAACCTAATTTTTTAATATGTCACATAACAGTCACAAATATTCCTTGTTTATCACCTGTGTGTCACTATTTGATCGCCGAGGGTATTAGTAACCCACAAAACAATTTCACCTAAAAAATCCCACAAACCACATCAAATCCAAAAAATAAAGATGCAAAATGGGGAGTCAGATTGACCCCGACGGCCACTCTGAGAGTGAACTTATGAATGAGAACTGAACTACATCTAAGACTCCATGTAGTTCTGGTGACTATGTGTAAGAATTGTGCCATAGGATTCCCTTTTGCAAGTGCACTTGATAATAGGTTGTATCTTGATGTAACAATGTAATAAAATGTGTGGATGAAATAAATAACTCCCACTTCATATTCTGTGTGTCACTATTTGATCGCCGAGGGTATTAGTAACCCACAAAACAATATCACCTAAAAAATCCCACAAACCACATCAAATCCAAAAAATAAAGATGCAAAATGGGGAGTCAGATTGACCCCGACGGCCACTCTGAGAGTGAACTTATGAATGAGAACTAAACTACATCTAAGACTCCATGTAGTTCTGGTGACTATGTGTAAGAATTGTGCCCTAGGATTCCCTTTTGCAAGTTCACTTGATAATAGGTTGTATCTTGATGTAACAATGTAATAAAATGTGTGGATGAAATAAATAACTCCCACTTCATATTCTGTGTGTCACTATTTGATCGCCGAGGGTATTAGTAACCCACAAAACAATATCACCTAAAAAATCCCACAAACCACATCAAATCCAAAAAATAAAGATGCAAAATGGGGAGTCCAGATTGACCCTGACGGCCACTCTAAGAGTGAACTTATGAATGAGAACTGAACTACATCTAAGACTCCATGTAGTTCTGGTGACTATGTGTAAGAATTGTGCCCTAGGATTCCCTTTTGCAAGTGCACTTGATAATAGGCTTGTATCTTGATGTAACAATGTAATAAAATGTGTCGGATGAAATAAATAACTCCCACTTCATATTCTATGTATGCAAAAAACTACACGTCCCTTATCCCTTTGAATAGATGCCTAAATTGATTCCTTTTGGAATGATTTAGGTGCCTTTGGATGCAAGCTTAGGGTGATGATAGTATATGCTTAGTGTTCGGACTCCTTGATTTTGAACACAGAACTATGTATTTATATGATTCACTTATTTGAATTTTGTAATTGACAATAGGAAGAACAACCCATAAGTGAAAAAGATTTCCAAAAGATAAAAGAGACCCAGAATAAGTGAGTAAGGTAAGTAAGGGTCATGGGCGCGTAGGCGCTGGTGTCTAGAGCCATTAAAGAAAAAAATAGTAAAATCATGATTGGGTTGTAGGGTGTGTAAGAACAAATAGAAAATAAATAAAGAAAAGAGGCCAAAGATAGTCATCAATTACTAGTTTTCTTGCTTAAGAATCATATGAATGCTAGTATGCTTTTAGGACTTATAAATGTACCCAATTGCATGATTTTGTGTCTACATTTTCCCATAATTTATGTTGTATGAGTGAATACTCAATTATGTAAAGTAGATGAGATATTCGTACCTTGTGATCATATAGATCGTGTGGTGAATAGTGTGTTGAGTGGACAAATGAAGCGTGGAAGGTTACAAAATGAATCTTGAAGACTAGGAAAGGAAAGTGACCCTAGGTGTGAATTGTATGTGTTGTGTTGTACTTGTTATTATGCTTTTAATTTCCATTTCTTGTAAGGAGGGACCTATAAAAGAAGAGAGAGAATGTAGTCAAAGTCTTGTATATTAAAATAAGAGAAAAATGTACATAATTATGTAAAAAGTATCTAAAAATGTGTGAATAGGAAACTACACACCTGATGTAAAAGAGCGTAAAGGATATAAATATGTCTTGAAATGCTATGAAAAGTGAGTTATTTGGGCGATCTCACACCAATGGTGAGTTTTTTAATCTATCTCACACCAAGTGAGAAGTTTTTGGGAGATCTCATGCCAAAGAACAAGTGTTGGGGAGAGATGTCTAGTGTTATTATCCTTCCATGAATCTACTTGATAATACCACTCCAGATGGCACCTTCCTGTTTTGTTCGCGTTGTCCCTAATTTATTCTGAATTATACCAATTGAACTAAATGTAGGAATACATTGTATTCTATTTGTTGGAGGAGTGTTCTTGATACTGTTAAAATTCTATGAACTATGCCGATATGAGAAATTGACTGTAACATCCCCTAGGATATTAGTGCTCAGGGGACATAGGGTCCCAGATGCTCCTGTCAAAGCCCTTATAGTAGTGTCTATGCTATACGGAGGACCAAAGTTAGATTTTTGGTCATTCTATAAATGTTTTTGTGTTATGGTTCTGTGATGTACTATATTGTGTGATAGCTCTGAGTTGTTGTATGAGGTGATTTATTCCCCTAATGTATGCCCCCTCATTTAGGGTGTGTTGGTATCAAAATTTATTCTCCCTTGGAAATCGAGAAACATGACATATTTATGAAGATATTGAGAGATAGACAGATCATATTATGAGTCATTTTATAGATGGGGAGGGGATTTGTTTTGACTCATTGTCACTCAGGCATAAGAGCAATGGATAGCACATTCATTGAGGATTTGATCTATCCTCATAGCTTTAGGCCGTGCCTTTTCAACCAGGGTGAGAGGACATGGTTTGTAACCTCTGTCGGTGAAGGAGATTAAAGATATCCTTCTTTGCAAAAATTTGAAAGGGGAACCTGAGAAAATATGATCAATGCACCACAATTTAACTCTCACGAGTTGTCACTTCTAAAGAATGGGTGATATTTTCTAAATAGGGTTAAGGTTACTGAAGACATTATGGAATCCTGATTGCTTATACATATTTTGGCAATAGAATTTATTCATTTGTGAACATACATAGAGAAAAGAGGTAGTTTAGGTGGGATTCATTGTTTTTGAATTATTTTAGTGGGAGATTAAGTAGGATAAAATTGATTTTTCCAGATCTTTGAGAAACTCTCACAACAATTGGAAAACTAAATGACAAAATCGGTTTAGAAAAAACTAAAATATTCCTTCATCCAGAAGGTGTGCATAAATGGAGGCCCAGATTTGTACAGTTTCACACAATCTGCAATAATCTAACATGAAGGCTACAGCTAGAGACTCAATTAAACATTAAAGACCCCTAGTTCCTCATGCCTAAGATACACTCAAAGGCTTACAGAAAATCTATATCAACAAATGACTGGTAAAGTGATTTTATATTGTTTATCTCATTACAGGATGAAGGCTCTTCTCGTAATGAAATTGCAAATTCCACTAAACTATTATAGGGATGAGATCTTGTGTGATTCAGAGGAATTTTAACACAAGGTTGCAATACGAACAAGAAAAAATACTTGCAGACATTCTAAAATAAAGAAGACACAAATTGGTCCAAGATTAACACAAATTAATTCGATGTTGATTAGATTCATCAGCAGGGGAAAGTTTCTTTGAATATTCTTAGAGCTTGTCAATGGCTGTACACTTGTAACCAACTTGAAATGATCAAATCTAAAACATAAGAGATTAACAAGTTTCTCAGATTGCTCTCTTAGGAAGATGGGGATTTCTCAAATTTTCTCTTAAAAATTAAACCCCCCGACCCTTCGCAAGAGTATCCTCATTGCATTTATACAATTATCTCACTCACTCATCCCAAATTTTCCCTCCAAAAAGGAAGAATATTCGAGGAATAATTTTCTTGTTACCAATTTGCCTCAGAAAGTGACGTTTAAAAAAATTTACACCCACAGCTACCAGGTGCATAAATCATGAACTGAACACATTTCTCAGACCCTCGACTAATGATAGGTATTGCATGCCACAAAATTTTGACATTCCCTTATAATCATTATTTTATTCTATTATGCGAGAAAATCCCTCTTTTTTATCATTTTTCCAGTGGCTTCTTTATAACTGGATATCACAGGCAATCCTTTTTTACCCTTGAGGCAACACCTTTTTCATCCTTTGCACCTCCAACCTCCATCATTTTCACCCTTTTCCCATTCCTTCCTCTGTAACTCTACTTTACATCTAGCTTCTCTGGTAATTCACGTTTTTGCAAGTTTTCGAGCAATTCCAACTTCAAAATATCAACCTTTACAATCAAATTCACTTTGCAGACAAAAACAACAAGGAATTTCATCAAAAAAACAATGCATATTCGCATCTCTAGGAGTCTTGGAGAAGAAAATTGTGGAAAAAATTAGATGTAATACACAACAACAATCAATTTTTCCCCTTTCTCATCTTTAGACTAGAGCCGTCCACGTGTTTCCTTGGTGCAACTGCAAAGGTGAAGTACAGAGGAAAATTTCCAAACAAGTGTGGGCCCTTCCACATGCTCTGGGTGCATAGAAAATTGACTTTTGGCCTTTGAAAAGTCTAAGTAGAAAATGAGCTAGCGGAATCCTCCACATTTCTCTTTTAGCGCACCTTTGATATGGTGCCCAAAAGTGGAGACCCTAAACAAGTGCAGGCTCACCACGTGTCTCAGTTAGATAGAGTTTTTGAAAGAATTTAGGGACCAACGGAAGGCGCTATGTGTCTAAGTTTTGATAAATTTTCCTCGGCCATTGAAAAGTCCAAGCAAGGGTAGAGTGAGCAGACACTTCCACATGTCTCTATGGTGATCTTTCAAAAAAAAATTTTAAGGGCAGGTCCTAAAATAGTTGAAGGCGCTCCACGTGTCCCAAGCGTTAGAAAGTTTCTTGAAAATTTTAAGTATAGAGAGGAGCCGACAGAATCATCCACATGTATCCTTGGTGCAACTTTGAGGTGGTGCTGAAAAGCGGAGACCCTAAACAAGTATGGGCTCACCATGTGTCTCCCTGGTGCAACTACTAAGGTAGGACCCAGAGGCAGATCCTCAAATGAGTGCTGGCCCTCCACATGTTCATGGTCTGAAAAAGCTGCACCGATTGCATGAAAAAAAATGTCAAAGTCTAGGTAGGGCTAGTGGAAACCTCCACGTGTCTCCATGGTGCAAATCCAAAGGTCAAACTAAGAGGTGAATTTTCAGATGAGTACATGCCCTCCACGTGGAAAAGACTTGAGTTGAAGCAGCCCTTAGAGTTTCAAAATTCCCTGTTGAACCACATATAATTAGAAAGGAACATGTTTCCACAGATGTTGAGATATAAATTGACATGGAAAACACACCTGTCAAACTGTAAAATGTAGGGAAATCACGATTTACACCCGGAAATGAATCTTTCTTTAAGGAAAAAGAATTAGGAAATGATATAAGGCCCAAATGTGATCCACTACCATGGAGAAGGATCTTCCAACAACATATAAATGAAGAAAAAATTTCACGTATCCATTCGGGGAAACAAAAAATATGACAGAGCCTGCAGATTGAAGAATTTCAATGACAAATGAGGAAAGATCAAATTGAGCACCAACATCAGCTCCGAATCAGGGATGGGTACTCCCAGTGAGTTCCATAAGAACAAATAGTAAAATAAGTGCCAAACATAAACCATTGGCCAATGGAGTCATGATCCAAACTTCCAGGAACAAACTGAGAAACCAACAAAATTGGCCACCAAGGACCAGGACGAACCAAAACAGAAAAAACACGAAAGTAGAAAGAAACCAAAAGACTATACACTATATAATGGTGCATACCACGATTATGAGAAATCAATCAAGGTAATGTTTCAAATTCCTGCCATTCTAGATATGACCATGCTAAGAAGTTTTGATATGTCTTTAACAATTGGTCATATGGTTGTTTTTCTTTTCCATCCAAGTTGCTATCTAACAATAATTTTTCAGGCTTATCCTTTGTGCCTGTGTTAAGTTTTTCAACACCTCTCGAGTTTGCATCAAACATCAAAGTCTCAGGAAAATCAAGCTGCTCATGATACCTGCATTGATCAATTTCATACTCCTTGAAAACAACATAGCTCACAGAGTTATCAATATCAATATCTAAATGCAATACTTCATAAGAAGCATGGTCATGGTCCTCAATGAGATATAACATTTTCTTTTCATGAGGTAACTTCAAAAGGATTCTCTCAATTAGTATGGTGGCATAAGACATGTCCATTTGCACACTTCTACCCACACTAGTAGCCCATTTTCTTGATAACAACATTCCCCATTTGGCAAGGCAATCAACAATAACAACATCTAGCTTTAAGTTCTTTCCTGGGTAGGCTACAAGTTACACTATCAAACCCTTAACACATCCAACCACTGACACCTCTATGGAATCTATGGTAGTGAAATTCCCATAAGCTATTGTTACTTTGAGATCTAACTCATTCAAGACCTTAAGAGGCATAACATTGCATGATGCTCCAGAATCAAACATACAGTTGTGTAACAACTTATCCTTAATAATCAGAGTAGTGTAAAATGGATTCACCCCCAAATGAGTCATGGATCTGCATTTCTAAGGCAGGGTCATTTGGTGTGATTGCATAACATTGGATCATTCCCCAAGCTGTGGGACTTTCAAATGGGAATGACCCTCCAGAGAAGGCTCATTCCTCTTCCTAATCTACCTGCCACAAGCTATTCCATTTCAGGCAAGCTAATATAATCCTAATCTAACTTCTAAGGAGACAATGAGAGAAAAAAAAAAGGAAACATAGAGCATACACTAAAACGGCGATACACCATAGAAGGAAAATGTTGATTATCTACAAAATTGCCATGGAACGAAGAGAGGTGAGCAATAGGAAGGATGGACAGTAACATCACAGACCATAGATCAGATTCACACAATTTTTTTTTCAAAACCCCATGAACACAACTCCCAGATCTGCAAGTGAACATTCAAAACATGCACAGATACCTTGCAATGAAAAGAGGCAAGAAGAGACAACCAAAAAATGAGCAAGGATGGATAAATGCATCACAAAGAACATTTTTCATTGCTTCAGAGTTTTCAAAGAGCATCATTTAAGGAAAAGAGGCAAATAATGCAATTTTTACATAGTAAGGGAGGAGGTTCAAACTCCCTTTTCGACCCTGGGGAGAGAAAAAGGGGGAGTCAGAGAAGAAAATGAACAACCTCTTAAAAAATGCTGCCTTTGTTAGATTATATAGAAAAATGCGAGAAGGAAAGGGAAAAAACATGGGATTTTATGCAACCACTTTTGAAAATTCATTTTAATTCTTCATCTATTGATGGGCTCAATGCAAAAGCTCATATTTCCATGTATCTACATCGTAGACCAAAGAAAATGACTGATACTTCATTAAATTTGGTGGTTGGAACTAGTTTTTTATCTTTTCCTCGTCAAAACATGTTTTGAAAATTTATCCCCCAAATCTTCACCAAAATAAAAAATTTAAGACTCCATGATGAAGAAAATCTTTATATCTTTCCATTGTTATAAAGAACGTAAAAAATGGAGCTTTGGATCAAAAGATATGGCCTTTTGAGTTTCGGCAAAAAAAAGCTCGAGCAAATTTTGAACTTTTCTCCCATAAATTTGCTGATGATGTGGCATTCATTGGGGTCGGCGGAGGTAGGGGATCCATTTTTTTCATTTTACACTTTTTGACAAAAATTCAAAATATCTCATTTGCCTCCGAAGGTCCGCCGGCACGCATTAACTTTTTGATGTTACAGCTCAACACTTAATTTTCACCTTTTTGACAAAAGGGAAAATTTTCACTTTTTCCTCCAATTCCCCACTGGTCTAAGATTCCTTGGCACAAATCTCTCCCAAGCTCCACAGGTCTTCCTTGGGAAAATTTTCCCTTCTAACTCCATCGAGCCATAACTTAAAAAATACAACAAGTTAGAAAGAGATATTTAACTTTCTTGAAAGTTGAAGAAATTCTCTATCTGATGGAGTGTTTTATAGAAATCCTTGAGCACCTAAAGTTTGTGAAATTTGGACTAAGGAACAAAAAGGGAGTAAGTTAACTGAAAATAAGAGGGAACTTATTTTTTTTAACAAATTTGGCAACTCACAGGGGTCATTTGCCTGCTAGATGAATGATCAGTGGCCTTGTTGCATCCATTGGGCATGGATTCAAGCTTGATAACCAATTTTCTAATATAACTCTAAAAATCAGACCTCTGAATCACTTGGGAACCCACTAAAAATTGGAGTTGATCTTCAGTAAAAGCCAATTGAAACGGACTGTGCAAGAGAAATACAAATACACCAAAACCTATATACAAACTAAAAATCATACATTCTCCAAATGAAACATGTAGAGTGTGTAAAAGGATTTCTTCTACTGAAAACAAACCTACCTACACTACTATAACCAAGAGCAAAGGGAACTCAAACAAAACCTACAACTAGCAGGGAGAAATAGCTTCCCTTCCTAAAAAATGGTAGCCATGCAATTGATTTGGAACTGAACATTGTTGGTTGGATGAGTGAAAAACTAACTACAAGTTGATCTTCCACCCAAATGACCAAAGTATCAACTGAAGAAAAATCCAATACCTCTTTTAGTTGCTGTTCATTTGGATTGATAGGTATGCTGATGCTTGGTACTTTGTAGCTCATCCTCATGCCCTAAATCAAGCATGACTAGTTGTGGCTTCCCCTTTGGCTTTAATGAAGCCAAATACCTGATTGGGAAAGGTATTGTCCAATTGATGTTCCTATTGCTCTTATTTTCAACTCAAAAAATGGAGTCCTCTTATAGACCTTCTTGGATGAGTGATGCAGAATAAATGGTGAAACCCTTATTCTCTTTCTCTTCTACCTCTTGTGAACAACATGGAAGATTTAAATCTTCCAAACTTGATTCCAAAAGGTTGCTATAAGGTACAAACTTATACAAATGAATTATCTCCTCCATGACAACAGGTATGCATGTTTGGAAGGTGGATGAAGGAGGAGAAAAAAATGTGATTTCAATTGGTTCTTCTCCATCAAAACAGTCCTCCAAATTAGATAGATAAACTACCTCATTGCTATCCTGCTACAAATGTTCAACTTCCTCCATGGTGTTCTCTTGATCAGAAACTTGTTTACCATGGTTTCTTTCATCCTCCAACATGAATTTTGAAAGATAAAACTCTTCTCTAATGTTAGATCCTGAGAGAGATGAAGTGGAAGGAAGAACTGAAGATTCTTCTATAGCCTATTTTGTGTTCAAAGCTATTGGACTTGCATTTTTCTCCTCCACAACTGGAATGTGTTCCTCTTCTTTTAGATTTGGAGCAGCTTCTCCTTCCTCTACTGCTTGAAGACCATCTTTCTCTTGAATGACATCTTTCTCTATAATGAAGTTTGCCAAATCAAAATATTCAATCTGCTGCTCTAAAGGACAAGTTGGGACTACAAAATCTTCTTCAGAGCTCTTTTCTATGGTGGATTCATCAACAAAAATAGGCCCTTCGAATGAAAGAAAGAAATTATCAATGATGCCTTCTTCTTCTACTGCTATAAAATATGATTTGGTCTCACCCATTTTCTCCTTTCCAATGGGACTTTGAGCTTATTTTCCTTCTTCTATGGTTGATTGTGCAACTTGAATTGGACAAACATTTTCTTCAAGTAGAGTGCCAACACGGACACTACATTATGAATAAAACAAGCTGATATTCTTGCTCCACTCCTACTGCTACAAACTCAACCTTGGCCACCTATGGTTCTTCAACATTTACCTCCATTGTAGGCTCAACCAATAAAGGAATTTTTGGAATCCCGAATCTGAGAGCTAAGTTCAGCAAACTCTTAATCATTTCTTATGCTTTCACTTCTTCTTCTTGCTGTCCTTCATGACTGATTTTTACAATTTCTTCTTCCCTACATGGAATTGGGAAGGCAAGAGGAGAAAAAAATTGGGATTCAATCATTTGTGCATTTTTTGGTGGTGGTGGGAGGGATAGGAACTTCTTGTTTCTTTGGAGGGGAAGGTGTTTCATTTTGCTCTTGTGGAGGGGATTTTGATTTGGAAGAGAAGAGAGAAGAAAATCTGAAACGAGATGGAAGACTAAGGGATGGAGGGATGGTTTTCACAACTGGAGCAGCATTAGTTGGGTTTATAACTTGACATTATTGAAAAGGTAAAGCTTGAGATGAAGAATAAGAAATACAAGGAACTGTTGAATGACTTACCCATTCACAAGGTTGATTCAGACTTTTGCTCATATGCTTCTATCTCCTCAGCCCATTGTGCAAGTTGGGGAAACATCTCAATTATGAATTCCAACTTCTCCTGAGGGTTGTAGAACCTTGGAAAAGAACCTTCCAATGGACAAGGAGTCCTGAAACCAATTTTGAACACCTTCATTTGAGTTGTTTCTCTTGATTGCACCATGCCAATCTCCAATTTTTGGATCTTCTCCAACAGACCAGCATCTTGCATTTGATTTTTTTCATTGTTTGCATACCCCTTCTCTTGAAAATCTCCATATCCAAACTGATTTTGACACTTCTGCTCATAGGAGTAAACATGTTGATCTTGAATCTGATCAAAATGCTAATTTGAAGGAGTTATAAAGCACATTGCAGGTGGAATGTACTGTTGCTACTATGAATGTGAATTCCATGATGGAAATGAAGTCATGATTGCACAAATTCATGGAATGATGGAAAATAATGAAAGATATGGAAATAAGAGTGAATAGAAATGGATGGAAAATAGGTCTACAACTCAGAGAATGAGTTATTTACTAGATGGAGTCTCCAGATGTGTAAACTATTGCTTCTCAAAAGATGGAAATTACAATAAGTGCACATCAATCTTATTACAATGAAGTGAAGACATCTAATGTCCTACTAGGCATGTCAAAACTATTAGTGTCAAATCATTGCACCCCTAAATGAGTCATATATCTACTTTTCTAAGGCAGGGCCATTTGCTGTGATTGCATAACATTGAATCATTCCCCAAGCTATGGGACTTGCAAATGGCAATGATCCCCCATAGAAGGTTGGCTCCTCTTCCTTATCTACCTACCAAAAGTTATTCCATTGTAGGAAAGCTAATATAATCCTAATCTAATGTCCAAGGAGACAAAGTGAGAAAGAAAAAAAGGAAAAATAGAGCCTACACTAAAATGGTGATACACCAGAGAAGGAAAGTGTTGATCATCTACCAAAATACCATGGAACAAAGAGAGGTGAGAAATAGAAAGGATGGACAGTAGCATCACAGACCATAGATCAGATTCACACTGAAAATGTTTGAAAACCACATGAATATATCTCCCAAATCTGCAAGTGAACATTTAAAACATGTACAGATACCCTGCAATGAAGAGAGGTAAGAAGAGACAACCAAAAAATGAGCAAGGAAGGACAAATGTATCACAAAAAATGTTTTTTATTACTTTAGAGTTTGCACAGAGAACCATGTATGAAAAAGAGGAAAAAAATACTATTTTTACAGAGCATAGGAGGAGGTTCAAACTCTCTTTTTGACCTTGGGGAGAGAAAAAGGGGCAGTCAAAGAAGAAAATGAACAACCTCTTAAAAATGATGCCTCTATTACATTATAAAGAAAAATTCAAGAAGGAAAGGGAAAAAATGTGGGATTTTCTCCAACCACTTTTCAAAATGCATTTTAATTCATCATATGTTGATGCGCTCGATGAAAAAGCTCATATTTTCATGTATCTACTTCACAAACTAAATAAAATGACCCATACTTAATTAAATCTGGTGGTTGGAACTGGTTTTTTTTGTCTTTTCCATGCCAAAACATTTTTAAAAAATTTCTCTCCCAAATATTCACCAAAATCCAAAATTTAAGACTCCATGATGAAGAAAATCTTTAGATCTTTCCATTGGTACCAAGAATGTAAAAAATGGAGCTCTATATCAAAAGATATGGCCTTCTGAGTTTTTCCTTAACGTTTTCGGCAAAAAATAGCTCAGGAAATTTTTGAAATTTTCTCGCACAAATCTGCTGATGATGTGGCATCCATTGGGGTTGGCAGAAGTAGGGGCTCCTTTTTCTCCATTTTACACTTTTTGACAGAAAGTCAAAAAATCTCATTTTCCTCCGAAGGTCCATCGGCCCACATTAACTTTTTGATGTGTCGGCTCAGCACTTTATTTTCACATTTTAGACAAAAGGGAATTTTTTCACATTTTTCTCCGAATCCCCGCTGGTCTAAGATTCCTTGGAAAATATCTCTCCCAAGCCCCACAGGTCTGCCTTGGGCAAATTTTCCCTTCTAACTCTGCCGAGCCATAACTCAAAAAGTACAAGGAGTTAGAAAGAGCTTTTTACCTTTCTGGAAAGGGGAAGAAATTATCTATCTAAAGGAGTATTTTCCAGAAATCCTTGAGTACTTGAAATTTGTGAAATTTGGACCGAGGAAAAAAAAAAGGAGTAAGTTAACCCAAAATAAGAGGGAGCTTATTTGGTAGGAGGAATCTCTACACATTTTACATTTTTACCCTAGGTGACCTTTTCTTTTTTAAACACCAAATATTTGAATGCTCTTTTCCTATGCTGAGGGATTCTAAGAAATTCAATAATAGGAATAGAAATTTTGATCTGACTCAAGATTTGGAGTATGTCACAAGGAACATATTTGGGTAAGGCAGTGTTAGGAGGAAGGTTTAAAAATTCATCTTATGGCATAGAATTTCTCACATTATGAGCATGGAGAGGAAAAAAAAATTATTTGGGGTGACAACTCCTTTTCCAGATGCATTCTTATTAGGGGCTTCTTTAGGGATACTGGTAAGCACATGAATTTTTGGTTTGTCCTGAGGCCCTGCCCCTTTGACAACTTTTCTCCTAGTATTATACTCTTTTTCATGGCCAACTACTACATTCATTAACAACTTCCTATCCTCCTCAGAAGGGATTGTTCCATCATACTTCTCAATCATTAATGCCCTTAAGTATTCAAAATCATTATTAGGAAATTCAAAAGCTTGCACCATATCAATTTTAGAAGTATGAGTGGGAGGAATAGGTAATACCCGGTGAATGCAATCCTAGAAATATTTAACAGTTCTGGAACTCATCATCTCAGTTGAGGTTGCTCCTTGCTGTGAACTTGTAGAGGAATCCATCATGCATGCATCATCATCTCTCTCATCATCATTAGTTTTTTCCTCAACTCCCCTTTCAACAAATAATGGAGAATGCGGCAAGAAACAATTATCACACCACTCAATTTCATGAGCTTCATCAACAAAAACAACCTTGGCAAGTAAAGGATCATGCACAAATTTTTTTTCCCTAGGTTGGGGTTGTCTATTTCCTGATCCCACGAGTCCTTTTCCTCTGTCATCAGATCTCTGATCACCCCTAGGATGATTTTCAAATATATCTTGACCTTGTGATTTATGATGACCTTGGGAACCTTGTCCAATCCCCTTCTCTGCCCTAGCTAATTTATAGGATATTTCCTTGACAAATCTAGTCAATGCTTTCACAACCTCTTGTAGATCCACATAATTACTTGATTGAGGATTCTCTAGATTGATCAGTTTGATACCTTCCCTCTTAGGAGGATTACCAAACACTTTGATATTATTTTCAATCTACAAAGCCATGGTGAAGGCTTGCCTCAATGTTGTTGGGTTCTTTTCCCTCAAATAATAGGAAATATTCTTATCAAAGGCATCAGAGTATTTTATTAGATAATAAACATCACTTGGCCTCAGGATCACAAGTAGCCTATTCAGGGTCTTATTGAACCTTGTATTGAAGTCATGAACAGACTCATTAGGATTCTTCTGAATATTTTCAAATTCTGATAAAAGAAACCTAGGGTCTGTTTTATCTCCATAATGAAATCTAAAAACATTCTTCATTTCTTTCCATGAATCAATGGAGTTGTCTGGAAAATATTTATACCAGTCCCGTGCATCCTCCTCTAGAGTATGAATAAACAAATTTATGTACACATCCTCAAATTTGATCTCAAAGTATTCCATCATATTGACAAAAATCTTTAAATGCTTATCACCAATAATAACATTATTTCCTTGAAATTTAGGCAATCTATTTCTAACATCTTAGGGCACAACATTTGGATATCTAGCCATACCTCTGAAATCTATAGGACCAAAATTGTTCACAACAAATGGAGGTCTGAGTGGGGGCTAGGCCATATTTTTTTGGGGCGGTGATCTTACAGGAGAAACAAAATGATGGGGGGTGAGGGGTCTGTGGGGCACAGGAATGCAATTCTCGGAAAAAATGTTCTATGAAAACTCTATTTCTTGGAAGATCCTATCAGTTTTGGATAACACAGGGACAAAATGAAACGTAAATTTTTCAAATACAAAAGAAGGCCCCTCTCCAGATGGAGAATTCAAATTTACAAAAATACTACCTGATCTTGAAGAACTTGAGGAAGTATGGCAATATTTAATGACAGGTTGATCAATTTCAACAATTGATAACTCCTTTCTTGATTTCTGATCTCCAATAACTCTCTAGATTCTTCTTCCTTCAAAATTTATCTTTCCCAATTTTGGAAACAACCTTCTAGCACTGTCTTCAATGAAGAGAGATATTCTTCCTTCTAGATTTGTAGAGATTAGTGATAAATTTCAATTGACATAGGTTAAGACACTGACATTTATCAAAAATTAATTCAACACATAGTCGCCACTAAGGATTTTCACCTTAGTTGTGAAAATGCACTAAAATTGATTTGTCAAATATCTATCAATACTAAAATCATGAAAATCTTCACATATCTAACCTTCCTTTACCTGTATTTAACATTGATGATGTAAACTTAGTGCAAAAACAAACAAAAACTGGAAATATTACACATACAACTTGTAACTTTTCTTAATTCTTACAAATCTAGATAGGATGAAATTTCAACTACGTATTTGAACTTAGAGCATGTAAGAAAAATTACCAGGGAAAACTATAACAATGCCTTTGAAGATCCCTGAGAATGGCACCAATCTAGTGTTGTTGCTGCACAAATAAGTATCGAAGCTCAAATAATCCTTGACAACGTAAATCAGGTCCTCGGTAATGGCACTAAGTAGATGTTGGTACCCAAATTGATTCTCCCTTGGAAACTAAGCAACATCAAAGATTTAGCAAGACATTGAGAGATAGAAAAATCATATTATGAGTCATTTTGTAGCTACAGAGGGGATTCATCTAACTCTTTGTCACTCGGGCATCAGAGAAATGGATAGCACCTTCATTAAGGATTTGATCTATCCTCACAGCTTTATGCCATGCCTTTCAACCAGGGTGAGAGGACCCATATTGTAACCTATGTCGGTGTAGGAGAATGAAGATATCCTTTTTTGAAAAAATTTGAAAGGGGAACCTGAGAAAATATGATCAATGTACCAAAATTTAACTCTCACGAGTTTTCCCTTGTAAAGAATGGTGATATTTTCTAAGAAGGGTTAAGGTTACTGAAGACATTATGGAATCTTGATTACTTCTGCATATTTTGGCAGTAGAATTTATTCATTTGTGGACATACAAGGGAAATAGGGGTAGTTCAGGTGGGATTCATTGTTTTTGAATTATTTTGGTGGGAGATTAATCAGGATAAAATTGATTTTGCGAGATCTTTGAGAAACATCACAACAATTGGAAAACTAAATGACATAATGCTTCAAAATAGATGAAATATTCCTTTAACCAGAAGGTGTGCATCAATAAAGGCCTTGATTTGCACGTTTTCACAAAGGATCAAGATAGAGACTCAATTAAACATTAAACACACCTGGTTTCTCATGCCTAAGATACACTTAAATACTTACAGACAATATGTATCAAAAAATTATAGTAAAGTGATTTTAAATTGTTTATTCTCATTACAGGATGAAGGATCTTCTCATAATGAAATTACAAATGCCACTATACTATCAATAGGGATGAGATCCTATGTGATTCAGAAGGGATTTTAACATAAGATTGCAACAGAAACAATCAAAACTATTTGCAATACATTCTGAAATAAAAGCAGACACAAATTTTCCCAAGATCAACACAGATTAATTCGAAGATCTATTAGATTTATCAGCAGGGGAAAATTTTCTTTGAAAAATATTAAATTCTTGTCAATGGGTATACACTTGAAACCATCTTGATGCATGATCAAATCTAAAATACAAGAGATTAACAGGTTTCTTATATGGTCTCTGAGGAAGATGGGAATTCTAAAATTTTCTCTGTAAGAATTAAACCCCTGACAATTTGCAAGGAGTATCCTCATTTCATTTATACAATTCACTCACTCACTCATCCCAAGTTTTCCCCCTGGAAAAAAAGGAATATTCGAGCAATCCTTTGCTTGTTACCAAGTCTATCCTCAGAAAGTGATGTTTAACAAATTTACACCCAAAGCTACTAGGTGGGCAAATCATGAACTGATCACATTTCTCAGATACCCCTCAACTAATGACAGGGATTTCATGCCATAGATGTTTTGAAAATATTTATAATCATTATTTTATTTTGTCATGTGGGAGATCCCCTTTTTAATCATTTTGAGGTGGATTTGTATAGCTGGATCTGACAAGAAATCCTTTTCACACTCGAGAATAACATATTGAGAAATGAGTGCCTTCATGCATGCAATGCCTACCATCATGTCACCCTCTTCCCAGAAATGAGTGTACCACGTACGGATCTGCATTCCACATACTCTACGGTGCAAGTCTAAGTTTCGGCCAGGTGCTTGAAGTAGGAGTCCAACTTCAAAACCTCCACGCTTTATAATCCTTGGTGTAACTAAATTAATAGTCTAAGTCCATTCAGATTGTAGGTTCTGAAACAAGCGACAAGGAACTTCATCAAAACGTGTTCAAGACCCAATGCGTAATTGCCTCTGGCACGAATCTTGGAGCACAAAATGGCTTAGTAAAATCAGATGCAGGATGCACAACAAATCCTTCGACGTGTCTCCTTGGCGGAATCTCTAGATATAGAGCTGCCCAAAAGTGAAGACCCTGGAACAAGCACTGGCTCACCATGTGTCTCATCCCAGAAAAGTTGTTTGAAAATTTCCAATAAGGACTAGCGAAAGGCGTTCCACATGCCGTAAGGTCTAAGAAAGTTGCCTTTCAGTATTTGAAAATTCTAAGTATGTGAAGGATCCAAAAGAAACCTCCATATGTCCCTTCGGTGCTTCTTTCAAATGGTGCCCAGTACAGGAGTAGAGGTCCCTAAACAGGTGTGGGCCCTCCACGTGTCCTCAGGCCTTAGACATAGTTGGCTTGAAAATAATTTAAGTACAGATGGATGGAGCCATGTGTCTAGGGTCTGAGAAAGTTTCCTCAGCTATTGAAAAGTATAAGCAAGGGTAGAGTGAGTGGACACTTCCACATGTCTCTATAACGCTCTTTCAAAAATAAAATTCAGGGGCAGGTCCCCAAATAGGCACAGGTGCTCCACGTGTCCCAGGCCTTAAAAAGTTTTGTGAAAAGTTTAAGTATAGAGAGGATTTGACAGAAGGTTCCACATGTCTCCTTGGCTCAACTTTGAGATGGTGCCCAAAAGCGGAGACCCTAAACAAGCGCCTACGGGTTCACCATGTGTCTTTCTGGTGCAACTGCTAAGGTAGGACCCAGAGGTGGATCCTCAAATGAGAACCATACCCCCACATGTCCATGGTCCGGTAAATCTATACCGGCCACATGAAAAAAAATTTCTAAGTCTGGGCAAGGCCAGCGGAAACCTCACGTGTCTCCATGGCACAACTCTAAAGGTCAAACCAAGAGGCAAATTTTTAGATGAGTGGAAGCCCTCCACGTGGACAAGACTTGAGTTGAAGTGGGCCTTAGAGTTTCAAAATGCCCCACCAAACTACATCAAATCATAAAGGACCATGTTTCCACATATGCCAGGATATAAATTGATGGGGAAAACACACCTGTCAAACCATTAAATGTAGGGAAATCATGATTTGCGCTTGGAAATGAATCTTTCTTTAAGGATAGAGAATTTGGAAATGATATAAGGCCCAAATTTAATCCATGACCATGGAGAAGGTTATTTCAACAACATACAAATGAAGAAATTTTTTTCACGCATCCATTTGGGGAAACATAAAATACAATAGAGCCCACAGATTGAAGAATTTTAAGGACAAACAAGGCGAGATCAAATTGAGCACCAACAGGGTGCATGAAACATTGATAGGAGAATGGTGCCCAAAGAGATGACCTAATGTTGATATGAACCATTGGAGGTAATGTGCAGGGTAGTAACCAAGGCGCATGAAAACAAAGTGGCTAGATATATGTGTTAGTAGAAAAATTAGTAAGAATGTCATACAAAAAATGTATGTTTAATAAAGGATGTATACAAGATATACCATGAAAAGTGTATTTCAAACACGGGACATCACTCACAATGTCACAGGACTATCAAACATGAAGCAACCAAAAGCATACAAGCAGTGATACAAAAAGACATAAGGTATAGCCTGCAAACAATAACATATAATAGAAAACAATGGAAAACAAGATTTAATAGACAACCATTTTTCCATATGGTCATGCAAGGAAAATTTTGATACGTTTGAGAAATTATATTCCCCTAGGAACCTTGGTGGGACTGGTAATAGGTACAACCCCAAGTATCATTACATCGTACAAGGATGTATAACAGATATGCATTACAAACTAGAGACCAAGTGAATGCGCATGCGTATATGATAAAGATAATGACATAATGAGTATTGGACTAATGTAATAAGAAAAGTACATCATATAGCTAGTATTAGCAAGCAAGAGTAAGTGAAACAAAGATATGAAATATGTTATGTATGAGTTTTATAGTGATAGTGTTCCCCCAACTTATGTGGATGAGTATAAGATGATGTTCATTTATAAAATAAATCTAAAAAATCAAGAATGAACCATAGAATAAGAGCACATAATTGAAAAATGGTTTGAAAATGTGCACTAGATAGATTAGAACATGAAGCATAGAGCGTGAAAAGTGAATGTGGTGAGGTTCATTTTAGATTTAGACCCTCAGTACTCGAATATGCATCATGGAACTAGTGTACATCATAGAGGTAATTATGATACGAGTTGTGTTTCAATGTGCATAAGAGAGACTAGATGTAGAGCACAGGGTGTAATGGGTATGTGGAGATACTAGTAACAAGTGATAAATATTAAAGGAGGGAAAGAAAGCATGATGCCCCCGCCCTAAGTGTGTGAGTGATATGAGAAGGAAAGAGTCATGGTGGTGGAGTTTGAAATGTGTTTTAGCCATCAATGTATGGATTATGTTGTTTAAAAAAAATTGGATATTGAAGTAGAGTAGGGTGGAGAGGGACCTTGAATGGTGGTCACTTATGTGGGATTGATAACATTGTAGAAGAATTGAGAGGAGGGGATAGACTTATTTTTAGAAAAAAATTCTTAGTTGGAGATGGTAACACTCTAGAATATTTGAGAGGAAGAGGGGATTGATCAATTTTTAGAGGAGGTTTCTTAGGTGAAGCTTGAATTAGCAACATGAGTAATGATGGAATGATTTTCATCAGAGATAGATGTATCAGATTTAACAACGGATCGAGATTTAGAAATTGGAGATGAGCACAAAACATCATATTTTGTAGAAAATGAAATGAAACCATGATGTTTAAGGTGGCCAATTTTTCATTTTAAAGCATATCAATCATAATAATAATATAGATGTCCTTGGTATTTTTCAAGCCGATAAGGAGGATACTAATGGGTAAATGGAATGTTGATTAATTGACAAGTGAAGAGATGAAGAAGAATATCATGTTTTTTAACATTGAGATCAAAATTTAGAGGTGCTGGTAGTTGTCATATATGAGGCTCACTATTATAAGAACATGTAAATGACATAGAATTAGGATGAAGAGTAGAAGAATAAGTAGGATGGGATTGAGAAACATCCTTGAGAGATTGTATTTCAGATTTAAGAGATGTAATCATTGTTTCCATAACATGAATTTTGTATTGAAATAAATAATGTAAAGCTTGAATGGACTCTAGGATGGGTTTATTGAATGGAAGATATGGAGTGATAAATTCATCAAATAGATGATTAAAAAAGGAACTTACTTGAGTGGGTGGTGTTGGTGCTAAAAATAGTATCGCCCCATTTTTCCTTTTAAATCTATCTATGTACGATCTCTGATATATTTTCTCCCCCCCATGTTGTGCCTGAGAAGTCTCAGCTTTCTTTTGTTGCCATAATTAATTTGTTCCTGGGTCGAAGATCACGTATGGGTCCATTTGTGCTTCCTTGTTTCTCTGTCCCTCTGAAAAGGTCTGTAATTTGGGTCTCCCATTCTTTGTTCATTCAAAAACTTGGGCTTTCCCATTCTTTCCATTTTCCATAGTTGGGATTTGTCTACCCTTGTCATTTTTTCCCCAAATACTAGATAAAAAATGAATGGATGTAGCTCTAAGAGCGTATTTGAGCCTTGTAACATTTCTAAATCCTCTGTCCTTGGAAAAATTTCATCTTTGGGCTCAAATGGTCATTTTTCTAAATTTTATGGTTTGACGGGTGTTTCTCCCAGTCAAATTTGCATCCTTGCATCATCAGGGAACGTGGCCTCTTTTGGTTGGACGCGGCTCAGTGGGGTACTTCATAATTTTATAAATCACCTCAACTTGAAAACCAACCTACGTGGAGGAGTGATGCTCATTTGAAAGTTCACTTTTGGTTTGGCCTTGAAGTTACGCGGGGAGGACATGTGGAGGTTTCCACTACTTTTCCTAGACTTAGACAAATTTTTATACAACTGATACAGTTTGGCAGAACAGAGACATGTGGTGAGCCGCGTGCTCATTCAAGGTCTCTGCTTTGGGCACCATTTTGAAATTGCACCATGAAGACACTGTGGAGGCTTTCGTTGGGTCTTCCCATACTTAGTCATTTTTCAAAAGGTTTTGGGAGGTCTAGGACACGTGGAGGAACCACACATGTTTTTAGGGACTGGCCCTTGAGTTTCATTTTAAAGAAGCGCTAGGAGGACACTTGGAGGCCTCCGCTCACTTTGCATTTTTCTTGGACTTTTCAAGTGGCCAAAGGAGATTGTCTTGGACTCTGACACATGGCACCTTCGGCTGGCTGTAAGCCTTCAAAAAAATTTTTCTAGGCCAGGACATGTGGCGAGCCCGTGCTCTTTCAGGGTCTCAAATTTTGGGGACCATCTCAAGGTGCGCCATTGTGACGCATGGTAGTTTGAAAAGTCAAAAGGGCGGGGAAGCGGACCATCGGAGGTAACTTGGAATTTTTGCCTCTTATTCTCAAAAGGGTTGAAATACCAAAAATGGCCCGCAAGCCCAATAAAGGAAGGGTCAAAGCTTGCTCCAGTCAATGGCGGAGGTGCGGACTCTCGGGGAAACTTGGAAAATTTTCCTTTTGGGGAAAAAGAGTTAAAATTAAAAAGGGAAGCGTGGTTTTGATGGGAATCACATTGGGAAATGTGTTAACCAAGGGTGGAGCTGCGGGGAAAACTTTGAAAATTTTCCCTTTTCCTGAGGTGAAATGGCACAATTTGGTAATGGTTCCTTTGGGACCCACCTTAGGACACGTGTCAGGCTCATTTCTCAAGGGTGGAGGCATGGAGAAAAATGTGAAAATTTTACATTTTTCCAAAAGTTGTAAAAGGAAAAAGGAACCTGCAGGCCTGCTCTAAAATTAAATCTTCCACGTGGACGACCCAAATTCAAAGTAAAGATCAACGACAACTGTGAGTCTGAATCTGATTTTCCCCCCATTTTTACTGAAACACTCCTGGAAGTGTGAGTCTTCATGATTTCTTGGTATTTCCTACACGCCAAACAGAGAGAAGAGTTAATTTTGATATCTAAGTTTGGTGGGGGAAATCTGGAGACGTCTTTCACCATTAAAATGGTCTGACTATTGGGCTCGATCTGATTTTCCATTTTTCTTCTCCCAAGCATGCAAGGAACCAGATTTGATAGATTAGGGGTAGAAGTGGTTGGTGAATAGAAGGAAGAGTGTTCTACCAGATGAAGGAATTGAATGTTGAGATTTTCGAAGAGATCTTCCCCATGAGCACCTGACGACTTTTTTATAGATCTGATTCTGGGAATCGCGATCATGATCATGGAAAGCACTGGTGGCACTCAATGTTTTTGTCTTTTGGGGGAAAAGGGTCTGTTGTAAATGTTATAAATGGCACAAATTTATCATGCTAAAGGTTAGAGGTTGGAGTGTGAGGGGTCAGGACTGATTTTCCTAATAGAAAAAAGGCTTGATAGAGCCCATCCTCCTTTGAGAAGCTGTTTGAGAAGCCTGTATATCTCTTTTGTATTGAATTTGATCATGTCAAGGTGGTTGTGAGTGTACAACCATTGAAAATCTTTGAGATTGTTCTAGAAACTTTCCCCTACTGATAAATTTAATCAAACTCAAGCTATTCTGTGTGGATCTTATGCAAAATGTGTGGCTTTACTTCTGAATGTCTGTAAATAGTTTTTTCTTGTTCCTGTTGCAATCTTGTATCAAAATCTGTCTCAATCACACAGGTCTCAATCCTTGTGATAGTTTAGTGGCATCTGAAATTTCATTTCTCAGAAGATATTTCATTTGGGAGTGAAATAAATGATTTAAAATCACTTTTCTCTCATCTGTTGACAGAGATTGTCTATAAGCCTCTGGGTGTACCTCAGGCGTGATTGGGCTCAGATCTTGATGTTTTGTTGGGTTTTCAAACTTGAGCCTTCATGTTAGAATCTCATAGATTGTATGAAAAAGTGCTAATTTGGGCCTCCATTGAAGCACATGTTCTGGTTAAAGAAACATTTTAGCTGCTCTATGGCATTCTGTTGGTTTAGTCTTCCATTTTGCAAAAATTCTCAAAGATTTGGTATAATCAACTTTATCCTACTTCACCTCCCACCAAAATCCATCTAAAAACAACTCATCCTACCCATACTACCCCTGTTTGTCATGTGTGTATACAAATGCACAAATTTTATTACCAAAACATGTAGAAATAATCAGGATTCCAAATGTCTTTAGTAGCCTGAACCTTGCTTAGAGAATATCTCCACTATCTAGAGTGACAACTCGTGAGAGTTAGATTTTGTTGCATTGATCATATTTTCTTCAAGGTCTCCTTAACAACTTCATTAGGAAGGATATCTCCATCTCCTCCATAAACAATAGGCTACAAAAGGGTTCTCTTACCTTGGTTGAAAGGCACAACCTAAAATAGTGAGGATAGATCAAATCCTCTTGAGGGTGCTATCCATTTCTCCACATCTAAGTGATTAAGGGCAAGTTAGATCCCATCCCAGCTACAAAATGACTCATCATGATCTATCTATCTCTAAGCTTCCTGTCTAAACTTGTGATGTTGCTCAGACTTTGAAGGAGAATCAATTTGGGTACCAACACCTTACTGGCACCATTGCCAGGGACATAGTTGATTGAGTTCACTGTTAGTTCATATCTATTTATTCAACAACACATTTAGGACATAGTGGTTACAATCACATTCACTGGTAAAACAATTCTTATATATTCCAAGTGTTGTGTGCAATTCTTTTAGTTCCTACACCTAGTGCACTAGCTTTCATTGACAAATCTGGGTAAAGAAAAGTCAGAGTCTTTCCATTTCCAATTTCTAGTGTTGACAACATTTGACAGATCATATTTAGTGCATCTGCACAACTAAGGTGGAAATCCTTAGTGGAGACTCCCTGTTGATCTGATTCTTAATGAATACCAGTGTCTTAACCTCTGTCAAGTGAGATTTGTTACTAACCTTTGCAAATCTGGAAGGAAGAAGATATTTCTTTGCTAGGGACCCTGCTAGGACATTATTTCCAGAGCTAGGAAAAGCAAAATCAGAAGGAAGAAAATCTTAGAGAGTTGTGGGGGATCAGCAGACAAGAAGAAGGGATCTCCATTGATGAAAGTGATCGACCTATCATTGAAAACTGCTATTCAAGTGCTTCTGAATTAGGTAGCCTCTTTGTGGAATTGAATTCTCCAACTGGAGAGGGGCCTTCATTTGATTTTGAGAAGTTTTCTTCTCATTTTTCCCCTGTCTTTTCAGAAGTTGATAGGGATTTCCAAGAAACAAGGCCTTTAGGGGATATCCACTTTGAAAATTATACCCCTGTGTTTCAAAGACCCTCTGCCCCTTATCAATTTGTCACCCCTCCAAGGTCACCTCCTCAAAACAACATGGCCCTGCCCCCACCCAAACCTCCATTTTTTGTAAATACCTTTCAACCTATAAATTTTGTAGGGATGGCTGGTTATCCAAATGCAGTTCCTCAAGATGTAAGAAACAGATTACCAAAGTTCCAAGGAAACAATGCTATAACTGGTGATCAACATCTGAAGCTTTTTATCAATATGATGGAAGACTTTGAGATTGAACATGAAGATGTATATATCAAGTTGTTTATCCATACTCTGGAAGAGGATGCAAGGGACTGGTATAAAGCTTTGCCAGATAACTCTATTGATTCTTAGACTAAGATGAGCAATGCATTTAAATTGCAGTATGGTGATAGAACTGACCCTAGGTTTCTTTTGACAGAATTTGAAAACATAAAAAATAATCCTAATGAGTTAGTACATGATTTCAACACAAGGTTTAACAAGACCTTGAGAAGATTTCCTGTTAGGATAAGGCCATGTGATGAATCATGTTTGATCAAATATTCAGATGCATTTGATAAAAAGGTTGCTTACTATTTGAGGGACAAAAACCCTGCTAATTTGAGGTAGGCCTTCACCATGGCTCTGCAAATAGAGAACAACATCAAGGAAATTAGAAAGCCTCCAAAAAGGGAAGGTGTAAAACTAATTAACCCAGAAAAACCTCATAAAAGAAAGGCTACTGATTTGGAAGAAGTTGTGAAGACTTTGGTAGGGGTTGTCAAAGAAATTTCCTACAAACTAGCCCGGGCTGAAAGGGGATTGGGAAGAGCTCACAAGGTCAACACAAGCAGCAAGGCCAAGACAGGTTCACAAATCACCAAAGATCTGATGACAGAGGCAAGGGACCTGTTGGATTTGGAAATAGCAGCCCCAAGGTAGGGAAAATAGAATGGTGCCTGATCCTTTGGCTACCAGAGTTGATGTTGTGGAGGAGACAAATGTCATTAATTGGTGTGACAAATGTTTCATGCCCCATGCTCCATGTAAGGAAGATCAAGAAGAAGAAGAAGAAGCTTATGATGACAATGATGATGATGTCTGCATGATGGGTTGCTCCACAAGCTCACAACAAGGGGCAACTTCAACTGAAGTGATAAGTTCCCGGACTGCTGCCACTTTTTGGGACTGCATTCATAGGGTACCTATTCTTCCTCCCTCTCATACTTTAGAAGTAGATACTGTACAAGCTTTTGAATTTCCCAATAATGACTTTGAATATTTAAGGGATTTAATGATAAAGAAGTATGATGGAGGAATCCCATCTGAGGAAGATAGACAGTTACTGATGAATGTTGTTGTTTCTCAAGAGAAGGAATATAACACAAGAAGTAAGGCTATCAAAGGGACAGGGCCTCAAGCCAAGCCAAAAGCTCCCTTACTTTCAAACATTCCTAAAGAGGCTCCTAAGAAAGATGCATCTTCCAAAAGCCCTGTAGTTCCAAACAAAAATTATACCCCTCCTCATGCCCAAGCTGTCAAAAATCCTGTACCACCTAGTGAGTGTGTTAGCTTTCCTTCCAATACTACCTTGCCATCTAATGACAAAGAATGTCCCATATGACATTGCTCAAGTTTTAAGTCAAATCAAAGTTTATGTTCCAATTGTTGAGTTGCTTAGGATTCCTAAGCACAAGAAAAGAGCATTTGAATACTTGGGATTGAAAGAAGGGAAGATTGCCCCAAGAAAAAATATAAACATTGTGGAGACTCCACCAGTCATAGAGGAATTAGAGGCACCACTAGCATCAGAAGAGCTAGATGAACCACCTGAGGTCTATTTGGTTAACATCCTTGGTAGATTCTCAGCTGAATGTGGACCCATTCTTCACTACCCTGATCATTAAGGATAGATTGTTGCACAACTGTATGTTTGATTCAGGGGCATCATGCAATGTTATGCCTCTGGAAGTTATGAATGAACTGAATATCAAAGTAACAACTGCATATGGGAAGTGTACTTGCTATGGATTCCAGAGAGGTGCCAGTGGTGGGGTGTGTGAAGGGTTTGGTGGTGCAACTTGCAGCCTACCCAGGCAGGAATTTGAAACTTGATGTAGTTATTGTTGACTTCCCAGCCAAGTGGTATGCTATTATCTAGAACTGTAAGTGTTGGTGGGAGTGTCCAAATGGACATGTCCTGTGCCACCATCCCAGTTGAGGGTAGCCTTGTCAAGTTGTATTGGGAAAAAAAGATGTTGCACCTTATTGAAGATCCCAACAATGCATCCTATGAAGTATTGCACACAAGAGTTGATGTTGATAACTTTGTGGGATTTACTGATGGAAAGGAACACAAGATTTAGGAATGCAGGTGTCTTGAATAAGTGAGCTCTCCTTGGACTCTGTTGTTTCGATGGAGCTTGCTCCAAGTTTGGGAATGTGTGCTAGTGTTGTTCTTCTTTCTCCATGTCAGGAATTTTTTTTTTCCTTCAAACTCAACTTTGAGTGCACTAACAACATTGCTAAGTATGAGGCACTGGTTGTTGGGTTTAAGAATTATTTGGAAATATGGTGTCAAAGACATCATTGTCAAAGGGGACTCAGAATTAATTGTAAAACAAGTCAGAAAACTGTATGCCACAAAGAATCAGCGAATGAAACAATACAAGCATGCAGTTTGGGATTTCATTGAGATGTTTAATTCATTCAACATTGTGCATCATGATAGGAAGTTCAATGACTTGACAGACAAGCTTGCAGTGTTGGGGTCTCATTTTGACAATTGTGCAATATCCCCATATTGTGAATATGATGTTGAGGTGTTAACAAGGCCATCTGTACCTGATAATGTTAAGCATTGGTAGGTTTTTGATAATGATGCTCAGATGAGAAGATTTTTGTAGAACAAGGGAGAGTTTTCTGATCAAAGTATTGATTTGGAGCCAATGGTGTGTATAGAAGAAGGGAAAGAAACCTTGTTTTCCAAGGGCATCATCCAACTAAACACTAATACCATTCCTAGAGGGTTGGTTGCTCTTGAGTCCAATTTTGATAATGCTGATCGCATTGTTAACAGATGCATGGCAGCCTCAAGGGATATTGAGGAGCATGACCTTGGCACAAAGGAGAAACCAAGGAAAATTTGGTTAGGCAGCAATCTCAGTAGGGAGGAGAAGCAGTCATACATCTAATTGTTGAAAAAGTATCAGGATTGCATGGCATGGACCTATTCTGAACTAAAAGCATACAGAGAGAACTATTTCAACATGAGATTCCCTTGGAGTCTAATGCAAAGCCATTTAGGCAAGAAACAAAGGCCAATCAATCCACTCTTATCTCTTAAAATGCAAGAGGAACTGAAGAAGCTAAGAGATGGAGGGATTATTCAGCCCACAAGGTATTCTTCTTGGGTTGCAAACCTAGTACCAGTAAGAAAGAAGAATGGTGATATCAGGCTATGTGTAGATTTCATGAATCTAAACAGAGCATCAATGAAGGATAATTATCCTTTACCAAATATGGAAAACATGCTACAATTAGTGATTAGTTCTGAATTTCTCTCCACCCTAGATGGTTTCTTTGGTTATAACCAAGTTGTGGTGAAGGAATCAGAAAGGATCAAGACATAGCCTTTACTACTCCTTGGGGGATGTATGTGTATGTTAGGATGCCCTTCGGTTTGATGAATGATGGAGCCACCTTTCAAAGAGAAATGGATGTTTCTTTTGCTGGTTACATCAATGAGTTTATTATTGTTTATCAAGATGATGTAACTGTATTTTCCAGGAAGAGAAGTGATCACTTGCTGCACTTGGAGAAGATGCTGATAAGATGTAGAGAATATGGCATCTCACTCAATCCAAAGAAGTGCCATTTTGGAGTGCAGAAGGAAAAGTTTGATTGGTCACATTGTGTCACAAGAAGGGGTGATGATTGATCCAGAAAGGGTGGAGGCCATCAACAAAGTCCCAATTCCAAGAACCAAGAAGGGAATTCAATCTTTCTTTGGGAAGATAAACTTCATCAGGAGATTCATATCAAACTTTTCTGAGTTGACCATTCCAATCACTTCCATGCTAAAGAAGGACTAGGTCATCAAATGGGAGGAGACTGCCATCCAAGATTTTCAATGGGATCAAGGAGGCATTAAAGCATGCCCTTATTTTGGCAACTTCAGACTATAAGAATCCCTTTCAACTATTTTCCTTTGCTTCAGAGAACACTATTGCTTATGTCCTGTTGTAGAAGGATGATGAAGGGGCTGAGAGGCCAATTGCCTTTTTCAATAAGGCCTTGCAGGGGGCTGAGCTGAAGTACACTATTATGGAGTAAACAAGCATTTTCCTTGGTAAAAGCAACAAAGGTTTTAGACCTTACATTTTGAGTTCTAAAGATTGTTTCTTATGTTCCCCACACCATGGTAAAAGACATTTTATCAGAGATGGAAGTCTCAAGCAAAAGGTGCACGTGGGTGAACAAGTTGCAAGAATATGATATGGATATCCAGACCATGAAGTTGGTGAGAGGTTTGGGCTTGGATAAGCTTATGGCTGAGAGATCAACTTGCAAACTATTGAGGTAAATGAGGTAGAAGGAGAAAGGGCGGAGTGTTTTTGAAAGGTTGATGAGTTCTGAGTGGTACAAGGATGTGATTTTTTATCTCAAACACTTATATTGCCATGAGTATTTAAGTAAGAACCATAAAAGAGATCTTAAGTTGGCCTCCCAGAAATATGTCATTACTGATTATGGGTTAGCTTGGAGAAACCCATAGGGAGTCCTCTTAAGGTGCATTACTGAAGAAGAAGCCCCCAGGATAATTGTTGATCTCCATGGAAGGAGTTTGTGGGGGGAATTTTGCTGCAAGAGTCATAACACACAAGATCCTGAGGGCTGGTTATTGGTGGCCAAATATCTTCAAGGATACAACCTTGTTGGTTAGAAGATGTGAGAGTTGTCAGTGCTTCTCTGGAAGACTGAAAGCTTCAGGCTCCCTTCCTTTGCAGCCTATATCAATTGAAGCTCCATTCAAGCAATGGGGAATGGATTTCATTGGTGAGATTTCAAGACCCTTCAAGTGCTGACCATAAGTGGATTCTTGTAGTCACTGATTACTTTACTAAATGGGTGGAGGCAATCCCCACCAAGAACGCAACACACCAAATTGTCATGGATTTTCTGTTAAACCACATCATCTGTAGGTTTGGGGTGCCAGTCAAGATTGTAGCTGACAATGCCATGAGTTTAGAGCTAAACCTCTGGTGGAAATGTGTAAAGAATATGGGATCAAACTTGACATATGCATCTAATTACAATCCCAAGGAAATGGACAAGTTGAGTCCATTAATAAAAATTTGCTGAAGATTATCAGAAGAACCTTGGAGCTGAACAAGAGAAAATGGGGTGAACAATTGAAGTTTGTTGTTTGGCTAGATAGAATCACTAGTTAAAAGAGCCACTAGAAAGAGTCCATTTGAGTTGGTGTATGGAACTCAGGCCCTGCTTCCCCTTCATATGCAACTATCCTCATATCAATTCATTCAACAACTAGAGGATCAAGAAGTAAGTCCTTATGATGCTCGCATTAACCAAATTGTTGAACTTGATGAAGAAAGGAGGGCATCCCACCAAAGGCATGTAAAGTTCAGAGAGAAGCTGAAGAAGTTGTTTGACAAGAAGGTCACCCCAAGAGCTTTCAATGTTGGAGATCTTGTGCTACTATGGGATAGCAGGCATGAAGATAGGGAAAGCATGGAAAATTTGACTCACTATGGGTGGGCCCTTACTCCATTGATATCAGGATTGGTGAACATACCTTCTTCTTGAAGGATTTTGATGGTGAATTGCTTGAGCTACCTGTTAAGTGCAGGAATTTGAAGCATTTCTTGGATTGATTCCCTAGAATCAAGGTAAAAATATTTTGTACAATGTATAGCTACTTGTTTGTTTCCTGTTTTTTGTGTTTCTACTCGTTCTGGTCCTTGGTGACCTGTTTTTGTTGGTTTCTATGTTTGTTTTGGGAGATGGCTCTGTTTCTCTGCTCTGCGAGATGACTGTGTTTCCCAATGGATATTTTTGGCACTTGGTCTACCTTTGTTCTTCTGGCACTCACAGGGAGTGCCCATCCCTGAGTCAGAGCCGATGTTGGTGCTCAAAATAGTCTCACCCCATTTTTCCTTTGAAAATCTATCGATTTACGACCTCTACTATATTTTCTCCCCCCCGTGTTGTGCCTAAGAAGTCTCTACTTTCTTTTGTTTCCATAATTAATTTGTTCCTTGGTCGAAGATCACGTATGGGTGCATTTTTGTTTCCTTGTTTCTCTATCCCTCTGAAAAGGTCTATAATTTGGGTCTCCCATTCTTTGTTCATTCAAAAACTTGGGCTTTCCCATTCTTTCCATTTTCCACAGTCAGGATTTTTTGCCCTTATCATTTTTTCCCCAAATACTTGATAAAAAATGAATGGATGTAGCTCTGAAGAGCGTATTTGAGCCTTGTAACATTTCTAAATCCTCTATCCTTGGAAAATATTCATCTCTAGGCTCAAATGGTCATTTTTCTACATTTTATGGTTTGACGGGTGTTTCTCCTAATCAAATTTATATCCTTGCATCTATCAGGAATGTGGCCTCTTTTGGTTGGACATGGCTCAGCGTGGTACTTCAGAAATTTTATGGCCTCCACTTAGAAATTTGTCTATGTGGAAGAGCGGGGCTCATTTGAAGATTTACTTTTTGGTTTGGCCTTGGAGTAGAGCCGGGAGGACACATGGAGGTCTCTGCTACTTCACTTTGACTAAAACAACTTTATATGCAACTTATATAGTTTGGTAGGACAGGGACATGTGGCGAGCCTACGCTCAGTCAGGGTCTCAAACTTAGGCACCATTTTGAAATTGGGCCATGGAGACATGTGGAGGATTCAGCTGGGTCTTCCCATACTTAGTCTTTTTTTTCAAAATATTTTTGGAGTTCTAGGACATGTGGAGGAACCACGCATGTTTGGAGACTGGCCCTTGAGTTTCATTTTTAAGAAGCGCCAAGAGGACACTTGGAGGCTTCCGCTCACTTTGCATTCAACTTGGACTTTTCAAGCGGGAAAAAGAGATTTCAGACTTTGACACTGGCTGCTTCCACTAAGCTTTAAGCCTTAAAAAATATTTTAGAAGGCCAGACATGTCGAGCTCGCGCTCTTTTAGGGTCTCAAATTTTGGGGACCATCTCAAGGTGCGCCATTGTGACGCATGGTAGTTTGAAAAGTCAAAAGGGGCGGGGAAGTGGACCATCGGAGGCAACTTAGAATTTTTACCTCTTATTCTCAAAGAGGGTTAAAATTACCAAAAATGGCCCACAAGCCTGATAAAGGAAGGGTCAAAGCTTGCTCCAGTCAATGGCGGAGGTGCGGACTCTCAGGGGAAACTTGGAAAATTTTCCTTTTGGGAAAAAAGAGTTAAAAGTGAAAAGGGAAGCGTGGTTCTGATGGGACCCACATTGGGACACGTGTCAAGCCCATTTTTCAAGGGCAGAGCAGCAGGGAAAACTTTGAAAATTTTCCCTTTCCAAAAAATAGGTGAAATGGAAAACTTTGGTTGTGGATCCTTTAGGACCCACCTTAGGACACGTGTCAGGAATTTCTCAAGCATAGAGGTGAGAAGAAAAATGTAAAAATTTTACTTTTTCCAAAGTTGTAAAAGGAAAAAGAGAACCTGTAGGCCCGCTCTAAAATTAAATCTTCCATGTGGGATGGCCCAAATTCAAAGTAAAGATCAACGAAAACTGTGAGTCTGAATCTGATTTTCCCCCAAATTTTACTGAAACACTCCTGGAAGTGCGAGTCTTCATGATTTCTTGGTATTTCCTACACGCCAAACATAGAGAAGAGTTAATTTTGATATCTAAGTTTGGTGGGGGAAATATGGAGACGTCTTTCGCCATTAAAATGGTGTGACTATCGGGCTCGATCTGATTTTCCATTTTTCTTCTCCTGAGCATGCAAAGAACTAGATTTGATAGATTAGGGGTGGAGGTGGTTGGTGAATAAAAGGAAGAGTGTTCTACCAGATGAAGGAATTGAATGTTGAGATTTTCGAAGAGATCTTCCCCATGAGCACCTGACGACTTTTTGTAGATCTGATTCTGGGAATCACGATCATGATCATGGCAAGCACTGGTGGCACTCAATGTTTTTGTCTTTTGGGGGAAAAGGGGCTCTATTGTAAATGTTATAAATGGCACAAATTTATCGTGCTAAATGTTAGAGGTTGGAGTGTGAGGGGTTGGGACTGATTTTCATAATAGAAAAAAGGCTTGATAGAGCCCATCCTCCCTTGAGAAGCTGATTTGAGAAGCCTGTATATCTCTTTTGTATTGAATTTGATCATGTCAAGGTGGTTGTGAGTGTACACCATTGACAAGCTCTGAGATTGTTCTAGAAACTTTCCCCTATTGATAAATTTAATCAAACTCGAGCTATTATCTATGTGGATCTTGTGCAAAATGTGTGGCTTTACTATTGAATGTCTGCAAATAGTTTTTCTTGTTCCTGTTGCAATATTGTATCAAAATCTATCTCAATCACATAGGTCTCAATCCTTGTGATAGTTTAGTGGCATCTGAAATTTCATTTCTCAGAAGAGATTTCACCTGGGAGTGAAATAAATGATTTAAAATCACTTTTCTCTCATCTGTTGACAGAGATTGTCTGTAAGCCTCTGGGTGTACCTCAGGTGTGATTGGGCTCAGATCTTGATGTTTTGTTGGGTTTTCCAACTAGAGCCTTCATGTTAGAATCTCATAGATCGTATGAAAAAGTGCTAATCTGGGCCTCCATTGAAGCACATGTTCTAGTTAAAGAAACATTTTAGCTGCTCTGTGGCATTCTGTTTGTTTAGTCTTCGATTTTGTAAAATTTCTCAAAGATTTGGTATAATCAACTTTATCCTGCTTCACCTCCCACCAAAATCCATCTAAAAACAACTCATCCTACCCATACTACCCTTGTTTGTCATGTGTGTATACAAATGCACAAATTTTACTACCAAAACATGTCATAAACAATCAGGATTCCAAATGTCTTTATAGCCCTGAACCTTGCTTAGAGAATATCTCCACTATCTAGAGTGACAACTCGTGAGAGTTAGATTTTGTTGCATTGATCATATTTTCTTCAAGGTTCTCCTTAACAACTTCATTAGGAAGGATATATCCATCTCCTCCATAAACAACAGGCTACAAAAGGGTTCTCTTACCTTGGTTGAAAGGCACAACCTAAAATAGTGAGGATAGATAATATCCTCTTGAGGGTGCTATCCATTTCTCCACATCTAATTGATTAAGGGCTAGTTAGATCCCATCCTCGGCTACAAAATGACTCATCATGATCTATATATCTATAAGATTCCTACTAAACTTGTGATGCTACTTATACTTTGAATGAGAATCAATTTGGGTACCGATAGGTGGCGTATTGCGAGGAAGATACATAGTGTCTAGGGGTTTTTGCAGAACATATTTGTAATGTGAGTGCATTTGAATTAAGTCATACAAGGGGATTAGAGGAACCTTAGGAGCCATGAAAGAAGAACTGATAGAATAGGGATCCTAATGAATTATCATGAGTGGGGTTCACCAAATGATTTAAAAAAAGAGATTTGTATTATTATATCCTAATTGCAGTATAACTGATGTAAACTATGATATAAAATTAATAAGTACAATAAGAAACAAACAATAAGTAAGTAGGTATAAAAACCTAAGAAAGAGATATTAAAAGAATGAGTTAGGTGATTAATGCTTGATCTAGGAGTGCTTTGGACTGGGAAATCTGTTGAATAGGAGGTGAACATTGTCATCAATGCTTAGGATAAATAATATATTGCAGGAATAAGGTCAGACATGGGTGCGTACAGTTGGATAGGGGTGCATGAGTGTTGGAGATCTCTGTTGTGCACTTGTGAATGCGCCAATGGTTAAAACCTGATTTATACTATGTCGCATAAGTGTCTCAATTATTCCTTGTTGATCTCTTATGTTTCACTATTTGATCACCGATGGTACCTATAATCTGTAAAAAGAATATCACCTACAAAAGCCCGCAAACCACATCAAATCCCAAAAAGAAAGATGTAGAATAGGGGAGTTGGAATGACCCCGATGGTTACCCCGAGAGTGAACTTATGATAAAGTGTTACACTAAATCTTAGAATCCATGTAGTTATAGTGAGTGTGTGTAAGAATCATTCCTAAGATTCCGTTATGTGAGTGACTTAATAACGAGTTGTAGCTAACTGTAACAATGTAATAAAATATGTGGATTGAATAAAGAACTTCCCCTTCATATGTTGTGTATGTAGAAAATTCAGTCCCTTATCCCTTGAATGGATTCTAGATGGATTCTTTGATGTGCTTTCAGTTCCTTTTGATGCAATCTTAGGTGATGATAATATATGCTTAGTGCTTGGTCCTTGATTTTGAACACAAAATTATGTATTTATATGATTCCCTTGTTTGAATTTCGTAATTGAAAACTCAAAGGACGATCCATAAGTGAAAAAGATGCCCAAAAGACAAAAGAGACCCAAATGAATTGAGTAAGGTAAGAAAGGGTAAGGGGCACTTGAAGGGGACATGGGCACCTGGGTGCTCCTTTCCTAGATGGGAACTAGTGTCTAGAGCCATAAAAGATAAATTAATAAAATATTGACTGGGCTATAGGGTGTGTAAGACCAGATAGAAAACAAGAAACAAATAAAAGAGGCCAAAGATAGTTGTCAATTACTAGTTTTCTTGCATAGGAATCGTATGAATGCTAGTATACTTTTAGGACCTAGAAATGTACCCAAGTGCACAATTTTGTGTCTACAAATAGGGATATTAAATTATCTAGCTCATCTAAGGTTATAAGGAAGAAAAAATTTAGTTTGAAGATTATAATTTAGATTATCAATTGTAATTTTTTTGCATTAATCTAGCTGGAAAACATCGTTTTAAACATAATTACTTCTTAAGATTACAAATGCAACTACTAGTATCATGTAATATTGTTTTTGGATTATTTGTAGAAAGACCTTTTTCATAAATCTAATTGGTGTTTACTTGCACACTCAATATTTTTATGAGGGAAAAGGAGAATTTATGATTTTCGTGTTTGCTTCTATTATTTTGTAGCATGCAGAATGTTGTAGATCAAAAAATTTACACTCGGGGTCTTTCTACCAGAGCACTAAGAAGTACATATGTAAAATGTTGGATTTAAATATCTACATGTCCCACACCTTTTTCCTTGGCTCATAATATTTCTACTCAAGTAATATTTGTTATCTTATATGCTCCACTTTATTGTCTTGATCACAACATGAGTGCAATTTGCACTTAAATAAAAAAATAAGCAAAATTCTAATAGGTCACATGGTTGAAACCCAACCAAAGTGTTGGCCCCTTCTAGCAATTTGTATCCTCTCTTTTGATTTTTTTCTGACTAATTGTAATAAAACATGTGATGCATCAACAATAAAAAATATTAAGCCTCTCCATCGGTTGGTCATATGAATGTTAGGTTGATTTTATCTACGAATTAAAAAATTTAGAATAACTTTGATAGGTTGGTATAGTTTTAGAATATTTTTCATTTTTGACGTGTAAAATATATTTAACATATATTAAGGTGTAATTAAAATATTTTCCATCTTGACGAGAAAACGAGGAGATAATTTTTTTGGGGGTGATGAACAAATATGATGAAATAAGTATTGAATAACATGAGTCAATCTAATAAAAAATTGTATTCAGATTATGAATAACATTAGATTGTGTCTATTTTAAGCCATATGGATGGGTCATTAAATCAACATTACTAAATTTTCATTAGATCTACGACACCAACACCCAACTCTTAAAAAATAGAAAGAAATGGATTTATTAAAAGAGTATGTGAAAATGGGATTTTTTATTTTTACGGCATCAATATTTTCCATTGGATAACATGTAATTTGTTAGATAATATGAAGAGTTGAATGTAAAGTTAAAAAATATGTTCAATTGGATGATTTTTAATTTTTTATATTTAGACAAAGACATGAATGGAAAGTTGGAAAGAAAAATGTTGGAATTAAATACCCAAATTTCCCACCCCTATTCCACAACTCATATTTTTCCTACCCATAAATTATGTACAATCTATAATTCAATTTATCATCTTGATCTCCCTCACACTATTCACATGACTAAAATTTACACTTAAATGGTTGAAAATAAAAAGGCAAGGAAAATTTGAAAAGTTTCACGTTTGAAATCCAATTGAATCTTCTCCATAATAAAACCAATAAAAAACCTTAATACTATGCATGAATATTTAGATCTAAAATTATATTTCAGACTATAGTCCACCCTCTCCATTAGTTTCTTTATGTTTATGGGTGATTATCTATGGGTATGGGGAATTTTACGTACCATTAATAATGAAATTTAGCATAAACTATCCTCCATGTACATATTTTCCAAGGACGCATGTGATTTACTAAATTAAGAATTCCTTTTAATCATATATGCCCTTTAAATATTAAAACGAAAATAATGCTAATGTAAAAAGTATAGAAATGTTTCTGTTTCGAACAATCAACTCCTCATACTCATAATTGATTCTACAATTAGTATTCACACATTTAAGCCCTAAATTTGATATCTCCACACAATTTATAAACATGAAAATATAATATTAAACCCAAAAATAATATCCATAATAGATACCAGAAACAAAAAACCATTGATCTTTGCATTAATAAATAAAAATTATGATTTAGTGAAGCACCCAATTGAAAAGGAACACCAACCCCTACTTTATCAAGAACCAACTTGAATTTAGCAAGGACACACTTGCTACGATGCTACAACTTCCTAATATTTAGTGACGTGCAAAATTCGAAAGGAGCACCAACCCCTAGGTTTTAACAAGCACCAACTTGCAAGGAAACACCAACTCCCTAGGTTTTATCAAGCACTACCTTACAAGGAAGACTCAACACAACATCAGCTAGCTCTAAATAATTTTCATCTTCATGTTATCTAATTTTCATCTCCTAGTAAAATTGATAATTAGGCATGCTAGCAAATCTGCACAAGACCAGAAAATAGATAACAAGCTGATCGAAGGGGCCGTTGCAGAGAAGAAAGAGACAATACTTAGAAATATATAAAAAATATGTGGCGAAAGTGGAAACAATGTCCTGAGTGGTCCAAGGGATAGTTGGAATGAAAGTATGTGTGGGACTTAAAAATCTAAAGTACCTACAGAAGATAAATGTGGCAAAAGTAGAAGATTTTGTCCCTTGCAGTCCATAGGACAACTAAAACAAAAATTCCTGAAATGCCCAAAAAGTCGATTTGGTCGAAGCCAGTTCATTGTGGAAAAGGTGGAAAATAATGTCCCGAGTCTTTGAGGAACAATTGCAATGAAAGTACATGTGGGACCTAAAAATCTAAAGTACCTGTAAGAGAGAAATGCCGCGAAAGTATAAGATTTTTAGCTGCCCGGTCCACGGGATAGCTGGGACATGTAGACCTGAAAAGGCCGAAAAATAGAGCCAAATACTCGCATTTATTATATTATGGCACCCTCATCTTGAGACAACCATAACTTTTGACTGGAAGCTCAGATTTGCATGAAATTGCAATTTTTGGAAATCTTTATATTAGTGAGACTAAGTATTTAAAAATAAAGAAGTACAGTTTGTCATTTTAGAGGGTGTTTCTAGATTTCTCACCTACAACATAAAGAGGTACATGGGCTTCCTTTCTTCTCCAGCAAGGCAAAGTATATGGAGGCATGGGTTTCACAGTGGCAACCATCATTTTTGTAGGTGATTTTATTGTTTTTTTAGGTGGTTGAAGTAGGATTTTGAGTTCCTTCTCTCCTTTTTTCTCTCATTCTTCCTATATATTGTAAGGAGGGGACCATTTTAAAGGATTCGGAAAACTTGTATTTGCCCCTCCCTTCTTCTTTCTTATCTGTAAGAGATTTTGTGGAGATTCTGAACCTCCCTGTTGGACTTTGTAATGCAAGATATGTGACTTTGAGCTTGAGTGTGGTGTATTGTATCAATTTTTGAAGCAATATAAACATATTTCTAGATATTTCAAACACCCCTTTTGTTTTTATTGAATATTTTCTAGTCTTTCATCACATAAAAATAATTGAGCACTGCTGTGTTTTCATTGTAGGAAGCTAGTTGTGTTGTGTTTATTATGAAGGTTATCTAGCCATCATTCTTAGTGCATCACCTTCTGTTATAGCAGGTTTTATTTTCATGCATTTTCTCTATCTCTGTCTCCTTGGAAATATTAGATTAGGGTTATATTTTTAACTCTTTTCTCTTTAGAGTAGTTGGCGTGATGATAGGATAGGAAGTTGGCCTTATTCGGAGGGCTTTCCCGATTGTAAAGTCTCACACTTTGGGAAATGCTCCATGTTATGCAATCACATTGGATGTAATAATCCTTTGAATTATAAAATAGATTAGGGGTGTTGTGATTATACATAAAAAATTACCACAAAATACGTTCCACTTAAGTGAGGTAGGGTTTAATTTGGGTCATTGGATTTAATCTATCCTAGTCCTTAGATTTGGGTTTCCTTAAATATCCTTATGGGTTTCCTTTTAATTTCAATTTTCCCAAAACAACATCATTTTGTCATCTTTATTCACAGGTTTTGGAAGAGGAGGAGGAGAAACCATGAGAGGAAGAAGTGTAACCATGGTTTAGTTGTAAATATTTTCTATTGTAATATTACTCATTTTTTTAACATAAAGATCCCACCATCGATCTATTTTTGATGTAACCATTTTTTTATTTGACTTCATCAATTGGGAAAAAGTCCCATTTCATTTATCTATGAATTTCACACATTTGGGTTCCCATAAAAGGATTGAAGGGCTTACACAATTAATTTTAAGTAATTACTAGTTGCTAGAAGTTCCCTTTTGATGGTTTTAAGCTTAGATTTCAATTAAATTTGAATCTAGGTTTTGCATAGATGAATTTTTTTATTCCATGAAAAGTGACAAAACCACCGCCCTATGTAGGTCAGCAATCATGTGACCGCTGCCTTTCCTGGAGGGTGTTGTACCTAGAAAACAGAACCTTCAAGCCATGTATTTTTCAATAGTTTTTCGACTTAAGCGGTGTTTAATGCAATGTTAAATTTAACTAAGGTGTCTTCAATTCATTTATTTATAGATTGATAACATATCTAGTTTCAAACTCAAATTACACAAATATCAAATCATTTCTCTATTCTTTCTTTGTACACTTAAATGTGAAATTTTAGTATAACATCAACTAAAACTCATTTTCTTTCACATATTCAATTTTTCCAAAAAAACAAAAAAGAACTCAATAACATCTTTGTTCTCTAAATATACATATATAAATCTATGGTAACTTTTACTAACATACAAATCTAGAAGAGTTTCATTTCAAGAAACTATACAACTTAAGCTTCCCTTTCACCGTAAAATTAAAATACAAATATGAAAACTACAAGTTTCCATATCATTCTTTTACAATATAAGAACTTCAAATCTATTTCTTTTACTAAAATTAGTCCTTTCCAATAAGGTATACAACCAAAAGTTCTTTTTACATTCACTAAATCACTTCAACTTGGAAAATAATTGAAATATTACAAAACTTTCTTTCAACATACAAAAGTTACAATCTTCCACTCAAAATTGGATTGATAGCATGATCAAATTATGACATAGAGGTTCTTCAACAAGGTTAACACACAAGTATTAATTTGAAGGTCTTCTCTTAACTTTTAACTTCAATCTTTCATTCTTCAACTCTTCAAACACTTGGCTCATAATACAAAAAATGGGGATAGGCGAAGCTCTCTGCCCAATGTTTAATCCAATAAGAGGAGAAGCCATCCACTTATTGGCTCCTGAACCCCAACCAAAGAACAATAAGGGATCTTAAGAAACATTTGAAAACTTTTTACAAGAAATGGCTTCCATAAAAAACATACAATCCAGAAACATACAACGCATTCAAATGGACACACTCAACATTATTTACAAATTTCTCAAAAATACATAGGATTGAAATCAAGACAAAAGGAGCAAGGAATATGGGAACCACGAAGTAGGAGTTTCACCCAAAAGTCTTCATGTGCACAATACAATACAATCAATACATCCTTATCTCTTCCCTTGTAAATATGCAAAAATATGTCCATGTTTTGCTTTTCACTCCCCATAGGTGAAACTCCTAGTCAAATTCCCTCCAAAATTCATGCCTCACATCTTCCTTCCCCCCGCCCCCCCAATGGTCCCACTCCCTTCTTAAGGCAAACTACTCAAGCACAAAAAGACACATTCACAAAACTCATACAATATTCCACAAGATTTTTTTTATACCTCCAAATGTGTAAATCAAAGAATGAAAAGTAGATAGCTTTACCTCTCCATCAATCTTCCAAGAGCCTTTACTCCAACAAGATTTTTGACACCTACAAGCCAAGCACAATCCAAATGCAACTCCAACAAGCTCCCAATTCCAAAAGTGCAAAAGAAGAAAATCAAGACATGTAACCTAAAATCCTTCAAATTCAATCAATAAATAGAAATATGATTTGAGGATGATGAGGTGGATCTATGTAGGATGTTACTCCATCATTCCTACATTCCAACACATAATTCAAACACCATTCCCAAGACAATAAATGAACATGTAAGACTTATGACATGCCCACATGACACTACAACTTGCACACCATGCCTATCAAGGACAAATTAATTGTGGTAAGTAGGAAAGTGCAATTATTATCCCTTTTTACACTCCAAAATGCATAAATAAGCCTAAAATTAACTCCCCATAACATAGGTATGATTTTTGGGTGAATTTAAGGGGCATGGAACAAGTTTAGCTTGTCCCACAATTGTCCAAAAAAGCCTCCCAAGTAAAAATCCGAATTTTTAAGTTGGAAAAGAGTACACAACAAATCCAACTTACATCTAAAAGATTTCAAGGACCATCTACCCTTATAATTATCCAATTTTCACATCCTTGTTTTAGTTAACTAATTAAGTTGGATTAGGTAATTAGGACACATTAATAATTGCTAATATAGTGACTAAATTTTCCCAATAATTAAATACATATAACAAAAAATAAAACACACAAAATTAAAATAAGGGAAAACATTAGCAATTCTATCATCTACTATCATTCAATTTAGTTCAATTCTAACATCCATGAGATTGGAATTCCACTTAGAACATCTAAAGTATAATTTGTCAGTAGAAAATACAAACAATGCAAATCAACATATATTAAACTGTCTACAAATGTCACCTAGTGTATCATAATTAAAATGTGAATCACATTATGTCAATAGCCCAAATATGTGCATAGTTTAACATCTACTGATCAATATACAATAATCAAAATGTCTAAGTATCAATCCAAAAGTAATATCATCATAATGAAAATAGTGTCGAAGAGGAGTGGGCACTATAGCTGATCTCTTCTTTGAAGCCTTTTCCTACTCCTAGCCACTTGACAACTGTGTATTGTACCATGGATTGTGGATAGCTGTGTATTATTTTGTATATATTTTCTCCTATTATATACGGGGTTTTTTGTCCCATTAAAACTAAAAGTTTACCTTATCTTAAAAAACACTACAACATTTAACATGATTTGTGGTACATACTATAATTTTTTTCATAGTTTAATGTATTCCTTTTTCAAAATAAATTTTTACAAGTATTTTTAATGAAATCAATAGTAAGTATGAGTATAAAATGAAATAATATTGTATATAAAATATTTAAAATCTATATCCCAAATCTAAATTAAAATGGTATTTACTAATATTTTCATTTTAAAAATATAATAATATAAACAACTTGCACACTTTAAATGGGAGTTTTATGTAATTTAAATATATTAACTATCTATTTATACTTTAATCACATCATTATGATAATATAAGTTTGTATAATATCCATCAGATAATTTTTTTTTTCAATAGTTTTATCCAAAATAATAAATTACAAAAAATAATGGATGGTAAAGATCGCAGGAAAAAGTAAAATAATCATTAAATATTAAGATATTATAGAGTAGTGTTAACAAATACAATTTAATATTATATTGTTGATAATCCATGTAATAAGACAAAGTCATCCAATTCAATTTATATTTATCTCGGACACGACACTTGGATCTTGGGCATTTAAGTTACAAAAATTAAGGGATGAACATTATCATAGTCATTGGTTGTGATTTATTTGCTAACAATATAGCCAAAAATATTGGAAGACTCTTAAATATCCAAGATCATGAAGCTGTATTTTAAGGATTTCTATTTTTTGAAAATAAGCATTACTAAATTTATAGATAGATGTTTATTGTTCTATTGCACTATAATATTTGAGAAAGTCGTTCACTACATTGCTTCAAGTCTTCCTTTTATCCTTCTTATAGGTTTGATGCAACACTATAGAGGTTAAAATATTGTGTTCTTTTCAAGGAGATATTTTCAAGAATAATATATTAAGTACATGTTTTAGAAGGTTTGTAATATTTATGATGTAAATACAGTTTATTGTAAATATTCAGTCTTACAAGAGTGTGTATGAAGATGTCCTATTCATATCAGAATGCAAATATGTTTTTAGTACACATTAATATATCTAATCTTATTCAGATTAAGTTAACTGGAGCCAATGTTTTGGAAGATTTATGTGGCATTATCAGTTCTTACTTTAATGATTTATAAGAAATTAAAATCGAAGGAAAGTTCAAGATTTGTTATTATTGGTATAAATTAATAAATAGTTTTATTCATTTTCTCTAGTCTTATGATTTGGGTCGAATTTTATGGAGCTCAGTGTGGGCATCACTGAACTGGATTTAAATAAAATTGTAACGCCAACTAAAACACACCCTAAAAAAAACACTAGAAAAATCAGATAATTTTTTTTTTTACTTTCTTGGAGTGTACACGACAATACAAGTGACTAAAAAGGGCTACTTCCAAATCCCAACAAGCTAGACACAATGTAGACCACATAGGTAACAAGGAATCATACAAAACCCATCACAAATAGTTCACTTTTCTCTTCGACAAGGCAGAACATAAAATTCCAATCATAGTACACAGTTATAATTAAGGACATCCCACAAAGAAAAATATTTTAAGGTTATTTATTTACTAAAATCTTCTTCAAAACTTGACTTAAGATCTAGAATATTCATGTTATGATTCGAGCAATTATTCCTACACAGGTGAACTTCTTTCTTATATACTATTGACTGATTAGATTAAAATCAAGTTTTTTGAAGGAGAATCATTCTAAAATATGTAAATAAATTACTTAACTTGTTGATCTAAGAATATTTTCCATTTCTCTCAAGGTTAATTGATCTTACTTGAGCCACCTAAATTCATTCCACACCTCTATTACACAGGTGGCAAGCACAAGCTCTGATTAGGGAGAATACTGTTTTAGGTTCAGAACAAAAATATTTTTTATTTAAGGATGAAATTTTTTACACTACTTAAGAAAGATCAAAATGAATCAAGGCAAGGTTTAATGGAAACAGGTAAAAAATAATTCAACTTCAGGTTCTCATTGCTTATTAACCTACCTTTTATTGAGGCTACGAATGTAACAAAATTGGTTAAAATCTTCATTTAGATCTTGCTTGGTTAAGTTTGACAAAGGAAAAACATTTACATTTCAAATGAATGAGATAGATTATAAGGTTTCTTAATTAATTTCCCTCATACTTATATAACCTTATTATCTTCCAAAAACTAATAAGACACCATAAGATCATTTAGTAATTCACCATGAAGGATAATGTTGATTTTTTTAGCTTGAAAAACAAAACAAGGTAAATATATTTTTATTACAAATGATATTTTCCTCATTGATCACCTATAGACCCAAAATTTATCAAGAAGATCACATCTACATTAATTTATTCATATGTAAATATGTTATTTTAACTATTATAACTTTTATAAGGATCATCCAACCATTTTATTATGCATAGAATTACATTGTTGCTATGTCTTAGAAGGGTTTACCATGCAACATTTTGTCTCAAGAGAAAATCTTACACTTACTTGCTTGTGAAACTAAACATGGTTACATCAATCCTTTCCAATATGACACACAATCCATAGGTGGTAAAATATTCTATTGAACTTGAATTGGGAGAAAGAGGGTAAGTAAAATCGGTCAAACAATGCTATAATAAGGTTGTTATAATACAATACAAATATGGTGATCAATCTTATATTTTCCATGATAGACAAAACAAGTCAAGTTTTCAGTAATTATGAAAACATTACTCCACAATACATAATACTAAGGTATTGCCTCTTCTAAATTTTCCACTGAATCCTATCCCAAATTTTTACAACAAATAAGAGTTCATATAAAGGAACTTCATAACCAAGAATGATGTAATTATTTATAAGACTCTCCCTCATCTACCCACATAAGCCATCTACAACTATTAATAACCTGAGTTAGTTCGCAAGAAATGAGAAAGATAAGACTGCACAAAGCAACAATAAGCTACTATCTAACAATATTAAGAAAGGAAAACATTCTATTCTAAGGATTGGATGAAATATCTAAATACTAACAACTCCTTAAGTTAATAGAAAAATTTCTACCATGCCAATCTAAGAAGAACAACGTATACTTCAGTTATGAACATTATCTCAAAGCCACAAAATTAAACAATCATTTGAGAAGGACCTAATGGCCTGATAATTTAGAAACAATAGTCTAGTGTAACGGGCTTTCCATCAAATTAAAAAATTAGGTTAAAATATCGAGAACTAATATTCAACCAAACAATCTACAATCAAAAATGAATTAAAAAGTACCAAAAGCACAAGCTACGATACTCATTTTCAAAAACGACGAAAAAGAACAATAAATACAGGAGGAAGCACAAATTTCAAGGGTTAACACGGAAGATCAAGTGTATTAAAATTTTAATCATGTAATCATATAGGTTAAATAAAGGAAAACTAATACACGACAACCAATCAACATTGTTTAACAAGGGAAATCATATAATACTAGTTTCATCCATTGACTCCAAGGAATTCCACAATCATTCAAGAAGAGGCCACTGCCCTTATAGGTTAGTAATGACAAGCGAGAATATAAGAGAGTTTCGGCATACAAGTTAACATTTTAAACATCAATCCAAGTTTTACCACACTAGGGATTTCCAAACCTTCTCTATAAGCCTATAGTTTTGGTTTAACATAAAAAGTATCACTCCTTTCCATCACAAGTTCCTTTTAAAAAAAACCCTTGTTACCATACCCAAACCACTCTTTTATTAAAAGAAAATGCATTTTCATGAATCACCAAATACTATTATCTCAACAACAGTTTCAATCGTAACATCAACAATGCATCTAAAAATATAAGTACCCCCAAATATCTCTAATAATCTTAACAATTCTATCATAAGTCAACCAGGTTTCAATATGCATGAAACATACAATAGTCAATAAAAATTATTTTTAATTCCAATGAATTTAGTGAGATGAACAAATATAAATACTACCAATAGTCATCATGTATTAGAGCTAGGCCAAGGTAGTTTAATAATAAAAGAGCACTATCAATAATGCACACACATAGCTTCAAATCTCGGTGCCAAGAATTTAGTTACGGTACATGCCTCATGAGGGATGGTCAAATTGCTCCTTAAGGAAAAACTTAAACATCTGGAACTACACCGATGATCATCAAGTAATTGGGTAAATGTTTAATATTCTAATCAATTATAAATAGATAACCAAGGTGTAAAATGACTGAGAAATCACGTACCCTAGCCACGATACTCCCTTCGTACATAATTGAACCACTATATTCAACAACACGTAAAGTTTTATAATTCTACGGGATTGATTGGATATCGAAGGGGCCACCTACCTAGTCTAAGAAAGGAGAACATGGAGGTCCAACAAACCTCGACAACCACACCTCACCGTGGTTGGGAAACACCAAAGGAAACAACTAACATTATGAAATTTGTTGTCATAACTCAAAAGGGTGACTAAGTGTCCATAAAAATAAAGTGAACACGAATCAGGTTCAACCTAGTGGTTGTTCGCTAGAGTAAGGTTGTCATGACCCAAGTAAATTGTGCTCAACATACCCGTAAACGGAAGGTAAAACTACATTGGATTTGATTCCACAAATCCGGTTGATTTAAGGAGTAGCAGAGAAGGGAAAAAAAAAATTCAAAGACCTTGAAGATAAAAACATCTTGCATATCCGGAAGAGACATTCTTTGATAGGGTAACTACTTGAGTAGTCAAATCTAGAGTCACCGAAACAGGAACAACTTGATTATCCAGAAGGAAAAAAAATCTACAGCTAATTTAAGCTCGTATGAAGAGCAAGGAGTTTAAAGTAAAACATGTTTGTTTTCACAGCCAAAAACTCTAGTATTAAACGGCATGAGAAACTTGTTACTCAAACCCAGAAATGTAGATAATAATGTTAGGAGGTCGATCATTCAAGCATGAATACACAACAACTAGAGAAGAGGAATACATCTTTGTTCTCCACTTTAACACTGATAACTAGTATAGCTAAAACAAGAAAAATATTTCAAGAGGAAGGGAGACCTTTCCCAGCAAGGCATACAAAACCACATCAACAACAACATAGATAAGTCGATTTTAGGGAAGGGAAGGTTCCATTTCATGATATTTTTTAAATTTTAGCAATTTTAGTAATGGTTGAATTATCTTGCATGTTTCTCAAGCTTCTACAAGACGCTAAACAAAACTCTCAGGCCTGACGCAACACTCCTCAGGTTGAACCTCCATCCACAAACATGATGGCACTGAAATTCGACTCACTCCTATCTTGGCACAAGCAGGGAGCTCCAGAACTACGTGTTGCATCTTCTGGAAGGAATTGAGGACTCAAGGACAAAATGATTGCAGTAAATACACAAAAAAAGGTTTATTAAAAAAAATTCAGGGATTTCAAAAACACGTGCGACAGGGGGAGGGGGAAAATCCAGACTCCACAGCCTTGTAACATCCTCCCAACCTACGTTAAAAGGGGAACGGTAAAGTAGGAACATGGACATCCATTGAAGTACAAAGGAACATATTTATTTGACAGTAGTAGTCGCAGGTGCCTCTTGGCCAAGTAAGAAAAAACAATATGGATGTAAACATGAGGCAACCAAACTGTTGGAAAAAAGCCTCAAAGATATGCGGTCTTCTAGGGTCACCATAGTGTAGGAAAAGAAAAGAAAAAAAAAGAAAAAGGTTTAGCAAAATGACTTGCTAATATCGCTCCAAGCAGAAAACACGTGGCCCAAGAAGAAAAAAAAAACCTTTGGAACAAGGAAAAACATTCATCTCAGAATAGAGGAGATGTATTAAGAAGGATGGGGTCATAGGAAACTTAGGATCCCATATACAAAGCGTGGAGGAAACATGTGGTAAGAAAATTGCTGACTAAGTGCCTACAAGAGATGTTGTCTTCAAGGAATGCCTTCACCTCTTCCAAAGGAATCATGAAATTCCACCTTGCTTCACCCCCACACCATCACCAAGTGTCCAGTTTGAACTGCTCGCCTTTTCCAAGCACACCCAATCAATCAGTTCAAAATGGTAGCTTGAAATAGGTATGGACATCTTCCCACGCATGTGGGAGAGGAACATTTAGTCCAATGTTGTAGCTGCAGGCACCCAAGAAGGATTTGAAACAACAAGCACAATAAGGGTTAAGTTTTACAACCTCTTCCCTTCGCCTTCATATGTAGGTCTCTCCTTCTCACTCTGCCAGCAAGGAAAAGGTATACAGAGGGGAGCATATTTAATTGCATTGACAAAATTTGGCAGGAGTTCAACCACTCCCACCCACCAATGGGGTAAGCTTCTCCCCCACGCCAAAACAGGAGGGGTTGAATGGCCATAACGGATGGCAGGTCGGTGGTTGGGGTCAGATAAATTATATATTAAATTTTCTACTGAAATGTGCATTACATTCTCCTCCCCTTAAGAAAGCATCATCCTCGATGCAACATAACTTTGAAGGAAGGAGAGGAGGTAAGCAACTAAGGACGAATAAAGACGAAGGTACACCCTATGGTTAAAATTTAAAGTTAAAGCACAACCACGGGGTAGCCTTAGAAATTTTGGCAGATTATTCAACTTTCATTGTTCTGTGAAGATTTGTAGTTTTCCTCTTGTTCATTATTTCACTAGTCTCTTTCCGTTTACATTATCCCTAATTCAAGTTCTTTAAAATTTCATTGTTGAAGAGTTTTAGTTTATTCTTTCTCGTGGGTGCCCAACATGAACCGCTATCACAACACCCTACCAAGGTCATACACAATACTAATGAATCACAAGCATAAATTTTACATACTTTCATGATGGTACCAGACCACCAGAGCTTAACTAAGTTATGGAAGGGAACATGCATGGGTTCACATAACACAGTACTTTTCACTCATTTATGATTGACATATAATACTTAAACACAAGTGTACTACAACAAGCAACAATTTCCACAGTTCCACAAGTGAAATTTTCACATAACTCAGAACAATAGCTAAAGTTACATAGAGTCAACAAGGGCATCAAAGCCATATCCCCAACATCACACAACATATCCAACTAACATGAATAACACATTCATCACAAGACCACTTCCAAGACATCACAACAACCCAACACACCTACCAAAGCATCAATCATACACACAAATATCTTATGCCTCCCTCAATCTCTTATGTCTCCCTTAAGTCTCTTATTCCCCCCCTCAATCTCTTACGCCTCCCTCAAGTCTATTATGCCTCCCTCAATGAGGTCAGTTTCCCTATGGCCTTAGGCATATAGAGTTTCGACACCCCTAACCCGAGTGACATAATAACTCGTGGTTCAACAACCCACTAGTTATCTGTGACTCCTTTGGGTGTACCCCCATACAACGAAGCGGGTCCATAGGTCCAACCATTCTGTGGTGCATTCCATGACCCTATTCCACACATCATAACAACAGAACTAGCATAGCAATCCAATCCAAATCCCAAGTGGCAAAGTACAAGCCTTGGGCAAGGCGGTAATATCTTAAAATTTAAAATAAAAAAGATCCAAAACCAAGAAAAACAAATGGCCAAATAGCCATAGTTAGTGCAAAAATCTGCATGTTACTACCATAAACCAAGGAAATGCCCAAAATGTAAAACATGGCAATCAAGAAAACTGCTAGTCCTTGCAGAAATAACATAAAAAATTCAATTTATGAATAAAATACATATATAAGAATAACACAGTACAATGACTAGGTGGCCTTATCTGGCCACCAAGGGGGTACTCAACGAGTTTCTGGCACTCAGAACATTGAGTCTCAGCTCGCAAAATAACATATCAAAAGTACAACTTTCATCATCTCTATCTGAATCATCCCACCACCACTTTGACAAGGCTTAACACAGTCATAAGTACACTTAGGTTGCATCCATACAATGACCACAAGGAGAGAGAGAAAGAGGAGCACATGTCATCATCTACTTAGCCTAAGTTCAGTTCGAGTTACTGGCCCATGGTACACATTCCCTCACTCCAAACATACTCTTTTACCAATTTCCCTTAGGGTCAGTTAGTGTGAGGTTCACAACATAACAGGCATGCACAATACTACACAATGGTACTTCACGCATATTAACATAGTGCCTTCGCATGGTACATAAACAAGGTAAATCACATACATAACATTCACAGTTTACAACACACCACATCACCCCATGCTGCACCCAAAGTGCAATCACTGTACGATAGGGATCATATAACCACCATATTTCCCTAAATTTCCAACATTAATTATTACATATTACATGAATTTTACTTATGATGAGCACAATTACAAAATACAGTCAACTACCATATACATGGAAATACAAACATTTCTACACAAATAATAATTACAACATTAAGAAATCCAATTCACTAGAGTGAACCTTGGTCACACAACATATAAGAACACCCACACATCACAAATATCAAAAGGATTCAACACTCTAAAATCAAGAATCACATTTCTTCCACAAACACAACAAGACAGTGTCAAACACTCAAATTCTCATATAATTCTTGGAAGGATGCAGAATACTCTCATCTCCAACACATCAACATGAAAAAAATTATGTACTAAGTGACATACACATCATGTTTTTTCACAATATCACAATTACGACATGGATCAAATCACGCTTAAACCACATTACTCTTCCAATTTCCACAACCATCACACAACTCCATCACCACTCCAATCTATCCCAAAGGTTTGAGAGCATGAGCCTCCACTCTGATACCAACTGTAATGCCTACTAAAACACACCCCAAAAACAATACTAGACAACTCGGATAACCTTTTTTTTTACTTACTTAGAGTGTACACGATGACATAGTTGACCAGAAAGGGATACTTCCAACTCCCAACAAGCTAGACACAACATACACCGCATAGGAAACACCGAATCATACAACACCCATCACGAATAGTTCACTTTTTTCTTGGACAAGGCACAATGTAAAAGTCCAACCATAGTACACAGTTATAATTAAGGACATACCACAGAGAAAAGTATTTTAAGGTTATTTAGGGGAAGGGACCCCATAACTATGCAGGGTCCAATAATTGAGAGTATTTTAGCAGATTTTTAAACTATTAGTAGAAACTTATTTCCTCAAAGATTAAATGAAAACTGACATAAATATGTCCATATTTTCTTTAGTTATTGTGAACTTTGTTAGTTATTATTATTTCAATATTTAAGTGTAAATACATGTCATTCTCACTTAATAAAGTGCACATCTGTAAGTTAATACATTACATGTTAATATAAATAGGTTATTTCAACATCAACTATTGGTGTCATTTAAGTTTTTTAAGGCTCCAACATATACAATGTTAAAAAATTATTTGTGCAATAATAAATATATTTTCTTTCAATATTAAATCCACTTGCTTACATCATATTATATTTTTATGTACATACATCTGCCCTATCTAAATTCTATTCATCCAAAATCTCTCAACCTCGAATGTCATCCTCTGTATTAAATGCAAGCACCTGCAAACAAGAAAAGAGTTGTAAGGCTCACTATTTACAAGAAAAAATCACAATTAATGAAGGATTAAACAAGATTTCAATAATATAATAAAAAAAATGTACAATCAAAGTGATGTATTTCCCACTCCATCTCCACTTAACTCTCTCCCCCCAATAGAATTTGAGTGCATGGATCAACCAAAGTTTCAAATATAACAAAGAAATTGATTCATTTAAATTACCAATCCATATCAAACTCTCTCAGCCAATAGAAATCAAGCACATAGATCAAACATGGATCCAACTTTTTGAGTAAAATCTATAAATAGTAGAGTTGGGTCATATACTTCTTTCCTATTCAAAAAATGTTTGAATATAGTTATTGATTCACATCTTCTTGTGCAAACACTAACTTGTTGCTGCTGGATATTTACATTTTCTTGTTGTGCAAAGGTTGCTGACTAGCCAGGTGAAATCTCTTCCATGTTGTTTCAATGTTATAGAAAAGTTTATTTCATATATTTTTTGGTAAAAGAAATTGTATCTCAAAATAGAAAGTTTGCCATTAAAATTGGTATGAACAATAATGGCTTATTTAGATAGTTTATAAGCAACACTGGATTTGATTTATGATCAACAATAAATTGTTTTATTGCTAGAAATCCACAGTGTTTATATTCTATCTCCAAATGAGAAATTCATCATTATTCATAACTATTTTAATGATAAACTCAGTAAATTTACAAAAAATCCTATGTTTTTTCAATTAATCATCTGTCATCATTATTCATAACTGCATTTTTTAAGATAACCTGTAGATTCCTGGAAAGAAAAAAATTACAGCAGTTTTATTAAAAGATTACTGCAAGTTTTGTTAAAAATATACATGTATTTGAAATAGTGTAACCGAATATGCTGACAGAGGTTGAGTTGAAAAAATAGAGTTTCTTGCATTTCATAATGGCACGTGCAAAACAGCCTACCAAAAGACCAGTTAGAAAGACAAGAAGCAACTTGCAGAGGGGAGTGTAGTTTACAAATATTTCATCTGATGAGGATAACATTGTTGAGAAACAACCTCAAAAATCCACCATAGCCAATCAAAGGAAGAATCAGTCAAGAGCCAAAGCACAAAATTTTGCCTTCATTAACGCAGCTAAGATAAGTAAGAAAAGAACATCTTCCAATAAAATGAGGCATCCATCAAGAGGTAAGGAATTTTCTTTTGATGAGAATATCGCAGCTGCCCAAGATCCTAAATTCAACATTACTAATCAAACTGTGGAAGTAATTGGAAGTACTCCTACAACAAAGAAAGTATACATAAGAGGGCAATGGACAGAAGTTGACATGAAAAATGCCTTAAGGGATGTAGAGGAAAATGGAATGTCCACGTGAAAAGGAGCAACTAAGTGGGGAATCCCTTGTACCAATGTGACTGATTGTTTGTATGGAAAAAGAACCACTAAGAAGAAGGGACCTCCAATTATTTTGACAGATGAGGAAGAGAAAGAAATTGTTACCTGGTGCAAAGATATGGCAGAACTTGGCCATGGTCTTGAAGTCATTCACCTAAAGGCCTATGTAGTGCACATGTGCCAATGCAGACCAAATCCATTCAAAGATGGCCTACCAGGAAAGTCATGGTGGTATGGATTCTGAAGATGTCATCTTGACTTGACATTAAGAACTACAGAAGGCCTTGATCAAGATATAGCAGTCATTTTAAGGCCAAGAATTGTTGCTGATTTTTAAGATAACTTACAAAAAATGTATGCTGCAAATCAATATGGGCCAAAAAAAATTTGGAACTGTGATGAAACTAGTGTTCAAGCAGGTAGAAATTGTGGCATGCATGTCATTGCTAAGTTGGGATGTAGAAGTGTTCCACACATTATGTCAAAAAGTAGGGAATGGCTTACCATCTTATGTTGTATTAATGCAGCAGGACAAAGCATTCTTGGATTTTATCTTTTCAAAGAAAAGAGACAACTGAAGAACAACATAGCTGGATGTGAACCTGGAGCATGCATGGCATCCCAACCACATGCTTGGATGACAAAAGAGTTTTTTATGAATTGGTCACATCATTTTGCAAGATCAGTTCTAGGTGGAGTTTCACCAAAAAATAGGCATCTTCTCATATTTGATGGTCATGGAAGCCATGTAGCTTTAGGCATAATCCAAGAGGCTAGAAATTTAGGCATTGACCTTGTGACTCTACTAGCTCATACCAGCCATAAGCTTCAGCCATTAGATGTTAGTGTGTTCTCTCAATTCAATATCTACTTTAAAACAGTGAGGTCTAAATGGATGGCAAAGAACCCAGGTCTTGAAATAAGGAGGAGAAGAATTGGCAAAGCTTGGTAGTCAAGCTTTCCAACTTGCACTTACACCTAAAAATATCAAGGTAGGTTTTTAGAGGATAGGTATATGGCCACTTGATGAGAATGCCCTTTCCAATGATATGAGGCCAAGTGAGGCCTTTGATGTTGAAGAAGATGAGGTGGCAACTGTTAAAAACATATTGAGGATGGCGGGAGTGGAAGAAGTAGATGTGCAATGTTGTTTAGAAGAACTAGCAAAAAATGTGGTAGGTAATGAGGAATACCAAAAAACAAGGGAAGAACATGTTGAGTCTACGTGTTTTGGCATGCCTACATATTTTCATTAGTCCCAAACACTTAATGAAGAAGATGGTCACCTTAGTTCAACAACTCATGTGAGCCGAAGACAGGAAGATGTAGATATTGATGATAGTTTGAGTTTACCAACACAATTCAGTGCACCTCAATGGATTAAAGAAGGGGCTACTAACCTGGGCATGCAAATTGATTTCAATAATGAGGAAGTTTTAGCTTCGATGCCATCTCCTCCCTCATCTCTTCCAAGTGAGGTGGTGCACTATTATGCTGACACATTGGCGTGGGAAGATCATGATGCAAACCAAATAGATGCCATGAATTCAGATACACATGGTTTAGATAAAGGAAATTTTGAAGATGATGACTTTTTAGCCACTCAAGAGAACCAAGAGGTAAACTACACCCAAGATGAGAACAACCAAACATATAAACCGGTAAGCAGATTCTTAAAACTGCCAATTGAGAAGGTTCACACCCGTGTACGGATAAATGATGATGTAATCATAATTGGAAGGCAATCTCAAATACTTACCTCTGATGACTACTTGCATTTACTTCAAGAACAAGAGACAAGAAAAAGATAAATTTAAAATTTGAAGGCAAAGCAAAGGGAACAAGCAGATGAAAGGAAAGTGCAAAGGTTAATAGAAAAAGAAAAGAAGGGGCAACTTAAAATTGAAAGAGAATTGAAAAGGCAGAAAAAGGAAGAGGCCCAGTTACAGCAAAAAAAAAGGAGAATGAGCTGAAAAAGGAATACACCAAACTCTCCAAAGAACATGATAAAAGGATGAAGGAATGGCAACAATGACAAAAGGAGTTTGACATAAAAAATAGGTGATTGAGTAGTCCTTGAAATCCCCTACCTGATCAACATCAAATTTTGTTAAGCATGTATAACACATTCATGCCTGCTTTTTCTTCCATTTTTAATAACCAATCTAGCTACCCATCTTCTCCTATAAGTAATGTTACAAATTCTGGAATTTTAGATCAAGTGTTGCTTGATCAGATTGGCCAACTTTCAGAAACTAATGCAAATGTTCAAGGTACACCTCCTACCATGCTACCTACTACAGTTCAATCTGTGAATGCTACCACATCAAAGAGTCAAGAGGAAGTTCAACCTCCACCATTCCCAGGATTTTGGTGAAACTATTAAGTGAAAAATTGTACAAATTTTGTTTTACATTGCCTTTTTAGTAAGCATTAGCAAATTTTGTCGAACTTGTAACAAAATTCCCCAATGATAGTTGGAAAATGTAAAATTCAAAATATACCCAAGTCCTCAGGCCTTAAACAATTTTTTTGTAAAAAATGTGATCGAATGCCTCAGTAGCAAGCTTTACTTAGTATTTATAAATGTTATATATGTAAAACTTCAGGAAGTTTTCTTTGCTGTAATTTTTCTGGAAGAATATATCGAAAATTTTGAAATGGAAAACAATATACTGTAATGCTATGTCAAGGGACTCAAATTTATTCCATTCACTCTAACAATTGTAGAGAATATCAACATGTCATTCAATCTAAATTCTTTTAAATAGATCATTGCCTTAATAAGGTCACACTCAACCTTACCTGCATATGTTTGAATCCAGCAACTCACAAAATTCCTGCAAACAAATTAATGTCAAGAGATTAAATTTTTTTGTTAGAAATGCAATTTAAAGAAGAAGTATTGAATTTCCCAAAATATAAATGTGTTAAAAAACACAATTTTGCATATTGCGTTTTCTTCAAAGAATTTGCACAACTCTTGCTTTTGAGCTAGTCACTGTCATTGCTATATTTTTCCTCATTAAAAGTAGTCACCTGGATAAACAACGGATCCTCGTGAGACTCGAACTTGCGATCAAACATCATCCGGTACATAATATAGATTATAAGTTTGTGACAGTAAAGGATTAATCTCAGCTTTAATGAAAGTAAATCAGAAATTTTAATTAACAAAAAAATGAATGTCCTTAGAAAGTGCATATAAAAAAGGAACACAGATCTAAGACTGTGAAAGAAAAAAAAAACTATTCTTAGCTTTGAAGGGATGCTTATTGCTTAGAAAATCCTTGACCACAGATCAAGACTTTCAAAAGCAAAATTATGCCACCTATTTTTTTAAAACCAATGAACTGGAGTATGGAAAAGAATCTAAACAAGCTTACCAGATATCAGGGTAGGAGTGAACTGTTTGGCACTTGATCGTCTAAAAAGTCCAACTGCTCAAGGTCTTTGATTTGATTATTGGTGATGAAATCTATGCAGGAATCTCCTCTATCCATGCTTGGTTATCCATAAGATTAATGCAAATATTCTCATCAGAAAAATCCATGCCAAATACAGAATGAAATTCATTAAGAAAAAATAAGAAAAACTTTGAAACCTACCAACTATGAAATATAGAACAGATCTATAGTCTTATGCTAACCCAAAAAACAAAAAATGAAATCATTGGCTAACCAAAATGGTTCTCCCTACTAGATTCAATAATAGAATCAGAAACATTAGAGGTAAACATTGTGAACAGTTGAATCCAGAAGAACCTAACTCATTACAAATTTTGTTCAAGAATATAATAAAATCTCAAGTAAATTTTACCTGAAGTTGCTCTTGATAGCCATGTTGCACTTCTACAGATTCTTTTCCAATTTGGTCTAGAAAAAGCATTTTTCTGAGGCCGTAAGTGTGTAGAAATGCATAAAGGCAGAGAAAACCAACAATAGAGAGCACCGACTCTGATATTTTCTCTAACTCTTTGAAAGGGTGTTTGTCAGAATTATCACAACTATGCATTTTAGGTCGAATTCATTCAGAGAACATCCTCAGGAGAAGCAACTGCAATAATTTAAGAGAAATTTTGAAGCCACTCAAAGGTTTCACCACAAAGAACATTTACACTCTAGAAATAAGCACAATGATTTAAAACAGAGATCAAATGGTGCAAGTGTTTTTTTGTTAAAAGACACTCTTGGAAAAAGACATAACCAGTCAAAAGATTTTTTTGAAGCCTTGGAATACCTTCAAAAGAAGGATAAAATATTTATGAGGGCACTTCACGATCCCAACTCTTTCTTGGCCACACAGATTCAATCCCAATATATGCACAAGACCTCTTCATAGGAATGGAGTGTAAAACAATTGGGGGGCTCTAAGATCTCTTCACCTAGCCTGCCAAATCACAACCACACAATTGCTTTGCATTCTAAACCTTCCAAGAATTCTGTCAATCAATTGCTAGCTAAAGTAGCCATTTTGGAGCCAAATTTAGAAAATGCAAAGAAATTGCCAGAGCTTGTCTTTCAGATTGGAAACAATTCTCTTGATATCAATACTTTCTAAGGCCGTAGTATCACTTTTGGCAACAGATAAGTGTAGATATAAGGATAAAACTCTGAGCATGAAAATGTCTCACAGGGAGGAACATGGATAAAATATGTCATCGTGAGAGTGCGGGAGGGGAAAACCAGAGTTGGTACTGCTAATATTAATGCAATCCTCATCTATATCAACTACCACCGGCAATATTAATGAAACAGTTGTTGGTGTATTAACTTGTCAAGTGATCAGTAATAGATCCCATTAATCACAACTAGTAAAACATAATGTGCACAATTTACAAACCAAATAAACATTTAATAAGTATAAAATTAATAATAAGTGAGTTTAAAAATTAACAATAATAGGTCAGTAGTTAAAAATGTCACATTTTTTACATTTTTTAAATTTCATTTTCCACATATTATATTAGATGTGAATAAGTTATAAAATGAACATATTTATGTTTAGAAATTCGATATCTATCCGTTGATAGTATTTTAGAGGTTAAATCAAGCTCCTACATGACCATAAACACCCTCGAAGTTATAGTGCATGGTTATGGGGTCCCTTCCCCTATTTACTTAAATCATCCTTCAAAACTTGACTTACAATCTAGAAGATTCATGTTATGATTCCAATAATTCTTCTTACACAGGTGAACTTCTTTCTTGTATACTATTAACTGATTAGATTAAGATCAATTTTTCTGAAGGAGAATCATTCTAGAATATTTTCAATAACTTGCTTAACTCGTTGATCTAAGAATATTTTCCATTTTTCTTAAGGTTAATTAATCTTACTTGAGCCACCTAAACTCGTTCAACACCTCTATTGCATAGGTGGCAAACACAAGATCTGATTAGGGAGAATATCGTTTTAGGTTTAAAACAAAAATATTCTTTCTTTAAGGATTAATAATTTTACATTACTTAAGAAAGATCATAATGAATCAAGGCAAGGGTTAACAGAAATAGGTCAAAAATAATTTAGCTTTAGGGTCTCATTGCTTATTAACCCGCCTTTTATTAAGGCTACGAATTTAACAAAATTAGTTAGATCTTGCTTGGTTAAGTTTGAAAAAGGAAAACAATTTACATTTCAAACGAGTGAGAGAGATTGAAGGGTTTCTTAATTAATTTCCCTCATACTTATATAACCTTATTATCTTCCAAAAACTAATAATTCATTTTCACCATAAGATCATTTAAAAATTCACCATAAATGATAGTGTTTACTTGTTTAACTTGGAAAAAAAAACAAGGTAAATATATTTTTATTACAAAAGCTAGTTACCCTCATTGATCACCTATGGACCCAAAAGTTATCAAGAAGCTCACATCTACATTAAATTATTCGTATATAAATATGTTATTTTAACTGTTATAACTTTTATAAGTATCATCCAACCATTTTATTATGCATAGAATTACACTGTTGCTATGTCTTAGAAGGGTTTACCACACAACATTTTGTCTTAAGAGAAAAGTTTACCATTACTTGCTTGTGAAACTAAACATGGTTACATCAATCCTTTCCAACACGATACACAATCCATAAGTGGAAAATTATTCTATTGAAATTGAATTGGTAGCAAGAGGGTAAGCACAATAGGTCAAACAATGCTATACTAAGGTTTCTATAATACAATAAAAATACTCATAACAATATGGTGATCCATCTTATATTTTCCATGATAGACAAAATAATTCAAGGTTTTAGTAATTATGACAACATTACTCCACAAGACATGATACTAAGGTACTGACTCTTCTAAATTTTCCGCTGAATCCCATCCAGAAGACCTACAAAAAATAAGAGTTCATACAAAGGAACTGCATAACCAAGACTGATGTAATTATTTATAAGACTCTCCCTCATCTACCTGCATAAGCCAACTACAACCATTAATAACCTAAGGCATTTCACGAGAAGTGAGCAAGATAAGACTACACAAAGCAAAAATAAGCTATTGTCTAACAATATCAAGAAAGGAAAACATTCTATTCTAAGGATTGGATCAAATTTCTAAATACTAACAACTCCTTAAGTTAATAAGAAAATTTCAACCATGCCAATGTAAGAAAAACAACCTTTATACTTAAGTTATGAACATTATCTCAAAGCCACAAAATTAAACAATCATTTGAGAAGGGGCCAATGACCTGATAAGTTAGAAACAACAGTCTAGTGTAATGGGATTTCCATCGAATAAACAATTTAAGTTAAAATATCGAGAACTGATATTCAAACCAAACAATCTACATTCATAAATAAATAAAAAAGTACCAAAAAGCACAAGCTACGATACTCATTTTTAGAAACAACTAAAAAGAACAATAAATCTAGGAGGAAGCACATATTTCAAGGGTTAACACAGAAGCTCAACTATGTTAAGGATTTTAATCATGTAATCATATGTGGTAAAATAATTGGAAACTATTACACGACCACCACTCAACATTTTTTAACAAGGGAAAGCAAATAATACTAGTTTTGTCCATTGACTCCAAGTAATTTCACAATGATTCATGAAGAGGTCACTGACCTTATAGGATAGTAACGACAAGTGAGAATAGAAGAGAGTTTCGGCATACAAGTTAACATTTTAAACATCAATCCAAGTTTTACCACAGTAGGGATTTCCAAACCTTCCCTATAAGCCTATAGTTTCGTTTTAACTTAAACAGGATCATTCCTTTCCATCACAGGTTCCTTTTTAAAACAACCCTTGTTACCATAATCAAACAACTCTTTTAATAAAAGAAAATGCATTTTCATGAATCACCAAATACCATTATCTCAACAATAGTTTCCATCGTAACATTAATAACGCATCTAAAAAAAAAGTACCCTCAAATGTCTTTAATAATCTTAACAATTCTATCATAAGTCAACCAGGTTTCAATATACATGAAACATCTAATAGTCAATAAAAATTATTATTAATTCCAATGAAATCAGTGAGATGAACAAATATAAATACTACCAATAGTCGTCGCGTATTATAACTAGGGAAATATAGTTTAATTATAAAAGATTACAATCCATAAATGCACATATGTAGCTTCAAATCTTGGTGCAAAGAATTTAGTTGAGGTACATGCTTCATGACGGATGGTCAAATTTCTCCTTAAGGAAAAAATTAAACATCTGGACCTACACCGATGATCATCAAGCAATTGGGTAAATTTATAGTATTCTAATCAATTCTAAAGAGACAACCAAGGTGAAAAATGACTTAGCAATCGGGTACCTTAGCCACGATACTCCCCTTCATACATAATTGAACCACTACAGTCAACCACATGTAAAGTTTTGTAAATAATAAAGGATTGATTGGATATCGAAAGGGACACCTACCTAGTCCAAGAAAGGAGAACATGGAGGTCCAACAAACCTCGATAACCACACCTCACTGTGGTTGGGAAACACCAAAGGAAACAACTAACATTACAAAATTTGTTGGCATAACTCAAAAGGGTGACTAAGTGTCCACAAAACTAAATTCAACTCGGATCAGGTTCAACCTAGTGGTTGTTCACTAAAGTAAGGTTGTCATGACGCAAGTAAACTGTGCTCAACATACCCATAAAAAAAGGTAAAACTATACTGGACATGGTTCCAATAATCCTGTTGATTTAAGGAGTAGCAGAGAAAGGGAAAAAAGGGTCATAAACCTTGAAGATAAAAACATCTAGCATATCCAGAAGAGACATTCTTTGATAGGGTAACTAATTGAGTAGTTAGATCTAGAGTCATCGAAACATGAACAACTTGATTATCCATAAGTAAAATAACATCTACAACTAATAAGCTCGTATGAAGATAAAGGAGTTTAAAGTACAACAAGTTTGTTTTCCAACCAAAACTCTAGTATTAAACAACATGAAAAACTTATTACTCAAACCCAGAAATGCAGCTAATAATGTTAGGAGGTCAATCATTCAAGCATAAATACACAACAGCTAGAGAAGAGGAATACATATTTGTTGTCCGATTTAACACTGATAATTAGTATAACTAAAACAAGAAAATATTTCAAGAGGAAAGGAGATCTTTCCCCAGCAAGGCGTACAAACCCACATCAACAACAATAGATATAAGTTGATTTTAGGGAAGGGAAGGTTCCATTTCATTATATTTTTAAATTTTAGCAATTGTAGCAATGGTAGAATTATCTTTCCTATTTATCCATCTTCTACAAGATGCCAAAAACCACTCTTAGGCCTGCAACAACACTCCTCGGGTTGAAGCTCCATCCACAAACATGATGGCACTGAAATACAACTCACTCATATGTTGGCACAAGTAGGGAGCTCCAGAACTACGAGCTACATCTTCTGGAAGAGATTGAGGACTCAAGAACAATAAATTATTGTAGTAAATACACAAAAATGGGTTTATAAAAAAAACTCAAGGACTTCAAAAACACGTGAGATAGGGGAGGATTAAAATCCAAACTCCACAACCTTGCAACATCCTCCCATCCTACATAAAAATGGAACATGAGAGCAGGATAGATTCCCATCGAAGCACAAGGGAACGTGTCATTTCCAAGTGGAGTTGTAGAATCCTTAGGTAGTTGCGGTCTCAAGGGAACACCACTATAGCAGGATAAGAACAAAAAGGGAACAACACAACCAAAACACCCTGAATGGATCACCGTAGACAAAAATACACATGGCCAAAGGTGAGATGGAAGATTTTGAACAAGAAAGAACATCCACGGAATAATAGAGGAGATGGATCAAGAAGGATGGGGTTGCTGGAAAAATTAGGAACCCGTATACAAGGTGTTGGAGGAATACACATGACATGAAAATTGCATGAAAAAATGCCTCAAAGATATGTGGTCTCAGGAAATGCCACGGCTTGCAGGGTCTGCACAGGAGGACCAACAAAAAAAAAATGATGACTTTTATACCCATATATAACCAATAGGTGTCCAACCTCCTCCTTTCGCCTCTTCCAGCATGTATGCAGTCAGGCTAAAACAACACCTTAGGAACAGGTAATGGACATCCGTTGAGCATTAGTAGAAAATATTTATGACCATTTTGTAGTTGCAGACACCCAAGAAGGTGTGTAAATGCATGCACAACAAGGAGAAGTTAAATGACCTCATCCCTTCGCCCTCATCTGAAGATCTTTCCCCCTCACGTGGTTAGACCAAAGGGCAAGATTCAGGTCATAAGGAGACAAGACCAAACATTCCAAAAGAATACAAGGATGCAAAACAAAAAAGAACAAACTCTGAAAACCAAAAACTGCAGCCAACATGGAGAACTACGGAGAGGGAAAATTTAATTGCATTGATAAAATTTTGGCAGGAGTTCAACCACTCCCACCCACCAAAAGGGTAAGATTATCCCCCATGCCAAATTAGGAAGGATTGAATGGCCATAATGGATGATAGTTTGGTGGTTGGGGTTAGATAATTTAATATTAAATTTGCTAGTGAAACGTGAATTACAAAAATGGATAGGAACTTGGGCTTTTTTAATAGTGCATATGGAGGATTTCACATGAAACAATTCAAAGAAGTCATTTGGAAATATTTTGGAGCTTCGAGCTGATGTCAATATCTTGAATTTAATTGTTTAATGGATGTTTGATTTTGTTGAATACATTCATAAAAATAACACTGAATATGATTTAATTACATGTATTTTATCTACAAGGATATTCATCACGTGTTTAAAAAATTATTTTTTAAAGCAAGTATATTATAACTTTACCTTGATTTCTAAGAGAATGGGTTTCATAATAATTATATATTTCATCTATGGATTTCTATTATCCTTTTTATAGTTTTTAAATAGTAATAGTATAAAATCTCTTATTTATATTTATATTATTTACCCCGTTGTATTATTTTTGTTTTAGTATTTATCTCCATTTTTTATTTACATTTTATAGGATTGAAGTTTTTATCCTGATTTTATATAATAACCTAAAATTAATTTAGTTTTGTCAATTGGGACCCAATTAGCCCAAATTGTATCTTTGAAAATGTGGTCTTCAATGATGCTTTCATCTGAACGACACCCTAACAATATGGTTGAAAATGTGGGCGGCAGAAGAACACTTGATGATGGTTCGAAGCATGGTGGCTTTAGTTTTTCAGGGGTAACACTTTGTGTCTCGAAGGTTAGAACTAGCCATCCAGGATCCTCTCCTCAAGTTGTGATTTCTGGTGCTTCGGGGCAATATTTTTTTGGATGTGGGCTGCCCTAAATCCCTAGTTTTGGATAGGGCCCCTACTATAGCCAATTCATTTTCCCCCTCAGTAATCCAAGTTGTCCGTTGTGGTGGTGTGGAGTCTGTGAATGATGTTGGTTTGGGAGGATGCGGAATCTGGTGCAAAACTAGGTTTGGGTAGTTTCAAAAGCTTCTTAGATGTGGCTAAAAACCTCTTCTTTCCCACATGCCAAGTTTATGACATATGCTAAGTCATCCCCCACATTACGATTTGGAGCGGATGTCTTGAAATTAGAGGCATATTTCAAAGGAAATGGCCTTATTTGTAGATTTAACAATATTTTCCCGGGTTTTGCCTATGCTCCATGACTGGATCTCTTCCTTTTGGAAGTCGTGAATGGAAGGTAAAGTAGACATTTACGCAACAACTAGAGGTTTCTTTATCTTTGTCTTTGATAATAGCTATGATAGAAGATATGATATTTGATAGACTGTGGTATTTTTCAGTCCCACTTCCTACTTATAAAGCCATGGTTCTCTCTTTTCAATCATGTTACTGAAACTTTCCAAGGTCAAACCTATTTGGATTCATCTGCCATATCTACCTCTCATGTTTTGGGGAGAGAAATGTCTAATATCCATTGGGGGATTCTCTTGGTAAAACCCTAGCTATTGACACAAAGATGACCTTATATGAGTATACTATATATGCTCACATCTTGGTCGATATGAACACTTCAATGAATTTTCCTTCTTTTATTGATCTTAAGGTTTAGCACATAATATTGACTCAAAACTTAGACTATGAAGGATTCCCCTTCAGATGTCGGACCTACTTTTCCGTTAGTCACTTAGTTACATATTACAAGTATGGGAAGAAACATGCCAGCGGCTGTACTTTTTGTTGGAAGAATGCTAATTCTAGTCATTTCGGTGTTGACATTCACTCGAATAGTTAATCTGAAGATGGGTCCATGAATAAGGAAGTTGTGGTTCATCTGGATGAGGCATTCATCCCTTCCTCTACCCCTATAGAGAAGGCTCCTAACCCCATCTTTGAGATTAAAACTCTATCCTTTCCTTTTGGTTCCTCGGAGATCCTAAATCAGGAGGATAAAAATACTATTGAAATTTGCATACTGGTTCATACAAATGATAATGGAATTCTAAACACCAGTGATAGTTAGTCTACTCTAAATAGAAGGGAAACAGGGAAAGTAAATGAATCTTTTAAGATGCATCTTAGATCCCATGAGAAGGAGTCTTGTGGATAGTTTTATGGTTTGTTCACTATTTTGTTTGTTGGTGCTATTGTTTTGAATGTGTTTTGTTGTCCCTCTTCACCACTGGTAGAGGAAACCCTATGCGTTCTCAATTGATAAACTTTTGTCTCCGCTGGTACTTACTGTAACAGGGAAGGGTCCCCTCAACCCTCTTTCACCCTTAATTAAAAAATAATAATTTAGTTTTCATTTATATAGAAGTTACAGAGTAAACATGGTTTTAAGATTTATTTGAATTTAATGTATATGTAATTAAATATGGCTAATTATATTTGAATAAGATTTTGGTAATAGTATTAGAATAAATTCACTATTTTATATAAAAAAAGAAATTGTATTCTCTTACATTTATTTTATTTAGATACTAGTACTAATGGAATATGTGTGCTAAAAATGTAGACAAATCACATATATAATGATCTAAATAAATGTGAATTTGATAAAACATTAATAGTAACATTTCTACATTTTAGTTAAAGATGTTCCACAAACTATTATTGTGGCAATCAAATTGTAGCTTCCACGTACACTTTTTATGTGGTAATTATTATTGTAGAATATTTTGCAAATATTTCCACATATATTTAATTGATGTGAACCATAAATATGTATGTGTGTGCATGTGTGTGGTTCATATATATATATATATATATATATATATATATATATATATGTGGAAAAAAATACAATTTTAAAAAATTGTGGAATATTTGCAATCATAAAAATTCTAGACAATTTACAAATTGTAGAAATTGTGGATAATCTACACTACTAAAGACTGTAGGCTAGCTACAATTTTCATGAATTGTAGAGTATCAACAATCTAATAAATTGTGGACTAGTAACGATAATAGATGAAGTTGTAGATGAGCTATAACTTGAAAGCCACATTTTTAATGTTTATAATTCTATGTGGCCACAATAAAGACTTGAAAAAATTGTTTGAAAAAGACTTGTGTGTTGTAGTGAATGTAAGTAAATAATTACTATAGTGTCTGATTATTTCATAGACATATTCTCAAAATCTCTTCTAAGTAATTGTAGTTTGGCCATTTTAACTTTCTCTTTACCTTAATATGCACCTGGAGCATGTCTCATGCTTCTTTTAATATACTAGGTGTTGCCACTCTAGGAAGGATGCTTCCATGCATGACCTGATGAATATAGAAGATGTTTTTCCCAAATTTCTTTCTTAATTTCTTCAAAATATCATTGTCTACTTGTTCTTAACAATTTTCCACACAACCTGGTGTTATCCAAAATTCACCCCAAGGTAATTTTGATAACATGCACAATTTCTTTAGACTTGGAGAGGTAGAACTAGTGAAAGGCCAAAAAATTGGATTTTTGGGGAACCCTTAGGTTTTCCTTAACTTCTGTACCCAAGTAAAATCCAAGGACTTAGAAAAATTTGCAAAAAATTGAAGTTCAACGCATATTTTAGTGCAAATCAGGTTTGGAGGCTACGGATGGAACCAATGCGGGTTGTACGGAGGCTTATAGTACCAAGTTACAGCCCGGAATACTAAAGAGATAGTCAAATGTGGAAAAGCCAAAATATTTTGTCGCGTGCGGTTTGCAGGAAAGTTGGGATGAAGATACGTGTAGGACCCAAAAAGCCGAAATGGCTGGAGGCAAGTTGAATGTAGAAAAAATGGATGTCAATGGCTCTCACGGCCTGGTCAATGCAATATAGAGAAGCCGATGTGAACGCAATGGAGGTCGGGAGCCCAAGTTGCGGCAAAGGTGGAAAAAATCAACCCAACTATCCTGCGGGACACTTGTGCAGCCTGGACCCAAAATCGCTGAAACACTCGTGGGTGGTGTGTTGTGGCAAAGGTGGGAGTGAACGGCCTTGACAACCTGGTTAATGACGGACGCATGGGGATAAGAAATCTTGAATCAAGCGACGCGGAGAAAGGAGGCTTAGATGGTTTGAATGCCACATGGAGAATAGTTCCCCGAAAACCTGCCATACCCATGTTGCGAGAACATTCTGACCCTGAACTTCAAACGGTCATAACTTTTGACACAAAGCTCCGTTTTTCACAAAATTTGTTGAAAATAAAAGAAACATATCCAGCTCCAAGAAATTAAATTCCTAGTCCCCTAAAAGGTAAGAAATCCTTGGCAAACTCAAAATAGATTCTCACACTTTGAAAGCCATAAATTTTGTGATTCTCAATGGATTATCACAAAATTGGTCTTGTTGGAATTGCAATTCCAAGACCGACACACAACAACTAAGAAAATAAGAAATTAATGAAGTTTTGATGTTGATTTTGTTGAGAATGTGAACAGGTTCAGAACAATGATTTTATTGGTGGTTGGGAGGACATTAAATGAACATGGGCATACATTTTCCACTACTGCAAGTTATGGGACAACATGAGGAGCCTTTTGAAAGAAGCATACCATCATTTCATTACATTTATTACCTTTTTCAAGTGGTTGAAAGGAAAATTTCAGGATTTCAATCCTCTCTCTTCCAAATTCTATAACCTAGAGTGTTGGGCTCATTGTAAGGGGGGAGGATAGTTTTTGAGTAGCAAAACTCTATTGAATTGGTATTGTGAAGCAAATGTGTTGTAGGCCCTTGTAGTGGACTCCTTGCATGGTGATCTAGGCCCTTATTTTTTGATAGATTGAATTGTGCTTATCATGAAGCAACAAATGCAAGTTTGTGGATGTATCTTCCCCTGCTATGTTTGTTTGCATTATTCTTTCCCTTTCAACCTCATTGCAAATATATTGTGTCTATTTTATGCTCTTGTAGGGATTCATTATTATTGTGTGTGTATGAAATACTATTGTGAATGCAGTTGATAGATTGTGGAGAACTGATGTCACCCTCTCTAATATGTACTTTACTTCCATCTTTCACACATTTGAAAGCTATTCCAATTCCCCCTTTTTTCATGTATCACCGCTTTAGTGTAGGCTTTGTTTTCATGCACTCTCTCTCACTGGTCCCATGGAAAGTTAGATTAGGATAAAATAGTTTTGCCCGCATTAAAGTAGATTGTGGCAGGTAGTTTAGGGGCAAGAACCAACTTTCTCTGGAGGTCCATCTCAAGTAGCAAGTCCCACAACTTGAGAGATGGTCCAATGTTACCCAATCACACCGTGAGCTCAAGCACACACACTTGTGCAAAGCAAAGGGTGTTGTGATTCAGCGATAACACCTAAGATCTGAATTGCGTCTTTATGATTAAGGACCAATACTTATAATTGTTTCTTGTACAACTTGGGGTTTCTTCAGACTTAATAATGACACACCAGATATAAAATTCATAGTTGACAGTTAATTTTAACACTTGCTGAAAAAACCCTAAAAACAAAGTTTCTAATACGAACAATACTGCTATGTGTAATCTTAATTACTCCTCTAAAATTAAGCTTCTGCTTCCACTTACGATGTTTGTCAATTCAATTACAGTTGCCTCTGTTATATAGATGTTTTCAACTATAAACATAAGCTACAGCTAAAGCAGGGCATGCGTTAAAAACATAGCATGGAAGATTTATTTGTTTATTTACTTTTTATCCTAAATCTAAAGTGTGCACGCATTCAAAACAGAGTTTAGCTATATTTTGCAATTTCCTAAAATAGATTACTAAAATTAGAACTTAGAACAGGTTCTATCTATTGACAAGAACGCATGCACAAATTTAGTCCATGCAAAACACAAAATGGCTGTTCACCATCTATAGATAACGTGAGAAATTAGACAATATTCCAACAATGCTGTGGCGTTAGACTTAGAATTGGAGGAGGGGGCCGACTCGTTCTTCGACGGCTTCCATTAATGGAGTTCCTGATTATTATTTTTTGGATAAGCAAAACAAAAAGTAGGGTTTTCCGGTTATTGTTGCAACTAGCGACGCACAAACGGGTCCACGTTGGCACATACTGCCATTAAGACTGGCAATAAAATTGAACGTAATTTTGTAAGCCGCATCTGGTTGCCAAATTTGACATGAACGACGAATGTATCTTTTCGTGGGGTGATGTCATTCCCGCTGAATAGATTTCAATGCCAAACATTTACATGTTTGCAAATCCGAACTTACGTCATGGAAAAGTAACTAAAATTGATTTGTAGAACGCGGACCACGTGTTTGATCACATCTTTAATAAAGTTGTGTTTGCAAATTGCCTTCTCCACTTGAGACGAGGTATAACACGTTTTTTTTTTTCCCGATTTTGTTAGGTGGAATCGAGTCTTTTTTCCGATTTTATATAACGAGTGGACAATATTCGATGACATGTTATATTTCATTGTTTGAATCAACTGTAACAATATAGTTTTACTTAATTGATCCGCGACGTGAAATTTTTTTTTCCCATGCCTATATTTATTTAACACAAGTTATGTGACAATTACTTCAGTATAATTTAATGGAACACATTTTATTCGTGGATAAAAAAATTCAATGGTAAGAAACCCATAGGAATCCGTTTTCCTCAACATCATTTGGTGTTCTTTCATGTCATCCTTTGTCTAATCTTTGATGTACTAGTGCACTTGCCATTGACATTAAAAATAAATTAATATATTTTCCGTGTACAAATTTGGCACTCTTTTTTATGGTCCATTCGTGGCTTCACAACTGATTCTATACCATGATAACCTACCAAATAAGCGATCGAAAGAATATATGGAAACACTTTAAAATTTTAATTCTACTAGATGATCCTTCCAAATGCATAAAAATTGAAGTGATTTTAAAAAAAATAATTTAATCTCATTGAAAAGTTTAACATGATGTAGCTACAACATTGCAAATAATTCTTAATGAAATGTGTAACGTGACAATTCTTCTCTTCAATATTTATATATTTGGAAAGTTGTATGCATATGCTTATTACCACATAAGTGAATTGAATAACATAATGCAAATCAACGCATGCAACTCTAGCAATAACTTTGAATATAAAGCCATCATTTAAAGATGATAAAAAGTGTAAGATAAAAGGTTTATTAATTTACACACATGATGATTTCCACTTATTAGTAAATTCAGAAGTCATCATGCCCACTATGAATTGCATGTGATTTCTCAAATTTCTTCTTAAATTTATAATTTTGTATGAATTTAAACTAAAATTTTGTAATGTTTAGAAAAAATATTATAGGTTTTCAAAAAATATTATAGGTTTTAAGTTTGCCTCTTAATAAGTAGTCGAAAAACATTTCAAGATATGACATACTAGCATTGACATGATTATTAAATTTTTAGGTTGATTGGATGTTAAATAGTGTGCACTAGATATAGACATATTACTTCATGTTTCACGCACATATATAGGACTTATCATTATGACAAAATATGCTTTAATATGTCCTATTGGTTGTATGCTTTTGTGATTTGTAAAGTATTGGATAAATGTGAAGACTTCGATGCAAGCTATATTGAAATAGCATTAAATAAACTTCTCACAGGTTGAGTTAGACTGAGACAATTTTTCTTGAAGAAAATACATTTTCTTCCCTTGACAATGCTCCTCATAGATGAGCTCAGAATGTCTAAGCAATTTTAATACATCTAGAACAATGTATTAAAAAACTTAATTATGTTATTAATTATTAGGTTACTTAAGGATTAATTTTTAAAAAAATTATCCTATAGGATAAGATAAGTTAAAATTACGTTATATTCTGTCTAAGAAAGAGACGGAAAATACATAAACATATAGAAACAAACATACAAATTAGGACTTTTAATATTTATCTATAACTAGATTAATACGTGAAAAGTGACTTGGCATTTTTAACAATTATATTGAGTAATATGATTAAATTATCTTTATATTTATGCCTACCAAATAATACAATAAACAATGTTGTGCATTATACCATTTATTAATAAAAGAGTATAAATTTGGACACACTTGCATTGTAGTTTTAGAACCTCAGTTTTAGGTGAAACAAATTTTCTAAGAATTAATATTCATTTTTAGAACAATTATTACATCTAATTAGATGATAAATTTAGAAAATTAAGAGTGTAAAGTGAAGGGACTAGCCATAAAGAAGAAGGTAAAAGTTGCATAAGCAATTTATTTTCTGGATGTAGAGATGGAAGATAAGGTTTATGAATTCCTAATTTCAAGGTTTATAAATTCCTCAAATGTTGGCTATATTGTATATCATTTCCTATGAAATTACTTAAGCGTATGGGTTCATTTAAAAAATGCACATTATGTGAGAAAAAGGCCTTACGTCAAAGGTTGGAATATGAAAAGTTAGCAACTCTTTTTACATAGTTTTTGATGCAAAATTAAACTTTGATGTACATGCTTACTTCTTACACTTATTTTAATGTTGTTAAATAAAAAACATATGGTAATATGAGAAAAAATGATATTTGTTTTGAACTATCAAAATATAGCAGTGGGAAATAGCAATTTATGTTTAGACACCTGTAGGTGGGTCAACCAAAAATGCATCACAAATGCATTATTTTTTTTCTCATTTTTCATGTAATATTCTCGATGATAAATAATCATCATGATTTGTTATGCACAAAAGAATGAAAATTACTTCTTATTTAGAAACACGATTAAGAAATATTGTCGGATTTGTTGGTTTCCAACATATTTAGTGTTAATTAAAAGAAATGTTTTACTTGGTCAAAAATGTATTTGTAAACTAAAATAGCATACTGTTCCAATGTAAAATACAATTTAAAAGAAATTTTAAATAGCAACAAACACAGATTCACAACATACTCTTTGAAAATGAATGTATAAGATTCCCATAATACAAATAAACAATATATGCAACATGAATTTTGAAATAAATATTGTAAGTATTGTCACATCTATGAAATTAATTAAGTTAAGATTCATCCAATTTTTTATATATTGAAAGAGACCAAAGTACTTTTAAAAAAGTAATTATGAAGAATTTGCAGAATTATCTTCTCTTTACCAACTTTGTTGTTGAAAATTGTTGGAGCCTCCATCAATCCTCCAGACAAGAAAACATACATTATTTTAGCTGTATGAATTTATGATATGTCCAATATTTTAAAATAAGTAAGCGAAGTGTACTCTACAAGATTTGAATGGAAAATTTGGACATCCTCATGCCTCCAATTTATAGTGTTCCATACATTTAAATTCTAGTTTATTAGGTTTTTTTTGGATTAGGTAAAAGAGTGATTTATAAGGGATCAAGAACCCTATACAACCAAAAGATAGGTGTCAAAGCACAATAAGAAACAAAGAGAAGCACGGTCTATGACCAATAAACACCCAATAGAAACACCACCTAAACACCAAGGCTAGCAAAGAACAAGAGGCACAAAGAACATTCCAAGAAGCATGCCAAAAACACTTGGCTTGCCTCTAAAAAATACTCAAAACCCCTAAAGGAAAAACCTAGCTTGATACAAAGGGAAATTTACCTGTGAGACTTCCATTCATGGGATCTTAAAGACATCATAAGAGGATCAACAAGTGTATTTCCTGCCTTTTTCCTGTTCATGATTGTCCATCCCTCACTCCTATTGGGATTCATGTTTTCATCTGGATGGATTAAAAGCATGTTTTCAAAGGTATCCATTTCCCCGTCATTTGAATCCTTCTTCAAGGATCTCTTTTTAATGGAACCATCATCCTACCCCAAAGGGTGATGTTTTTCTAGTGCAACATGAAATTATTTTTACCCTTCAACCCCCACTGCAGGAGTGGAATCAGTAGTCACAATTAGCACATGAATCTCACATTCTAATAGGAATTATAATAGTAAAGGAGTATGCTATATTATTATAGGTGAGTATAATTTATATATGTGAGAATAAATATGTACATTAGTTGTTATGAAACCACTCATACAAGATAAAATTAGTAATGGGATATATTTGTTATTAGTTGTGTGTGTGTAAGGTTGTTTATAAGAATTTGTAATAATTATCCTTTAAGATAATTTTGACATGGGATTTGTTGTTGTTAATATGATGAGGTATGACTATTAAAATATAAGAGTCCACTTGTGTATATATTGGAATGTGTTACATTCAATATACTATCAGTCTTTTCTTCTATAAATTCATAAATAATTACTAACTAATTTTTTGTCACATATCCTTGGATTTCAATAGAATCATAGACTAATTTCCCCAAGAATTTATTGTTTTGGCCTATTGTCTTCAAATAGTAAGGGGTTATGGCGTGTTGTTTTTATTGGTGGCAGAAAAAGTATTAATTATTAGAATTTTTTATTTTCCCTTTAGTTGGAAAGTTTTGAAATAAATTTCACACTTCATAGTATCAAAACAAGATATCATTAAAATTATTTTAATAATAAAATCTAAATTCCATAAATTATAACTAAACTCGATGCGAAAGGTGATGCATAGTAATATTTTATCAATTTTGAATTTCTAATTTGTAAATTATAGATTTCATAAAATTCTACCTAAATTCTTTATTATTGGATTGACATTTGGCATAACTGTGAAAATGTTAAAGACTAAAGACATTATGATGTCAAAAAGTATTAATGTCACTAAAAGGCATGATTAGCATGAAACCAACTATATAGTCAATATTTTTTTATAGATTAGGTAAGAATTTTAGTTTTGAGGAAACCAAAAAACCCCATTTACAAAAGAAGAAAAGATATAACAATGAAGATCAAATGAAGCAGCCTCTACCAGTGGGTAAGAAAAACCAACAAGGAACTAACACCAATAAAAACCTCATCTTTTAGGATCCCTCCCATGTGATCTTAAATGCATTTTAGGATGATCATTTACATTATTTTTTTCTTTTTCTTTTCTACAGTAGTCTAACCATCATCATTTTTCATATTTACATTTTCCTTATGAATTTGACTGATGATTTCTAAATTTTCCTTGTCACCAAAAATTTGATTCACTGGAGTAGTAAAAATGGTCTCCAATGAAACAACGGGGGCCAATGCTTTCCCAACCAAAATGGGGTAAGGAGAACACTCCACATTCCCCTGAGTCGACTCAGCTTCATACATAGGAACATCCTATAAATCACCATCCGGTTGGACAAACATGTGGCTAGGAACAAAATTATTCAACCATGAAGACTTACTTTTCCACTCGTTCTTACTCTTAACCATCTTTCAATCTGCAACACTATGCCTCAACTCAACATAGTTTTTTCATCTCAAGGGAATGGCTTCGTAATCAAGAGGATGATTCCAAGATCTATTTTGAACTTTTAGTTCAATTCTAGGAGGTAGGTTTTTAGAGGTGTCAATCTCAACTAGGATTCTTACATAGGTTGTATGGGTAAAATATGTGGTTTGATCATAAATTGCATAATTATGTAATATAGTTAATAATATTTAACTTCCACGTAAAAAATTGAACTTTTATGTAAAGGAGGATTTTATGACATGCAAAACATTTTTAATTAGTATCAAATATTTGAATTTTTCAAAAAAATTGTAATAAAAAATATATGTTTTAAATATTAAAGTTTGTAAATTATTTAAATTGATATAAATGTTTTAAATATATTTATTTGGAGAATAACAAGACAAAATATATTTTAGTATTTCAAAAGAGTTGTTAACCTCTAACAAAATCTCTCGTCTATAAGAAATGGTAAACTAAGTATCAAACACTGACCTACTGCTATCTCTGAATCACAACACCTTATGGTTTGTAGAAGTGTGTCTACTTGAGCTCATGGTGTGATTGGATAACATGGGTACTATCTCTAAGTTTTGCGACTTGCTACTTGAGATAGACCTCCAAATAAAGCTAGTTCTTGCTCCTAAACTACCTACCACAATCTACTCTAATGCAGGTAAAACTATCTATCCTAATCTAACTTTCCAAGGGAACAAGGAGAGAGAGTGCATGAAAAAAATCCTACACTAAATAGGTGATACACCAAAAAATAAGGGTGTGAGAATAGTTTCCAATGTGTAAAAAAAAAATAGAAGCAAAGAGCATACTAGAAGGGGTGATAACGTTCTCCACAATCTAGAAAATGCATTCACAAGAATATTCCATATATGCACAACAAAATGAATCCCTGCAAGAGTATAATATAGACACAATATATGTGTCATGAGATTGAAGGGGAAGGGGGGATGCAAATAAACACAACAGGGGAAGAGATATCCACAAACTTGTATCTATTGCCTCATGATATGCATGGTTCAAATGTTACAAAATAAGGGCCTGTATTGCCATGCAAGGAGTCCACTATAAGGGCATACAACACACTCGCTTCACAAACAAAATTTTGGCAGAGTATTTCTACTCAAAACTATCTTCCTTTATAATGAACCCAACACTCCAATTTATAGAATCTGAGGAGAGAGAGAGAGAGAGAGGAAAAATGAAAATCCCGAAATTTGTCCTTTAACCACTTGCAAGAGGTAGTAAATGGAGTTAAATTATGTTTTTTTGTTTGTAAAAGGCATCCCATAGTGTCCCATAACTTGCAACAGTGAAATATGTCAGCCCATGCTTCATTAATGCATCCCAGCTACTAAATAAAACATTTTTATGAACCTAGCCATGTTTTAAGATAAATCTCCATCAATTCCTCATCAAATTATGTATTTCTTGATTTTTGTGCATCATAATTGGAAAAATGATTCCAACAGTACCAATTTTGTGAATTTTTGTTGAGAAATGCCAAAGTTATGGCCTTCTGAGTGCAGGCAACTAATTTTTGGTCTGCCAAGCATTTCTGTCATTTAACAGGACTGAGAATTTAATTTAGCATAGATGGAGATGTTTCCCTTATTTTTGATATGTTTCTATGCCATAAAGGATGTCGTGCTCATTCCAGAAAGTCAAATTTCATGAAAATCGAAGCTCGGGGTCAAAAGTTATGGATGTTTGAAGTTTGGGAGGGTTTGACATTGAATTTTCCTTTAGATGTGGCTATTTCGGATATTTCAGGTCTTGGTGTCCCAGATGTCCCAAAATTGATAGGGCTGCGAGGTCCGTTGACCTCCGCTTCATCCGCATCTCACTCAACCTACTTTGTAAATCGAACAAGTCGACTATTCAGAGCCCACGTGTCTCAATTGTCCCATGGATTGCGTGAGACAAAAACTTCTTATTTTTTGGAAAAGTGGTTTTATAGGCATTGGTTTTTGTTTGATATGTCAAGTTGGACCAATTTCGACTAGTGGCTCTGGCCAAAAAAACTTGAATCGTCTCCTAACTCTTCTTGTAGCTCCTACAATGTCAATTTTACTTAAGGCTACTCCAAACTACCACAAAACTACCCTTTGATTAGTCAACACAAATAGGGAACACTTTGCACTTTTTCACCATCACCATGACCTGAAACCTTCATGGACATATATATTAACTCTAGGGCTCACATAAATGATAATTTATTCATCACCTCATTTGGATAACTTTGTCTTAAAATGTAACTCTTCATTAACTAGCATTTTCAGATGGGGCCCACATATGACTACATGCTCTATAATACCTTTCTGGAAATATGTAAGATTCCTACACAACATATATTCATCAATTTTTATTAATTAATAAAAATCCTAGGGCTGAGTTATACTCACTTTTTGTATGAAACTCTCTTGCAAGTTGCTTCCTAGCTAGGGTTTAGTTAAGTGTTTCAAACCACTTTACCTTCTTATTGTATCATTCATAAAAACGTGATAATAAAACCACCTAGTTATTTTTTTGAAACCTTCATAATTGACCTAAAAATTTATTCTAAATATATCAGGTCCCCGTGTAAATCATAAAATTCACAACGAGCATCAAAAGGTCCAACTTTTCTTGAAAAACACACTAGAACTTACCCGGTTTTGCCAAAACCTACATATCCTCAAAAATATTCAGCATATTGACCTGAATCTTGTCATGAAGCATCATGAAAAAATTATCTAAATTTCCATAATCACCACATATCCCAAATATTCCTATAACTCTCTATCCAAACTCATTTGCACCTATTAAATTGTTTGTTTCTCACCTATATGTAATGTCCCAAATTTAACCTTGTAACAGCTTATCAACCCACTGAATCCACCATGAAATTTGGAACTCACCATTAACCTTAGGTACACTATTACAACACTATTATCATGATCCACCATGACTTATTTGGTCCAAATATCATATTTCTAACTCATTCTGCATTATCCGGAGCTAGAAACAAGCCTGTAATGACCTTACTCAATCATGACAACTCATGACTTGACCATGATGACCTCATGTAGACCCATGGAAACCCATGAAACATCATGCCAACCATTTTTTACCTCAATACATCAACCAATCACCTCAAGATAGCTCATATAGTGAATCTTCTCACTAGACCATGCACCAAGACACCCTAGAACATTACCAAACTTGAAAAACTTCATGCTTGACACCTAAACAACATCATATGGAGACTTATCAATTGGGTTGACATCAATGAAAACACAACCCCACAATTTCCAACAATAATAAGGAAAAACTAGATCTCATTTCAATCAACTCCAATGAGAGGAATCATTCGGAGTTGTCGGATGGGCCTCAAAAAAAATAAACAACTTCTGTACCAACTATACCCCTTTCATACAATAATTTATCAAAAAAATCCCCAAATTTTCCATTAAACCTATTGATTTTATCCAAAAATGTATGAAGGAATACAAATATTCTTGGGGTGGCCCTATAATTGATGAGCCAAACAAAAAAAAAATATTTCCCTAACTTTACATGTCATCCCTCTTCTTCAACTATGGGAAATGGAAACACTAGTGTTCCTCCTCAATATAATCCATAAATTCTCCTAAAAATCCCAATCAAATTGACCCTTCTAATGATCCAACTAAAATAATCTTACAATTCATTAAGAAAATTATTTAACATCTAAATATTACTAACATTTAATTCCTTTAAATTCAATCCAATGTGGCAACATGAACAATAAAACACAACGAATTCAGTGGGGAGTTCCAAATCAATATCCCCCACATCCTCTTCTTTTCCCTAAAAAATCCCCCTCTTCTACAACCCCCTATAGCTAATAAGGGTTTTTAATCTATTCAAAATGAAGAATTTGACTCCTTATATAGCCACTAAATGTATCTTAGAGATGTCACTCTATCTCTCTTACAAGGGGTCAATTGTCCCCATGTGTCACATTAAATCCTTTGTAAATTTATAAAAGAACATGATTAAATATAATTCCTATTCTACTACTAATTTTTAGATAAGACCCTTGTAGATGATGTTTTAGACTAGTTATATACCCTTCCCACTAACTTCATTTTCAAACTTGATTGATTAATCAATGCTTTATTTTAGGAATTTCACTCTCAAGAATTTCCCAAAGATAAAATAATATTATCATCAATTCTATCAAAAATTTGAGAATGAAACAACTTAATCCTTCATCATATGATGGAAATACTATGTAATAAAGTCGACCACACTTTATCTAATGATAGTCTCTATTATATTTTCCTCACAGATTTTGATCCTCACTTTTAATACAAGGTTATGTCATTCTCTCCAACCAATTTGGTGGAAGCAATCAATAAAGTTAAGAGAAAATACTATCTGGTTTAACTTAATTTAAACTAAACTATATTTCGAAGTAACTACTGTAATAAATGATGTAAAAATTCTAAAATACAGTAATGACACAAGAAAACAAGCATATAAATGTGAAACCCTAAGCAAGAAGGAGAGATAGGAGGGCTTAGCTGATTTTGAATCAAGTTGGAGGTGATTTGGTACTGAATAGGCTGTGTTATCCAAAATTCACCCCCAAGGTAAATTTTGATAACATGCATCAAATTCTTTAGTCCCAAGCAATTATATTGATTCAGGGTAAAAAGTCATGTTTCTAGGGTCCCCTCAGATTTTTTCTAACTCCCCTGTCCAAGAAGAAGAGAGCAAGTTCTGAGGAAATGTGAAAAATTTGAAAAAACAAGCTCGAGCCAGAAAAAATCATGAAAAATGGCTAAGTCCTAGTCCTCGCAACAGTCGGGACAGTTGGGACAAAAGGACGTGAACCGGCCGAAAGGCCACCAGGTGGTCTGCGCAGCATTTGGGACATTTGGAACAAAGGGACGCGCGGGACGCGGAAATCCGAACTGGCCGAAAAATGGAAAAAAATTGACTAACTGTTGAAACAGGCAGTCTGGGACATCTGGACAGTTAGTACGCGGAGGATGCAAGTCAGCCGAAAAGACTTAAGGCAACCTGGAATAGTTGGGCCAAAGGTACGTGAAGTATGCGAACCGGCCGAATCGGCCGAAATGAGAACTTTCGTACCGAAACAGATGGGACAAAAGGGCACGAACCGGCCGAACAGGGTGAATCGGGAAAATTTGTCCCAGATGGTCCGAAAGCAAATGGGACATCTGGCCGCAAGTACGCGAACCGGCCGGTTCGGCTGAAATGGGAAATTTCAGCACTGTGCCAAGTGGAGCAGAGGGACGCGTGGGACGCGGATAGCCGAAGGAGCCGAAAGCCAATCAGATCACGCCACGTGTCACCGGCAGAAAAGGGACATGGAAGCCCATTTCGGGCGGTTCGGAAGAATTTGTCCCGCGCAGCATTTGGGACAAATGGGACAAAGGGACGCGAGGGACGCGAAAAGCCGAAGCGGCCGAAGGCAGAGAAGAAAAGTCAACGTTTGACCTAAGAAACTTCAAACAGCCATAACTTTTGACTCCGAGCTCCGATTTTCACAAAATTGGACTTTCTGGAACGAGCACGACGTCCTCTACGCCACAAAAACTAGATTTCTTATTTTTAATGAGGGTATATATATTTAAATAAAAGAAACATATTCGGCTCCAGTCAGTTAATGCTCATTCCCGTCAAATGACAGAAAACGCCTGCCAGGCCCAAAATAGCTGCCCGCACTCAGAAGGCCATAACTTTTGCATTTCTCAACGAAATCACACAAAATTGGTACCATTGGAATCATGGTTCCAAGCCCAATGCATAGTAATCAAGAAATTCTAGATTTTATCAGAAATTGATTGATATTTTTAAGAAAACGTGGCCGGGTTCAGAACAGTGTTTTATTTGGTAGTTGGGAGTGCAATTAAGAGGCATGGTCATCCTTCTTTCTCTGTTGCAGCACTGGGACAGTATGGGGAGCCTTTTGCAAGTAATTTACAATCATTTCACTCAATTTAATGCCTCTTATAGGTGGTTGAAGGACAGATTTCGGGATTTCCATTTTCCCTTCTCTTCTCCTTCTCATTTTTTCTATAAATTGGAGTGTTGGGCTCATTATAAAAAAAGGGGGAGTTTTTGGGTAGAAAATCTTTGCCAAAATTTCTTTGTGAAGCCAGTGTGTTGCAGGCCCTTGTAGTGTACTCCTTGCATGGTGATCCAGGCCCTTATCTTGTAATAGACTGAACTGTGCATATCATGAAGCAATAAAATATCAGTTTGTGGATGTATCTTCCCTTGCTGTGTTTTCTTGCATTCTTCTTGCCCCTTTAATATTTCTACAAGAATATTGTGTCTATTTATTATGTTCTTGCAGGGATTCATTATCATTGTGTATGCTTGGAATATTTTTGTGAATGCATTTTGCTAGATTATGGTGAACTGTCATCACCTCTTCTAGTGTGCACTTTGCCTCTGTATTTCACACATTTGGAAACTACTCCCACACCCTCTTTTTCTGGTGTATCACCGCTTTAGTGTAGGCTTTCATCTTATGTATTCTCTCTCCCTGGTCCCTTGGAAATTTAGATTAGAATAGTTAGCTTATCCTGCATTAGAGTAGATTGTGGCAGGTAGTTTAGGAGCAAGAACCAGCTTTCTCTGGAGGTCTATCTCAAGTAGCAAGTCCCACAACTTGGAGATAGTACCCATGTTATCCAATCACACCGTGAGTTCAAGTATACGCACTAAGAGATACATGTCTTGAAATTTTTTATCGCAATACCTCTCATGAATAGATATCTAGGAGTTTCCTTTCCTTATAAGTGTATGTCAAGCACTCAAATTATATTAGAAAATTATATATTACCCACCTCATCCCAATCATTATCTATAGATACTTTTATGGTGTATATACTATTTTCCACCACTTTCATCACCATACATAATCCCCATCATAACATCATCTTCTCAAATTTTTATCGTCTCATCCCAACTTCATAATGTTGATTGCACGAGTCAACCATGTCAGTTTTCATGTGTAAAATTACAAAAAAATGTTCAAAAGGTTATCAGAAAATGTTAATCACAGTAGCAACATATGATTCCCTTAGAGAGAAGCTATTGAGCGTGAAAATCTTATAATGTTTTGATTAGATGACTCCTTTCCATTTCCATGTCAATGTTTTTAGAAAAACATTTGTGTTATTCTCATGCAACGAAGAAAATACTATATCACTCATTGGGCCAAGGTTGTGCCTACACATAACTCATGTAACGCCCACTAAGACACACACAAAGGCAACGTGAAAAATCACGGATAATTTTTTTTTATTATTATCTCGAACATTAAATGACACTGCAAGAGATCTCAAGGGCTACCACCAACTCAAGATAAGCTTGACACAACATTGACACCTATGAATAAGGGAACATATGACACCCATCATGAACAATTCACTTTTATTTTCGACAAGACACCACATAGAAGTCCAACCAAAGAACACACTTACAGTTAGGGGTATCCCAAGGTGAAAATCCTTTTAAGGTTACTTATTTTACTAAAATATGTTTCAAATTTTCTTTAAAATATTTTTAACTTGCATTCTAGGAGATTTAGGTTATGATTCACACAATTCTTCTTAAAAATTTAGGTTCCTTTCTTTTAAACTAGAGAATTTTGTTTAGGATCATCTCTAATATACAAAATTACTTGTTTAATTTAATTATTTAAAAAGGGTGGTAACGATTCCACAAGGCTATAAATCAAATCCCATGCTACTAAAACTTGATTCAAACCTCCATTGCACAAGGGGACGAGCATAAGCTCCAATTGAAGTGGAGTACCATTAAGGTTCGGAACTACAACCTCCTTGTGCAAGGATCAACAATTAACCATGCTTAAGAGAATATTACAATGTACCATGCCAAAGGTTAGAGTGAGAAGGTCAAATTTATTTCATCTTCATGATATCACTAGTTATTAACCAGTCTTTTAATGAGACTTAAGAATTTATATGGATTGGGTAAAAACACTTCATTTCATCCTTCTCTTGATTAAGTTCATTCAAAGAATACACATGGGGTTCCCAAAATGGAAGCATTAGACTTAAAGTTTTCTTATTCAAACTCCCCTACTAACTAAGATCTAACTATATCCCCAAAAGCCAAACAATGATATTATTTTAAAAATTAATTAACATTTCACAACAATGAGGATAAAGTTTAATTCGTAGCTTAAGGTTAGCAAGGGTAATTTCTTTTTACACCAGTAGATAACTCCCTTATCTTTCCACTTAAAGACTCCTGATTTTATCTACAAGATCACAACTTCATTATTATTTTATTTATTTATTTATCTATTTATTCATATTTATTTTATTTTTTATTAACTTTTAAAAGGATTACCAACCCACTAAAATATACCTAGAATTGCATTGATGCCATGACCAAGAAGGGTTACCAAAAAAATTATAACTTGAAAGAAGATTTACCATTACTTATTGAGGAAAACTATACATGGGTACAACATTTCTATCCAACATGAAACACAAACCAAAGGTGTCAAAAGATTCGATTGAACTTTGACTGGGGAACAAGAAAGTAACAAAATTGGTCAAGCCACACTACACTAATTTCCAATATTGCTATATAATATTATAAAAATACTCATAAGAATGTGGTGATCAAATTATATTCCTCACAATAGTATTTACAAGTTTTGTTACAGCTGGTTAAGACAACCTTACTTCACAAATACAGAAAACCCAAGGCAAAAAGGCCTTCCAAACTTCTCTACAAGCACCATTCCAAGATCTACAAAAACATTAAGAATTCGTACAAGGAACTTCATAAATCAAACCAATGCACTTCTACAAATATTTCCTTTTTCTACTCATAAAAGCCATCTGCACAAGTATTAACTTGAGTCAGTTTGACGAGAACTGAGCATGATAAGACTACACATTGAAACAATATGCTAACATTTAACAATATCATGAAAGGAAACATTCTATTTCAAGAAATGGATCGAATCTCAAACCACCAAACAACTTCTTAACACAAGATAAAAATTTTCACCAGCCAACTAAGAAGGAAGCCAAATATTCCTAGTTATGAACAATATCTCAACTAACCAAGGCAAGACCGTAGACCTTATAAGTTAGAAACAAAAGGTCAAGAGTATTGGGATTTCAATCATGTAATCCTATAGATTACGTGATTGAAATATAATACTCAATCCATCCATCTCTAAAATATTAGAGAAGTCAAAACATACTAGTTACGATCATAGACACAAAACAACAAAAGTTTAACAATCCTTCCAGGAGGGGGGGTCATTGGCCTAAAAGTTAGAAACAACCAAATGAGTGTAAAAAATGTGAAACCCATCACGTGATCAAAGGAGTTGAAATCTGATATTCAACCCAAAAACTATATTTTCTCATCAAAAAAGAGACTCCACAAGGATAATGATAAGAGAAGAATGATAGCTAACAAAATCCAAAATGGGCATTTCCAAGAATCCAAGTTACTTGATATATCAAAGCACGGGACAACGGAAAGCCTACTACTTTTAAATTCCATTTAAGAAAAATTAGCATTAAAACATCCTTCCAAGTTTCATAGCAATATGGGTACATAACCCTTTTAAACAATCTAATTTTTTTTGGTCTAAACAAGAAGTTTACCACCTCCTCCTTACAAGATATTTTTAAAAAGTAACACTTGTTACCATAATCAAAACAACTCTTAAAATGTATTTAGATATGATCACCAAAAGTCATTATTCGAACAACAATCCCATCATAATCGACAACATATCAATAATATAAAAGAAAACACCCCAAAAGTCATTAATAATTTTAACAAATTTCTGACATAAGCCAACAATGCATTCATATATATATATATATACATAAACCAATTTATCAATAACAATGTTAACAATAAAACAACATGATATGTGTGTGTGTGTGTGTGTGTGTGTGTGTGTGTGTGTGTGTGATATGTATGTATATCCCTTAAACAACACTTAAACATATTCTAGCTAGGACAAGAATCTAACATTGTTTCTCATATCGGGTACGAGGATCCATACATAATAAAAATATATATATAGGGATTCATAACCATATAGATTAATATGCTCCCCAAACATGTTTTATGTTAAGACAAAAGAACATTAAAAACTATCCTGGATATTTTAATGTATGACCAATATAATGATGGATTAAACACCTAGGACACATAGATTCATGACTGAAAATCTACCATTCAGCATTCATCATAAGTGAGGTAGATGAGAAAGAATAAATATTTTAACCTAAGCAAGCAGGAGAGATTTATTTTGATTAACAACCAAAGGACATAAAAACATATAAAAATCTATTATCGTGGATATTTTAATACGATGACTCAATATACTGATGGGTCAAATGAAACCCATAAATAAGATTCCAACATACAACTGTATGAATGATTTGTTTCCTTTCTAGATCAAGAAAAGTGGTGCAAGCCATAGAAATCCTATCCAAGCATTAACCCAGATTCTTATATTTAGACTAGTTAACATATTGGGTATCTGATAACCCAGGAGATTTTCTTTTATTAAAATCCATATTAACCCCAGTTAAACAATGTGATCCCTTCATAGGTACATATATATTCAAATGGCACCCAATAAACACATTACAATGGGTTTAATTAACGCAGAAGCATAAACAAAATTAACAGCAAATCAATAATGTATAGTATACATAGAATCTTCTAAGTTACTAGGTTTACCCAAATCATCCCAAAATCACAGATTACAGTTCTCCCAAAAGGATCCACACAGCCACAGAAATACAAACATGCAACACCCATACTTCACATATGCATAGATAACAGAGGAATTGGATCAAAATTACTACTCCTCAATTCTTAGTGAACAGTAAGGAAAGAAAATTTACAACAAATAATACATTGCAGGTCTATTTACATTCCTATCTCATTACGTCTAGGATTTACCAGCACTCTAAGAGGCTATGCATTCATATCATCAAACCCATTACCAGTTCACCCCAGGGGAAGATGAATACAATAATGCCAAGCCGTATAATATAGCTCACTATCAAAAAATGTAAAAGAGTAAAAAAATGGAATCCCCTTTTTTTTCTCTTTTTCTTTTCTTTATGCAAGAAAAGTCATTCAGAACATAGAAAATTAGGGAAACAACATAGGGACAACCAATATGATCAAGGTGCAACTAAAGAAAACAACCACAAATCCAATACAAGATGCCATTTCAGGAAAGAGAGCAATTCATTTCATGGAATTGTTAAAGATAGCAAACATTGCAATGATTAGGCTTATCATGCCTGATTCAAGCTTCCATGAAATCGCCCATCCACCAAGCAGGCCTGCAAGCAAAACCCGAGTCTAATTTATTTATCCATGAGCTTGTTGGGCACCCAAAACACCACTACAGGCTTCCTTCCCTTGAAAGCACAGCTAGAAGAAGAAGGCAACAAGGGAGGATGCTCCACATGTTGCATGCATCCTGAAAGATTTTGGTTTTAATGACTTCTTCATAGTCAATCATCAGTCTGTAACCTTGAAGCAACTCATGGCCCTACAGACATATGTCAACCAACAGGCATAACCTACTCAGTTCACCTTTTCAAAATGCTAGCCAACAGAAAAAATAGAATAAGAAACAAAACCAAGATATGCACCCTAGATTTCCAAAGGACTTTGTCAAAGACCCACAAAACGTTGGGACACATTTCCATCAAAAAGCATTGAAGGAATGAGGAAGATTCTAATGGCCATGAATCCATTCACCTTAACTGCACAGCTAAAATAGCGTCTGAAAAATTTAGAAAAGCAAGGTAAAAAACAACCCAGCAGATTCAATTTCCAATTTGGTGAAGCCATGCACAAGTATATCAGGTCACTGCCAAAAGGATAGAGAAAGGTGGTAGATAAAACATTAACAAACAATCCTTCAATTAATATATATCAGTCCCCCTGAAGGATAAGCTTCTCCCTCACCAAAACAAAGAGTTCAGACTTCCTTATGCAAATACTACATTTGCTTACATGCCAAGACTATTAAGTAGAAGCATCAATCTAGTTAAACTTTAGCTAAACAATTAGGTACCTTTTAATAAAATATGCCTAAAATAACTTTTGAAAAAGGTTTTAATATTCCATTAGAACTTTACGCAAAATGTCATTACACATTCCACTAATCGAAAGTATGATTAGCTCACAAAAGAGGATGCTTAGAAAAGACCCTGCAGAAACCCGAACACTTATTGACATAAAAGATGTCTGAGAGGCATGAAAGAAAGAAGAAAATATGCTAGACTAACTTTGCAATAAGGTCGTAGCCACCTAATGATTAAATGGGAGCTCAAATAAACATTCGACGATAAGAAACAGGGGCAAGGAAGCAGAACCTTGAAAGTCAATGCCCAACAGGGCATTACATTCTCCTCTCCTTAAGGAATCATCGTCCTCGATGTGACATAAACTTGAAGGAAGAAAAAGTGGTAAGTACAAAAACAAATAAAGACAAAAGTACTTACCCTATGGTTAAAATTTCAGTCGTTAAAGCATGACCATGGGGTTATCTTAGAAACATTTTGGCAGAAGGTTTAACTTTCAAGTTCTGTGAAGATTGGTAGTTCCCTCTTATTCATTATTTAATTAGTCTCTTTTCATTTACATTATTCTAATTCAAGTTCTTTAAAATTTCATTGTTGTAGAGTTTTAGTTTATTCATTCTTGTGGGTGCCAACCTGAACTGCTATCACAAAACCTACCAGGGTCATACACAACACTAATGATTCACAAGCATAATTTACATACTTTCATGATTGTACCACACTACAAGAGCTTAACCAAATTATGGAAGAGAACATATTCAATCCACATAACATAGTACTCATCACACATCTATGACCGACATATAATACTCAAACATAAGTGTACTACAACAACCAAAAATTTCCACAATTTCACAGATGAAGATTTCACATAAATCAGAACAATAGTTGCAGATACATAGTGTCAACAAGGGAATCAAATCCATATCCACAACATCACAAAACATATCCAACTAATATGAGTAACACATACATCATAACCACTCCCAAAGACATCAACCAACTCAACATATATCCTGAAGCTCAATCATACACACCTCTTATTTTCAAGTATATTACCTCCCTCAAGTCTCTTATGCCTCCCTCAAAACAAATCTTATCTTATGCCTCCCTCAAGTAGTAATAAAAAAATAAATTTTCCTTTTCACTCCCCAAAGAGGTTGGTTTCCCTATGGCCCTAGGCACATAGAGTCCAAACACCCCTAACCCAAGTGACATAATAACTCGTGGTTGGAAACCCGCTAGTTATCTGTAACTCCTTGGGGATTACCCCCATACAACGAAGCGGGTCCATAGGTCCAACCATTCCATGGTGCATCCCATGACCCTATTCCACACATACGACAATAGAACCAACATAGCATCCAATTCAAATGCCAAGTGGCAAAGTACAAGCCTTAGGCTAGGCTGTAAAATTTTTTAAATTTAAAGAAGACCCAAATCCAAGCAAAAAAATGGCCAAATAGCTCATAGTTAGTGCAAAAATTCCACATGTTAGTACCACAAACCAAGGAAATGTCCCAAAATATAAAACATGACCAATCAAGAAAACTACTGGTCCTTGCAGAAATAAAATAAAAAAGTTCAATTTACAAATAAAATACATATATAAGAATAGCAAATTACGATGACTATGTGGCCTTATATGGCCACCAAGGGGGTACTCAACAGAGTTGCTGGACACTCAGAACATCGAGCCTCATCTAAATAAAATAACATATCAATAATACAATTATCATCATCTCTATCTGAATCATCCTACCACCACTTCGACAAGGTTAAACATAGTCATAGCTACACTTAGGTTGAATCCATACAACAAGTTTCACAAGGAGAGAGAGAGAAAAGGAGCACATGTCATCATTTACTGAGCCTTAGGTCAGCTCGAGTCTACTGGCCCATGGTACACATTCCTCACTCCAAACATACACTTTTACTCAGATTTCCTTTAAAAACTTAGGGTCAGTTAGCGTAAGGTTCATAACATAACACATATGCACAATACTAACACAATGGTGGTTCACAGACATTAACCATAGTGTCTTTGCATGGTACATATACAGGGTAAATCACATACATAACATTCATGGTTTACAACACACCACATTACCATATGCAACACCCAAAGTGCAATCACTTTACGATAGGGATCATATACTCACCATATGTCCCTAAATCATGATATATACCATTACATATTACTTGAAGTTATACTTATGATGAGTAACAATAACAACATATAGTCAATTCCAATATGACATGGTGATATACATTTCTTCACAACATGATGATGACATCACAATATAATCAAATTCACTAAACACCAATTTTGTCATGCAATCAATAACACAACTTCATATCACATAATGCCAAAAATGCTCCAACAAATGTAATCCATAATAACATTCCTTTCATACACATAACAAGATGGTACATCACACTCGAATTCTCATTGAATTCCTGAAAAGGAGAGAGAATACTCTCATCTCAAACACATCAACATGCCAACAGTTATGCACTAAGTGACACATACACAACATGTGCGTTCACAATATTACAATTACGAAATAGTTCACATCATGTTTATATCACATTACTCTTCCTAATATCCACCACCTCATGAAACACCATCACAACTCCAATTTTGTCCAAGAGGTTCGAGAGCATGAACCTCTACTCTGATACCAAGTGTAATGCCCACTAAGAAACACACACACAAAGACAACATGACAAATAACAAATAATTTTTATTTTTTTTTACCTTGAAGATTTAAATGACACTACAGGAATCACAAGGGACTACAACCAACTCAAGATAAGCTTGACACAACATTGGCCACCTAGGTTAACAAGGGAACATATGACACCCATCATGAACAATTAAAACTTTCCCTTTTGACAAGAACACAACATAAAAGTCCAACCACAAACACACTTACGGTTAGGGGCATCCCATGGTTTGAAAATCCTTTAAGGTTACTTATTTTACTAAAAACATCTTTCAATTTTTAACTTACGTTCTAGGAGATTCAGATTATGATTCTACAATTCTTCTTAAAAAAATTAGTTCCTTTCTTTTAAACTAGAGAACTTAGTTTAGGATCATCTCTAATATGCCAAATTACTTGTTTAATTTGTTTATATAATAAGGGAGGTATCAATTCCACTAGGCTATCTAATCAAACCCATGCTACTGAAACTCATGATTCAGACCTCCATTGCACAAGGAGATGAGCGTAAGCTCCAATTGAAGGTAGAGTATCCATTTAGGTTCAGAAAAACAACCTCTTTGTGAGCAAGGATCAACAATTAACAACGCTTAAAGGAAAGATTACAATGTCCTTTGGTAAAGGTTAGAGTAAGAAGGTCATTTGAATTTCATCTTCATGATCTCATTAGTTATTAACCATTCTTTTAATGAGACTTAAGAATTTATTGGATTGGGTAAAAGCTTCATTTAGCCTTCTCTTGATTAAGTTCACTGTCAAAGGATACAAATGGGGTTCCCAAAATGGAAGCATTAGACTTAATGGTTTCTTATTCAATCACCCCTACTTACTAAGATCTAACTATTTCCCAAAATCCAAACAATGATATTAATTTTAAAATTAATTAACATCTCACAAAAATGAGGATAAAGTTTAATTTGTAGCTTAAGGTTTGCAAAGGGTAGATTCTTATTTTTTACACAACTAGATAACTCCTTTACAGATTTCCACTTAAAGACTCTTGATTTTATCTAAAAGATCACAACTTCATTATTATTTTATTTATTTATTTATTTGGACATTTTTATTTTTATTTTATTTTTTCATTAAATTTTTAAAAGGATTTCCAACCTAATGAAATATACCTAGAATTGCACTGATGCCTTGACCTAGAAGGGTTACTGGAACAAAAATTATAACTAGTGAAAGAAGAGTTTACCATTACTTATAGAGAAAATACACACAGGTACAAGATTTCTATCTATGGACACATAAAACAAAGGTGTCAAAATATTGGATTGAACTTTGACTGGGGAACAAGAAAGTAATTAAAATTGGTCAAGCCATGCTACACTATTTTAAAGATTGCTATAATTCATAAAAAATACTACATAAGAATGTGGTGATCAAATTATATTCTTCACAATAGAATTTACAAGTTTTAGTTATTGCTGGTTAAGACAACCTTACTTGAAAAATAAAAAAACCCAAGGCAATAGGCCCTCCAAACTTCTCTACAGGCACTATTCAAAGATCTACAATACATTAAAGCATTCGTACAAGGACCTTCATATATCAAACTGATGAAAATTCTGTGTGTGTGTCTTTTTTTACTCACAAAAGTCCATCTGATAGAGAAGTATTATCTTGAGTCAGAGAGAGAGAACTGAGCATGATAAGACTACATATTAAACAATAACTAACCATTTAACAATATCATGAAAGGAAACATTATATTTTAAGAAATGGATTGAAGCTCAAACCACCAAACAACTTCCTAACACAAGATAAATAAAAAAAATTCACCAGCCAACTAAGAAGCAAGCCAAATGGGTTGCCCTTCAGTTATGAACAATATCACAACTAACCAAGGAAAGACCGTAAACCTTATAAGTTAGAAAAAAAGGTCAAGAGTATTGGGATTTCAATCATGTAAGGGTAAGTGCACGAAGTTGGTGGACAATTCCGTGGACATAAAAAACCCAAAATAAAGGTACCATGATCGCGGTCCTAAAAACCGCGATCGCGGTTATTGAATTCTAGGTTCAGTAATTACCGAACCTAGTTACACGATCGCAGTTTATAACAGCGAGCGCGGAACTCTGAGACAAAATTTAACAGTCCCGTGACTCGTTATTTTCCTAATTTTCATTTCGAACCGCGATTTTTCCTAAACATTTTTCACTCGCAACTTTCAATACTATCTCAAAATTGCTCATCGGACTTCTAGATAGCGATAGATTCAACCATGCCGCCAAGATGAGGAGGTAAGTCCCCGATTGTAATCATTTTTTTGCATTTTAGGTTTTTTTTTTTTGCATTTTAGGTTTTTTTTGGCATTTTTCATGGGTTTTGTGAATTGTTTGTTTATGTATACAATTTTATTGTTTTATCAATTGGTCGGCAAGCTCGGGCTTGTGCAAACCGTCAAAACATTCCTCAAAACCCACCGAGCATTCCTCAAAACCCTCCTCCAAACATAGATCCGCCCCCTGTGGCTCCTTCTGTCCCCACTGAGCCAACAGGAACGCAAGATAATATCATTGGAAGAATCCAAGAAAATAAAATTGTCATTGAGAACCTAATTCAAACTATAAGACAAAATCATGCTACAAATCCATCCCGCATGACTTTAGCCAATACATTGCAAACATTGATTGGCGAAGTCAAGTCTGTAACCAACCAAATACATAGATGGAACACCTTCAGAAGTGACTGTAGGTGGTGGTATGCGATAAACTATCTCATGCGGCCGTCAAAGACAAAAAAAATGGAAAAGACCTCATTTGTGCATTATTTACCGACCCTAGAACCAATGCCCCCCCCTGCAGTTACTTGCAAACGGTTCCCAATCCATTGGTGCCATGATGATAGAATCAAAAACAATTTTTGGGACCGATGGTGGATGGTTTTTGATTATCCACCATGCAACAACAATGAGGTTCCTCTTTATTTTTTTGAAGAAATTATATTGTGAGTTCGTGCTCAATGAGGTCCCGAATTATTTTGACTTTTCAGACTTTTTTGGTCGAGGAGGTGGCTCTGCACAGAGAAGACCTGGTGCACGCGTAGGTCAGCCTAGGATCCCCCATGCCCCAAAACCCCCACTGCCTTCAGTTATCCCTCCTACAGTGAAGGAGGTTGTGGAGATTGATACATTGCATGCATTGAGGGAGCTCACTGACACTCTCACCCAGCATAGCACCCAGATTGCATCCGGTGATGTTGGTGGAGGTGCCAGTTCTAGTGCACCACACCACTGTGGATCATGTGGTGCCGTATGCACTGCAGGCGAGACATCATTTGCTGGTTCACAAGGAATTTTTTTCTATAGATGAGATGCTGGGGAATGTTTTTGGAACTGGAGCCACTGATATTGGTCTTTCACAGGTAAATTTTAAATAAATTTAAATAATATATATATGTACAATAGTTTAATTCACATGTTTGAGATATTAATATATATATGATTGTACGTCATGTACATACATGTAAAAAACTAATTTTTTATTTTATTTTAAATAGCAAGAGCCGGTGAAGGAAACATCCGGTGTCGACATGCTAGCTACTGCGGTTGGGCATGTTTCAAACGTAAGTTTCAAGTTGTACAAACTTACATTTTTAATAAATCATTTAATTGCACTAGATTATTATTATAATTTGTTTCACGTGTATGTTGTACATGTATTAATATTTTTTCTCTTTTATACACAGGAGCCTGACGGGTCATCATCTGCTCAGGGAACTGAAGCTACTAGCACGCCTCGCATGAGTTTTACGCAGGTTAGTTACAAATCTCTTTACACTTTGTTTCTAATTCTTGGACCTCTGTACATGAATTTGACTTTCTTATACTCAACGTATATAAAATACATACAACAGCTACCATATATAAAGTTGTAATTTGCTTAGAATACCATAGTATCTCACACTTGTACACATGCTCTGCTACATTTTCAATACCTCTAAAAATTTTGTAATTGGAGATACATGTCATAATAGACTTGAGGTGCTTACTTTAGGTGAAGAGGATTATTAAGTGATTATTATGGATGTGGACCCTATCCTCTAGATCCAGAAATAGAAATCTCATAAGTATTTTTTCTAGGTGGTTACTGACCCAATCCTCTTGATCTTCTTGATCCTCTCGGGCCAGTTGATAAATTCCCTTATGTCTCGTTTGTAGTACTAAACTGGATACACATGGTCTACATGTTCCCAACATCCAAAATAATGACACGTACTGCACTGTCATAGGTATATTATTTGTATGATGAACTTCTCAATCCAATGTAAAATGATATCTTCCCATATCTACTTATTTACCTAGACTATATCTTGATTCTCAATAACTACCTCTAGATATGTAACACCATGTGTAAGGGCTAGGTGGCTAGCCCGGGATCAGATGTGTGCCTTTGGTCCTCACTCTTTCACCTAATGCACTCTTATCCAAACCTGAAGGCGATATCTACTATGATTTCTAAAAGTTGGGAGATCCTGATGTTGTGGCTCCTCATCTTCCATAAGAGCTTCAAAACATTTGTAAACCATCATCCTCCACAACTCTATTGACTCCTCAGCATCCCACACTTGTGTAATTTCCCATTCACGCACTTCAAATTATATACTCAAGCCATATTTCCTCTCTCTCTCTCTCTCTCTCTCTCTCTCTCTCTCTCTCTCTCTCTCTCTCTCTCTCTCTCTATATATATATATATATATATATATACATATATATCTTCTTCCTGAGATTCCACCATATTTCATCACACTTTCTCCTACCCCTACGTGTGGTGGGGGTTTAGCTAGCCATGGGTGGCCTCTCTAAATCCAGTTCTACCATCAAAATCTTTATTTCCAAAGGGATAACACACAAGTAAGATCCTCTAGGCTCGTGCACCAAAACTCAAACTCAGCTACCTTTGGACACAAATACATATAAATAGTGTATTATAATCTATATATTTGCAACACACTTGCCCACCAAGGATATACAACTCTAGTCTACTCTTCGTCTGATCTATATGTTTGGTCTGGTGATGTTAGATTTAAAAGTTCTTCAAATTTGAATGATGCTCTAATTGTCATAGAAGATGACTATGGGTTACCTTGATTAAATACAAAAGTTTGTCAAAATCTTATGAAGATAGATGGCCTCCGTGCTAACATTTATAGATCCTATGTATTTAGCCTAAATAGAAGATAAAATTTAATAACATTTTTATTCTTTCTTGAGTAAACTAAATATTGATTTGTACATGTTTTTTGTATAGCTCTTAAGTAGATTTTAATAAATTGATTTGTACATGTTTTTTGTATAGCTTATGACTGCTAGAGAGACTCCTCCACATATGCAGACTGTGGAGGCTGCTGTAGATACTGCCATAGCATCTACAAATCCACTAACTGAGGTACACAATTTTTTAAATTTGTTAAATTTTGGAGGTTCATTATTTCTTATTAAACTTAAATCTACAATATCAAATTTTGTAGGTATATATATGTGTGAAATATTTAATTTTAAAATTAATTATTTGTATGTAGCTTACCCCTCGTGAGTCTATTGTTGTCCCTGCGACGCGTCAACAACAAATCAATAGGGATCATGACATTGCGGTAAGATTGCACATGCATTTTAACTAAATTGTACAAGTTTCTAAATTTTGAAGGTATTTTAAAATTTTGGGTGTTAAAAACTTGTTGTTTATGAATGTGCAGGTTAGGTTGCAGGCATGCTTGGAGACACCTAGGACCACACGGATGAAATCCGTAGTGGCATCTCCCTCCACTACATCCCCAGGTCGTGGACGTGCTACTTCTAGTAGGGCGAAGAGAGGGAAGATGTTTCATGAGTAGATTTATAGTCCACTTGGATGCCACATATATGTGGTCATGAGTATCTATTCACAGTCCATTGTATATATATATAGCCTTTTGCGACCGCATGTGGTCCCATATGTACATTATGACACGTGCTTAGTTCGAGATGTATACATACATTATGAACTTATACATGTACATATATATTTTCAGAGACGTGCGCGTCTGGAGCACACTTTATTTGATTCTTATATATATATATATATATATATATATATATATATATATATATATATATCCATGTGTGTTGGTTATTTATCATATTTATTTTGGTTATTTTGGTATTATTGCTAACTCTGAGAAAGTGGGTTTTGATCTCTGTTCGGTGGATTTAGTGTATTACTTCTAATTATATATTTTCTAGTATCTTTCTGATTATTATTTGTGGTATATTTCGTGCCATGGGCATTTTGAATTTTTATTTTTCAAACTAAAACAATATTGTTAGCTCTATATCAAGCCAACTTAAGTATTAGTAACTAAAGCTTATTTGAGTACCTTTCAAAAGTTCATTGGCCTTTGGAAAAATTATTCACTTGATACTAGCTTAGGCCCATGAACCCATCTGAGCTTAGGATGGAATCTAATATGAGAGAAGAGATGGATTGCTGAGAGTCTAGAGATGTGCTATGTATAACGTGCATTGATTCTTGAGGTACCAATATGAAGAAAAAGTAATGAAATGGCGGACTTAGAATTTGGGAGTGAGAAAGATGCTTTAAGCATAGTCAATAAATGTGTAGTTTTACATGTTGGATATTTTTTAAATGTGAGAAATATTGCTTCTCTCCCTCTCTTCAATCATTTGTAGTTTTACATGTTGGATATTTTTTGTAGGTTGATTACTTTCTCTCTAAGCATCTCATTATTTTTCTCTAGTTTTTTATTTTGTTTACATGTCACTTCTAAAAATATGAATTATTATATTGATTCCATAACTTCCACACCTTATTTATAATATTGGATGCTCAATGAACCAATTATATTACTATGTTAACAAAAAAGTGGTGTTGATGTAAGGCTATAAATTTGATCTGATAAACAAATATGAGAGAAACAATTTACTTAGGATATAACACCATGCCATGCCATATAGAACACCATGCTGGATATAATGTGTATTTGTGTCAATTTTTAGGATATCTTTAATATATAAAATTCACTAAAATATTCTGATCAAAAGGGTTGTAATTTAATTGGTGCATGTGCAATAGTAAAAGTGTCATGTAGTGTTGAATTCATTAAGATATAAATGTTTAGTACCCAAAATTTGGTTTGGGAACTTGGAAATATAGAATTTTGTACTTATTTTGATATACACTTCATTTATGCATTGTTTTAACAACCATAGGCGCCTTCTTGATCTATCTCGCACCGTATATCCACTAGATAAAAACCAATCTCTAGCTCAACCCTAGATCACACTCATAGCCCTGGATGTATATCATCCTACCAAGGACAAGATGACAACAAGAGATAACATAACAACCAAGTCATTGTAATTTAATTTAAATAAATAAGGAAACGTTGTATTTTGCAAACGGTGGGTCGTGGCACCGAACCGCCTGTGCCGGCACGTCCGGGTGGCCAGGGTGAACACTAGAGGAGGTGGTGTTTTGGTGCGCGAAAGGGTCATTGCTTCCGGGCTACTTCGTTCGGGCTTAGTCCCTTAAGAGCCCTGAGACCAAAATATCGTTCAAATTCGACGGGTGACTACTCAGACTCCGTGGCACCTAGAGAGGCCTCGTCTGATCTGAAACCTCGGCATACAGACCCTCTACAATAGCCTCTCTCATTTTTTTCCTTCTCATTTCGGTGCTCTCGCTGTCCTAATGTTTGCAAACGCTGTATTTTGCAAACGCACGAAATAGTGCAGTTGGAGCCAGTGTAAGGTTCGGTCAAAGTCCCTTAAGCTGAGACCAAAATATTTTGCAAACGGCACCTGGGCCTAATGCACCTTGGCACCGAACCGGTGCCTGCTGCCGACACAGTTCCGGGTGCCAGGTGAATGCTAGAGGAGGTGGTGTTTCAAACAGTGGGGCATGGCACCAAACCGCCCACACGCGGCATGTCCAAGTGGCTAGGTGAATGCTAGAGGAGGTGGTGTTTTGGTGCGCGAAAGGGTCGTTGCTTCCGGGCTACTTCGTTCGGGCGTAGTCCCTTAAGAGCCCTGAGACCAAAATATCGTTCAAATTCGACGGGTGACTACTCGGACTCCATGGCACCTAGAGAGGCCTCGTCTGATCCGGTACCTCGGCATACGGACCCTCTACAATAGCCTCTCTCATTTTTTTCCTTCTCATTTCGGTGCTCTCGCTGTCCTAATGTTTGCAAACGCGCGAAATAGTGCAGTTGGAGCCAGTGTAAGGTTGTCAAACGCTGTATTTTGCAAAACGGTGGGCCGTGGCACCGAACCGCCTGCGCCGGAACACGTCCAGGTGGCTAGGTGAACGCTATAGGAGGTGGTGTTTCGGTGCGCGAAAGGGTCGTTGCTTCCGGGCTACTTCGTTCGGGCTTAGTCCCTTAAGAGCCCTGAGACCAAAATATCATTCAAATTCGACGGGTGACTACTCGGACTCTGTGGCACCTAGAGATGCCTCGTCTGATCCGGCACCTCGGCATATGGACCCTCTACAATAGCCTCTCTCATTTTTTTCCTTCTCATTTCGGTTGCTCTCGTTGTCCCTAATGTTTGCAAATGCGCGAAATAGTGCAGTTGGAGCCAGTGTAAGGTTGTTGTATTTTGCAAACGCCATGGCACCAAACCGCCTATGCCAGCACGTCCAGGTGGCCAGGTGAACACTAGAGGAGGTGGTGTTTCGGTGCGCGAAAGGGTCGTTTCTTCCGGGCTACTTCGTTCGGGCTTAGTCCCTTAAGAGCCCTGAGACCAAAATATCGTTCAAATTCGACGGGTGACTACTCGGACTCCGTGGCACCTAGAGAGGCCTCGTCTAATCTGACACCTCAGAATACGGACCCTCTACAATAGCCTCTCTCATTTTTTTCCTTCTTTTCGGTGCGCTGTCCTAATGTTTGCAAACGCGTGAAATAGTGCAGTTAGAGCCAGTGTAAGGTTGTCAAATGCTGTATTTTGCAAACGGTGGGCCGTGGCACCGAACTGCCTGCGCCGGCACGTCCAGGTGGCTAGGTGAACGCTACTTCGTTCGGGCTTAGTCCCTTAAGAGCCCTGAGACCAAAATATCGTTCAAATTCGACGGGTGACTACTCGGACTCTGTGGCACCTAGAGAGGCCTCGTCATAATCCGGCACCTTGGCATACGGACCCTCTACAATAGCCTCTCTCATGTTTTTCCTTCTCATTTCAGTGCTCTCCCTGTCCTAATGTTTGCAAACGCGCGAAATAGTGCAGTTGGAGCCAGTGTAAGGTTGTCAAACGCTGTATTTTGCAAACGGTGGGCCGTGGCACCGAACCACATATGCTGGCATGTCCGGGGTGGCCAGGTGAATGCTAGAGGAGGCAGTGTTTCGGTGTGCGAAAGGGTTGTTTCTTCCGGGCTACTTCGTTCGGGCTTAGTCCCTTAAGAGCCCTAAGACCAAAATATTGTTCAAATTCGACGGGTGACTACTCGGACTTCGTGGCACCTAGAGAGGCCTCGTCTAATCTGGACACCTCAGAATACGGACCCTCTTCAATAGTCTCTCTCATTTTTTTCCTTCTCATTTTGGTACTCTTGCTGTCCAAATGTTTGCAAATGCGTGAAATAGTGCAGTTGGAGCCAGTGTAAGGTTGTCAAACGCTGTATTTTGCAAATGGTGGGCCGTGGCACCGAACCACCTGTGCCGGCATGTCTGGGTGGCCAGGTGAACGCTAGAGGAGGTGGTTTTTCGATGCGCGAAAGTGTCGTTGCTTCCGGGCTACTTCGTTCAGGCTTAGTCCCTTAAGAGCCCTGAGACCAAAATATCATTCAAATTCGACGGGTGACTACTCGGACTCCATGGCACCTAGAGAGGCCTCGTCTGATCTGACACCTCGGCATACGGACCCTCTACAATAGCCTATCTCATTTTTTTCCTTCTCATTTCGGTGCTCTCGCTGTCCTAATGTTTGCAAACGCGCGAAATAGTGCAGTTAGAGCCAGTGTAAGGTTGTCAAACGCTGTATTTTGCAAACGGTGTGCCGTGGCACCGAACCGCCTACGCTGGCACGTCCGGGTGGCCAGGTGAACGCTAGAGGAGGCGGTGTTGCGGTGCGCGAAAGGGTCGTTGCTTCCGGTCTACTTCGTTCGGGCTTAGTCCCTTAAGAGCCCTGAGACCAAAATATCATTCAAATTCGACGGGTGACTACTCGGACTCCGTGGGCACCTAGAGGAGTCGTTTTCAAAATTTACAACTTTTTCAAAATTTACAACTTTTTCAAAATTTACAACTTTTTCAAAATTTACAATATTTTCAAAATTTACAAACTTGACTTTTCAAAATTTACAAATTTTTCAAACAATGTTCAAGCTTCTCTTAGCTTCAAGAATTTAAAATTCTCTACTAACGATACCAACCACGTGAAGGTGGAAGCTTTTCTGGCACCACTAACCTAAACATAAAATTGTTAGTCAAAGAAATTTAAGTTTCAAATCAAAACCATATACTATATCTCTATATACATGACACGCAAAATACATAAATTTAAAATAAAATATATTCAAACTTAAATCTAGATCTTTAAACTAAAAAAATTATATATATATATATATATATATATATATATATATATATATATATATATATATATATATATATACGCTATATAAATTGAAACTTGAAATTAAAATATATACCAGACTATGAGCATTATAAATTCATTCCAATGAACCATCAGGATCGGATCTACTCTGAATAGCAGACAAGATTGCTTCATGATCTGACTCTCGAACCTTCCAAAGAATCTTGTTATTAGGTCTTCCTCGATATCTATACAACTGAATATTTGTCGCTAGAACTAGATGTGAATACAAGAGTATTTTCCTGTGTGTCTCAAAGTCTTCAAACACCCAAACAAAGGAGTTTTTTAATGGATACCGTCGAAGCCAAGTTCCAGTAACTACTACTGACCCTATCGGATACTCAATCTCTTCACCATCTATAATAGGAGAAGTCAACTTCTTTCTTTCCTCAATGCAACGACATAAGAAATAGTCTGTTCCTTCTTCATTGTCTTTTGTCGCAATTACTACAAACACATGTCCTACAAAAAAAATAACCAAGGTTGAAAAACTCAAATTTAAATTACATATTAAAATTTCAATAGACATAACTCAATACAAAAATTAAATAAATAACTGGATAAAATACCTTGTTGTACCAAAATCAAAATTTCGTTAAAGTCCTTGGATGTTGTAACTTCATCTGTAGAAACAAGTTGTAATGCTTGTGGAGGTTGATAACTAGGAAGTGGAGTTAGAGGCCTACAAATCCATCCATTCCACACATTCTTGTGAATCACACTCAGTAATGACAAATTCGATACAAGATGCACAAAAACATGCCAACTTTCTTGTCCATGTGGCCCACGAAGTAGTGTCTGAGCTACAAAATGAGTGCATATCACTGGACCCTAGTGAGTGTCATACAATCCTTGTAGTTAGCAATATGTTTGTTCCTCTATCAACCAAAAATATCTGTGAACTGTGGAATTTTCTTGAGAACCTCGTGTCATGTTGTCAATACACCATTTCATTATGCTCTTTGCATATTTCAATTTAGCACAATGTTTGTACTTCAACTATTCTCTTGCAAGAGCTCTTTTCAAACATGCCCCTACACCGCCATACTCTTCTTTTCCATGTCCATCCTCAATGAAAATCCAAATATGTTGCACACCCATCTTGACATGCATCCTGCTCATCCAATAAAACATTCGTGCATTCTTAAACTGAGACGTGTAATTATTTGACCATATATAATGTTGATTGAAGCGGATATCCCTATCAGACAAGTTTCCATAAAAAAAATTGTAAACACCCTTGCACAAATTCAATAGAATGAGTACAATCATCATTGATATAAAAGTGGTACTCTCTTAAAAAAATTCAATCATTCTTTGTACTATCAGGAGAATGTAGTAAATACTATATGCACAAAAATGGACAACTTGTACTGAGTTGTAATATTGCGATTGAACCTCCATTTGTGGTTACAATGTGTAATTCTCTACAAAATCGACCACTAAAACAATAGTACCAATAGGAAATGTGTCTTTGCATAGCTTGAATTGTTCATCTAACCATCGAGCTCTATGTGTATGCCTCGCATACTCATAAACAATTTCATCCTTAAATTTTCTCATAAATTGAAAAATGGGCATTTGTTCTGTAACTAGCTCACACCGTTTCGACTCCTTTCCATCTTTCAACTGGTATGCAACTGATTTATATTTATCAAATTCAACTAAATTATGTCCTATTTACCTTAATTTACTCATGGATGCAACTTTCCAATTTAGGTAATCTTTCACACATGTACTACAACTTCCATCTAAACAATCCTGACTATAAAAAAATTGTCCAACTTCTTTTTCACAAAATATAGTAGGAATGAAATCCCTAGAAGATATTGGTGGAACTTGAACACCACATTCAGATAACATAGTTTCAGAATGAAAATTAGAACGAATACGTAAAAATTTAGCATAATGCATCGCAAATTCAACATGTTGCCTACAACAACAAGTGGTGCGAGCATGGTTGATTTTCACATAGAATGGTTTCAACATTTCAAAAAAAAATATTGACTAATTTTAATTTCTAGATTCTCTTGTTCAAACTTACGAAAAAATTGAGTTTGAGTCATATCTAAGAAATGCTTTGGATGTGGTTCACGATTAATAGAACCAACTCTCCGTTTTATAACATCTCTTGTATTAGGTGAAACTCTAGTGTTATCATGCCAAAATTTAATAACAACTTCTCTTATAGCATCAGAATTATTTTTGTCCTTACGCGGTGCTCTAGCAGAAAATGCCCAAAAATCGACATTATTGAGTGATTGAAGGATATTACGTCTTTCAATTGCTTTCATTAGATTTTTTCGATTAACTTGCAACATTCGACTTGTTTGCGTAATCAAACGTTATTTTTTTATTGATTCACTTACAACACTAGTAGCAAGTACACGACGCACAATATTACTATCCCTAGTGTGTCTCTTGACACCAACAGTGTGATATGCATCATGAAGGTTTTCAACAATTGTAGAGGTTTGACCACGTATATTAGATGTTGTCAATCCTAAGGTGTTTAATGTAGGTCTCATTTTAATCAATTTCATCAAACTAACCAACAACTGACATCTTTGGGAATCATTTAAAATTTCAAAATGATTATCCCAAATTTCAGTGGATTTTCTTCTGATTTTTCGTTCAGAAAGTTTGTCAGACATTGGTTTCAAAATGTTTTCATCAATTTCAATCAAAAAATTAGGTTTCTTACGTAAAATCCTAGGAGGTGTTTTTGTCAAATTTTGCTTGTCTACAGTTTCAACATGAATTTCCTTATTCACATTTTCATTGTCTCCTTCAATTTCAACATTTGCTACATCATGAGTATTTAATTCTTCTTCAACATTGACAGTAAAAACTTCTTCATCACGAGTATTTAATTCAACTTCAACATTGACAGTAGAAACATTACCTAGTTCTTCATTGCTTACAATAGTTGGGATTGAAGATGAACCTCTTCTAGATTCACGAAGTTTCCACATTCGCTCAGCATTTTGAAATTTTGTTGGCCTCTAATTCATCTGGTGTTTTTTTACTTAATGACTTCCTTTTTTGACTTCGTTTTTTGTCTCCCATGATGTTTTGCTTCCGGTGATAAGTAAAAACGTGAAAAAGACAGAATTTCAGAGTAATTCGTACGGTAAGGTCAGAGAGTAAAAATCACATGGTAATTCAAACATTGGGATGTGTGTAAATATGATTTATAACCACGATCGTGGTTTATATTAAACACCACGAGCGCGGTTTATAAAGCGCGATTCGCGGTTTTTTACAAAAACCGTGATCGCGGAGCTATTTCTGAACCTAAGGCTCGGAAAATCTTTGTTTTTCCCCAACCAAAGCTATGGAAGGTCATTATGAAGTGTAAAAGGTCAAAAAACCTCAAATCTTCTCTTCCAAAGACTTGAACCATGCTAAAAAACTGAAAAAGTTTCACAAAAATGGTGCCATCGCGTATGGGAGACTCTTAGCTTTGTAGAAATATTGTTTTTAAAGTGAATAGAATAAGATAAATATCATTTTATAATTTATTTTACTAACAATAGGTCTTAAGACATTTTTTCCCGTGAATGTTCATGTCTACGTTTAAGACTGTAACTTTTGTTTCGCTTATCAAAATATGATAAAAATTATACCATCCCAAGCGTGGAAAAATTCTATACACCTGTTAAAAAAAAAATTGATTTCGATATTTTTTGATATAGTTATGGCGGGCAAACGGAAAGCGCTCCATTTTCTAAATATTTTAGACCACTTTCACGGAAAAATCATAAAAAAAAAATATTGCTTAAAAAATAATACAAAATAAAATCCATCCCAAGATAGACAACTACATCTAACGTTTCACCAAAGGAAAAAAAAAAAATAACAAGATTTGGTCATCCAAAATGCGGGCAAACGGACTACAATCTTATAAGTTTTTTCGAAAAAAAAAAAATAAGTCATATAATTTTAAGTGTTTAATATAGTTAAACTTGTCCGTTTTTTACAAAAATTAGTATTTTAGAAACTAGATTCCGAATGCTACGATTCATATTTATATAAATTTTTCTAATTTAGAGTGCATGTATAGCTAATAATCCCTACAAGTTGAGATTTCATTGTTTTTTACAATATGATGTCCACGGATGACCCTATTTTGGTTCACCAACTTGCTGCACTTACCCTATAAGCACGATAAATATTCTCAAATATTGGTTGACATGGATACTTCTATAGATATTTCAGAAACTATTGAACTCAAAGTTGAAGATAGAATCATGGATATAGAATCTGGACCACCGAGGGGGTTTTCCTTTCTCTGTGTAGAAAAAAAATTCTCTTGGTCTATTTGGCTTCAAATTTCCATATGGTGTAGAAAAAGGATGTCAAATGTAGAAGATCTTAGTGGAAGAATTCAAATCCTAGCCATTTATTTGTAAACTGATCCATGTGATAGTGATTCAGATTTTGAGCCTAATTCCAAGGTTGATTTAGACTCTGTGAATGAGAAATTTCTTCCTCATATTCAGATGAATCCAACTATGGATTTGATGGATTCGGACAAAAAAGGAACTGTTTTCTCTTGTATCAGCCAGGGTTTTAGAATTTTATGAAACATTTAGAAATTATGCATTCCAATCCGTATAACTTTTAGGAATTCATATTTCATTAGTGTTTCATTGGGTGACCAGTATTATATTATATTGTTATGTGATTTGTTTTGTTTGTTATACGTGATTCTTTTTACATGGGTTACTTCTTGTTTTTGACTTCTATTTAGTAGGAAGTTGGTTTATTATTTCTATGGCTATATTATAGCTACTGTAATATTCCTGTGTGTATGATGAATAAAAGATCATTTGTTTGTTGTGTAAATCTATTCTCATACCTTCAGGTAGCATCAGAGTAGAGATATCTAAGCCTGTGAGAGCATTCAAAACACACATCATTTACGAGGATTGAACATTGGTGGAATAATTTCATGTTCATTAAGTGTTTTATCATAGCTCATGTGAAGGTTCATGCACTTTATACTATGTTTAAGTGTTGAGTCTGAATAGAGTGACTACGACAGCTTTTAATCCCCTGATATGCTCCATGCTCAACAAATATTTTAAAATCATACTTTTCATCAAGTTCTAAAAGGACTCTAATGGCATCGAATTCTACGTAGATTTTAGATTCATCCATATCTTGGTTTTAGGTTTTCTTGCATAGCCAAACATATTCTACGTTTACACGCATGTCGAAGGTAGACTTCCATCATGGTACATGGAAGAATCTTTCATTGTGAATATAAAATACAATACAACCAGTGCACCAAATTATTTTTAGAGTGTTTTTGGGTCGATTAAAAGTTATTTTAATGTGGATCGACCCATGTTTTTAAACATTCCAAAGTAAGACCCAGTATATCATTCCAACTTAGCTATGTAGATCTAGCAGATAATTAATTTTCTGTTGTCGCTCATACAAATAAAAAAGGTATTGAAAAATCTTCAGAGACCCTGATAGATGTGTTATCTGTCAACCATACAAATAATTCTGAAGGTTTCCCAACATGAGAAAGTCTAGATAACAAATATTCTACATTGCATTCTACAACAAACTCACCTCTTACGACCTATGCTACCGAGCTCAACTCTCCACAATTCATTCTAAGTGCCTTTTGATTTAGTCAGGGGGGTTTTTGTGTTAGATGTAGATATTGCTATACAAGAAATTAATATAGAAAAAACCAAAGTAGATCTATAGTATTAGTTAAAGTCATCTTAGTTGATTGTTTTTAAAATCGACTCCATATTCAAAAATTACATGCATATGTCTCACATTTTTAATGTTAAAGGATCCAGAGAGCCAATTAAATGATCAGCATGCAACATCAATACTTAGACATATGAATAGATTACATTGGTCAAGTTATCAAATATTACTACTGTTTCAAATTCTAAAAGTGATCAGTTAGAAATTGTGAAAGTGTCATTGGTAGTCAAATGAAAATACTATTACGATGTCAATACATTCCAAAAGTCATTATGTCTAGGAATAACCATAATTGTGGAGTATGTTATTCATTCATATCATCTAAACCCATTACTAGTGTCTTTAAATGTCATTTTGAATAAATAATGAGCATCTTGTAGTAAAATTCACTATCAAAAAAATACCAGAGGACACAAATGGTAGAATCCCCAATTAAGGTTTGTAAAATTGAGCTCCATCTTCTTTCAGCTAAAGTAGCAGTGTCATTCGGAACCATAAAAATTAAAGGAAACAATAGAGGGACAACGAGGGTGATCAGTGCCCTTGTTACTCAATAATGATGGGGCCACATTTTGGTATGTCAAGATGTCATTTCAGGAAAGTTGTGTAGTTTATTGGATGGAATTTTAAAATGATAGTATGGTTTTATTCCCCTATTATGATTGATCATGAGGAGAATGTGTATTTTCCACAATTGAGAACAGTCTACCATAAAAATAGTAGGGCACCCTAAATTGGAGGTAAAATTCTGACTTTTGAGATCTTGTTCGACTTTCAAAATACTTCTAACATCGATCAACCAGTGAAAGAGCAAAATTGGAAGTGAAGGAAGGAAATATTGAAGGTTTGCATGTGCTTAAACATGGTGGACAGCATTGAAATCATGGTGTAATGGGATTCTTATGGTGAATCAGCATTGGTCATGTGTAGCAAGATACCTAAACATGTAAAAATGGGCCTATGTAGTTAAGCTAAAAGGGGGAGACCTAGAAATTATGTAGAATAACGATTCAATTTCTAATTCTTGAGATCATGATTTCTTCCAAAGTTTTCACTAAGGCCCACAAAACGTTTTAGACACATTTCATATTTAATAAGTTCTTCATTGGCGTGATTATTTATAAGGATTGTTACATAATTTGACTTTCTTAACTGTGACTGCTTATAGTAATTTTTTCTCTAGCACTAGAAAGTAAGAGAAACAACTTCCCAATAGAGATGTTGGTTTGTTATTTGGCTATATTGGGACACTGTACATAGACTTGTGTGTATGTTAAAGTAGAAATCAGGTGGTAGTGCAAATCCATGCCCATAACCTTTAATAACAATTAAAGCCCTAAATCAAAACTTACTGCCAAAAAAATTCCTTCCACTTAGAAAAAAGAATGCCAATAATAGCCATGCTTTAATATGTACTTAAGATCCCATGGGAAGGGGGTGCGAGGGATGAATCTTATGTTAAATTTTAGCTAAAAATTTGGTACCTTTTAATAACATGTTTTGAAATGTGCTTTTTTTTTAATTTTGTGAACTTTTACAAGGTGTCATTACATTTGTTCACTCATTGTTAGCATCTATGTCTCTCACATAAAGTAAAGTTAGAAAATACCCTCAGCAACAAAAGAGAACTTTATACAGAACAAGATGGTATAGAAAAAATATTTGAACAATATCAATTCTAGCATAACTTCGGAATAAGGTCTAGTACCTAACAATTCAAAATTACTATAAAAAAGTTTCCATGAAATCTCGCATTACAGGGGCAAGGAACTAGAAACCGATATTTCCATTTTCCCAAGTGGGGTCTTACATTTTACTCCCCTTAAGGAATCATCATCCTTGATGTGACGTACACAGAAGGAAGGAAAAGTGATAAGCAACAAGGAACAAATAAATACAAAAGTACACCCTATGGTTAAAATTTAAGTCATTAAAGCATGACCATGGGGTAATCTTAGAAACATTTTGATAGAAGGTTTAACTTTCAATGTTCTGCGAAGATTGGGCAGTTCCCTCTTATTCATTATTAATTAGTCCTTTTCTATTTACATTATTCCTAATTCAATGTTCTTTAAAATTTAGGGGAACTTTGTTGTAGAGTTTTAGTTTTATTATTCTTTTGGGTTCCCATGATGAACTTAAAATGTTATCACAAGGACTTATGATTCATCAAGCATAATTTTACATACTTTTATGATTGTACCGCACCACAAGAGCTTAACCAAATTATGGAAGAGAATAGATATGATCCACATAACCTAGTACCTATCACACATCTATGACCAAAATATAATACTTGAACAAAAGTGTACTACAACAACAAGAAATTCCCACAATTCCACATATGAATATTTCACATAACTCAGAACAATAGCATCAAATAAATAGTTTCAACAAGGGCATTCAAAACCATATCCACAACATCACAAAACATATCCTACTAACATAAGTAACACATACATCACAGAACCACTCCCAAGATATCACAACTCAACATATATCCCGAAGCATCAATCATACATTCAAATATCTTATAGCTCCTCAAGTCTCTTATGTGATCCCTCAAGTCAATGCCCAATGGGCCATTAAAACTCCTATGTCATGACTACTTTAAAGATCCTTTTGGGAAAAACATATTAATTTATTATGGATTCCCTTTTAACTTTAAAAATGATATGGGAACTAACTTTCTTAGTTATATTGTTCATATATTACTCTACGAATTTATGATTGTGCTCCACAGGACTATTCCTATTCACCCCCAAGACAATGTAATAGAGGAGGCATTCAACAAGACCAATTTTCTAAGTATTGAAAGTATGACAATGAAAATGATTAATGTTGGTTTCTATTACTTTTTGGACTTTAATTCCTAAAACTTGTGGCCTTGTCAAGGTCATGTCTAGTGATTTATATTGATGTTGGTTATTATTTATATCTTCTATTATTCATCTTTAGTATTGTAATGCCCACAATTTTCTACTCTCAAAAAAAATAGAACTAATAAATTAATAGTCAAGTTTACGGTAATAAATATATATTTTTGTTTAAAAGTGTTTACAAGGTTAGGCATTTTCACAATTAATAAATTTCTCAGATAGAGACTTTCTACACAAGCTTGTGAACAATGAAATTAGATTAATAATTAAATATTATAATTTACTTCCTAAGCTATATTTATAGTTTAAGGCTTCTACTAAGCTCCATTAGTTAAATTAGTTATTAAGTACCAAGGTTACCTTATTTTCTAACTCAAAGGTTTAATTGTTTTACCTAGCCACTAAGTGGCCCCATTCACCCCATTACCCATGTTCTTTATTTTTATTTAAAAATAGATTCCACAAAATGCCTTCCCAATTAAGTGAGGTAGGGTTTAATTTGGGCCATAGGATTGAATTTATCTTAGCTCTTCGATTTAGGTTACCCTAAATTTCCCTATGGTTTCCTTTTTAATTTCTATTTTCCCCAAACAACCTCATTTGGTCTTTTCTTATTTATAGGTTTTTGGGAAGAGGAGGAGGAGGAGGAGCTATAAGAGCAAGGAGAAAAATCAAGGAAATTTTTTCTCTTGATATTAGTTGTAAATAGTTTCATCTTGTAATATTGCACATTTGTTAGATGTAGATATCCTACCATGGATTTATTTTGTTATTTAACGAAATCATTTTCTTGTTTTTGAGTTCAACTATTTGAGAAACCCAAATTAATTTTAAATCCATGATTTTGACACATTTGGGTTTCATAAAATATATTGGAAGGCTTGAAAAAATAAATTTAATTGATTCCTAGTTGCTAGAAGTTTCCTTGTTGTGGTCTTAAGCTTAGATTTTACTTAATTTTAAAGCTGGTCCTTTAACGAATGGAATTTTATTCTTCCGTCAAAAGTTACAAAACCACCATCCTACATAGGCTGATCGTCCTATGACCACCTCCCTACATGGGGAGGGGGGGTTCACTGACCACTGCTCTGTGCTGAGCGACAGTTTTAAAACCGCTGCTCTGCATAGGGTGGCAGTTCTGTTCTCTGATACATAACCTTTAACAATGCATTTTTTCAATAGTTTTTTCTCTTAAGTTGCATTTTTTAATGAAATATTAATTTTAAGGAGGTATCCTCCATTCATTTGTTGTTAGACTGATAGTATAATCTAGTTTCCTAGTTTTAATTACATAACATCAACTCAATCTCTATTCTTCATTTTACAATAAAATGTAAAATTAAGTATAACATTACTATAATTCATTATATTTTACATATTCCTTTTTTCCAACAAAATCAAAAATAATTCAACACACTTCCTTTCAACACATCTTTGTTTTTTTCCAATTATACATGTATATATATTTCAACTTTAAATACATACAACTATAAGAGAGTTTAATTTGAAGAAAACCAAAAAACTTAATCTTCCTTTCAGTATAACATTACAATACCAATATGAAAAATACAAGTTATCATATCATTAATTTAAAATACAAGGCCATCAAATCCATTTCTTTCCTTAAGAATAATCCTTTCCTAACAAGGTAATCAACCAAGAGTTATTTATACATTCACTAAATCACTTCAACTTAGAATAAATGAAAATATTATGTAGTGCTCGCTTCCCTTCAACACCTTGTGATATTGATCCTGATATTGCTGATTATATTATGGACATTGTTATAGTTTGATTTAGTATAATGTTAGATGTTAGATCATGGTTTATTGTGGACTTTCATTCATATATGGTACATGACGATTATTGGAAACTTTTTATATATTGATGTTGATATACTATTTGACATGGTTATATTATAGATGTTGTTTGGACATGAGATAATTGGATATTTTGAGTATACCTAAAAAGTGGAATTAATTTGATGATCATATAGTTGTTTGATAAAAATTGTAAATGATATTGTTATTTTCCTTGATGATGGTGTGATTCATATGTATATATAGTTTTGGAATTATATTTATATTCATTTTTGATGTTTTGATGCGGACCACAAGGCTGAAGGAGGTATTTTTATTTTGCATGTTAAAAATATTACAACAAACATCCAGGGATTGGAGACCAACCACATTGGAATTCTAGATGAATTCAAAAAGGTCACTGTGCCAACTTGTATTTGTTTGTGTGTCTTGGATTTTTTTAGGGACTCCCATGGGGGGGGAATCACCTTTGAATATGACCAAGGGACATTTTGTTTTTCTTTTATTTGGTCTTTTGTTAATGTTGTATGTGTTTTTATAAGTGACGTGTTTTCCTTTTTTTTTTTATTTAATTAAATTGTGATTTATAATGTGAGTAATCATGTTGTTAAGTTGTTTAATTAAATTATGTCATGAGAATGTAATTAATAGAGTTGTTGGTCTTGGTTTAAGTGTTGTAAGAGATGTGTAAGTGATGTGTAAGTTGATTTTAGAGTATGAAAGACTCCACCTTCTTAGAAATTTGAATTTTTCCTTAGAGGTTGATTATGGAGGCCTTGTGGGACAAGTTAAACTTGTCCCATACCCTCTTAAATTTATTTACCAACCATACCTATGGTTAGAGAGTAAAATTTAGACTTTCATTATGCATTGTTGTAAGTCAATTTGTAATTTTTAATTGCATTTTTCTTAAATGTTTTTAATTTTAGTCCTTCGGAGTGTGGGCTTGTTTTAGAGTGTGTAAGTAATCTGTCATATTATTCACCCCACTTTTTTATTATTTCTTGGAGAATGAAGTTGACTTTGGTGTTGGAGTTGAGGATATGTGATGTGGCATCCTACATAGATCCACCTCATCCTCTTCTCTTCCCTCTTCTATATATTCAAACTCCCATGCTTGTTTTTGGGTTACTTCACCTCAGAATGCTTCATTTTGGGTAAATTATTTTGTTGTTTGAGAACTGTTGCTTTGGAGAGGTTTGAAGATTGTTGAATGATTGTGCTTGGAGGATATTTTAGATTGATTGCATTAGAATAAAAGCTTGTTGTTTTTGAACTTGGAATACATCCATCATGGAAAGGTAAGAGCTTGGCTCTTGTTATGCTCTTCTTTCATTTTTATGCTTATGTGAATGGTTGAGTGTGTGAATGTGTTGTTTTATTCGTTGGCTAGTTGGGTAGATGGCCTAGGAAAGATGTAGGAGAAGACTATGGGGATTCTTGTGGGGAGACATAAGTGTTATGGGGAGGTATAAGTGTGGAGGGAGTTGGGATTTCGATTCCACCTTGCAAAATAAATAGATTACATTTTCTTTACTCATTGTGGGGTGCCATAAGAGGTTGGGGAGGAATAAGGAAATGGGACGAATAATGGGTACTTGGGAGAGGAATAAGGGTACTTGGGGGAGGAATAAGGGCATGTCAGGCCTTCAAATGATATATTTTTGTGGTTTGTTCTGAGGTGGTGATACCCATTTCCCCTTGGGAGGTATAAGAATCATCCCCCATAGTTTCTTGCTCCTTTGGCTTGCATGAGGAAACCTGAGTGTTGTTTGTTGTCTTTATCAATAAATTTTGAATTAAAATAGGAAATATTGTATTTGGGATATCCCAAGCCTAATATTTCCATGAGTTGAATCATAATTCTTATTGCATTGTGGTTGGGGATCAAAGACAACAAACAATAAGGATCACTTATCCTCCACATTGCCGAACGCCCGTTTGGCCTTATGAACTAGAGATTGTAGCCTTTCTCCCTGATTTTGTTGTGACAAAACCATCACAAATGGAGGATACATCACATACATACACTACAGTACAGGACATACATACATACATTCATACATACATACATGACATATATATATATATATATATACTTATCCCACTATGAAATGATTTCCTATTTTATATTCAAAATTTATCGATGGAAAGACAACAAACAATAATAGTCAACACCTCCACAGTTGCCGAACGCCCATTATGGCCTTATGTAACTAGGATTGTAGTTTTGTAAACAGTACAAAACCATCACAAATACATATATTGACCTGGTATGTTTATATTCTAATAACCAATCAATCTATAAGTAATGAAGTAGTATATATACTCATATATAGTCTAAAGGACCATATCCTAAGTGTAGATCTGCTCAGATGGTCTTCGTTTTCATATGGAAATATACGTGCTGATATATAGTATAAAAGCTAAATGGTTTAATTTAATGGGGAAGGTGGCTACGGTTGAGCACCGACCCAATGCTATAGGGCGAGCTGTTAGTTGGTAAGGCCTCCACCTGAGCTATGGTCAAAACTGTACGTTGGCATACAAAATTTTGAATGGCTGTGAGTTGAAAACCATACTAGGATGTGGTTAGATTTGATTGGGAATGAATTTCATATATCACCAGTTGGTAAATGGGCCACCTGGATATGTGAACAGGTGATGGAGAATAGTCTGCCATCCTATAATTGGTGACTGATAAATTTGGAAGATTGGATGAAAAAGTACAGAGCAACCCTAAAACAGGGAAATACTGGAGTGGAATACCATGTTTCATTACTTGGTAATGATCAAAACAATCCCAACAGACCTCAGGTGAAGCGAGATAGCTTCTCGAGGAAGCTACATACCAAACTGTCAATTCGGGCTCAAATAATTTCACAATCGTTCATTTTCAAATTGGTTACCCTTTTCTCACTCTTGGGAGATCAATGCAATGGAAATAACCCTAGGAAGCTATTTTCAAGTAAGCTGGTCTAAGAAAACTACTGCATGTCTATTTGTCAAATGGTATGTGATCTTTTTTTGGGATATTTAAGAACAAATTATATGAGTTGAACAGTCGAGTTCAGGGTTTAAGCGGTCAAATTGGAGATATGTTTTCTTCAACTTGAGATTTCTGGAGCACTTGTGGAAGTTTGCTGGGAAGTATTACACTTGGAGTGCAAATTGGACTTGGATAAAGTCTTGAGGAGAGTCCTATGCAAATTTCCAAACAGGAAGCTCCCAGTCGAAAGTTTTTTTCTTCCCCTGAAGTTACACTTTATTTATGGCTATAAAAATGGATCTAACTGTTTAAGATTTAACTTTCATGAAACCTTCTCAGTGTTCGAAAATCATGGGTTAAGTGTGGTTAATCGATTTTGTGCGTTATATCCCAAAATGATATCTGAATCTTATATAGAGTCCCTAAAATTTCTTTGGTTGTATTTAAGGCCCTGAGAATACATTCTTGTTGATGGAAATTATCTAGCTCTGAAATAAATATTGGGGAAAAATTTCTACATTATGGCTGCATCCCCGTAGGCATGTGAGTAATCATGTGATATGCCAAATGGCTTAATGAGGCTTTGTTTGAGGTGTTTAGTTTTTTTTTACTCTATATGCAGGTTAGGCGAAATTACCTAATTTGAGTTTCGTTTCCTAGTTTCCTCCGTAGCCTCGATCGTCCCGTAGCCAATTATGATCTTCCACATTGCATTGAATGAATCTATTCGACAGGAAGTATGGGTGAATTTTATCATTGTGTTACCCTAAATCTGGGTATTAATAATTGTTATTTTTGTTGACTAGTATGAGGACTGAATCCCCAGATTGAGTTTAGGAGGTGCCACGTGTTTTGGGTATAATAAACTAAACCCATATGGGGTTTATGCGCTTACGCATAAGGATGGATTGTTTTGCCCAATATTCGGATGAAAATATCACATTGAAACTATATTTGCCACTTAGGTTATTAATTACTGTGTCTGATGAGAAGAGATTGATCTCCAGATCCCCATTGATCTGACTCGTCTTCCAATGGTTAAATATTTATAAACGTGACCCGCAGACCTACCCTTCGGGAAAATTTTACTTCCCTAAATTCACCGCATAGTACCTTGGGTGGAATGTTTCCTCCCATAGTATACCATCCGTCAAGTTAAGCTTATTATTTTGAAATACAAGGATATATACGAGGACTATATATATATATCACTGGATATAGGTGATATATATACTATCCTATATATATGGATATATATATCATATATATATCATAGTGCATCGATTGTGGGTAAAGGAGATTTTGAATCTCTTAAGCCTGTCAAAGGAGTGCTATGCGTTACTATATTTCAATCTGAACCCTGTTCATACATATATTCTATCATGTAATTTTTTAGGCCACTGTATAATTGCATAATGGACTTGGTAATGGGAAAAATGTGAGGACCCTCAGATTGACTGTGTAAGTTTAGAAGACTTCTTATAATTTATACTGGTGATTAGATTTTCTGGTTCAATAGGAACCTGGTTGCGGTGGTTTTTTGAAATAACTAAGGAAACTTATCCCAAAATTTTTCTGAGGTAATTCCTAGGTTATTCTATGGGTCTTAAAAGGGTTATTTAATAATTCATTACACTATGAAGTGGATCATTGCATGGCCTCGAATGAAATCATTGGACTATGCTATGTGTGGATAGTTGAACTATATTGATTATAATCATGAGGATTGTGTGGAACTTGTGTTTAGCTGAATATTCACTTTTGACTAAATGAGTAAAATAACCCTACTCTGACTAATTTGATATTTGAGTAAACATGAAAGTCTTATTTTTGAAACTTAGTTAGTTTATTACTAAATCTCGTCTTGGTCCGTGCAGGTAGACATAGATGGGATGAATGGACCATTCCAAATAGACATTTTTACGCGAATTTCCAATCGAAATATTATTAGGTTGTAGTTTGAAATTTTGTGATAGATTATTTATATGATCACTCTAGGATGGTAAAGCCACTTTACACCTTATTGTTTCATTGTGATGGCACGTACTAATAGACATGACAGATAGACATCTTATCAGTCTTCTGGAACCTGTGTTCGACAAGAAATGATGATACGACCTTCCAGAGACCTTGATATGGTGGGGTCAACCATAGCAGAGTCACTCGTATATGTGGATTGTGAGACTGAGTTGTGCTCTGTGACATAAGAGATAGGTATCACAACCCTAGAATTATTTCTGAGCAATGCAGAGAGGCCTAGGGAAAATTAGACCAAAACTGCACACCATATCAGAGAGATCCTAGTAAAATATCATGGCATCAAAATTTCTTAGGTGACAAAGGCTGGTCCTTCAAGTAGAATCAATGGTTACTGAGCTTGCAACGGGTGATTCAAGCTCTGTCCTTGTTCTAACAACACAAAAGCTCATATAATCTAATCCATCTTCTGAATGGATGGAGTAAATGATAAAATGCCAAGGACTGAAGAGACAGACAAGGTCCATAGGTTATTCATAGTTGGTTTGATTGTGGAGCTTTGATCCGAGGAGTGGAGCACGAGGAGATCATTTTTCAATATAGGATCATCCAGGAGAAAAGATATGGATGAGATCCATGACTCTCACAAAGGAAAACATCTCTTAATAGTATTTGAGTATCGAGTTAGAATGATTACTGGATGTACTATAGTATGTCTTAGTACAAGCAGGGATGAACAGGTGTGAATGGCATAGCTTCATTCAAGGCTAGAATAATGACATTGGAGGTATGAGCTTTGAGATCCATTTCCAGATAGGAAATTAGAATGTGGCCATCAATAAGTTCTACGTAGATAAGAATCGCTAGTGACTCTGGGCTAATCACCTCGCATAATTGAGACCGAGTTTACTACCCACATTCCTATGAATGATGCACAAATTGATAAATATTGATGGGGTTAGCTCCTGACATCCTCGGGGTTGACATTGATAAAAGAGACAGACAAATATATATAGACCATAACAGTATGTTTAACTAATTGAAGTCCCGCCCACCTAATACAGATGCTCCAAAAAGGATGAGATTACACGGAGGGGCCGAAGGTATGAAAGATGACATTTTTTTGATGGTGAGGCTCTCGATCTAGGGAAGAAAAATCACCCTTTGAGCTCAGTTAGAAAGATCTCTGTATTGAAATTACTAGTATAATTCAGATTATGAGTAGCAACATAACACCAAATAACATAATATTTCAGAATAATGATCTCAATATGCAATTGTAATAGCTTCGTCACTTCGAGGGGAAAACCTCCAAACCATATAATAAGACTCAAATTCTCAAATGATAATGAACTACTACCTATAATACCCTATATATACTATTCATATGCTATGGCCATCACCAAGGTCGACCTATTAAGCATGAGAAAGTATAAATGATATAATAAAATGATATGGTAAGCCACAAGTCGGCTACTCATATCCTAATACAAGCAATAGGTTAAGGGCGTAGCATGCCCTTCCCCTTCAAACCAACATTTTCCTCAACGTTGAATAATACTGGATGTTGCTACAGAAAACCTTCATCCTCCCAGGTGGCATCTTCTATGCTCAGATTCTTCCACTTGATCAGATATTCCTTAATGTCTCTGGTTCTCAGCCTCTTAGTACGTGTTTGCAGAATCTTCTCTAGCTCCAAAATGATTCTTCCTTCCTCGTCAAGTTCTAGTAACTCTATCTAGGCTTACAAATTTATGTCCAATAACCTTCTTCAGGCATGAAACATGGAATAATGGGTGTATGTGTGAAGATGGAGGCAACTCTAGTTTATAAGCAACACTGCCAATTTTTTGTAGAACCTGATAAGGGCCATAATATTTAGGAGCAAGTTTGTTGTCCTTTTTCTATTGCTTTAGGGACATCTGTTTGTAAGGATGGAGACATACAAAAACCCATTCACCAATTTCAAAATTTCTTTCACTACGGTGTTGATCTACTTGTTGTTTCATCCTGTTTTGTGCTAATGCTAAATTCTCCTTCAAACTAGCCAAAACCTGTTGTTGATGTTGAATGTGTTCCTCAACATCTCTGACCTTAGTTTGCACCCTCAAGGAGGAAGTGATAGAAGGTGGATGGTAACCATATAATGCTAAAAATGGGGTCATTTGAGAAGAGGTATGAAAAGATGTGTTATACCACCATTCTGCAAGTGGTAGCCATTTAATCCACCTTTCCTACTTATCTGATACAAAACAACGTAGATACCCCTCTAAGCATTTGTTGACCACTTCCGTTTTCCCATCAGTTTGAGGATGATAAGATGAACTGTGAGCTAGCTGAGTACCCAAACATGAAAATAATTCTGTCCAAAAATTACTTGTGAAAATAGGATCATGATCACTTACAATTATCTTTGGGGTTCCATGTAGCCTTTGAACTGTCTCCAAAAAAATAGCTGCGACTGTACTAGCTGCAAATGGATGTGATAGGGCACAAAAATGGGCATATTTTGTGAGCCTATCCACAATCACGAAAATAACATTCTTACCCTCTGAAAAAGGCAATCCGGTGATGAAATCCATGGAGACCTCCTCCCATCTCTGGCTAGGAATTGGTAAGGGTTGCAACAGACCTGATGTCTCTTAATTGTTTCCCCTTTGTTCTGTTGGCACACTAAACACTCTGATACAAAATTTTGTACATCCCCCTTGAGTCCTTCCCAAAATAATTCTCTTTTTATTCTATGATATGTCTTCAAAAACCCAGAGTGTCCTCCAATAGGTGAGGCATGTAGCTCTGCAAGAATCTTATGCTTCAACTCAGAATCTTTACTCAAGTATAACCTATCCTTGTACCATAGGGCATTACCTTTCCACTCAAATTTGTTAGATTTCATAGATCCTTGCTTGATATTCTGTATTAGAGATTGTGTATCCTTATCTTGATCTCATTCCAATCTTGCTTCATCCACCCAATCGGCCATCAACATGGACATTCCACATAGTAAGGCATTTGTGGATGTATCCCTTCTGGACAACGCATCAACTACTACATTTTCTTTACCCTTTTTGTATATGATTTCAAAATCATAACCCAACATTTTGTTTACCCACTTTTGTTGTTCCTCAGATGATAACCTTTGCTCCAAAAATTATTTGAGACTATCATGATCATTTTTTACCTTGAAGTGTCTACCCATGAGATAGGGCCTCCATTGCTTGACCGCATGAAGAATAGCCATCATTTCTTTCTCATAGATCGGTTTGAGTAGATATTTTCCTTTGAATTGGAAACTCTCAAATGCAATTGGTCTTCCTTCTTGCATTAGAACTACTCCCAATCCTGATCCTGAAGCATCACATTCAACAATGAAGGTTTTTGAGAAGTTGGGAGTAGCCAAAACTGGGGTGCTACACAAGGCTTCCTTCAGCTGCTCAAAGGATTTAGTGGCTAAGTCTGTCCAATGGAAGGCATCCTTCTTTAGCAATGTAAGTGAGTGGGGTTGCTATTCTACCATATCCCGCACAAATCTTCTGTAGTACCCTGTTAGTCCTAGGAACCCACGAAGATTTTTGAGAGTTTTTGGGCCTTGGCCATTCCACCATAGCTTTGATCTTTTGAGGATCAACTTTGACGCCTTCATGGGATACAATGTGACCCAAGTACTCTACCTCTTGTACACCAAAAGAACATTTAGATGGCTTTGCATATAGAGAGTATGTTTCTCCAAAACTTCCAACACTTTATTTACATGTTGTAAGTGTTCTTCCCATGTCTTACTGTAAATCAATATGTCATCAAAGAAAACTAATACAAATTTCCTTAAAAATGGCTTGAAAAATAGTGTTCATCAAGATTTGAAAGGTTGAAGGCACATTTGTAAGACCAAAAGGCATTACCAAAAACTCATAATGGCCCTCATGAGTCTTGAAAGCCATTTTATGAACATCTTCCTCTTTTATTCTAATTTGATGGTACCCCGAACGAAGATCTAATTTTGTGAAATAAATAGCACCATGCAATTCATCAAGTAAATCATCAATTACTGGAATAGGAAACTTATCTTTGATGGTGTACTTGTTGAGTTCTCGGTAATCTAGACACATCCTCCATGTTTCATCCTTCTTACGTACCATGACCACTGAGTGAAGAATATGCACTCTGGCTAGGCCTGATGATACCTGCCTTCAACATTTCCTGAACCATTTTCTCGATCTCACTTTTCTGGGAATATGGGTATCTGTATGGTCTGATGTTAGGTGTTTAGCTCCCTAGAATCAACTGAATGGCATGATCATGATCCCTAACTAGTGGTAGTCCCTTTGGAATTGCATTAAAAATAGATGAGTGAGCATTCACAATCTTCTGAAGATCGGGGTGGCATTGAAGACTATGTATTTTGTACTTCTATGGAAAATAGCTTTGCTATAAAGCCATCCACTCCTTTTCTGAGAACCTTCTGCATCTAATGAGAGCTAATAATCTATGGAGACTTAGCTACCATCCCATTCAATTGTATTGTTCCTTCCATCTGAATGAAATCGCATGAACAATTCTTGGAAATTCATCTCTATAGTACCTAAGGTTGTGAGCCATTGGACCCCCAAAACAATATCTACCCCTCCCATAGAAATAGAAAACATAGGTGAGTCTAACATGTAGTCTCCCATGGAAAGCTTGATACTATGGCACTTTCCTGTGCACTTGACTGTCCCACCATCCGCAATCATAACTTGCATTTCTGGAGCTGGGTAAATAAAACAATTGAGGTAGGCAGCTAACTTACTATTTATGAAGTTATGAGTACTCCCCGAGTCAATCAACACCGTCACCTTATATTTTTTGAGATAGCCAATAACCTTGAGTGTTTGAGGAGTACTAATACCTGACAATGCATGGTAAAGAAATTGTAGGTTGGTGATCCTCTACTTCATCTTCTACTGGTTCCTCAGCCTCTCCTATAATTTCAGCTTCCTCATCATCCTCATTACCTCTTTCAATATAGAACAACTTCTTCTCAGCACATTTATGTCCCAGTCCATATTTGCTATCATAGTTAAAACATAATCCTTTTTCTCTCTTTTCTTCCATTTGTTGAGGAGTCAATCTAATTGGCCTAGCAAATGAAGGGGAAGAGATACTACGGTCTCTGGTGTTAATGAAAGGTGGCCTCCTACTACAAATAACTTTTTCCTCTTGCACGACATGTGCCATGATAATAGAATCAGAAAGCTTGATTGGATTAAACATACGTACCTCATGCTCGATGTGGTCCTTAAGACCCCCAAGAAATAGGTCATTCAGATTCTCTTCAGGAATATTCTCCACCCTTAAGGATAGGTTCTAGAATTAATGCACATAATCTTTGACTGATCCTATTTTTTTGTAACTTTGCTAATTGACTAAATTAGTTCTCTGAAACACTGGAACTATAATGCAATTATGCAACTCCTCAGTAAAAACTATCCAAGTGACACCGAGACCATTCTTCTACCTCTGAGCACATAACCATCGATACCAAACAAATTGGTCTGGTTCAAGATATAGGGATGCCAATGTCACCTTTTATCTTGATGGTGTTTGATGTAGCTCAAAGAAGTTCTCCATTTCGATTTATCCAATTCAGGGGATCTTTACCATCAAATTTGTGCATATCCACTTTCGGCATCATGTTTCATGTGGTTGCGAATAAGTTAGATTCTGATTGGGCTGGAAAAGTGATCCAATATGGTTATTTTGTCCATGATTTTGAGCTGAAGATCCTCCTTGGTTGATATGGGATGGATTTGGGCCATACTATTTACCCTTTACATGTTGCATGATATCATCCAACCGATGATTGATTTGGGCTATGTCTCCTTTAGAGGCCATCTCAGATTGTACATTTCACAGCTCATACTCAAGTTGGCTCACCTTATGATCAACTGAGGTAAACCCTAGTGCTGAGGAATCTTTATTTACCCCTTCTAACTCCATCCCTTCTATCACTACCCCATCTTTATCTAGATGTGTGTTACCCGGAGTAACCAGATTCTTTTTTGCTCTTGTGGAAGGCCCCATCTTGATGTCAAACCTTAAGGTTTAGGGTTTAGATACGATTTCTGCCGAGAGTCATAGAAAAATCACAGAGAAGATACTAATGACTATTTTTTTGAGAGATTTTTGAAAATGTAGAATAAATTGAAAATTTTCCACAATTTACACCCTAGGGAGTGATTTTATGAGTTAAAAACCTAAATTTGGTAATGTAACTCCTCTTGCAAAATGGCGTCAAAAAATTCTGAAATTTTCAGTGGAACATTACTTGAAATTCTTTCACAACTCTAGGCATAAAAATATATCACATCACCCCTATTTCTACTGGTTCCTATTTTTCGATCTATGAGTATGAGTAAACCCAAAAAATTCAGGGTAGCAATCTTCTTTCCCTTGTTTCAAATCTTGCCCAGTATTGCATTTGCTCTGACGTTACCACTCAGAGTAATGAAACTTTGTTGTGTATGCATCACTTTTCAGACATCAGTTCAATGCGAATAGAACTCTTTCATGGTATCACAAGTTGGTTTCATAATAAACGTGCACTCTTCGTTTCTCAATATGCAATTAAAATAGCTTCGCCACTTCGAGGGGGCAACCTCCAAACCATATAATAAGACTCAAATGCTGTAATGATCACGAAATACTACCTATAATCCCCTATATATACATATTGGATATGCTATGGCCATCACCAAGGCCATTGACCTATTAAGCAGTAAGAAAGTATAAATGATATAATGGTTGGATATGGTAATCCAGCTAAGTTGGCTATTTGGATATCCTAATACAAGCAATAGGTTAAGTGGCTGTAACATTGTTTTCGACATCGGTTCTCGTGTGTTTCCCTGCTAGTCATGTGTATCAAATTCAACTGGTTTCGGTAAAACGAAGCAGCTCGTTCATTTATAGCAATGGACCTATTATTACTGGTCTGGGTTCTTTGGTATTTCCTCGTGTAAGTTTTTTCGATTATTATTTTGGAATCATGATAATTTTCTTAATAGTTTGCTCCTGGAGTCGTTGTGCGTGTTTTTGGGGGTTTGTGCATGTGTGCAAGGTTGCATCTTCTTTGTACTCACCATATTTCATTTTTTTTGGTAAACATCTTGGTGGAAAAACCCCTCATGTTTTTTACAAGATACTCACATTGTGTGCACTGTTTATGCTTGACAGTTACTCTTGCAAAACCTTCTATCACATGGACATCTCAGTTTTTCCTGTGGTGCTATCACGTGGTTTACACAGTCATGGTGATGTCCTTTCTTTGGCTCGTGCTAAGTGATCTTGAACAACCTTTATCAACTCATGGCACTGTCATGTTCTAGCTTGACTGCCGACATCTGCACTTTTTCTAACCTGGGTTTCTCTCTACCTGGAAGCATATGCAACGAGCTTGTAACTTGTGCTCATACATGTCCTTAGTTTGATTTTTTATAACATGGTGACTGCATTTTCTCCTGTTGTTTCGACCTATGCGTTTAAACCTGTGGCTCCATGTGTTTTTCTATTACCTGTTTTAACATACTGTTTTCAACTGGTGTATCCTTAGACCTAGCATTAAAACCTACAGTATTCAACATTGGGCGTTGGATTATCTCCATATACAAGCTCGTTTTCTCAACTCGTGGCACCTGGTTCAGTCCATTGTGCTCGGACTGTGTGTTGTTCCATCCACCACTGCTTGGCTCTAACCTATGGTCGATGCTTTGACTAAGTGGTTGTGATGTTCGTGGTGATCTCTGGAGGATCCTCGTTGCTCATATCCTTCACCTAGGCTACCATCTTGCTTGAATCGTTACTCTGTCGACTTGACAGGTTCCTTTGACCCAACTCATGTAGATAGTTGCGCTAAAACTTAGCCTGCACAACTCCACGGCCATTTCACCTACCTTCTCTACACATACGCCCTCCCACTCAGCGGCTTCCTCAGTAACAACTCGTGTTTGCATTCAATGGCCTCCTATCACTTCTTAAAAAAAAAGGATTTCTTATTAGAAAATCAATCACATTTTTAAATAGGTTTAATGTGTACAACATTTACATTGACATTGTAATTGGCTTTTTGGATAGTTTTTTGGCTTGTTTTAATTAACCTTCCTTCGAGTGACAAAGACAGAGGGTGAGGTCCGAGGTTGGTAGGTGGCTAATCCCCCCTCGCAATTAAAACAAACCCTATCTAAAATTTGATGCCATTTCCAATGAGCATACATACAACACCCTTTACATGTGTTTAGGGCAATTTTTTAATCCATTTGCAGGCTTATTAGCATTTTTTCATCAGTTGTGGGAATTGGTTTTTGCTATAACTTTTGACTCGTTGGTCAGTTTTGAGAACTTCTTTAGTCAAAGTTGCATGTTTTTTTACACTCTAGTTGATGGGATTATTAGTTTTGTAAACACACTATTTTTATAAAATGCCACATTCTGGGGGGTGTTTTGTATTGCTTAATTCAACTCATTTTTTCTTGAGCTTTGTTCTATTCCTTTTTGGTGGACTTGTGAGCGCATCTGCCATAGTCTTACAAAAAAGGGATTCTTTCGTGTGACGTGAGATGCTATTTCTCACAAAGCTCTTTCTTCCACCTCTTGCTTCTCTCTTTCTGTGCTTTCTTGCAATTTCGATCTGTTGCGCCCTACGAACCTTGATTGTTGTCTCCACCATTGCGCGTTATTAAGCTAATTGCAAGGTGAGTGACAACCTGGTTCTCAGAACACAGTCACATCTGGTTGTAATCAATGCACTAAATTATAAAGTGCCAAACTCAGGGGGGTGTAATTTTGTTCTGGGGTGGTTGTTTCCTTTCTCTCTCCTTCCTTCTACATTCCTTGGTTCTATCTCTTCATTATGGATATCTCTAAAATACCAGTGCTCACACCTTATAATTTCTTCGAATGGAAATCTAAAATTATATTAGTTTTGCGAAGTAAAGGGTTATACTGAGTTACCATGGGGTTAGAGACCGAACCTACTGATGAACCCAAAGAATCTAAATGGTTCAACCGTTGTGATGAAGCCTTAGGTATTATCTGTATGTCCATCTCTCCCGACTTGCTCTTCCACATCGAAGCTTCCTCAACACCTGATCAAGCGTGGAAAACGCTCGATGATATGTTTGGGAAGCAAGATGACATGAGAGCGCAGGAGTTGGAGAACAAACTACTAGGGTTAAACCCTAGTGACTTTGAAAACCTACAGGCCTTCTTCTAAAAATTTGTCCACACTAGAATGCTTCTAAAGGAATGTATAGTGGATAAGAAAGAATCTCAATTGATCTTGTCGATTATTTCTAAGTTAGGTCCTGAATACTCTGTTTTCATTTCAACTTTTCACGCCACGAAAGCCGCCTTGGGTAGTACTTGGACTATGCCCTCCTTTGAAAGTTTTTCGTCCCAACTCATTCGAGAATATGACAAAATCATTCAAATGGGGACTCTAAAATCCAAGTCACATTCCCTTGTGGTGAATAAGGGCAAGAAAAATGAAAAGAAGAAAGAAACTAAGGACCAACCTAAGAAATAAACCAAGACCAACCAACCCCCAATTAATCCCATCACTCATACTTCGAATTCTGAGCCTAAAGCAAAGAAGGAAAAGTATAAATTCTCCTATTGTAAGAATACTGGCCATAACGAGCAACATTGTTTTTGGAAACAAATTGATCACTTAATTCATTTACTTGAGAAGAATAAAATAAGTGTTCTTAAATCCATTAAACAAAATGCTCAGAAAGGTGAGTCCTCTAATGCAAAGGAGACAAAAAATTAAAAGAAGAAAGGTAAGGCCCTCGTAGCTAGATCAGCTCCATCCTCAACTTGGATTATCGATTCCGGTGCCTCGCATCACATGGCTTCTTCAGAGGTTGAATTCTCTAGTATTGAACCATGTGGCATGTCCCAAATCACGTTGGGTGATGACACTCATGTGTAGGTTTTCGGTACTTGGATCGGTAGAGATTGAAGGTGGAACATTTAACCAAGTGTTGAGTGTTCCCAGTCTCTCTACCAATCTCCTATCAGTTTACCAAATCACCCACCTTGGTGAAGGAATGCGAGTGGAATTTGGTCCTAACTCAGTGATTATTTGTGAGCTTAACTCTGATTGCATTGTGGCTGAGGGAAAGGCATATCACCATTCACGGTTGTATACCTTTTCCCACTTCTCTTCTAATTTGATGCCCTATGCCTTGCTCACTCATGCAAATGAGGTTAGCAAGTTATGGCATGAGCATTTTGGGCATCTAAATTATCGTTACCTTGAACAATTAAGCCAAAATGAAATGGTCAATGGGCTACCCCGAGTTAAGTTTTCTAAGGTTCTTTGTGAGGGTTGTACCCTTGGAAAGCACCCTGAAAAAAGCTTTGACAAGGGAAAATCCTGGAGAGCTACTCATCCCTTAGATCTTGTTCATAGTGACATTTCTGCCCCTTTTCCGTCTCCTTCTTTTACTAGAGATCTATATATACTAACCTTCATTGATGACTTTTCACGTTATACTTGGGTATATTTTCTTAAGCTTAAGTCTAAAGTTTTCGAGCATTTTCAAAACTTTAAGGCTCTTGCTGAGAAACAAGTGGAACGGTCTATCAAGGTTCTTCAAACCGACAATGGAGGTGAGTATGTGAGAACCATGTTTGAGGATTTCTACACTTCTGAGGGGATTTCTTTCCAGCGTACAGTTGCTTACAGCCCTTCCCAAAATGGAGTTGCAAAAAGAAAGAACCGAACTTTAAAGGAGATGGCTACTTGTATGGTTCACTCGAAATCTCTTCCTCCATAATATTGGACTGAAGCAGTGAATTGTGCTTGTTATATTTAGAATCGTGTCCCAGACAAGGTAGTAAGAGGGATGACACCCTTTGAAGCCTGGTTTGGACACAAGCCTGATGTTGAGCACTTTCGAGTCTTCAAATCCAAGGCTATGGCTCGGATTCCTAAAAAGAAATGCAAGGCATTGGATCCATAATCCAGACCTTGTATCTTTGTCGGGTATCCTGATGGTGTGAAGGGATATTGATTGTTGAACCCTACCACCCATGAGCTTTATATTGAGAGGAGTGTGAAGTTTGATGAGTCATCCTTGACTTCAACTTCCATTGAGGTCCTTTTGCCCACTGATTCAGATTCTGACTCTTCAGATGATGATGTTGTTGAGTGAGTTCCACCTCTCCCTACTCCTCCCGATCCTCAAACTTCTAAGTCTTCTGATTCTGACAGTAGTGATGATGACTATGTCCCTTCTCACTCAAGTGAAAAATATTCCGACTCAGAGCCTGAGCCTTCGGGACCTCTTTGGGCCAGGAAAAATTTACAGAGTGCTGGAGATTTCGTTGGAGATCCTTTGGATGAGAGACATACTCGCTCAGACTTCACTAGACCTCACTCCTTCTTCGCCTCTACTTCTGATCCACCATCTTTCCACGAAGCTTCTGAGATTCCTGAGTGGGATTCTGACATGGATGAAGAGTATTCCTCACTCATAAAGAATGACACTTGGGATCTTACCCTTCTTCCGAAAGGAAGAAAAATTGTTCGGTGTAGGTGGGTATATTGAACAAAGTATGGAGTTGATGGAGAAGATGAGAAGTATAAAGCGCGACTTGTAGCTAAGGGTTTCTCCCAGGTGGTTGGGGTTGATTACTCATAAACCTTTGCTCCAGTTGCAAAGATGAATTCCATTCGACTAACCCTTGCCATCGCTACTGCTAACATATGGGAAGTCCACCAGATGGACGTTAAGAGTACCTTCATTCATGGGGACCTAGAGGAGGAGATCTATATGGAATAACCTCCGGGTTATGTGCATGATCCATCCCTCGTTTGAAAATTAAAGAATTCTCTCTACGCCCTTAAACAAGCCCCTCGGGCTTGGTATGCCAAGATGGACTCCTTTTTACTTGCATCAGGGTTCACTCGGTGTCACTCTGACCCAAATGTGTATATTATACAATAGGATGACTCCATGCTTATTCTTTTTCTCTATGTTGATGACTTGTTGATCACCGGTAGCTCTTCCTCTATCATTGATTCTGTGAAGATCTCCTTAGCCAACAAGTTCTCCATGTCTGACTTAGGATTGCTTCATTACTTTCTTGGGATCCAGATTTCACAATCTGACTCAAGAATTATGATCTCGCAGCCTAAGTACTCTCTTGATTTTCTTGCTTAGTTTCACATGTCTGACTGCAAGTCCTCACCTACTCGTTTTCTTTCTGAGATTAAGTTGGTTTCTGATTGCTCTTCCCCCTTGGTTGACGGTACCCTTTATCGATAGTTGGTGGGAAGCTTGATCTACCTTACTCACACTCGGCCAGATCTATTGTATGCCATCAGGATCATGTCCAGATTTATGCAGGAGCCTCATGAGCTGCACCTAAAAGTAGCAAAGCGGATCCTTCACTATGTTCGTGGCACTCACATAGATGGTATTCATTACTTAGGAGGGATTGCGATTGACTTGGTTGGATTTATAGACTCAGATTGGGCTGGTGATCTAGATCATCGGAAGTCTACCTCAGGCTACAGTTTCACTCTTAGTTCAGGTCCTGTCAGTTGGTCCAGCAAGAAACAGAATGCCATTGCCATATCATCGATAGAAGCGGAATACAGAGGAGTAGTTAACGCTGCCACAAAAGCTGTTTGGTTACAGGTTATTATGACAGAGTTTGGCATCCACTTTCGGTGGCCTACCATTATCTACTGTGACAACATGAACACTATCTCAATTTTATAAATCCCTTTCAGCATCAACAGACAAAGCACATTGAGATTCATATGCACTTCATATGGGAGATGATACATGAAAACATCATCGACATATAGTATGTTCAGACAGCTGATCAGGTTGCAGACATTTTCACCAATCCCTTCACTGAGGTGAAGTTTCTTCACTTGCAGTCTCTTCTTGGGGTGAGGTCTGCTGCTGCCACCCATCTTCTCCTCTTCTTCTTTCCAGAAAGATGTTGTTTGTACATGGCCACCTTATCAGGCCTTTAGTTGCTGGGGCCCATTAACACATCTTTCTTAGTTGTCTAGGGGAGTCTTCTTTTTTTGTTCTGGCTTACCTTGACCTCTTCCTCGGCTTCAATGAAGGGGGGGTGTTTGTGTGTGTGACTATCTAGTCATTTTCCACATCACCTAGGTGAGTCATCTCACCTTGTGAGAGTCATAGGTCTTAGGAAGTCAAATGACAAGTGTTAGATTCTTTCATAGAATCTGACATTGTCACTTGCGTCAATGCGTCATAGGAGTTACATTCCTTATTTGGAATTGTAACTCCTCTTCTAGTGGCGTCATATGCATCAGTCAACGTCATATGCATTATTGGCGTCATTGAGTTCTTTCCATGTTTAGGCATGGGGGTTACACATCACCCCTATTTGTACTTCCTATTTTTCGATCTATGAGTATGAGTAGACCCATTCTTCTTACTTGCAATCTTCTTTCCATTGTTTCAAATCTTGCATATTGTGTTGGCTTGACGTTACCATCAGATTGAAACTTCATTGTGGTGCATCACTTTTTGACATCGGTTCTCGTGAATCCCTCTTTCATCACTATCCCATCTTTATCTGGGGTTTTACCCGGAGTAACCGGATTCTTTTTTTCTCTTGTGGAAGGCCCTGCCATAATATCAAAACTTACTGTTTAGGGTTGTGATATAAATTTAGTCAAATAGGCAAAAACATAGAGAAGATACTAATACTAATTTTTTAGAGCTTTTTGAAAATGTACAGAACTTGAAAAAAATCCACAATTTGCACCCTAGGGAGCGATTTTATGAAAAACAAAAAAATTGTAATAACTTGTGCAAAATAAATCAAAAAATTCTAAAATTTTTAGGGAACCTTACATGAAATTTTTCGCAACTCTGGTAAAAATATCTCCCACCAATTTACTCTAGTTCGAAATATATTGCGGAAACAAAAAATTAGGGTTTTTTCCCTAATTTTGGCCTAGATCATAGCTATGATACCACTTGTAATGAAATTACCAGTATAATTCAGATTATGAGAAGCAATAGAACACCAAATAACACAATATTTTGAGAATAATGATCTCAATATGCAATTATAATAGCTTCGCCACTTCGAGGGGACAACCTCCAAACCATATAATAAGACTCAAATGCTTAAATGATAATGAACTACTACCTACAATCCCCTATATATACTATTCATATGTTATGGAAATCACCAAGGCCAACCTATTAAGCATGATAAAGTATAAATGATATAATAAAATGATAGGGTAAGCCACAAGCCGTCGACTCATATCCTAATACAAGTAATAGGTAAAGGGCATAGCAAGCTCACCAGCATAGACCTCAGCAGTCCACAGCCGGGTCATCAGGATCCATAGCACAACCCTCTAGAGTATTGACTAGAGCTGCTACTCAAGGGAGAGGATCATGTGGTTATTTTCAGTGTGGTGTTACAAGACATTTTTGGAGAGATTGCCCACATAACCCTAATAACAAGGGTAAGACACAAATCTTAGAGCCTATTGTTGGTGACTTAGGGAACAATCACAGGATCTATGCAGCAGTCGTGAACTACAATGATGACCATTAGAGTACAATTATTGAGACCACAAGTAACATTGATGGTGTTCCTACCACCTTTTTATTTGATTGTGATTCTTCTAATTCTTTTATTGCACCATCATTAGTAGGGCGATGCAAGGTGGTGAAATTTTGGTAGGGTCATAGTTGGGATGTTGAGATGGATTCAGGAGCCAATATCTCTGTACAATCCTTAGTCAAGGACCATGTAGTGGATTTGGGACCTTTCACCTCTACCTCGGATCTTTGTATCCATTCGTTTGGATCTTATGGTGTCATCTTGGGCATGGACTCATTGTCTGCACAAAAAGCTAGAGTGGATTGTTACCACAAGATCATATCTTGTACATATAATCTAGGAGTTGAGGCAGTGATAGCTGGGGTCAGGAGACCCATTTTTATTCACACCATCTCCGCTATTTAGCTTAAGTGGTGTGTGTGATAGGGTTGCTAGATGTATGCGGCTATAGTTAGTGACCGATCAGAGGAGGTGTCTAGTGAACCATCCCATTTTGAGAAAGTTTTCTGATGTCTTTCCATGGGAGCTATCGGGGTTATCACCCCCGTGTGAGATATATTTTCATATAGATCTAGTTCTAAGAGCAGAGCCTATCTCATGAGCACCTTATCGGATGACTACCCCTAAGCTTTGCGAGCTCAAATTACAGCTTGAGGGCCTTCTGGAGAAAGGCCTAATTTTTCCTAGTGTATCCCCTTGGGGTGCACTAGTGATATTTGTAAAGTAGAAGGATGGATCCTTGTGGTTATGTATTGATTACCACCAGCTGAACAAAGTAATGATCAAGAATCATTATCCCCTTCCGCGCATTAATGATTTGTTTGATCAGATGAAGGGGGCTACATTTTTCTCAAAGATAGATCTTAATTTAGGCTACCACCAGTTGAGGATTTTAGAGGTGGATATTTATAAGACCGCCTTCCATATGAGATATGGCCACTATGAGTTCACAATGCTACCATTCGGTTTGACGAATGCCCCCACAGTATTTTAAATTTTGATGAATGGGGTATCCAGGACCTTCTTAGATTGATTCATGCTTATCTTCCTTAATGAAATTCTAATATACTCATGTACACGTGAGGAGCACGAGGGGAACATTCGCCAAGTTCTTCAGTTTCTTCATGAGTAGCAGCTTAACAGGAACTTGGAGAAGTGTTCATTCTTTCAGATAGAGGTGCAGTATCTGGGAAACATCATTTCTAGGGAAGGTATCACTATCGATCCTTCCAAGATTAGAGCTATTATGGATTGGCCAACACCCACTACTGTGATAGAGGTGTGCAGCTTCATGGGATTAGCAGGGTATTACAAGAGATTTGTTTAGGATTCCTCTCAGATTGTGAATCCCATCACTTCCCTTTAGCAAAAAGGGAAGAAGTTCATTTGGTTAGTTAGATGTGAGTAGGCCTTAAGGACATTGAAGGAGTGCCTCACAACAACACCTATTCTTGTAGTGCCAGATCCTCATGGTGAGTTTTTCATATGTATGGATGCTTCATTAGCAGGGCTTAGAGGTGTGTTGATGCAGGAGGGCAGAGTAGTTGCTTTTGAGTCTCGCAAACTCAAAGATTATGATCTCAATTATTTGAATCATGATCTTGAGCTTACGGTAGTGGTTCACGCTTTGGCTAGATGGAGACACTTTCTTCTTGGTCAGAGATTTACACTCAGGATAAATCACTTGAGTCTTCGCCACCTCTTCACATAGCCCAATCTCAAGGCTTGCTAACGACGTTCGATGGATTTGCTTTCTGAGTATGATATGGAGATAGAGAATGTGAAAGGGAAAGAGAATGTGGTTGCAGATGCTCTTAGTAGGCGAATACATGTGGCTATGGCCACCTCGGTGAGCACAAATTTTCAGAGAAGGAAGCTATAGCAACTTCCTCATGACAGATTCTACATTACAACCAAAGCAGAGATCGTGTCTTAGAGTGCCCTTGAGGGGAAGTTCGATGGTTTTTATTTAGAGGTAGATGGCCTTCTCAGGCATAGGGGTTAGATTTATGTTCCTAGAGATGGAGTCTTTACGTAGGAAATCTTGGAAGAGGCACATCATCCACCCTATTAAGCCCATCCTGGGGTGAAGAATATGCATGCCACCTTGAGATAGTTGTTTATCTGAACGGGACTTCATAGAAACGTGGCTCAGTTTGTGTCACAATGTTTAGAGTGCCAGAAAGTGAAGGATGAGCATCAGCATCCAACTAGCCTTTTCTATCCTCATACTATACCAGAATGGAAGTGGGACACCATTTCTATGGACTTCATTGTTGGGCTAGCGAGTCGATATACCACCATGATGCCATCATGGTCACGGTGGATAAATTGAAAAAACTTGCTCATTTTTCTCTGGTAAAGACCACTTATACAGCTAGTGTAGTGGCATGGGTATATCTTCATGAGATTTTTGGGTTGCACGGGATTCCATAGAAGATCATTTGTGACCGCAATCCTTTGTATACTTCCCATTTTTAGACCACATCTAGTATGCCCTCGAGACAAGGATCAACTTTAGCACAACATATCACCTTGAGACAGATGGCTAGACCGAGTGGGTGAATCAGATCTTATAGGAAAGGCTTAGGATGTACGTTATGGACTAGTAGTACAAATGGGAGGGGTACCTGTACTTGGTGGATTTTTCTTACTATAATAGTTTTTAGAGTTCTATAGGTATGGCTCCTTTTACAGATTTGTATGGTAGAGAGTGCAGGACACCCCTTAGTTAGGACAGGTTAGAGGAAAAGGTTTCTCTAGGACCAGCTTTATTGCAGGATATGGAGAAACAAGTGGTTATGATCAAACAAAGGCTGCAAAAGGCATAGGATAGGAAGAAGAAGTATGCATATCAGCATAGGAATGACCATAATTTTTATGTGGGAATGAAGGTTTTCCTTTGTGTCAGGCCACACAAGATCCCTATCCATTATGGAAAAGGTTCTAAGTTAGCTCCTAGATTTTTTGGTCCTTTTGAGATCTTGGAGATATTGGCCCATTGGCTTACCATCTAGCATTGCCACCTATCTTTTCTTGCATCCATGATGTGTTTCATGTTTCAGTTCTTAGGAGATATGTTACAGATCCTTCTCATGTGCTAGATTGGACATCATTGCAGGTGTGGGATCAAGGGCAGGTGATGGTGGAGCCCATTCTCATTATAGATCATAGGTCCCTGGGGCTTTAAGGTAGATTGATCAGGTCCAGGTGCAGTGGGATAGATATGATAAGAATTCAACTACGTGGGATGATGCTAGGTTTCTACGAGTTCACTTCCCCACATCTGTTCCAGTGACTTCTAGGAAGAATTCAAGTCTAAGGGGAGGGGAATGTAGTGCTCGCTTCCCCTGCAACACCTTGTGATATTGATCTTGATACTGCTAATTACATTATGGACATTGTTATAGTTTGATTTAACATGATGTTAGATGTTAGATCATGGTTTATTGTGGACTTTGATTCATATAAGGTACATAATCATTATTGGAAACTTTTTATATATTGATGTTGATATACTATTTGACATGGTTATATTATAGATGTTGTTTGGACATGTGATAATTAGATATTTTGAGTAGACCTAGAAAGTGGAATTAATTTGATGATCATATAGTTGTTGATAAAAATGCAAATGATATTATTGTTTGCCTTGATGATTTTGTGATTCATATGTATATATGGTTTTGGAATTGCATTTATATTCATTTTGGATGTTCTAATGCGGCTGTAAGGCCAAAGGAGGGTATTTTTATTTTTTAGGTTAAAAATATCACAACAAACATTGGGGGATTAGAGACCACCCACATTGGAATTCTAGATGAATTGAACAAGATCACCATGAAAACTTTTATTTGTTTGTGTGTGTTGGATTTTGTTAGGGATTCCCACGAGGGGCAATCACCTCCGAATGAGACCAAGGGACTTTTTTTTTTCTTTTATTTGGTCTTTTGTTAATGTTGTATGTGTTTTATAAGTGACGTGTTTTCCCTTTTCTTTATTTAATTAAATTGTGATGTATAATGTGAGTAATCATGTTGTTAAGTTATTTAATTAAATTATGTCATGAGATATTAATTAATAGAGTTGGTGGTTTTGGTTTAAGTGTTGTAAGAGATGTGTAAGTGATGTGTAAGTTGATTTTAGTGTATGAAACACTCCACCTTCTTGGAAATTCGAATTTTTCCTTGGAGGCTAATTTTGGAGGCTAGTGGGATAGGTTAAACTTGTCCCATACCTCTTAAATTTATTTACCAACCATACCTATGGTTGGAGAGTTGAATTTAGACTTTCATTATGCATTTTTGTAAGTCAAGTTGTAAGTTTTAATTGCACTTTTCTTACATGTTTTAATTTTAGTCCTTTGGAGCGTGGGCTTGTTTTGGAGTGTGTAAGTAATTTGTCATATTATTCACCCACCTATTTATTATGCCTTGGAGAATGAAGTTGACTTTGGTGTTGGATTTGAGGATGTGTGATGTGGCATCCTACATGGATCCACCTCATCTTCTTCTCTTCCCTCTTCTATATGTTCAAATTACCATGCCTGTTTTTGGGTTACTTCACCTTAGAATGCTTCATCTTGGGAAAATTATTTTGTTGTTTGAGAGCTCTTACTTTGGATGGGTTTGAAGATTGTTGAATGCTTGTGCTTTGAGGATATTTTGAATTTCTTGCATTCAAATAAATCTTTCTATTTTCGAACTTGGAAAAAATCCATCATGGAAAGGTAAGAGCTTGGCTCTTGTTATGCTCTTCTTTCAATTTTATGATTATGTGAATGGTTGAGTGTGTGAATGTGTTGTTTTATTCATTGGCTGGTTGGGTAGATGGCTGAGGAAAGATGTAGGAGAGGACTATAGGGATTATTTTTGGGAGACATAAGTGTTATGGGGAGGTATAAGTGTGGAGGGACTTGTGATTTGGGTTCCACCTTGTAAAATAAATATCTTGCAATTCTTTACTTGTTATAGGGTGCCATAAAAGTTTTGGGAGGCATAAGGAAATTGGAGGAATAAGAGGTACTTGCGGGAGCCATAAGCGCATGCCAGGGATTTGAAATGATATATTATGGCAGTTTTTTTCTCAGCTAGTGATACCCATTTCCCCTTGGGAGGCATAAGCAACATCCCCCATAGTTTCTTGCTCCTTTGGCTTGCATGAGGAAGCTTGAGTTTTGTTTGTTGTATTTATCTATGGTTGCAAACTAAAATTTTATTCTAGACTATGTTTTAAATATGAATTTATATGTGTGTTGTGGAAGCCTATTGTTGCCATCAGTTGAAACATATTTCTTATTGCATTATGGTTGGGGCTCGGGGGCGAATGAAGAAGGATGGCTTCTCCTTTTCATTGGATGTCTTGGTTGGGTGGAGAGCATTTCCTTTCTCCCTACTTTTGTTGTGATCAAATGGAAAATGGAGGATCTTCACGTTGCCGTATTGGAGTAGAGGATTTTTTTTTTATAGTCCTTATTGAGATTATTTCTTATTATAACCTTTTCCCACTATGAAGTGGATGAAATTGTATATTATCTGTGATGGAAAGGATACTCTGTTTTAGGTATGAAAGTTGTTATGATTATGGAAGAATATATCTTGTATTCAGTTATGTGAATAAAAAAGAATAATATGTATTTTGTATGTAATATTCATAAAATAAAAGGGAAAGAATTCGTAAAAGATTCATTTGAATTAATGGAAGTTGTGTAACTTGTTCAAATTATTATTTTTTCATTAGAAATCTATGTTTGAAATATAGTATAAAAGATCTGGTTGGAAAAGTGAAAAGTAAATACGCATGAAGAAATGTTATACTTCTCTGTTCTTTTGAAATGCATGATTTAGAAATCGGAACTGTATGTTGGTTTTTGAGTACCTGAATTTAAAACCAACTTCATGTGTTAATTGGATTGAGAATGAATTTCATACATCAAGTTGCTAAAGGAAACCTAGATCTGTTTAAGATCAAGTATAAACTCCACCCTTTATTTCAATGTATACTTGCAAAATTTTATCAAAAAGTACAATGTGAACCTACAACATTAAAAGATAAATTGAAATACCAATTGAAATTTTGGGATCAAAACGATCCCAAGCAAAAAAAAAATAGTTGAGGAATTTCCATAAAACCTTTCAATTCGGGCTCAAATAGTTTCACAGTCGTTCTTGACAAATTGGGAAATTTTTGAAATGTAAATCAATCAAGAAACTTAACCCTTTTAATCTATCCTAAAATCTTCCAAGAAAAATCGTTCATGCCTGTTTGGCATGTTGAGAAGGAATTATGGAAAATTCAAACAAATTTTATAAGTTGAACAATCTAGTTCATGTTTTAAGGGACAGAAAGACGTTTTCTAAAAACTAACCCTTTAAAATTCATCAAGAATTAAATCTTGAGCTTCTTGTGAAAGGAGGAATTTGAGAGGTTTCTAAAAATTCCCTTTTTGCCAAAAATGGATCTTCCAGTTGAAAGTTATGGCCTTTTGAAGTTCCACTTCATTTTGGCTTCAAAATTTTTCTAATTGTCAAATTTAATTAATAAAATATTCTTGGGCAGACTTACGAGCTAAATCCTTCCTTTTTGTGGCTTTTTCCCAAAAAATATTAAGGCATGAATTTCCCCGCTGCTCCGCTAACCCGCAAATAGTCTTGTTGATCAAAACAATCTAAGTTCAAAAAACTAATTAGGAATTTTTTCTACATTTCCTCTATGTCCCCATAGGCCCGCAGCTAATCAGGTGCTTCCACGTGGTTTAAAGAGACTCTATTAGAGGCATGAAATCCATTTTAACCTTGGTTCTTGTGAAATTAAAATTTAAAATTTTTTCCTAGTTTCCTCCGCGGCCTCGCTGACCCGTCGCCAATCAGGTACTACCATGTGGCATCGCAAGGCATCGGCGGAGGCACGGGTGAATTTTACCCTTGTGCCCATTCTAGGTGTTCAAATTATTTTATCCCCAACACCCTACTTTTTGTGCATTGGTTGAGGAGCTGCCACGTGTCCCTTGCAGACGTACAGACTTGCAGGTGCACGGGTGTAAATGTGGCTTTTCACCCCAAGTGGGAAAATTTCCAAAACTTTTCCCCCGCACCGCCGGCCCACATCTGGGAGGAGATTTCCTCCCTAGACACGCCAACCCAACTCCTCCTTCAAGAAAAATATCTCCCTGCGGCCCACAAACCTGCCCTTGGCAAAAAATTTCTCCCCTAGGCCCACTGGCCCACCTTGGGAAAATTTTCCTCCTAAGGCCCACCGACCCATAGCTTTTGAAATACAGGAAGTTAGGAGGACTTCTTTATATCACTGGAAAGGTGAGAAAATTTCCTATCTAATGGGAATGTTTTAAAAAGGTTTCAAGTGTCTTAATTTTGAGAAAAATTAGGTTGAATCTCTTAATCCTGTCAGAGGCTAGGAGAGTGAGAAATTGCCCTCTCAATCTTAATGATTTTTCTAACCCTAATTTTTGACTCTGTAAATTTAATAATTTTTGTAATGTGAAAGCTATGAGATAAGATTTTTATTTGGCCTCTACACCTTGCTGGTGGCAACTGTTATTTTGTAACCACGTAGTAGAGACTTTTAAACAAAAAAAATTATCCCATAATTTGTCTGACTAATCCTAAGTTGTTCTTGGGTTTCAAGTGGGGTGTTTTAGCAGGTGTTTCATATTACAACTTTCTTTCAGAATACAAATGTTACAAATTTCCACTCAAAGTGGGAATAATAATATGACCAAATACAACATAGAGATTATTCAACAAGAAAAAAACTCTCAAGTCTTCTTACATGTCTTCTCCCAACTTGTAGTTCAATCTTGCATTCTTCATTCTTTCAAAAGATTGGATCACCATACAAAGAAAAAGGGGGAATACATGACCTCTCTGCCCAACCTTTCATCCAATAAGAGGAGAATCCATCCCCTTATTGGCCCCTAAGCCCCAACCAAAAAGTAATGAGGGACCTTGTGCGACATTTGACAACTTTTTTTTAATAAGAATGGATTCCACAAAAACATACAATCTAAAATATTCCACACATATTATTGGACATACTCAACAAAATTTACAACTTTCTCAAACATCAAATAGGTTTGATATCAAACCAAAATGGAGAAATTTATATGGGAACCACCTCCTTTTGTCTCCCAAGTGAAGTAGGAGTTTCACCCAAATCCTACATGTGCACAATACAAACAAAAAAACATCCATCTCACCCCTTGCAAGTATGCAAAAACATGTCCATGTTTTCCATTTCACTCCCCATATGGGAAACTCCCAATCACACTCCCTCAAAAATGAATGCCTCACCACTCTGTTTTACCTCCCCAATGGTCCCATACTTATATTTTCCACTCCCTTATTAAAGCAAACTACCCAACCAAACAAAAACACAATCACAATACTCAAAAAATATTTAATAAGCACAAATTTCACATCTATAAATATAAATAAGAAAAAAAAAAGGTGGAAATCCTACCTCTATATCAAGCTTAAAAGTGTCTTCACTCCGCAAGATAGTTCACACCTTCAAGCCAATCAAACTCCACAAACAACTCCAACAAGATCAAAATTCCAAAAGTGCAAAAGAAAGAAAATAAACAAGTACTCCCAAATCCATCAAATTCCATCGATAAATAGAAATGAGATGTTGTGATGATGAGGTGGCTCCATGTAGGATGTCAGTTCATCATTCCTCCATTCCAACACTCAAGTCGAACACCCTGCCAAAGACAATAAATGAACATATAAGACTCATGAAAAGCCCACATGACACTTGAACTTGCACACAAAGCCTACCAAGGACAAATTAATTGTGGTAAGTAGCAAAGTGCAATTATTTTAAAATTTTACACTCTAAAATACATAAATAAGTCTAAAATTAACTCCCCATACCATAGGTATGGTTTTTGGCTGAATTTAAGAGGCATGAGACAAGATTAGCTTGTCCCTCAAGCCTCCAAAAAAGCCTCCCAAGTCAAAAACTGAATTTTGAAGTTGGGGAAGAGTACAAGACACAAAACCCAACACAAATCCATCTTACATGCACAATATTTCAAGGAAAATCTACCGTCATAATTATAACATTTTCACATCCGTATTTTAGTTAAGAAATTAAGTTGGATTAGCTAAATAAGACACATTAATAATTTCTAATAAATTGACTACAATTTCCAATAATTAAATATATATCACACAAAATAAAGCATCGCATAAATTTAAAAGAAAGGGAACACATTTCACCCCATGGCCAGACATGTGAGATCACCCCCATGGGAAACCTCCTAACTAGGAATGCAATAACACCACATAAACATAAAACACCCGACATCATTCCGTGGTTGGTCCACTATCCCCTTTCAATTTTTGTGATAAAATATACCTGTAGCACAAACATAATACCACTCTGGCCTCACAGACACATCAACAACATCAAGAAATAATATATACATAGAAATAAATAAGCATCATCAAAATTTAAGTAATTTTGTCATCCATCAACATATCAAATAGTTTGATTATAACAGCCATGAGATTATAATTCTACCCAAAACATCCAGAGTATAATGTATCAGTATAAAATCCAAATAATACAAATCAACATATATCAAACTATCTACCAATGCCATCTAGTGTATCATAATCAAAATGTGAATCACAACATGTCAGTAGTTAAAATATATGCATAGTCTATCATCCACTGATCAATGTATCATAATCAAAATGTTTAAGTATTAGTCCAAAAGTAATATCAAAATTATAAAAATAAAGTACAAGAAGAGTGAGAACTAGAATTATTAAAAAAATCCATGATTTAGTATGTTTGAGAAAAAATAAGAGGTCTCGATGCTTCAAATTTTACAGAGTCACCTACATATATTAAATTACAAGTGGAACGTTCATGTTCATTGTCTTTATGAGTTCTTGTAATGTACTACTCATGAAATATAAGTCATGAAGATTGACTTGGAATTAATGTTGTTGATGCTCAAAAGAATGGTCCTACATAATGGTGAATGGTAAAAACATTGAACATTTGAGAGATTATACAGATGTAGGATATGGATTTTGAAAGCATCCCATTTACATTGATGTTTTTTTTGGAATGTATTTATCTTATTATAGACTTTCCTCTAGATTTATGATTCCCGGTTAAAACAACCCACTTGAGACCCATGAAGAACCTAGGTTTAGCTAGAAAATTATGGAATAATTTATTTTTGATCAGGAGTTAATGACCAAAGTCTTGAAGACAATTAAATTCAACTGATAATTCTTCCCATTATAATAATTACTAATTTCTCATTATAGAGCAACAAGTGCAATAGGTCCACCCCAGCTCAAATCTCTCTAGGGATTAATTTAATTATTGATTTCATTGAAATTTTAGCTAAATATTCCCTGATAAAATTTTAGGGTTAAGGGAACCAAAACAATTAAATACCTAAGGTAATTAATTTCCACCATATCAAGACAAGAGTAGGGTTTAAATTACAATGAGGGAAAGAACACATAAATAAAGTCAATAGAGCAAGGTCTCACTTACCCACTCCCAGCACTTGATTGAGAGTGTCTACCCCCAGGTTGCTAGGCAGTAGCTACCACTAACAGATTCAAGAAAAACTCAAATCCACAAGAACAAAATTCTATTTTATTAACAATTCCTAAAGGTCACAAGGTCCAAAACTTAGGGCTAGAAGTTTCAGTTAGGTTCAGGGAGCAATTTTCCCCCATACCCAACTCTCTAACAGGCTCAAATTTTCAACTTGATTTTTCTCCTTGACACTTCCAAAATTTCCCTCAAACATTCCCAATGGATAGGAAATTTTCAAACCTTTCCGATGATATAAATAATTCCTCCTAACTCCTTACATAACTCAAGATATCAGTAGGTGGAGTTCTTAGGTCAAATTTTCCCCAAGGGGACACGTGTCAAGAGGAGGGAAAAGCACCTCCAATGGGTTGGCAGGTCGCGGGGCGGCTTAGGGAATTTTTCCCATAGTGGGCACAAATGCAAAGTTTCTTCTACACCTTCACAGGTCCCTAGTGGACATGTGTTGAGTCCTGGCACAAAACGGGAGAGGGGGAGGGAATTGCCAGAGTGGCGGGAGGATTTAGTGCATTGCACCTAATAGAGGACAAAAGGGAGAAAGGGATGCACATGTTTGTGCACCTGTGGAAGAAGAAAAGTTTGAGGTGGGGGTGGTGATGTGGGGCCACAGGGAATCTTTTTGAAATGATGGGGCCAAAATGACGGGAAATTTTGGGGTTGCGGGCCCGCCAGCTTAAATTTTCCCAAATTTTCCTGCTTAGGCACAAAAACTTAAAAGTTCCATAACTTGAGCTATAAAGCTCAGTTTTGGGAAAACAAGGACTTTTTGGAAATCTATTGATGTGCTCTTGGCACAAGAAACATAAATTTTACTTTTAGATAAAGTTTAAAGCGTCAATTTTACAAAAAGTATCTATAGGCTTATAATTAGTGAACTAACAATTTACAACTTCTCAACTTGGTTAAATTAGATCTCCTCCTTCACTCAACATGTCAAAAAAACATGGAGGATTGGTCTAGGGAGGGTTTAAAGTGTTTTTGGGAAGTTAATTTTTTTAATTGAATCAAAATTGTATTTTTCCAACAACTGATAGAAATGACTCTTGGAGGGATCATTTTCAAATTAGCAATGCTTAAGTTGTTTTCTTGAGATTTATTTGTCAATTTAAATTCCTAAATGTCTTAGCATACTAATCTATAACATTTTTAAGTTGATTGTTAAGTGCAGGTCAGAACTCTATAATTTGATTGCATTCCTTTTTGTTAGTTTAAAATTATACACAATGCCAGGTGATCAGTTTATTTGAAGGAGTTATTTATCAGTTTTTTCCTATAGGTATGGTATTTTATACCTAAGCTAATCCATTACCTTCAATTGATTCTAACAATTCATTTCCAAGTTAAATTAAAAGTTCTTATTTTAATATAAATATAATTCCAAGGATGCAAAAACAACATACTTCCTTCCTATGCATTCTTCTTTCCAACAAAGATTTTAATTCATGACAACAATTTAATTTCAATATAGTCATGCAAGTTTGAGAACGTAGGGCATTCCTTTATTGACCTCCAACAACAAATTTACAACTTATCTCTTTCTTTTAGCTTCAAAATACAATATACAATACATATAATCATTTTTCACATTCCTTTTCAAAACAGAGAATGAAATATAACTCTCTACATTTCACATTTCAATTTCAATCTTTCCTCATAAATACAAACAACTTCTCATTTACAATAATTATACAAATCATCCACTTCAAAGTGGGAAAGGATTACAATTAAAAGGGTATTCACAAGGGACTGTCAAACTGTATTTTTCCATTTCTCTAGAACAACAACATGCTCTTTTTCTCTTTTCTCCAAGTTGATCACAACAAAGAGGGGGAAAGGCAATGCTCTTCACCCAACCAAGACATCCAATCAAAGGAGAATCCTTCCTTCATCATTGGCCCCCGATCCCTTACCAAAGTGCAATACTAGATGCAATTCAACCCATGGCAACAACTAGCTTCCACAACACAACATTCTTTCACACATGCACAAGTCAATATAAAACATAACTCAATACCAAACAGCAGTTTACAACTGCAATAACAAACATTCAAATCACAACTCAGGCTTGATCATGCAAGCCAAAGGAGCAAGGACTATGGGGGAAGGTACTTATGCCTCTCTATTGGGAATTTGGGCATCCACCTATAATCATACCATCAATTTAACATATCATATCCCATAAACCTTATGCCTCCTAACCCCTCCTTATTCCCCCCCAAAAACTTTCCCTTATGCCCCCCCCCCCACAAGTAAGAAATGCAAGATATTTATTTTCTAGGGTGGATCCAAAACGTAAAACTCCGTCCAAAAAACTTTGATACCCATGGCATTCCCTTATACAACCCCCCTCACATGGATTCCCCATAACATTCTCCTACACCTTCCGTAAGGCAGTCTACCCAACCAAAAAACAAAAGCAGTATAACATTCTCCATACACACAACTCAACAAGAAAATAACAACAATAAAAAAAGGAATAAACTACTACCTCTCCATGGAAGGATTTTCTCCACACCGCAAGCTTTGAATGTCAAAAATACAATCCCAAAACAGTAGTACCAAAGTATCAAATGCTCTCCAATCTCTTACAAATAAACAAGATCTCTAATCATATAAGAATTGAACCCCCAAGGATTTATGCAAAGAGGTTCAACAACCAAGCAACAATCTTCACCAAATCTTCTCCAAAGTAAGAGTTCCGATCACAAGAAAAATGCGCCCAAGGAAGCATGCAAAATGTTTCAACAACCCCCAAAACAAGAAGAGATTTTGAATTAAATAGAACAGGGAGAGAAGAGGATGAGGTGGATCTATGTAGGATGCCACACCAAACATCCACCAATTCAAACACAAAATTCATAAATCCATTCTCCCAAGCACAATAAAGAGGTGGGTGAAAAATGACAAGTTACTTACACACTCAAAAGAGACCACACCTCAAGGGACACCAATTTAAATGAAATGTAAGAGAGTGTAATCCAAAACAAGAAAAATGCATTTTAAAAGTAACAAATCACATCTCCATCCATAAGTATGGTTGGTATATTAAATTTATATGTACATGGGACAAGTGTTTCTTGTCCCACAAGCCTCCAAAAATAGCTCCCAAGGACAATTTCAAATTTTTCATGGAGGTAGAGTGTTTCATACTCCAAAACAAACTTAAACATACTCTTACACAAACCAACAACTTCCATTATTATTTTCCCTTATCCCCATTTGATTTATTTAAATTTTAATCATAATATTTCCACATTAATCTACCACAACTTTAATAAATTAAAGGAAGGAATACATTATTTATAAAATACATACAACAATATTATTTTACCACATTAATAAAATACAGAAACCCATGGTCACATGTAAAGATGATACCCCCCTTTGAAATCTCTAACAAAATACAACACACACACACAAAACAAGTTGCCACAGTGACCTTGTCAAATTGACCTAGAATTCCACTTTGGTTAGTTTCCAATCCCCTGATGTATGTTGTGATATTTTAAACCTGTAAAAAATAAATACCTCCTTCAGGTTCGTGGCCATATCAGAATCTCCAAAATGAATATATAATAAAATCAAAAAATCATCTATACATATGAATCACAACAATCACCAAGGCAATAAATGAAATCATTTACAATTTTTATTGACAACTATATCATCATCAAATAATTTTTCCTTTTCTAGGTTTACTTATAATCTCCAAAATCACATGTCTGAATAACTTCCATTAAACATCCATGTCAATAGTATATCATCATCCACATGTGAGTGTATCTAATAATCACCATGCATTAAATATAATCAGATTCGACAATAATCTAGGATTTAACATCTAACACCATACTAAATTAAAACTAGTAAAATGTCTGTCATATAGTCTACAGTCTAATGATGAGTAATAAAAGGTGCCAAAGGGAAGTGGGCACTACATCCCCCTCCCCTTGGACTCGAATTCCTCCTGCAAGTCACAAGGAAGAGAGATAGGATTAATTGTAATAGAAAAGGGGTCACTCCCATTATGGGATTGTTTTATTTAACAAGTGTGGGTCTATAGAACTCCAGTTTGGTCCAATATAATTTAATAAGAAGAGTTCCAAAAGATCATCAAGATTAAAAACACAGTAAGGGAATTACAGAGAAAATTTCCATAACTTGAGATGACCACACAATTTCCCACTGATACACATACCATATTAACCAAAATTGAGGTTTCCACTAGGGTGAAATTAGGATTTCATAATTTTTTTGTTTAGACTAGGCTAGAAAAAATCAACCATGGCCAAGATTGCATGAGGAAAAATTCTACTCAAGGTCCACAATTTTGAGGATCACAAAGGATGAGTTGGATCAACAAGGACACTTAAATCAGCAAACATTTACAATCAAGGAACTAATCAAGGAAATCACTTCTATAACTTGAGAGGGAACAATTAAATTTTCATGGTAATACTAAGCAAATTCATGACCACAATGTTTCCTATAGTCTTATTTTTTTTACATTTTTGTTTTAAGAATCAAACACACCAAACAAAAAAACTAAAGAAGCCAACTGTTTAACAAAAGAAAATATATACATATACATTTATATCTCCCCTAACAACTAACATAACAATACCAGTACCATACCTTATATCACAATGAGATTTATTTATCTTATTTCCTACTCAAGCTTAGAAGAACCAAAAAGGGAGCGCAAGAAACATCAAGAACCACTCACGGTCGCTAGCGAGAAAAACAAGTAACATGGGGTCCAATCAAATCCAAGGGTGAACCACATCATCTTGCACTTTCCATCCTAATGGGAAAAAGGGCTACAACAACAAGGTGACCCAAGAAAATATGAGGAAAAGAATACTTCTCGAAGTTATTTTATATCCTTAACATATGTTGCCTTAAAATTACAATACTTAGGTCTCCAAGGACAAGATAACACGTAAGGAGGTTACTTCTCAAACAAAAAATAAGTCTCAATCCCAAAAGGACCACAACTCACATCCATCGAGTTATGGGACGATAAGGATTTCATGAACCAAAACTCCCACAATAAAGGTACATACATCCATGACAAGAAGTAATAAGCAACTAGAACACATTACTATCTATTGGGTGTTTCACAATTTTAAGTAGGTGACAAAACTACAAGTTCAACAATATATTGCACTCAATACACATAAATTTTATGCATTTTATAAATAAACTTATTAAGTCAAAATTTATAGATTTGCTTGATAAGAACATTCATTTCATGCTTCCTTAGTTACAAATTTCTTTCTATTATGACATCATTAGTTTACGTTATAAAAAGCAACACTAAGGTGGGCATGATGTCTCATCATTTTGTATAGGTAGAGAGCATTTAGTTTACTTGCAAGGAAGGTGGATGGACAAGATTTCCCTTCTATTCTTCTACATGGTTTTTATTTCTTCTATTAATCTACCAAGGGTACAATAAGGATCACTTCCCTATTTTTATGCTACAGTTAAGTTCAAAGGTCAAATCTCCTTAATTATAGTTTTATGGTGTTTTCGCTGAGTCACCTTATCAATCAAATTTTTATGGGAATGATGGTGCAAACACATCACAAAATTACTTTTATAGGAAGGAGATACAAATCAACACACCACATTATGATACTAAAGGAACAAAAGACATTCAACATAGAAAACACATTATTAATTTTTCTTTAAGAACTATGAAACAATGAACCAACATGAATCACACAAAGATTTAAAAAATTCACCAAAGAATTTCAAGCATCATTAAACATTCTTAGTGGGTCTTCACAAGTTTCATAAGAAATTTTCAAGAAAGGCTCATTAAAAAGGTATAATCTTACTTTTACGAATCTATTAAGGTTTAACAATTTTTTTTTTTTTGGTTTAGGATGGTAACATTTGTCTACCCTAATAACCAAAGAAGGTTTTCCAATCAATACTCATGTCCCCACAAGATACTACTAGCCAAGCAACTAGATGACAATGCAACTTTACTCCAAGGAACCACATCCACACTAAAAGTCATCCAATGCAATGGGGCAACCAAATAATTCACCAAATCATGAACTTAACAGCCAAGAGTTACAGTTTTTTTTTTTAAAAATGAGGAAGTACAATATAAGCACAACGAAGATTATCTATTAAGATATACCAAACTAACATTTCTAAGAGAAAGATCCAAAAGACCCAAAGCATCCATAAGTGTTTCCAAGTAACCCAAAGATTAATAGATCATAGAATGTTATTCATAGTAAAGGAAATTTATGGTAAGGGTAAACTTATTTATAAGTCAAGAGAGTAAAACAAGTACACTTAAATAAACACACTACCAGAAAGGCTTAAATCTATCCATAATTACCAAGATGTATACATTCCACGAGTCAAAACATTCTATGATGCAACCAGGAATCCAAGATACAATTTAACATGTCATCGATTAAAAGTAACTATCAAAAGAAACAGTTTTCAAGTAACATTTGCAGTCAACCAAAGGTAATCCAATCCTAAAAAAATCTAAAATCCCATAGTAAACACTTCTATTCCAATGAGGTTCAAACTCTTACCAGATTGAAATAGAATCACCACTACCGTTGTCAAACTGCCCTCTAGTCCACACTACACAACAAACTTTCTTTCTAGCAACGTCAAGCAATAAAAAGGGTCGCTCTAAGACCTTAGAAACACTTAAGGTTCTGTGCATTCATAACCAAGGTATGACTTTAAGTACCTAAAAGGACATTCAAGACACCTAAGGTGTACCCCCATATGACAATTGTCACCATACATGAAGCTTAGAACCAACTCAACAACATGCAAGAAGGAAATCACGTAACATTTAGCCAAGTAGCCAACAACATCATGAGCTTCAAGTCATTAATCAAATAAAGTCCAAAAAATATCGACAACAAATAAAAGCGGCTAAGTAGCTGCATTACAAAGTTTGAAAATTCTTGCAGAAATCTTAAATAAATAAAAGATTCTCAGAGCCTCTCAATCCAATCATAAAATAAAATGCTGGTCCTTGATAAAATACACAAGATTATGAATGTAAACACAAAATTTAACACCACATTCACTCTGCAACCTTTCATGGCCGCCACTAGGGGTACTCTACCTCGAGGTTAGTTCCAAGAACACATACATAGGATTGGGTCCTAGACGACACCTAGACTTAGTGTCCACCCTCTCATATGGGTAACAAAATGGAAAAACTGACAACCAAACCCTCTTTCTAAACCACTCAAGGAAGAAAGCTCTAAACAACATCTAATTAACTCTTCCCAACCCAGAACACAACCACTACTATCCAATCACAAGGGTCACATCTTACAAGTCATCATTCAAACAACTCCCAATAAGGAAGGCTCTCAACAAAGGGCTTAATGCATCATATGATTAAATCAAGTTTTAGGGCTTGTAAAACAACACATTTTCAAAAGGGTACCAAGTTTCCATTATACTAGAAGTTAACCAAAAATCAATTTAATCCGACATTCTTGGTTACCCCAGGTTTAGACAAAATGTCACTAAGCAAGCACAAAAACTCAAACAACTTGTTATTTTATTATGATTTTAATTCTCACAGTTCAAATGAACAGAGTAACATAATATTTCTTCATATTTATTTCTTCTTCAATTTTCAAACAAGTTTTTTTTCTTAAATTCAAAAGTGTGCTAGGTTTACAGTTCATGTCTCAAGTTTTATAGTGTGCCCAATGGTCCAAGCTTTTGAACCACTGCTCTGATACCAAGTGTGATGCCCGGTTAAAACAACCCACTTGAGACCCATGAAAAACATAGGTTTAGCTAGAAAATTATGGAATAATTTCATTTTAGATTAGGAGTTAACGACCAAAGTATCGAAGAAATTTAAATTCAACTGATAATTCTTCCCATTATAATAATGACTAATTTCTCATTATAGAGCAGCAAGTGCAATAGGTCCACCCTAGCTCAAATATCTCTAGAGATTAATTTAATTACTGATTTCATTGACATTTTAGCTAAATATTCCTTGATTAAATTTTAGGGTTAAGGGACCCAAAACAATTAAATACCCAAGCTAATTAATTTCCACCAGATTAAGACAAGAGCAGGGTTTAAATTACAATGAGGGAAAAAACACATAAAAAATTCAATAGAGCAAGGTCTCATTTACCCACTCCCAACACTTGATTGAGAGTGTCTACCCCTAGGTTGCTAGGCAACAACTACCACTAACAGATTCCGGAACAACTCAAATCCACAAGAACAAACTTATTTTTTATTAACAATTCCCAGAGGTCACAAGGTCCAAAACTTAGGGCTAGAAGTTTCAGTTAGGTTCAGGGATCAATTTTCCCCCATACCCAAATCTCTAACAGGCTAAGAGTTTCAACTAGATTTTTCTCCTTCTTAGTGCTTCCAAAATTTCCCTAAACCATTCCCAATGGATAGGAAATTTTCTCAACTTTCCAGTGATATAAAGAAGTCCTCCTAACTCCTTACAAAATTCAAGATATGAGTGGGTGGAGTTCTTAGGTCAAATTTTCCCCAAGGGCACACGTGTCAAGAGGAGGGGAAAGAACCTCCAAAGGGTTGGTGGGTCATGGGGCAGCTTGGGGAATTTTTACCATCGTGCAGGCAAAAATGCAAAGTTTCTTCCGCGCCTCCGACGGGTCCCTGGTGGACATGTGTCAAGTCCTGGTGCAAAGCGGGAGAGGGGAAGGGAATTGGCAAAGCGGTGGGAGGATTTAGTGCATTGCGACTTGACGGAGGAAAAAAGGGAGAAAGGAACACGCGGGTCCGCGCGCCCGCAGAAGAAGAAAATCCCAAGGTGAGGAGTGGTGATGCGGGGCCTTGGGGAATCTTGTTTAAATTTTTCTAAGGCTGAAAGATGAAAGAAATTAAAGGTGATCCTTCCCTCCCTGCTGCCACCCCAAGTTGCCATGTGGCACCTTCTCATTTGCTGTGGGCCGACAGGGCTAAGATGGAAAATTTTCCAATTTTTTTTTTTAAATTCAAGGGTTGAAAAGAAACCACACCTTCACCGTAGCTCCTAGAGGACACATGGCGTCCTCTGATTGGTTGCAGGGCCGGTGGAGGAAAATGGAAAAAAAAATTTCCTAACCAAAATTTTTCTGAAAACATTTCTAAGGACAAAATGATGGGAAATTTTTGGGTTGCGGGCCCGCCAGGGAAAATTTTCCCAAATTTTCCTGCCAAGGCACAATAACTTCAAAGTGCCATAACTTGAGCTAGAAACCTTAATTTTGGGAAAACAAGGACTTTTTGGAAATCTCTCGATGCCCTCTTTGCACAAGGAAACATAAATTTTACTTTTAGATAAATTTTACAGGGTCAATTTTTTCAAAAGGGATCTGCAAGCTTATAATTAGTGAACTGGCGATTTACAACTTTTTAATTTGGTTAAATTAGATCTCCTCCTTCACTCAACATTTCAAAAAGACATAGATGACTGGTCTAGGGAGGGTTTAGAGTGTTTTTGGAAAGTTAATTTGTTTAATTGATTCAAAATTGTATTTTTCCAACAAGTGACAGAAACGACTGTTGGAGGGATCAATTTCAAATTAACAATGGTTAAGTTGTTATCTTGAGATTTCATTGTCAATTTGAATTCCTAAATGTCTTAGCATACTTATCTATAACATTTTAAAGTTGATTGTTAAGTGCAGGTCTGAACTGTATAATTTGATTCCATTCCTTTTGGCCGGTTTAAAAGTATACACAATGTCAGTGATCAGTTTCTTTAGAAGGAGTTATTTATCAGTTTTTTCCTATAGGTATGGTATTTAATACCTAAACTAATCCATTACCTTTATTTGATTCTAAAAATTCATTTCCAAGTTAAATTACAAGTTCTGATTTGAATTTTAATATAATTCCAACGATGCAAAAACAACATACTTCCTTCCTACGCATTGCTTCTTTCCAACAGAGATTTTAATTCACAATATAAATTCAATTTCAATTCAGTCATGCAAGTTTGAGAAGGTATGGCCATTCCTTTATAGACCTCCAACAACAACTTTACAAATTATATGTTTCTTTTAGCTTCAAAATACAATGTACAATACATATAACCATTTTTCACATTCCTTTTCAAAACAGAGAATGGAATATAACTCTCTACATCTAACATTTCAATTTCAATCTTTCCTCATCAATACAAGATAACTTCTCATTTGAAATAATTATACAAATCATCCAATTCAAAGTGGGAAAGGATCACAATTAAAAGGGTATTCACAAGGGACTGTCAAACTATATTTTTTCCATTGCTCCAAGAATAACATCATGCTCATTTTCTCTTTTCTCCAAGTTTGATCACAACACATAGAGGGGAAAAGAAATGCTCTCCACCCAACCAAGACATCCAATGAAAGGAGAAGCCTTCCTTCATCATTGGCCCCTGAGCCCCAACCAAAGTAAAATAGTAGATGTAATTCAACCCATCGCAACAACTGGATTCCACAACAAAACATTCTTTCACACATGCACATGTCAATATAAAACATAACTCAATACCAAAAAATAGTTTACAACTGCATAGTAGCAAACATTCAAATCACAACTCAGGCTTGATCATGCAAGCCAAAGGAGAAAGGACTATGGGGGAAGCTACTTATTTCTCCCAAATAGTAATTTGGGCATCCACCTATAATCATACCGCCAATATAACATATCATATCCCATAAACCTTATGCCTCCCAACCCCTCGTTATGCTTCCCCCCAAATTTTCCCTTATGCCCCCCAAAAGTAAGAAATGTAGGCTATTTCTTTTCCATGGTGGATTCCAAACCCAAAAATCCATTCAAAAAAAATCTGATGCCCATGGCATTCCCTTATGCTCCCCCCCCACATGGATTCCTCATAGCCTTCTCGTACACCTTCCCTAAGGCAGTCTACCAAACCAGCCAACAAAAGTAATAAAACATTCTCCATACACATAACTCAAAAATAAAATAACAACAATAAAAGAAGGAATAAACTCTTACCTCTCTCATGGAAGGATTTTCTCCACACATCAAGCTTTGAATGTCAAAACTACAGTCCCAAAACAACGGTGCCAAAGTATCAAATGCTCTCTAATCTCCTCCAAATCAACAAGAGCTCTCATCACAGAAAAAATGTGCCCCCAAGGATGAATGTAAAGAGGTTCAACAACCGAGAAAAAATATTCACCAAAGCTTCTCCCAAGCAAGTGTTCCAATCACAAGAAAAATGCGCCCAAGGAAGCATGCAAAATATTTCAACAACCCCCAAAACAAGAAGAGAGTTTGAATCTAAATAGAAGAGGGAGAGAAGAGGATGATGTGGATCCATGTAGGATGCCACACCAAACATCCACTAATTAAAACACAAAATACAAAAATCCATTCTTCCAAGCACAATAAACAGGTGAGTGAAAAATGACAAGTTATTTGCACACTCAAAAGAGTCCACACCTCAAGGGACAACAATTTAAATGAAATGTAAGTGAGTGCAATCCAAAACAAGCATACATGATGAATAAAATGCATTTTAAAAGTCACAAATCACATCTCCATCCATAAGTATGGTTGCTATATTAAATTTAGAGGTATGAGACAAGTTTTTCTTGTCCCACAAGCCTCCGAAAATATGCTCCCAAAGACAATTTCGATTTTTTCATGCAGGTGGAGTGTTTCCTACTCCACAAATAGACTTAAACGTACTCTTACACAAACCAACAAATTCTGTTATTATTTTCCCATATCCCCATTTGATTTATTTAAATTTTTATCATAAGATTTCCCACATTAATCTACCACAACTTTAATAAATTAAAGGAAGTAATACATTACTGATAAAATACATACAATAATAAAATTTTACCACATTAATAAAATACACAAACCCATGGTCACATGTAAAGATGATCCCTGCCATGGGAATCTCTAAAAAAATACAACGCACACACAAAACAAGTTACCATGGTGACCTTGTCAAATTCACCTATAATTCCACTTTGGTTAGTCTCTAATCCCCCGATGTCTGTTGTGATATTTTAAACCTGCAAAACAAAAATACATCCTTCGCCCTCATGGTCATATCAGAACGTCAAAAATGAATATATAATAAAAAAACAAAATCATCTATACATATGAATCACAACAATAACCAAGGCAAACACCGAAATCATTTACAATTTATATCGACAACTATATCATCATCAAATAATTTTTCCTTTTCTAGGTTTACTCATAATCTCCAAACTCACATGTCCGAATAACTTCCATTAAACATGCATGTCAATAGTATATCATCATCCACATGTGAGAATCTTCTAATAATCACCACGCATTATATATAATCATATTCAATAATAATCCAGGATCTGACATCTAACACCATACTAAATCAAAACTATTAAAATGTCCTTTCATATAGTCTATATTCTCATGATCAGTAATAAAAGGTGCCAAAGGGAAGTGGGGACTACGGGCCCATGAAAGGGAATAAATTTGATAATCCCAAAATCCTAAGAGAAACGAAAAGACAATCATGGATTATTCAAGCATCCATTTTGAGTCCATTCATTGTTGTCATATGATAATCTTAGTCATGAGATTTAACTTGTAAACTAGATCAAAAGGAGTAGATGTGGTGGATCAACATGAAGAGTCAAATAAAAATAGAAATATGGATGTAAGGTATCCTTCTCATGTTGTAAAATCTAGTTCCACATCGAAAATCTTAACCAGTAATGAATGCAAGGAATTTGTGTAAAATTTCAACATCATCAGAAATTTCTATGGTAAAAGTTTACCAGACCACAAAAGGAACATCGTTTGGAATATTAGGAGGCTCGAAACCCATACACCACTTCAGAGCTGACGAAACACATAGGTTCTTCCCATTAGAGAATATGATTTGTTGGTACTAATTTACCAAAGATCTTAGAAAAGAACTCCTATTTTAGGGATTAGAAAAATGGTAACAAAGAAATTATGGAAAGAAACTCTAATCGACACGAGAGAGTCTTAAGGCTACCTCTAGATGAGACGTTTATGGATACAATAACAAAAGATCATCCTTGTAGTGATATTGACTTAAGATATGCACAACAAAGTTTGAAATCAACACAGAAAAATGATTAGTGGAGATTAGGATGGTAAAAGGTTACCCAGAAAATGCTACGTCCCGATGAAGTGAAAAATTCCTAGAAATGGATGTTAACCCACTTTTTGATAAAATATATATAAAATAGTTCATGATTAAACTAACAACCAAACCCAAGATCTCGAAGCATTGAAATACTAAAATCCTGTGCTTAATCCTATTATAATACTTTCCAATATCAAACTTCATAGATAAGGCTCATTTTATAGGGTTTTATTTTCCCTGAAGTTATAATCTATACATCTCTTAATAATTTTGTTAAAAATAAATATTATATCTCTAGTAAATGGGAATATATATTTGAGGAAACAATGGAAATATTTATATTTGATCGAAAGGAATTAGATGGATTCAATCTAATGGGTCCTCTTAGAATTCCTTTTAATATCATTTTTGGTTAAGTGGAAGTTAAGCTTTATGTAGATTTTGTGAAGTGAGGTGGTTTTTCCATGAATACCCAAGTCTTAGATAACTCTCTTACATAATAGAGTTAGGCCTTACATACCACAACCTATATTTAAGAAGCATGTCGTATCCCATTTCTATCCTAGCATTATGAGATCATGTTTTTCATGATTTTCTTCATAATACAAAGAGCACAACCATCCATCACATCCTCAAATAGTAGAAATAATCTTAAAGACACCACTCTGTGAAATATTCTGCAAAGTGATATAGACTGCTTTGCAAAGGAAACAAGAATAGTTAGAATAACATAATGCATGTGATTAGATAATTATTACAAGTTAATTTTCTCAATTATCAAGCATTCAGTCATAATCCTTGTAAATTATCTCATTCATAAAAAAAATTGATGTCAATAATTTCGTATAAGGTACATGTTAATTATATATCCCTGTGTTTGTAAAAAGAATAGATTCAAATTCCCTAGATATTAGGTTAGTTGATATTTTCTCATTCTATATGGTGAATCACTACTCTAAACATGAAAATATTACTTTTGAGTTTTTAAATGTTTTGATTTTTGAATAAATGGTGGGAAAACTACTCCACTAGTCATGAATCAATTAAGGATATTCACATAGACACATTTACATACATAACTAGTACATGGTTTGGCATAAGAAATAAACTCAACATATTGTCTTGGTATAGAATATGATGATCATATTATCTTGTTATAACATATATGTCACTTATAGCTCACGTTATCTTGTGCCATAATGGCTCCAATCAGTTCTGTAACCTTAAAAAGGGATAGTTGCAAGTAGTGCAGGTGGCGGAGCACTCTATGGTGGAAGATCCCTCATTGTTTTACATATAGCGATGGTGGGGAAGATAATTACAACCTTAATTTGGCTACTTCTAATGAAGGCATAACGAAGAGGCAACATGGGAGTTTTGGCTTAGTAGAGGAAAATTTTGTGAAAGATGAGAATGCTAAGAATGTTTTCCCTAACTCGTGGCCTACTAAGCATGATTATGTTGCTAAAGGACTAGTCGGTGGCTCATCTAAGAGTGCGTGCATGATATATTTTATTGAATGCGGGGATGTTTATCTTAGCAAGGAAAACAAGTGACATGGGTGTCTCGGAAGATTCAATTAGGTGGGGACAAGCCTAGGGAGACATAGCAGGCTTGTATAGTGGGAAAACCATTATTGTGGTTGTCTAAACATCTGTTAAAGGAGACCATGGTAGGAATTTTCCCCTAAAACCAGCCAGTGACATACCTATGTTGAAGCTTGAAGAAGATGTTTTCCAAAAAATTTAGGACCTAGAGGAATAATATTGTAGGCTAGGAATCATTTGTAGATTCAACCATTTTTGGCATAAGCTCCCTCAAATCAAGGGTAAGATTGAACTCTATCCATATTCCAAATCCTATTTCCTTTATGCATTTGAATCTAGTGAGGATTGAGAGGTAATTCATAATGTGTATTGAATTTGAGGGGATCACTATGAACTCACAAGTAAACCCTGGTATCCCTCATTTGATCCTTTGAAAGATACATTTGACATGATGCTTATCTATATAAGAGTCTTGGGCCTTCCCCTGGAACTATGGGATGAATATTGTCTTGAAGCCATTGGGAATAAGTTGGGGGTGTTTGAAAAAATTGATGATGCAACCACCCAGAAGTTGCATACTACTTATTCCTTGTTTTTAGTGGATCTAGATATCTCTCTTTACCTCCCTAAAAATATCAATTTGTAGATTTGAGATATGACATGGATTCAACGTCTTGAATATCAAAGCTTAGCATAATATTGTCATAGATGAATTGAAACTATACATTTAATGGATGATTTTAGGTGTTCTATTGTAAAAAAAGGGACTTCTCTAGCTTGGTGGAAGGATTCTCTCCCTTCTCATTTTACCATCAATGCCTCATATGAGCCTATTGTTGATACTATTACTGATACAAGCATTTATAGGGGGGAATTTGTTATGACTTCCCCTTTGGATCTTATTAATGTTCCTAGTTCTTTGAATCATATTACTCAAACGTTTTTTGTGGTGGAGAAAGAGAGGGAAACCCACTCTTTTTCTTGTTAGGTCTTATTTTCGTCTAATTTTCTACTTTTGAGAGTCTACTTCCATGCAGTCCTAAACAACATTAACTAGTGCAACAAGGCAGGGTGGACATTGGTCTATAATAAGAAAAGATCATGTTCTAATTTATACTCAGTCCCAACTCATATGAATCTCATATCTCTTTATTTCACTTCGGGTTGCCTACAATTCTTTTGGTTTTCATGCTTCTCAATGGTTATTTTGTTGAATGTTGACAACTTGTTTCTGTTGTGTTTTTTTCGGTCTTCCTTGCTTTATCTAGGTTTCTCACCTTTTTTTCCTAGGTAGGGATCCAGTCAAAAAACCTTAAATAAAAATAAATAAATAAAATATGATGATTGATACATATGTTTCTCACTTATGTCAAGCTTATGATCAATTTATGTAGGAATATACACTAATTTAATAGTTTGGTTTCCAATATCAATGTTCTAGATTTGGATAAAAGTATTGTTTCAGAATATAATGCAATCATGAGATCACATGTCCCTACACAATATAGATTTCTTCAAGATCTACCAATTTGGAAATACCTTCTGATTATTTTGTAAATTCGAAGAAAAATATAAACTAAAGACTAATAAAGAAACGTCTTTGGAAAAAATCTCACATTACTCTCTTATATACACAACACAAGGATTTATTATATTATACATCTAACATTCATAAAGAGATGATCATCCACATGACTATTCAAGCATATTCCATCAAAATCTTTAGGTTGAGGTCTTTCTCGAAAACATAGAGTGTGTTGATCTTATCCTAAACACATGATGCATTATATGTGTTTGTGTGTGCATCCACTTGTAAAATCCTCCATGTAAATAATCACAATATGTAAGAAAAAAAATGAAAACTATTGGAATAATTGTTTACTTTTTGAATTATTTTAGATCATGATGGTACGTAATAACAATAAAGATATAACACATGCTCCCATCACCATTTAACATTTGTTTTTTGATTTTTTATATCATGGATGAACCCGGGTGTGTCTAGATTATCTTAATTAAACTTCATTATTACATTAATATGCTAAATTCTAGTACAATTACTATAAAAAAAATTACTTTCCATATATACAGATTAAATACTATATGAACACAATTATATTTAATGTAATAACAACATTAACCGACTAGATTCTTATAAAAAAGTAACAAACTAAAATATTTGGACCAACGAAATAAAAATCAAGGAGAAAAGAGTTCTTGAATCTTGGATTAAAAATATTTCTTACCTACAAAATTAATAAAAAGAACGTAACTTAAAACTAGAATTTAAAACAATCAATTGAAATTTAAATTCTCACACATAAAACAAACCTATTAAACAAAATCAAAAAAAATAAATAATTACATAACCTTAACAAAAAACCATATCTTTAAAATACATTATATTACATGAAACAAATTTATATTGCACCCATTCTTTCAAAATAAAGACTTCTCATGCTCTTTTCTTGTGAAACAGTTTTTTTATTATTAATGGTAAAATGATTTTTTGATGGTGACCATACCCTAGTAGAACAAAAGGGTCAAAACCTGAATGCAACAATAAAGTGCATAAGGATGAGGGTCTAAGAACCATTATAAACATCTAAGCACTAAAAAAAAAGAGGAAACATAACTACCCAACATAAACAATCAAGAACAATGCACACCAAAAACCTAACCCATATCTAGACAACTGCCTGGACTCAACAGAACAATAGTAGGCCTCCATCCCAGATACAAAAATAAAAGAAAATAGAAGGACAAGACTCATATCTTATTTGAAATGATGGTGAGTTTTTGTTTGGTGTGTCCTTTCTTTCCCATGTCCACCACAATCCAATTCTCATTACCTTCTTCTGTGAAAAATCAGAACAATAACTTCAAGAGTCTAGATAGGAGTGTGACCCTCCACAAAGGATGGGGCATAATCCTTCGTAGAATTGGCTAAACCCTCAAGGGAAGAAGAATCATTGACAACCCCAACAAATATTATATGATTAGAGTTGAGTTGCTTCATCTCTAGAGATTTCTTGAGTCCTTCCTCGCCATTCCTCGAGGGTATTAACAATTTCTCAGCTGATTGGGGCTTGATCGAAAGATGTTCTTAATACAGAAATTATGTACATAAAATAACAACTAACAAAAATAAAATAAATAGTTACAAATAAAACATATTATTGCAAACTCAGATCAACACTTCTGTGCATATATTTCTTCTTCTAGTTCCAAAGCTTCAGCTCAATACAATCTCTCTAAATGTACTTCATATGAAAACACTAACAATTTCCTCCTGTATATAGATGGCTTCATCTAACAATAAAACACTCAAATCATAAAAATAGAGTTATAAAGCACATGATTTTGTGCAATATAAATATTTTTATTTATTTGCTTTAATAGTTTTTCCTAAACTTAAGAACAACTAAAATTAAACTCAAAAGTAAAAGCATGTAAAAAACAAACTAATTTTTTCTTTTCCAAGGGAAAAATTCATTTTTTTTCTAATAATCCCCCTTAATTTTTACCTTCAAGATTTTATTTTTCTGGAGTCGAGTGTGCACTTCCAGATATGACATATGCCAGATCACAAACTGTCAAAAAAGTTCTCAAATACTTAAAAAATTCATTTCCCAAAGCTTTCATAAAGATATCTGAAAACTAATCTTCGGATCTATAAAAATCAAGAAAAAATTCCTTGTTGTTAACTAACTCCCTGATGAAGTGATACCTAGTGTCTATGTGCTTTCTACTCTTGTGAGAAACATGATTTCTGGACACTGCTATCGCTGAATTGTTTTCACAAAAATCTGTGTAGCATCCTCTTCATTATTCCTCAAATCTTTCAACACTCTTCTCATCCAAACAACTTGGCATGCTGCTTTTGTTGCTGCTACATACTCTACTTCTATTGAAGATAGTGTGATTATGGGTTTCTTCTTTGATGCCCATGAAACTACACCTATTCTAAAGTGAAAATCATATCCAGATGTGCTCTTTCTATCATCAATACTTCCAGAAACTATCACTGTCTATGTAACCTATGAGTTTAAACTCATTTGATGTTGAATACAAAAGTCCATGATTCTTAGTTCCACATACATACCTCAAAATCCTTTTTCCACCTTACCAATGTAAATATTTTGGAGATTCCATGAACCTTGACATGAGGTTCACACCATACATAATATCCAGCCTTGTGGCAATAAAATATTTGTGACTTCTAACTAGTCTTTTGAACAATGTTGGATCTACAAATGATCCATTGTTATCTTTTCTTAACTTTAAACCTACTGCAATAGGTGTTGGATTTTTCTTGCAATTCAACATGTTAAATATATTTAAGACATCATAAGCATACCTTGTTTGTGAAATAAAAATCCACCTTCTGATTGTTAAACTTATATGCCAAAAAAATAGTGCATGCGGCCTAGATCTTTCATCTCAAAGTCTTTCTTCATAGATGATTTGAATGAATCTGTAGATAAATTTCTAGTGATAATTAAATCATCCAAATATAAACATAAAATAAAAATTTTATCTTGCTCATTGATCTTGATGTATAAGGTAGGCTCACTACTGCTAATACTAAAACCATTTTGTATCAAATATGAATCAATCATGTTGTACCAAGCTCTAGGTGTTTTCTTGAGACCATAAAGAATGTTTTTAAACCTATATACCTTTCCTTCATGACCTTCAATCTCATAACCTTCTGGCTAATTCACATAAACTTCTTCTTAAAGAAAACCATTCAATAGTGTTGATTTTACATCCATCTGATAAATAGGCCATTTGTTTTGAGTTGTAATTGCTAAAACCATTCTTACTGTGTCTAAAAGTGCTATAGATGTAAATGTATTGTTGTAATCTAATCCATATTGCTATGAAAAACCTAAGGCAACCAACCCTGATTTATATTTTTGTACTTTACCATCAACATTATATTTGGTCTTGTAGGTCCACTTCACTCCTATCACGTCCTTTCCTTCTGGAAGATATACCAATTCCCATGTCTAATTATTCTCTATGAAGTTTATCTCATCATGCATGGATTGAACTTAAACTTCATTGTTTATAGCCTCTTCTAAGTATACTAGATATGTATCTTGAGAAAACAATGCAAAAAATGAAAAATCATTAGGTGTATTAACATTATAAATATCACTAAGACTCCTTGTTTTTCACTGCAAAGGGCTATCTGATGATGTATTTTTTTATACTGAAGGAGTATCTTGTGGTGTCATTTATGGCACGTCTATTGGATGGTTGAAGATGACTAAAATATATGAGAACTCCTAGATGTAGATGAAGGTGTACCTTGTGCTACAACTTGTGGTGTATGTCCAAGATTTGAAGAAGATACAATACTTGATTCTATATGCTTTCATCTCTCATATCATCATGAGGAATAACTGCTACTACATTGATTTTTTTTCAATACTTCTATCCCATGCCCTCATTTTAAAAAACTGTACAACTCTGCTGATTATGTCCTTTACAATAATCTTGATTGAACAACTTATAATATTATCTATTCTCTTTAATATCCAATAAATATGAAACTTTTCTAATTGTTGTCTAACTTCTTCCTTAGTTCATGCACATGTGCATATGCCACATAACAAAATTTTTTAAAATGAGGAAACATTGTGTTTCACTCTTAGTCCAATCTTTTCGAGGAACCAAGTTTTGAACAAAATTTGTTTGGACACCTATTTATGATGTAAAAAAATAGTTTCTACTGCTTTCTTCCCATATACTCATTTGTAAGATTCTTTGCCTTCATCATTTTTTTTGCCATCTCCATGATGGTTCTATTCTTTCTCTCTTCCACACTATTCTTCTCTGGTGTATACCTAGAAGTAAACTGCTTGTGTATACCATGATATTTGCAAAAAATTAGAAAAGAATTGGAAACATACTCACCCCCTCTGTTTGTCCTCAGAAATTTAATCTAGTACCCACTTTTCTTTTCAATTAAAGCCTTGAAATGTTGTAATATATCAAAAGAATCTAATTTGTGTCTCTAAAAGTACATCCATGCCTTCCTTGTTTAGTCATCAATGAATGTTATAAAGTATGAACAACATCCAATATAAATTGTTTGCATCGCTCCACATAAATCTGAGTGAACAATTTCAATTGGTGTACTTGTTCTTTTTATTTTTCCAACTGGGAAGAAATCTCTATGTTGCTACCCAAAATGCAACCTTCACAAAATCTATCTACTTTTTGAATCAAAGGTAAAACTTTAATCATATTTTTCTATGTAATAAATTCAAACCAACAAAATTTAAATGACCAAAACCTGACATGATGTGGGGTCATAGCCGTGATTCATATTTTTCAACTGACTAAAAATCTGATTCAATCTCCTTAGCTCTGGAATGATCTGTATTACGAGCTTCAGATGTGACTGGTATAATTGTCAAAGGAAACATTATGTTGTTTGTCATCTTCATGTTAGCAATCACCTGGGTACTTGGAGCTTTAGCCATAATCACACATTCATTATCTTCAATGTAAAATTTTTATCCCTTTTGTACCAATTGACCAATGCTCAGGAAATTATGCTTCAAACTTGCAACATAATAAACATCATGCATAATCTTTTGCTCTTCCTTTTTGTTAGAATGTTGATTATTTCCTTTTCCTTTTATAGTCACTGTAATTATTATTCCCGAGGATAACTTTTGACTTTACTAACTCATCCAAATTAGAAAATAAATCTAAGTTACCTGAGATGTGATTATTGCAACAAGAATCCAAACACCATGCATCACTAGGAATCTGTTGGGATGTATTACACTTAATAAGAAAATGCTTTGGCAATCTCTGTGTATGCAATAATCATGGAGCTTGGAGTAGAGTTCTCAACCTGGTTTTGATTCTGCTCATTATGATCATACTGCCTTTTCTTGCATTCAAAAGCATGGTGCCCATATCTCTTGCCATAGTGACATTGCACATAGCGATTTATCATGTCTTTTGACTTGAAAAATGATTATGATTGTGCTCTTGACTATGTCCTCTTCCTATTGAGTTTGAATGACCACTACTACGTCCTCTAGATGAACTTCTTCCTCTGGCTCTAGGGCTGAAATTTCCTCTTCCTCTTCAACGATTTTTCCAATACCTGTGATGAAAAATCTTGATCTACAACTCCATGTGATCTATTCAACTTCTGTTCATGATTTATTAGTGATGCATGCAACTCATCAATTGAAAACTGATTTAGATCCTTAGTTTCTTTAATAGCAACTATAAAATGATCAAATTTTGCAGGCAAACTTCTATGCAATTTTTCAGTAATCCTTTTGTCCTCAATAGTTTCACCATGAGAATTTGATTTGATTGACTAAACCAACTACAAAAGTGAAGGAACGATAATATGGAATCTGAATCTTTGATTGACATGTTTTCAAAATAATCTACAAAGTATCTGTAGCTTGGTGGTTTTTTACTTTCTCTTTACCTTGATACATAACTTGGAGAGTCAACCCACGAAATTTGTACTTTACTAGTTGTTGCCACTTTGGGTAGGATGCTTTCATGCATGGCTTGATGAATGAAGAAAAGAGGTTTTCTGTCTTTCTTTCTTAATTCCTTCAAAGTGTCATTCTCTTCCTGTGAGAGTACGTTATATGTTGCTACATTTGCGGGCTTTGTGTACCCTTTCTCTAAGATTTCCCACACATTACTGGGATCTGAATAGTGCCTTCATGGTTAGTGAACAATACTCATAATTCTTTCTTGTAAATTGTCATGTCTATAGACTGGATATAGAAGCCATAACCTATTTTCAATTAGAAACATTTTGAAAAAATCCATGCTCTGATACCAATTTTGTAGAAAACAAGCACATAAAATAACAACTAACATAAATAAAATAAAGAATTGGAAATAAAACATATTATTGCAAACTCAGATCGGCCACTTCTTTGCATATATTTCTTCTTCTAGTTCCAGAGCTTCAGCTCAATAGAATCTCTATTAATATGTTTGATATGAAAACACTTACAATTTCCCTCTAATAAATATATGGCTTTATATAACAAAAAAAATACTCAACTCATAAAAATAGAGCTAAAAAGTACATGCTTTTGTGCAATATAAAGTTTTTGACTTATTTTCTTTAATAGTTTTTCCTAAACTTAAGAACATCTAAAACAAAACTCAAAAGTAAAAAGCATATAAAAAGTAAACTGCCTTTTGCTTTTCTTGGGAAAAAATTAAACTTTTTCTAACATTGAAAGAGATTCCTTTCACCACACTAGTTTTTCCTTGCATTTGAAATATTCACGAGTAATCCAAAAGATGGCCTATTTGAAAGCATCTCTAACATCTGAAGGCCAAACCCTCATGTTCTAAACCCTTTGCACCCAAAGTTTGTCACCGATTTGTAGATTAATTTCTGCTGGAAGGGGATTGAAAGGTGTCAAGATCAACCAAGATTCTAGCAAAAGTTGTATGAGTCTTACCAAAGATTCTGTCATCAACTTTCATAGAGGATCCTAAGGTATCACCTATCGCTGTAAAAGATTGATCTCCTCCATAACTGTAATGGGAGTCTTGGTAGCCGAACCCAATAGAGTATGTATCAAAGAAATCTTTTAGAGGGTCAAACAAAAACCAATTCTTTAATGCATTTTAGTACATGACTTAACAACCTTTTTTAACATAAAATATAAAGCTTACATTACATCACATCACTAGACAACCAATTCTATTAATATAATTTATAACATCGTCAATCTTGAAAATGAAGAAATCATTATACCTACAAGCTCCATCGTATTCTACAACATGCACCAAAATTTGGTTCGATTTTTCAAATGATTGCCGATGGTTCATACATGTATAGTTTCCTCAAGAACTCGTTTATATTATGATTCCAGAGCTCCATGGAGTTTTCATACCATCAAAACCTGTTACAAATGTTTTTTTATTAAATATAATATACCAGGCTGAAAGTTTATTAATTCCTAAATTAAATTCGAACCTATTGTCAAAGGATTGACCTGCATCTATTGTGTTTCTTGTAAGATTGCTACGCTCTGCAATAATATGTCCAATTTCCTTTGATTTTAGAATTGAGGAATGATCAATACTTCTGCTGCATCATTGCCATTTAGTATAACAAATTCTTTCGACGTTTTTCTGCATACATGATATAAAAGGTTGGCGATTAGGTAAATAATCTCTCTGATTTAATATGTTCATGATTACGGCCTGCACTAAAAGGCAACCTCTGTTTCAGTTTACAAAGAAACTATGATACATGCTGAAAATAAATAGAGACCAACCTGTCAATACCTTCCACGATGTTAGATTTGAGTTTTCACAGAAGAAAATACCTGATCTCTTACTATGGACGACCTTCAGAATGGGCTTCCCAGCTTTACGTTGCTCCATAGTCGATATTCTAGGCATCTCTACATCCCTGGTGCAAAAGAAGAAGAATTATTCTCCATGAATAAGAAAATAGAACTTGGTTTCGGCTAACTTTTACTTTTCAAAATTTAAGCGGGATATTTAAAATTTGAATTTTTAAGATGAGTCACCGGAGCCTGGAGGCATCCATTACGAGACGATTGTATTCTGAACCCAATTCAGGTGAAAGTTATGAACAATAATCTTTTTTCATATATATCTTTTACATCTTAAAATTTATACCAATATTTTTTGCTTACTAAAATACTGCTTAAAAGTTTCTGCTCACGAATTTGAGCAATTCTTTTTCCTCACATTTTAAAATATGTTCCCATTTGCTTTTAAACTTAAATTTGAATTTCAATGTTTTGACAATCAAATCTAAATGACAGATATGGATAAATATAACCCCTATATTTGATAAAAACACAATTTTTGAAATTTTGTTTTTATCAAATCATCTGAATCAAAATTTGGATGAATGTTTTTTTGGTAAATAAAGCCGAATTTGACTTTTATGGACAAATAAACTACTAATTTTGAACAATGTTTAATTTTATATTTGAAATCCTTGTCAATCTTCATCTAAATAGAAATTTGGTTCAAAATTATCGATAAATTAAGCCTTAAGCTATCTATGGACAGATCATTGTGAATTTAGAACATTTTGTTGGGGAAAATTTGTAATATGTACCTGTCTCCTTCTGAACCAAAATTTGGCTTAAAATTTCTAAGCAATGCTTGAATGAAACTTGGTGACAAGTGACTCATTTGGGTTTTGTTTTGGGTAAATGTTAAAACTCGTTGCAATCTACTTCTAAATAGAAGTTTCGCATAATTGTTTGGTATAACGTCTAACCTTTTAGTCGTGAATGAAGACCTACAAACCTGTCCCATTATTTAAACTCTGTCAGTGATGTTTAGTTCATGTACTCCTAGCTTTTAAGATAAAACTTATTTAGATTGGGTAGCTTCTTTTGAACTGCACTAACTTACACTAATATTTAAGTTTGTTATTCCTTCGCACCTTTATAATGCAGTGCAAATTTTCTTTTGACATTTTTTAACAATATGCGTGACCCATTTTCATCGAGAGGTATTACGGAACCAGTAAATAATAACATTCCCATCATTACTATACTGGACACAACCTTCAGTGCCATGAACGAGCCGGTGCTAGCTTCAAACGAGGTACCATTGTTCTTTTCCACCCCGTGTTACTATAGAGGAGAGTCCATGTACGTTGTGCATTCCACTTTTGCAAGTCCTATTCACTCTTTGTCTACTACTAGTGCCGCTGATTGCTCCAACATTTCTTGTACGACATTAGAATCTGTATTCCCTTCAAACACAATTGTAGATATTGACTTCCACATCGTGTTCGACCTAATGAAGAAGGTTGACGACACATATATTCCGATCTCGAAGCATTGCACAATTTCCTTTATGAACTGAGGAAAAAAATGATCAATACATTAGAGATGCATTTAGTCCCTACCTTGCATTCCTCTAATGTTATAGTGCCATTCTGCCCTACCTCATCTTCACCATGTACATACTTGCACTAAACCCATTTTTGTGAAAGCATAGATATTGATGAACACCTCTAATATTGGTGCAAATCTAATTTCCTTCAAGTACAATCTATGCCTTCATAAATATGTTTATACCATTTGCTCTTATATATAAGGAAATTAAAGTGTACCAAACACACACCCCCTTGAAGTATACATTGTAATTTTCCTATTTACAAAAACAACCATAATTATTTTTGTAATGTTATTCACTTCATAAACATTCACTTCCCACATTTTTCGTTCAACACCCAAAACTATGCATACCAAAAGCAATGTACAAGTAGTAAAACCATATGAACAACTAAGGATGTTGCACACTGTGAAAATATTATGCCAATCACAATAAATACGTGTGCTAAATCCTTACTAATGCCTTTGAACCAACAAAGGTGGAGTCATCAAATTTTAGGGTATTTCTAATGGAATTATTTAAATAATGCATATGTTTGTACGTTGATAATAAATATTATTGATTTCATAAATGGATCTAAAAAAATATAGACCATGTGCACTAATGTTGGCAACTTTATGATATAAATCATAAATTCCCTTCAACATTTTGTATCAATATAACTCATTTTTATGTGTAGGTGTTATTGATGCATGAAATGGGAAAAAAACCCATCACTACCCCTATCACACACAACCTTTGATGTCAATGTCATTATTTCTCGAAGTGTGGTGATACCTTCCAGCAATCCAATCCCTTTTTTGCCACCCGAGGTCATTGCGGAGGGAAAGCCCCACAGATGGTAAGCAACAAACTGGTGGAAGTCCCATTAACTCATTCTCTGCTACTGTTTTGCTTAATTTCCCTGACATTTCTAATAGGGCCATCAAAATCTCATAGTATATACATATTGTCATTTTCTCATATGTATATGTAACTTATATATTAAAGACAATAATGTCCACAACCTATGCATTTGATTTTCTTGGTAATTTTATCATCCCTCATAATTATGCACATGCCACATAAGAAAAACCTACTTGACCATTAATTGACTTACTTTTTTCCCATTGTATAGTGACTGAAACATATGGACTTTCCTCCATTGACCCCAAATGTTGTTTCCCTCCCAAATTTGACATCCACATCACACTTTTTTCTTGTAATATGATGCATAAAACTACGCATATTGCATGCCATGAAGAGATGAAACCAATCAGAACAATGAATACTTCAAATCCTTTGGATTATCAAGGGTAGAGTCACAAAAATGAGTTACCTGTAAAAATACCACAACATGAAGAGCATGGGACAAGTTTCTAGCTTTGAACTTATTGACAAGTCAAGTACATACATAGGTCATGACTTTCTTTTACCAAGTCGCAGAAGTCTTCTACAATTATATTCAAATTGGTAAGTTGTATAAAATTGTGGGAGGCTCATCGAGGTATGCAAAAAAAGAATACAACGATTCAAAAAATTCTTGGAACATAATAATACATCTAAAACTCCTTTATAAAGCTCTGTCCAACCAAAGATATAAGAATTCCTCAATATAATTTTCATTTCAAAATAGTTCTAGATATCAAAGTCTAAACTACCAATTCCATAGTAGACCTCCTAGCTAATGCGCTATCTATTACAAATACCCTCCTCTATTAGAAAAATAGATGGAAAGCACAACCAGAAATGAACTCTTCTCCTTAGTGATAAGCTCTACAGTTCATATTCAGGTAACCCTGTGGGGTTCCTTGTATAAAAACAAGGGAAAGGTTCTGAGTGAATAGTGCATATCTAAGATGATAGAAAGGCCATATATCATAATAAAGAAAGGGGTAGTAAAATTATACAAATGAAAAATAGTAGGAACATGATCTAATACATAGTTCTTCATCAACCCTAATATAGATGAAGCACGCGCATTGAGTGCATGGTTTGGATCGACTAACACATTACATGTATATCCCTCAGTGAGTATTGACAACATTGAAGAAAAAATATCACATGTACAAAATCATCCTCATGTTCGTGTAAAGAAACTATATTTTCCACTATAAAAACTATCATCTACCTCAACATGTCATCCTTTTCCTACCCTTCTTACATTTTAGTTGTTAATAATAACTGTTGTAAGAAACATATTATACAAAACATAAACTGCTCTTGGCATCGCCACAAATATAATGTTGACGTAGCCAACTACGAATGTAAATGCTCCATACACTTCATTATATAAGACACTATAATAACATCATGGGTAACTATTTTTTATTATGTCATTTCACATATCATGTTATATCAACACAATAATTCCATCTACTACAATTAACACATGAAAAAATATGGCTCGTTATTAAGCAAATTCTCTTCAATGAATATCATATCACAATCTCCGCGAAGTTAGATATTTACAAGGAACAAGAATAAGAACAACATTGTTGTCGTTAAAGACTTGACCTCATCTGAGAAACTATCTCCACTAGATGATTTCACAACATCTCTATAGCTATGTCATATGTAAAGTAACCTTTTACACATTGTAATAAAACCCACCACTAACATAGCCACAACATCTCCCCAATACAGACCTCCTCCACTTTGCATACTCCCAACTATTTATTTCTCATTGTACCATTTTCATTCATCTTAATAGACATATATGTGCCCATATTCCTAGGTTTCATACATATACCCATATTTTGCTTACACTTTCCCTACTCACCGGAATGCATGAACTCAATGTAATAGAAAAAAATACTTCTTTTCCATAATTACATGTTATGGCACATTTTGCTAACTGGATTTATAATATGCTAAATTCAATGATTAATTTAGTACTTTAGTTTTTTAACATCTTTTAAATCTATCTACAATATAGAAAAGAACTTGTGTTACTTTAATTTGTGTGATTTCCCATAAATTTAATGTTTTTTTCCTCTTACCCTTGTCTCATGTAGGCATGGTATGTTTAGTTAGAAATGTAAAGTACAATAAATGAATTACCCCATTAATAGAAGAACCAATTAACCAAATGTATCCTACATATAGCTATCATCAAACATCTGAAGTCAAACTTGAATGTGTCAATGTATTAAGACCAATAGGCTCACCCCCTAAAATGACATGCCCTATTTCTTCCACCACTTCAAGAGGCGCATGGAAATTTTTGTACCAAATATAATCTTCTCTCCCTCTCCAAAAACGTTTTTTAATATGTAATGATCTATATGTTGTCGTACAAATAAGGTTTAAGAGAGGTGGCAACACCTTTCATAAATGCATTTCTAAGAAGATGGATTCTAATTTTCAAGTTTGAATTCCATGGACCCTAGCCCCCAACTAGAATTACTATCTTCACTTACTCATGTAGAAGAAATTATCATAGTAAGAGTGAACTCAATAATGCAAGTAACCAATGTCAAAGGTGTGCAATAAAAATATAGAGGTCACACTATATTCCTCCCATACGAGGTGTCCTCCATCAAAAGGAACCTACCCTGCCAATTTGTTGATTTAGAAATCTTTCTTATCTATAGAATTGGATCCAAAAAATGCCTATTAATACTTTCTTATTAGATCCCATGTTTTGGCTACATTGCAATTCAAAATATCACATGACCCTTACTATATATATTTCATCCTAGATAGTGAAGCACTCCATGCCCACCCACCTAAAAGTATATAGATATATAATTCTCTACCCTAATTCAGTTCTACTATGTCTAATATAATTGCTAAAGAAAATGCATAAGATGAATTAAGCACTTCATACCCCACCAAATGCACATTAATGACAACCATCATATAATGTGTCCTCCCTTCATCCAAAAACCATAGAAGTCACCCAAATTCCAAATGTCCTTTAGAGCCAAATCCAAGGTCCAATACAAGCAAACAACTACCCACAAATTGATTCATCTCTAGTCAACTAATACAAAAATGAGGCCTTTCTTTATATGGCCCTTTGATGAAATTTTCCTTTATGGATTTCACGGTGCCACCAACCACTTATCAAATGGGTACATATATGTGTTTATTCTTTACACTTATTTCAGTACCATGATAACATATTTTGTAGCCACTCATGCTTCCACTACTTCATTCTACACCTTAAGCTATGCTATAGAAGACAGTCAACTTCTATATTTTTCAACCAAAGATATTAGGGACACCTAGCTTACTACAATCTCTATGTTGCGCCGATAACTAAAAATAATTCTTGATACCCAAATTGTAGACCAATTAATGAGATTTGGGTCCTCTTTGTGAGTGACAAGAACATTTTGGTGCAAGCGCAAACATGAGCTCACAGATATGATACTATAACTAGGTAGTCATACGCTTTTATTCACTATGAGTGCACTGTACACAAAATGGCCAAACTTACATAGAGAGATACCATGATGCGCTCATATACCATACACAAATGGCCATAGCTAGAGGAATAAAAAATTGATCGTGTACAAACATATTGTATCCACTTACATGGTAAAGAGATTCACTATCTTCTATGAGAAGGTGCTTAAGAAATGAAATGCATTGACTACTAATACATGTGAGGTCATTTCCAATTATCTTTCCTTACTTTCATAAGACTTCCTTTTTAACCAAACATGTTTTCTTCATTCACTTCATAGATACAATTCGAAATATAGAGGCTTTGCCCATATCCATTATATGGATTCCAAATGCATCAAACATGGATGCACTAAATTGGGATGATCCCCATAAAATAGATGTAGAAATGTCTTTCTTCAATTGATCTCAAAACATAAGTTGAAAATTCTAACTCAAAACATTCACAAGGACCCAAGACTAAAAACCAACTTTGCGGAATTAAATTGACTTATTCCTACATATTGATTCACTTTTTGAAGTGGGTTATGGATACTGAAAATTATTACATTTAATCCATTCTTTTGATTTAATAGTGAAAATGCTTAATCAAATATATATTTTTTATCTGATGAAAAGCTTCATGAAAAATCATGAACAGACTCTCAAGATAATAGAAATTGATCATGGACTTTGGAAATTGCTTACGTCTCTGGTTTCTTGAAGAACGATTCCACTAGTTAAAATTTGCAAGTACACTATAATCTAATGGAACTTAAAACAACATGCCTATTAGTACCTCCAGCCCTTCGAAGGAACATCGATATATCTCAGGGACCATCCTCCACTTTCCTGGCATACAAGAATCCTATGGAACTCGATCGACCTTCCAGATGTGCTTAAGATTCCCTATGACACTCCAGTCAAACTGCAAGATTCGCAAGTCATTTGTGGGGGTCGATTGACCAATTGGTTAGTTTATAAATAACTCCCAATTTTCTTACAAATTTGTCTATAAAAATAGGACTTAGTTCCCTTCCAATTTTATGCCTAAATAATTAGGACTTAATTACAAAAATAGAATTTAAAATAAAAAAGTCTTTGACAATTGCTAAGGAGCATCTATATCCTCCTCTTTGGCCTCTAAAAATCCTCCACTTAACTCTCGAAAAATCAGCTCAAAGAATTACTATATAAATCTTATGGCCCTCATATTATCGTGCCTCCTATATAGGCAGGTTGGTTACGACGCTTGTTCATTGGAGGAAGGTTGTGGGTTCAAACGTACCCTTTCTATTTTTGGTCGGGCCGTTTTTGCTATGTCATGGGATTTTTCACACATTTTCGACATGAAAGCAGCGTTCATGGTTTAAATTGGGCTCGACTGCCCATGTTACATGTGACTCTGGTCACGCCTTTGCTCCTATTGGTTGACCACATATATGTGGTTAGTCATTCGCTGTAGACTGTATATTTATCGAGCCGTCGGTCTGTTTGAATTCTGGGTTGTACATTATTTTTTGAGCTCGATACGGGCCTAGCTATATATGTGTTGTGGCATATTGATCCCGATCAACTATGCTCGAACCGTCCAACGCTAACTTGCCAAGGATATATTGACCTTCTCCGATAATATTGAGCTCGATACGGGCCTAGCTATATATGTGTTGTGGCATATTGATCCCGATCAACTATGCTCGAACCGTCCAACGCTAACTTGCCAAGGATATATTGACCTTCTCCGATAATATTCATCCACTCCATGACATATAAAGGGATTAGCCCAAGCAATATATAAGGATAATCGATTATTGATAAGCCCAAGCTATAAGGAAACTCTACCAACTAATGAGGTCAACTCGAGAATAATATGGGCCGCGGTGGGGATTTGACCACCGCATTGAGTTAGAACTATAGCTCGCCGAGTTCGATACATAATGCAAATCATCCACATATAGTCCGCTTGTCGAATCTCGAGAGGAAAATTGAGCGAAATTGAACTTGTGGTGCCAAGCCACGTTGTGGCTTGAGGACCCACCATGTCTACGATAATAAAATATTCCTAATCGTGGTCAGGCTCCCTTCCATTATTAAAGTTGAGCCTCTTTTTCTCACGACCAACTTCTCGCTCGTCGATGACCAGAGGTTGCAAACAACTTGAAAAACCTTCATTTTTTTTTCTTTTTGCCACTTGGTCGTAATTTTTCAGTTGACTTGGTCCCACCTAGGGCTGACCACAACTTTGACCAGCCACCATTTGCACATACGAACTGTGTTTTTGACGTTCAAATAGTTGATGGAAATCTCTAAAAATGATCTTTTGTATTGTTCCAATCCTAGGAGATTTAGTGAACATCTATCCTCTGCAATAACCTTTGAATCACACCTTCCTAATGGGAAAGGATTTTTGTCCCAAAAAGCATACTGGAACATTTTTCCATCCTATCAATCTGAATATTCTACTATCACATCAGAAGTTGAATTCTTCTCACTTCGAAAACTTGATTATGATCCTTTTCCTATGGGTTATGGTCCCACCATGCCTTTAGAAAACCTTAATGCCTCTTCTTTACGGTGCTAAGTCTCATTCAAAACTTCAATGCTTCCGTTGTGTGGTGCTAAGTTCTCTTCCAAACCTCAATGCTTCCGTTGCGTGGTGTTAATTCCTCTTTTAGACCTCAATGCTTCAATTGTGCGGTATTAAGTCTGATGATCAAATACCATTAAGATGTATAGTTGCAATGCCTTGACATTGAATTACATTCTGAGCTAATCTCTTTTGAGCTCCTCTTGTTGACACAAATTATAAAGTAACACTCTATTGTATGACCATGATGAATTCATCACAAAATGGAGATACGAGTTGATGTTGAATGCCAATGGTAATCAACAACCATCCTATTACATGGTCACAATTCTGCAATATAGAATGAAGATCCGAACTGATACCTTGGAGCTCAACTGTCTGCATAAATGGTTGATGAATATCCAAGCTTATAAGTATGAGTTAAATCTGGTTTCAAGCTATAACGGGAGCTCAAAAGATGATTAGGAGATGCAAATAGAGTAATCCAAATTTAAATGCGAGAAAAATGTTGAGTATGGTAAACCTGTCTCCTAGCTATTACCACTGAATCTAAACTCCAAAAAGTGTTTGTCTCCTTCCCTGTTGGACAAATAACTCAACAAGGACAGAATATATTGCAATAATAGCCCCCATGGGGTTCAAAATGCAAGTAAATAAAGATGAGAATAAAAATTTCCCAAAAATTTGGGTCTTTTATTACTGCGCCATAATTAGTTAGATGTATACAAACATTTCCCACTAGGGGTCTTATTTATACATTCTACCTAGCACAATAATTTGCTGGTTTTATTATAATAAGAGCAATAAATAATGCTCGAAAGCCATTTACAATATTTTAATAGAATGTCAATTTTATTCACCACAAATTTCTCACCAACTGGAATCTTTGGTGTGGGCTTGAGAATCCTTAATAAGTGCCCCCTGAGCCATCAAGCGATCTCTCCTCTGCATAAAGATCCTGATGGTCTATCAAAATGTAGGGTACCTTTGCCTTAGGATTTTGCTGATCCGCAAGGACATATGAACTCAAATCTTCCCCCTAAGATGGATGCTCTGTTAGAATATGTGTGACCTCAACAGGAGATTCATGGTTGAGATGTTATGGCATAGGATCTAGTAGTGCTTATATTGTGTATAGGTGCAGAAAGAATTACACATCCTGTCCCAAAATCCACGATCTAACTTTGACGAAGCCAAAAATCCACTCCCTTTTGATCATTGGTCATATAGCCTTAATGAATTGCAAGGTAGAATGTACCTAAAGCCACTTCACCCACCTTTAAGGGGACAATGTCAAGTTTGACTATATCAACGAAGCTCCCCTAAAGATAAAGCTCATAGTATAAAATCTCAAGGTCAATCCATGCATAACACCATCTTCTATGCCGACTCTCTTCGCACAAGGAATTGACATAGTCGTCGACTACAGTCTATGTACAACATCCATAGTCACATAGACTACCTCAATAGTCTAACCAGGAAGAATAATGATTAGTTGTCCTTGATAGATTACCAAAATGTGTTGGCTCAAGGCACTCGTGTGTCGCAACACTATATATGGATGCTCTACTGGTCTTGGTCCCCGCAGAAGTCGATGCTTGTCTAGAGATGGGTTTGGAAATAGCCTTTCCCTTTCCTTTCCATTGCATTCATGTCAGCCTCTTCTCTATGTATAAGTCCCAACACTTCTTAGTTTCTTGTCCCGAACTGCAATGGCCACATACTACTAGTTTTGGTGTAGGTACAATTTCAATATGGTGTTTCCATAGCTGGATTGCTTTTATTACCCTTCCAGGGGTATCCATGTTTTTCTTCCACTCCAGGAGGTTTTTTTGCTACTTGCACTGTTGATCCCTCACATGAGAAAGGAAAGTCTACAAATTTGCAATTTGGTGTGCATGCTCCTACATTTTTTGATCGTGCTCCCAGTGGCGATTTTTCATGATTAATGCTATTGTGCCTAATAAGGCCAACATAACCAAAAACTAGAAGAAAAGATACAGATCCACATATGACTACAACACAATCCACTATACCGACTTTGATACCAAAACTTGATCCAAAAAATGTAAGTTCAAAATTCTAACTCAAAATGTTCACAAGGACCCCAGACTAAAAAATCAAGTTTGTGGAATTAAACTTGATTATTCATGCATATTGGTTCACTTTTTGAAGTGGGTTATGGATACTAAAATTTATTACATTCAATCCATTCTTCCGATTTAATCATGAAAATTCTTAATCAAATATAATTTTCTATCTAATAAAAAGCTTCATGAAAAATTGTGCAAAGACTTTCAAGACCAAAGAAATTGATTATGAAGTTTGGAAATTGCCCATGTCTCTAGGTTCTTTAAGAACCATTCCATTAGTCAAAATTTACAAGTACAATATAATCTAATAAAACTTAAAACAACTTTCTTATTAGTACCTCTAGCCCTTCCAAGGAACATCAATATATCTCACAGACCATCCTACACTTTCTTCGTGTACAAGAGTGCTACAACATTGGATTAGCCTTCTAGATGTGCTTGAGATTCCCTATTGCACTCCGGTTGAACTCCAGGATTTGTATGTCATTTGTGGGCCTTGATGGGCCAATTGGGAAGTTTATAAAAAAAATCCCAATTTTCTTACAAATTTGCCTATAAAAATAGGACTTAGCTCCATTACAATTTTATGCCTAAATAATTAGGACTTAATTATAAAAATAACATTTAAAATAAAAAATTCTTTACAAATTGCTAAGGAACATCTATATCCTCTTGTTTTTCCTCTAAAAATCCCCCACTTAACTCTAAAAATATAGCTTACAGCTCCACTATATGTCGAATCGGAGATGACCCTTATATAGGCCAAATCGGATCGAAGAATTTGTATATAGGGATTATCGTCCTTATCTTATCCTAACCTCCTATATAGGTGGGTTAGTGAGGTTGTTAGTTAGTTGGAGGGAGGTCGCAGGTTTAAACTTACTAAGTCATGGGATTTTTCCTAGATTTTCTATGTGCAAGGAGAGTGGAGGGTTTATATTGGGGTCCACCGCCCATGCTACATGTGACACCGGTCACACCTTATCTCCTTTTGGTCGGCCACATATATGTGGCGAGTAGTTCACTCTATATCTGTTGATGTATCTACTGAGTCCTTAGTTTGTTTGAATTGTGGGTTATGCATTGTTTGTTGAGCTCAATATGGGCTGAGCTATATATGTGTTGTCGCATATTGCTTCCGATCCACTATTCTTAAACCATCCAATGTTGACTCGCTAGTGATATATGAACCTTCCAGAGTAAAATATATCCACTACATGATATATAAGGGGATTTGCCCAAACAATATATAAGTATAATCGACCATTGATAAGCCTGAGCTATATAGAAACTCTGTCAACTAATGGGACCAACTCGATCATTGAGAATAATATGGGCCTCACTGGGGATTTGATCACCCCACTGATCTAGACCCATAGCTCACTAAGCTTGATACAAAATGAAACTCACCCACATATAGTCCACTTGTCAACTCTCGATAGGAAAATCAAGTGAAATCAATCTTGTGGTGGCTTGATGACCCACCATGTCAGTGATACTAAAATAGTCCTCATGGCAGTCGGGCTCCCTTCCCTTTGAAAGGTTGAGCCTTTTGTTCTCGCGACTAACTTCTCGCTCATCAAATACTGGAGGTTGCAACCAACTCGAACATCCTTCATTTTTTTTCTTTTCACTGCTCAGTCATAATTCGCCAGTTGGCCTAGTCCCACTTAGGGTTGACCGTAACTTTGACTGACCACCATTTACACATACATAATCCATTTTTGACGTTCAAATAGTCAATGGAAATCTCTCAGAGTGATATTATGTACTATGCTGATCTTGGGAGATTTTGTGAACATCTATCCTCCACATTTTCCTTTGCATCATCAATCAAATGGTAATGAAATTTAGTTTGGGGACCAGAACATGTAAATTGTAGGCTTCAACAATTTACCTTAGATGACATATGCTTGTTAAACAAAAAGGAAATGTACTTGAAAGTAATTCTTTAACCGATTATGAATACCTACTAAAATGTGTGGTATGACACACAAAATGTAGTTAAATTACCTACTTTCGGAGAAAGGGTGTCACTCTTCAATACAGGTATAAATACCCATGGACATTACAAAAGCATTCAAATTTGAATATAAAATAAATAGGTATAAAACATACACCCTTGCATGGAATGTAACACGAGTCAATATACACAACTCTAACATGCTAATAATATGGTGAACCAATGTCAACTGCCAACCCGTTGTGTCCCGACATGCAGTTATACACTACATAGAAAAGTATGTAACAAAGGTAGAAATAAAATAAGAGAGCTACCACCACATGTTGACTAGGATATCTAATACCTTTGGAATTGTTATGCCTGTAAAGGCCACTTGTATTAATTTCTTATCATAAACTATTTCTGAATCCAACATTAGTGCACAACAGATGTGTCATATGCTACAAAAACTTCTCCTTTTAATTTTTATTTGTACATTCATTTACCTCTATGTTGGTAATAAATTATTCAATTGTGTTCTCGTAAATACAATAGCGGCATAAACAATTCCTTCATTCATAGATGCATAGGTGAAGTTCCCTTTACAACTAGACCAAGATATCGCTCTTCGATGATGCACGCACATGCTATTACAGTAACTAATGGCATGTTTCTCACTGCCTACAAAGGAAAACCTATCCAGGCATCTTTGTATTCCTTTGGTACCCACCAAGGATTCCCCAACCTCTGAAGATTTCTATTGGTCAAAAATCTTACTTTACAAACCATTAAAACATATACAAAAAGACATCAAGCTTTCACAGTTCAAATAATTGGTCGATGAGAGGAATTAACAAAATCTTATGTCTCTTTACATATACATAGAACCAATAGTCAGATCTGCAAACCATCGATGGCATAAGTAGTAGCAACATCAAATGACAAGGTTATTACCCCACCCATATGTACTTGCATGACTAGAAGAACATTTCTCGAATGTACCTATCTCCAATAGAATGATTGATGAGATAAAAATTATAGGTCTTTGAGAATTTGAAATTAACCATGAATGGACAGCAAATAATGACCCCACTGATTTGTAGCAAATAATTCCTAAATTCATAGATAAGGTGTAACTCAAAAATGATCAACCACTCGATGCTTCATCAAACCAACTCACTCCAGTTTTCATCTAAATAATGTCTTCCATACTTAGTTGTGATTTCCCATACACAAAGAAAATGGAAAATTCCAGTGTTAAAGATGACAAATTTAAGATACATGTGGTAAAATAAAATCCTACTTCATCTAGTACATAAAAAATGGATTGCACACACTCATAAGCAATGGATACTCCTCCATTCTCCCACTAGCTCTATTAGCAATTATAGCATTGAATATTAACACATCTACTCTAGGCTTCACTTAACCATCCATTGTAGAAATTAGGGACATAAATTAACAACTAATAGAAATAAAATAAAGAATTTCAAACAAAACAGCTTATTGCAATCTCAGATCAACACTTCTATACATATATTTCTTCTTCCTTCTAAGAGCTTTAGCTCAATACAATCTCTCTGAATGTGATATATCAAAACACTTACGATTTCCTATAACAAATAGATGGCTTTCATCTAACAATAAAACACTCCACTCTCCTAAAATTAGCATATGCTTTTGTGAAATACAAATCTTTTGATTTATTTTTTGTATTAGCTTTTCTTAAAACTAGGAACATCTATTTAAAAATAACCTATGTATGACAAGTGACTTAGTATTTTTGTTTTAAAAACTTTTCCAAAAAATAAAGCGGGGACAAAATTAAAGTCTTTTTCTAAAATACTCCTTTACTTTTGACCTTCCAAATTTTATTATTCTTGAGATGAGTGTGCACTTCCTGATCTGACAAATTCTTGATCAAAAATACCCAAAAAATATCTCAAATACTCAAAAACTTCATTTCCCAAAGTTTTCGTAAAAATATCAGCAAACTGATCTTTGGATCAGCAAAATTCAAGACAAATTTCCTTATTGTTAACCAATTCCCTGATGAAGTGATACCTCTTGTCTATGTGGTTTCTCCTTTTGTGAAAAACATAATTTTTGGATAATTTTTTTGCTGAATTGTTGTAAAAAAAAAAATGTGTAGAATTGTCTTTATTATTCGTCAAATATTTCAACACTCTTCTCATCCAAACATCTTGAAACACTACTCATCTTACTTCTACATACTCTTCTTCTACTGAAGATAGTGTGACTATGGGTTGTTTCTTCGATGTCCATGAAAATATTCATGTTCCAAAGAGAAAAGCATAGCCGGATGTACTCTTTCTATCATCAATACTTTCAGCACTGTCACTGTCTATGTAACCTATGAGTTTGAACTCATCTTATGTTGAATACAAAATTCCATGATTCTTCATCCACATACATACCTGAAAAATATTTTTTCTATCTTCCCAATGTGAATATTTTGGAGATTCCATGAACCTTGAGATGAGCTTCACACCATACATAATATCCTACCTTTTTGCCGTGAAATACATGTGAGACTTCCAACTATGCTTTTGAACAATGTTTAATCTATAAGTGATCCATTGTAATCTTTGCTTAACTTCAGACCTAATGCAATAGGTGTTGACATTGGCTTGAAATTCAACATGTTAAATCTCTTCAAAACATCATTAGCTACCTTTCTTCTTAAATAAAAAATGCCAACTTCTAATTGTTGAACTTCAATGCCCAAAAAATAGTTCATGAGGCCTAGATCTCTCATCTCAAATTCTTTCTTCATAGCTGATTTGAATGAATATGTAGATAAATTTCCAATTATAATTAAATCATCCACATATAGAAAACAATAAAATTTTTACCTTTCTCATTTATCTTGATGTATAAGGTAGGCTCATTATTGTTCCTACTGAAACCATTCTATATCAAATAATAATCAATCATGCTTTACCAAGGTCTATTTGCTTGCTTGAGACCATAGAGCACTTTTTTCAGCTTGTATACATTTCCTTCATGACCTTCAATATCATAACCTTATGGCTGATTCACATAAACATATTCTTCAAGTAAACCATTCAATAATTTTGATCCTACATCCATCTTATAAATAGGACATTTGATTTGAACTATAATTGCTAAAGAAATTCTTAACATGTCCAAAACTGCTACAAGTGCAAATGTCTCATTGTAATTTGGTCCATATTTATGTGAAAAACCTCTAGAAACCAACTCTGTTTTATGTTTTTGTACTTTGCTATCAGTAGTACATTTGTTCTTATAGACCCACTTCACTCCTATCACTTCTTATCCTTCTCGAAGATCTACCCATTCCCATGCCTTATTCTTCTCTATGGTGTCTATCTCATCATTCATGGCTTGAACCCAAACTTGATTATTTATAGCCTCTTAAAAGTATGCTAGATTTGTAACTTTAGAAAACAATGCAAAAACTGAAAAATCATTAGTTGTATCAACATTATAAATCTCACTAAGAGTCCTTGTTTTCTAATGTAAAGGGCTCTCTCATGATGGACAATTTTGTACTAAAGGAGTTACTTCTTCTGTTCTTTGTGGTATCTATTTGATGGTTTAAGATGACTGAAATCTTTGAGATCTCCTAGATGCAGATGGAAGTGTAGCTTGTACTACAACTTGTGGTGCATCTCCAAGATTCGATGAAGATATAGTAACTTAGTTCTCTATGTTTTCATCTACCATATCATCATGAGGAATAATTTTTGTTACAATGACTTTTTTTTAATACTTCCATACCATGCCTCATTTTCAACACAATTTACATATCTGTTGATTATGACTTATCTGGTAACTGGATTAAACAACTTGTAATATTTTTTATTATCTTAATATCCAAAAAATATGTAATTTTCTCATTGGTTTTCTAACTTCTTCCTTAGCTCAATAAGCACATGTGCATATTCCACACAACTGAAGATTATAAAATGAGAAGAAATGTGTTTCATCTTAGTCCAAGCTTGTTGAGGAACCACATTTTGAAAAATCTTTGTTGAACACCTATTTATGATGCAAACAATAGTTGCTATTGCTTCTGCCCAGTACTAATTTGAAATATGTTTTTCCTTAATCATACTTCTTGCCATCTCCATAACGGTTCTATTCTTTCTCTGTGGCACACCATTCTTCTATGGTGTATACATGGAAGTAAATTTCTTGTGTACACCATGATATTTTCAAAAATTCAGAAAACCATTGGAAACATACTCACTTCCTCTATCTATTTTCAAAATGTTGATGTAGTAGCTCCTTTTCTTTTCAACTAAGTCCTTGAACCATTGCAATATATCAAAAGCATCTAATTTGTGTCTCACAAAATACACCCATGACTTCTTGTTTAATCATCAATGAATGTTATAAAATATGATCAACCTCCAATATAATTTGTTCGCATTGGTTCACATAAATTTAAATCAACAATTTCAAGTGGTGCACTTGTTGTTTTTGTTTTGCCAATTGGGAAGGACTCTCTGTGTTGTTTCCCTACACTAAAACTTTCAAAAACTCTATCTTGTTTGAAAATCAAAGGAAAAAAATTCTCCATATTTTTTTTGTGTAAAAAATTCATACCACCGAAGTTTAAATGACCAAACCTCAGATACCATAGCCATGATTCATATTTTTCAATTGATTGAAAAGATGATTCAATCTTTTTAGCTATGGACTAATATATAGTATGAAATCTGAATGTGGTTGGTATAATCTTCAAAGGAAACATTATGTTTTTTGTCATCTTCATTATGGTAATCACCTTGGTACTTGGAGCTTTATCCACAATCACACATTTTTTGTCTTAAATGTAAACTTTGTATGACTTTTGTAGTAATTGACCAATTCTCATAAGATTATGCTTCAAACCTACAACATAATAAACATCATGCACAATCTTTTCCTCCCCCTTTTTACTTAGAATTTTTATTCTTCCTTTACCTTTTACATTCATTGTAGTATTATTCCCAAGGGTAAATTCTAAGTTACTTGACATGTGATTACTGAAACTAGAATCCAAATACCACACATCAATAGGAATATCTTGTGATAGATTACACTCAATACAAAATTATTCGGACATATTTGTGCGTATAAAAAAAATGGAGCTTGAAATAGAGCTCCCAACCTGATTTTGATTCTATTTGTTTTGATCATATTGATTTTTTCTACATTCAAAAGCATAGTTCCCATATCTCTTGCAATAGTGACACTGCACATGCAACTTATCATGTCTCTGACTTGGAACATGATTATGATTGTTGTCTTGATTATGTCCTCTAGCACTTGAGTTTGATGGACCACTGCTACATCCTTTAGATGAACTTTTTTCTCTTTCTCTAAGGTTGAAATGTTCTTTTTCTCTTCTATGATTTCCTGATACTTGTGATGAAAAATCTTGATCTACAACTACATGTGATCTATTCAATATTTGTTCATGATTTATTAGTGATGCATGCAACTTATTAATTGAAAAATTAATTAGATCCTTAGTTTCTTCACTAGCAACTACCAAAGGATAAAATTTTGTAGGAAAACTTCTAAGAAATTTTTCAATAATCCTTCTGTCCTCAATAGTTTTACCTATAGATTTGATTTGATTGACTAAACCAAGTACAAAAGTAAAGAATGATTCTACAGAATTTGAATCTTTCGTTGACATATTTTCAAAATCTCTATGAAGTAACTCTAGCTTAGCAGTTTTTACTTTCTCTTTACCTTGATATGCAACTTGAAGAGTTTCCCAAGCAATTTATGCTTTATTGGTTGTTGCTACTCTGGGAAGGATGCTTTCATGCATGGCTTCATGAATGAAAAAAAGAGTTTTTCTTTCTTTCTTTCTTAATTACTTCAAAGTGTCTTCTCTTCTTGTGAGAGTGAATTATATGTTGTTGCATCTACGGGCTCCATGTACCTGTTCTCTATGATTTCCCACACATCATGGGATTTGAATAGTGCCTTCATTAGTAATTACCAATACTCATAATTACTTCTAGTAAATTACGGTGTCTGTAGACCGGATATAGAAGCCATAACCTTTTTTCAATTAGAAACCTATTGAAAAAATCCACGCTTTGATACCAATTTGTATAAATTATGCACACAAAATAACAACTAATAGAAATAAAATGAAAAATTGCAAATAAAACATATTATTGCAAACTCATATCAGCACTTCTGTGTATATATTTCTTCATCCTTGTCAAGGCTTTGACTCAATATAATCTCTCTGAATGTGATTTATCAGAAACTTGCAATTTCCTCTAATAAATAGATGTCTTTCATTTAACAATAAAACACTCCACTCTCCTAAAATTAGCACATGCTTTTCTGAAATACAAATCTTATGATTTATTTTCTTTATTAGCTTTTCCTAAAAATAGGAACATCTATTTAAAAATAACCTATGCATGAAAAGTGACTTGTGTTTTTTTGTTTTAAAAAAATTCCCAAAAAATAAAGCATGGACAAAATTAAAGTCATTTTCTAACATCCAGTAATTGAAATCCCTCAAAGTAAGTTCACTAACCCATGATTTTATGAGCATTTGAAGGCCATAGAATACGTTCTCATAGAAGAAACGAGATTTATAGGGCCTAAAATTCTTCGCAACATAAACACTAGATTATGTGAGGCATTCCCCAGCAAAATAATATTGCTTTCGTTGGTTACTACATGATGCTAATAGGGGCTTGGGATAGCACCACCCGTTAATGACATACCACTGCATGCATGAAAATTAATTGAGCACTCCCTTTGACACAAATTTTACATAGTGATTAACTTAGATAAAATCTTATAACACTAAGGGTTGAGGCCGATGTAACTTCAATTGCAACATTTGTTAACTAGTACCAAATAGGTTAAGCCAAAAATACACAAATGGAATGTGTTCATGTCATGTACAAAGGTATTCATGCCCATAGTAGTGAAATAAAGATTCACGACTGAAAATAACTTATTCAGAACAAAATACTTAGTTTTCTAATATTATAAGTAGAAGCTAAAGTCCTTGCAACTTCTAATTATGCACAACATTACAGAGGAAAGAATACATATAGTGATACTCAAGCTAATTAAAACTCAACTCAACCTAATAGTTCTCTTGTGAAAAAGATAGGAGGTCATGTTGTTATCTAACTTGTGGTTCAACTCAAGATTGGTTAATGGCATAGTCATACAATATGTGGAGGTTGTGTACAACCCATAATCATAGCCCCTAGACTTTTATGACCTTTTTCTTTTCAAATTTGAAAACTATCAAGGTCCCCCATCAAACATCCTTAACATATTACACTTTGCATCGTCTCGTGCCACATGATAAATCCATTGCTAGATCCCACCTAAACTATTGTGAAGTCTTACCATCCACAAGGAATAAGGATTTATGCTTGACAAGGCCACAATAGAATTCGGCAATGTTAACTATGAAGGACTAATATTTACAGCAATCTCAAGAGTTTTCACCCTCAATAACCTATATGTCTTACCTAGTTTTACATTTGAGCACTAGGTGAGAATGAATTACACAAGAAAATGTTGATGCACGTAAATAAGAGGAGAACATACTACTTTGAAGACTTCCCCTTTACATACAACAAATATAGGAAACCAAAGAAATACAAAACAAACCACTTCCACTCAAATGTCTAAGCATTAAGGGCACACCCCTATCTACAAGTTCACTTATGAGAACTGCACATTTTTTACACTACAATCTACAATTGAAATTACTATATACATCACTTTTAACTAAGAGATTCATTGCACCCAAAATGAGTAGAACCTTAGTAAAAATTCCCCAGACAATGGGAAAATAGATGGAAGGATGGAGAGGGTGGGTGTTAGAAGTAAACACGACACACTAGAGTTAATACATAACATACTATCTAGTTACATTCAATGCTACCATTCATGAGATTTTCCACATGTCCTAGGCATATTTCATGTTTACATTTTTTTTTGAAAGTTTTATTTATTTACAAACCGTCCATAAAAACTTCCAATTTTTATTCAAATATTTCAAAAGGATGGGTATAAATGTGGGAAGCACGTCATTTTGGCTTATAGTACACTTTGTCATTAAGGTAATCTTCCCAAACATATACATCAATATTTGATTAGAAAAAAATAAATTCAAATTGATTTAAAAAAAATAGAATTATGTTAACCCCTAATTACAGAGTAACTGAATGTACACTATGATATACAGGTGTTATGATGCACTATAACACAAGCAATAAAACTATAAACATGAAACCCTAAGTACAAGTGTTAGAGACAAAAGTACTTAGTTGATTCACGTTTTTCCTGGAGGAGATCTAGAACAAAAAATTAATGAACAGGAAGAAAATAGTGTTGTAATCACTCAGGAGAAATTATTGAACTATTTGAAAAATCTAGACTAGGGTTCCTAAACTAGGTCAATGGTGCCTGGTGACCAAAGTATTATTGTGGGTGCTTGAGACTACGTACGTGGTTAGAATCATATTTTTCTTGTGTCACAAATTTTTTGTTGTTAGTTACATGTGTGTCTCACATTGATCACGTGATGTACTTGTAGCCTGGAAAATAAAGATTCATCTAAAATACCCACAATACCACATCAAATCAAAAATAAATAAATATGCAATATGGGGAGCCGGAATGACTTGGTGGTTACTCGAATGAGTGTTACAATAAATATCATAATAAATTTAGTTCTTATGAGTTTGTGAAAGAATAGTGCCCAACGATTCCCTTGCGTAAGAACACTTGATAACGGGTTGTGGCTAGATGTAGCAATATCGATAGTTATGTGGATGGAATAATGAACTTCCCCTTATTATGAAATGTATGAATAAAATGAAGTCCATTTTCCCTTGAATGGATGCTATATGGATGCCTTTAGTGATCTTAGATGCGTTTGGATGCAAGCTTAGCTGAATTTAATAAATTCTTAGAGCTTGGTCGTTTATTTTCATCACATATCTTTTTGTTTATATGAATCCCTTGGTTAAATTTCTTAATCGAAAAATATAAGGATGACCCATAAGAAAATAATATTCCCAAAAGATAAAAGAGGCCCAAAAAGAGAGATTAATGAAGAAAGAGGTCAGGAGTGCCTAGAGGGAATGAGGGCCCCTGGGCATCAACATCCTAGTTGGGCACTGGTGTCCAAAGTAAAAAAAGATAAGAAAGTAAAGTACCCAATGGGTTTTATGGTGTGTAAGACCAAACGGAAAGTAATAAACACAGACAAAAGGCCAAATATAGGAATCCATTACTAGTTTCTCTCTCTTAGGAATCATGTAAATGCTAGTATGCTTTTAGGACCTAGAAATGTACCCAAGTATATGATTTTTTTTCAATATGTTTCCCCACTTTATGTTATTGAGTGTATAATTGATAACATAAAGTAATTATAAGATACATACTTTTTGTTCCTGTAAAGTGTGGTGGTGATATCGTGCAGAATAGACAAGTGAAAGCATTGAATGATCCAAAAATGAAACATGGAAACTAGGAAGAGAAAGTAACTCTATGGGTGAAGCATATTAAGTTGTATCGTGTTATACCTGTTATTGTGCCTAATGTAGGGATGCTTCTTGTTGTGTATTAAGGAAAAAACTGTAAAAGAAGAATGAAATAGTATTCAAATTCATGTATTATGAAAACTTTGTAAAATTATGTAAATGTGTGTAAAAGTTGTAAAATGAAAGTGTGTGTCTAATAATCATTACAAAAACAAATAGAAAGATTTCCTGAAAGTGCTGTGTAGAGAAAGTTTTTTGGGAGATCTCATGCTGAAAGTGAGTTTTCTGGGTGATATCTTGAAAGAACAAGTTTTTTTGCGATCTCACACAAAGTGCAAGTTTTTTCGGATATCCCACGCTAAGTGAAAGCGTTTTTGTGATCTCACGTCAAGGAAGAAGACTATTGGGGAGAGAGGTATAGTATTACTCTCCTTCCATGTCTATTTCCTGATTATTCACCACTGTAGATGGTGTGATCATGTTTTTTCTGAGTTATACCAAATTAGTTTCAATTTTTTTCTGAGTTATACTAATTGTAATAGAGATAGAATGCATTCTAATTATTGAAGGACTATGTGTGTATTGTTAAAATAATCTTTGAACTGGTGATAATTGTGTTGATATGAGAAACTAATTATATTTCCCCCAAGGACATAGGAACCCAGGCAAGGCCAAGAGTGTCCTAGATCTAGTGTCTGAATCTGGGAGCTAATGTCTATGTTGAAATGAGGACCCAAGTTAGATCCTGAACTATTTTTGTAAATATGACATATTTAGTTCCTATATTGCACATATCTGAAACTGTAGCTATGATCTTTTCTATGGGGTGATTAATTCACCTATTGTATACGCCCCCTCATTATGATTATATGTGACATTAAGAGGAGCATGTGGTCCAAATGAGAGGACCTAGAACTTCTCTGAAGTGGATACCTTATAGGGGAAGGGAATGTGCATGGTATAGACCAAGGTCTAAGCAAAAAAATATAGATACACGTGTTAGTAGAAAATATAGCAAATATGTCATAGAAGATAAATGTAATAAGAAAATGTACATACAAAATAAACAATGAAAAGTGGGTTTCAAACATGCGACATTTCTCATAATGTCAAAAAATATTTACAGATGAATTTTCCAAAATCATACAAGAAGTGATCAAATAATACATAGGGAATAGGTAGAAAACAATAGCGTAAAAGTCAGCGCAAATAATATGGTGTAATACATGGAGAAAGCGAGTGATGGAGAAAGCGACGGACGTACAGTTAGTGCAGCTTCTACAGTTTTAGCTGTAGAATGTCTGCGTGTCTAGACCAATCATAGTTAAGGAGAGGCTGGTTACTGGCTAGGATCAGACGGATGAAAAGTTACAAACTAAAAAAGTGGACACACTAGGATCCACACCTTTGGCCTGGGATAAGATTCTTCAAAACCCTAACAAAAAAGGGTGTCCACAGTATTTTGAAAGAGGGCAGTTCACGTGGGAAAAAGACAATGAAGGTGCTACCTGTCTAATGGTCCTAGATGGATGCATTAATAGGGCTCTGAGCAAAGCAAATCTTTCCCTTGTTGGTAAGTTTCTAGGATCTAGACCTAATATTGATTTTATTAGAAAATGGGATCTTAGAAAGTGGAAACCTAAGGGGGATCTGACTATTACCATCATGCCACAGGGTTTTTTTCTGGGAAAATTTTAATCAACATACTGATTTGGAATCGGTGCTTCTGGGAGGATCCGTGGTGGCTGGGTAATATGCGCCTCTTTTTGAAAAAATGGTATCCAGGGTTTGACCCTAACATTGAAAATATAAACACCATTCCAATATGGTGTAGACTCCTTGGGCTACCATTGCAATTTTAGGGATGATGAAATTTCGCTAAACATTGCTAAATCCTTAGGTACTCCGATCGAGCTAGATGGGTCCATGAGAAATAGATCCAGACTTGCAATTTTTCTTGGTTCTGCATTTCTTTTTAAATGGAGCAGGAGGTACTAGATCACATCATCTTGAAATATAAGTATGGAATGTGGATTCAAAAAATCAAATTTGAAACTTTTCATTTAAGGCGTAAGCAATGTCATCGCATAGGAAACTTCACCAAAAAAGTGTCCCAATAAGGAGATCCCCTCAGAGGAGGAAAAACACAAAAAGAAAGAACAACCTGAGAGTGATTTAGAATTGATAAAGGAATGTAAGGTTCTTGACATTGAAAGCTGGAGAGAAGAAAAATCCCCCTAACCAGACTGAGTTGAAATACAATAAAAATGAAAAAAAGGGGGTTTAGAACTCCAATAAGGAAACATTTGGTTTGGTGGCCAAAAACCCTAGTGGCAGCTTTGCATGGAGCACCAATCAGAATCAAAGAGGGCTTATAAAATCCTGTAAAAGTTACTCTGGAGGTGGATGAACATGAAGGAACTGTAAAGATAAATATCATCCCTAATGATCCATCTCAGAATTTGGATGAAAATAAGGAAAATGAGATAGATAAAACTCTGTGCATCATTGAGGAAATATTGGAAAAGGATAACATGGGTTCAGAAGAGACATTGCAGAAAAATACTCCAAGGGGTGAAAGAAAAATCTCTACAGATATACCTCCTTGCTTCAGCAACAGATTAGCAGTTATACCTCCTTGCTTCAACAATAGTTCAACAGATCCACACTTTATTAATAGGAATCAGAGAGAGCAAGAAGAGGGAGAAGTAACACCATTCAAGGAAGATGAGGAGCTAAATTCTGGATTCATAGAGGTCATCTAAAAAAAAGAGAATGAAAGGATTTGAAATGATCGCAGAATCGCTCTACAGTGAAAACAAAAAGAAAATGGACAACTGAGAAAATTCAACATCCAGAACTACTAGATCTTCTGCTAGAATACTAGTAGATTTTGGAATTAGTTCTAAAAGAGGAAGGCCCTCAAAAAAGACTCTTAGATCTAAGAGAACAGAGAAAGACATTGCAGATGGCATTCAACGACAATTGAGCCATCAGGAAATCCCAACTCCCAATCCTATCAAATGAAGATTATCTCTTGGAACATCTGAGGTCTAAATGGAAACTCCAAACAGAGAATCATTAAGGAGTTACAAGATTCTAGTAGTCCTAGTATTTTGATTTTGAAGGAAACTAAGATGAAAGCTAAGATCCTTGAAATTAGTAAAAAGATTTTTTAGGAAAACTCTAAAATGGCTGCGGTGGACTCTTGGGAAGCCTCTGGAGGTCTGGCTACTCTTTGGGATAAAATAAACTGTATTGGTATGGTTATTAATGCTAGCACTAATCATCTTGCTATTAAATTTCATGCTATTGAGAACAATGGTGAATGGATCCTTTTTAATATCTATGCCCCTAATACGATTAGTGTGAGACGTAAACTATGGACTGATCTTAAGATCTTTAGAAACCAGCATAGTACATCTAACTGGCTTATCATGGGTGACTTTGATTCTCCTCTAAACCCAGGAGAAAAATATGGAGGTATCTCCATCTTTTCCACAGGTATGGAGGAATTTGTTGATTTTATTACTGAACTTAATCTCTTAGATGTGGATCTCCATGGGAATAAATACACTTGGAACAAAAAAAGGTTGGGAAAAGATCTTATCCAAGTTAGACTAAATAGAGCCCTGATTTCTACTAGCTGGATTCTTAGTCAAGACTTCCACCTCTCTTCCCTGCCCAAAATTGGATCGGACCACAATCCGATTGCTTTAAATCTTCTCAATTGGACTAAGCCCATCAGAAGCTCATTTAAATTTGAAAAGATGTGGATGGAGCATGGCAACATCTACGAAAAAATTAAAGAGTGGTGGGTTTGGAATGGTGAAGGCACTGCTCAATTTAGATTGATTCAAAAGCTCAAAAATGTTAAAAAACAAGTTAAAATCTGGAATAAAAGAGTTTTTGGCAATGTGTTTGAAAAAAAAAGAAGTTAAAACAAAATCTCCAAGATTTGGAAATCAAAATGAATACAATGGGGAGATCTGGTGAAGACCAAACTGAGGAAAAGAATATTCTCTTAGAACTACATACGATTTACAGCAAAGAAGAATCATTATAGAGACTAAAATCTAGGGCTATCTGGCTAAATGAAGGAGATAGGAATACAAAGTTTTTCCATATGACCACTTTGAAGCATAGAGCTTGTAATAGGATCATGGAAGTGGCTAAAAGTAACGACAATGTTATAAAATATCCCAACAACATCAAAGAAGAAGCTCTAAATTTCTATAAAAAACTTCTTAATGAGAGGAATATAATTAATGATGAGGCAATTTCTTTCATGCTAGAGGCTATTCCCCAAGACAAAATTGAGGAACAGAGATATAAATAAATCACTAAAGCTGTCACACTTGAAGAACTACAAAAAGCTGTGTTTACTTTAGAAGGTGACAAGGCTCTAGGTCCAGATGGTTTTTCCATTAACTTTTTCCAGAAATTTTGGGAAATATGTTCGGATGATCTTCTCAGAGTGGTGAATGAATTCTATAGAACTGGGGATCTTTTGAAAGAGTTGAATAACACCCACATTGTGCTTGCTCCAAAAAAAATGGATGCTAAAGACTTCAAAGACTTCAGACCCATCAGTCTTGTGAATGTTATCTATAGAATTTTTACCAAAATCATTGCTACCAGGCTTCAATTCATTATGAATGATTTAATCTCAAGGCAACAGAGTGGATTCATTAAAGGCAGGATTATCCAAGATGGAGTGATTATGGTTCATGAGACCATACACTCTATGGAGAATAATAAAAAAGAAAATATGGTCCTTAAGTTTGATATGAATAAAGCCTTTGACAAGGTCTCTTGGGTTTTTCTTGACAAAGTCTTAATTAAATTTGGTTTTCCGGCCAAATTCAGAAAAATTATTAAGGCTTGCATCTCTACGGTCAGATTCTCAGTAGTGGTTAATGGTGAGCCAGTGGGATTTTTCACAAGTAGCAGAGGACTAAGGCAAGGGGACCCCATCTCCCCCCTGCTCTTCATTCTTATGGCAAGACAGTCTTAGTAGAACAATTGGTAAAGCAGTCATTGACGGTCTGTTGAAAGGCTCAAAGCCCACTTCCATTAGCCAAGCAGCTTCTCATCAGCAATTTGCGGATGATACAATCCTCCTTTTATTGGCTTCTGTCATTGAAGCTAAGGCCACCAAGGCTATTCTGCAACTTTACGAATCTACTTCTGGGCAAGAGATCAATTATGATAAAAGCTCCATTTTCTTCTTCAACACTCCTGAGGAAAGACAACTTAAAATTGCTAAAATTTTGGGCTGTAAAATAAGTGCGCTTCCAGCCACTTACTTAGGACTCCCTCTTGGCACTAAAAAAGTTTCTAACAAGGTGTGGGATGATCTATTGGCGAGATTTCAAAAAAAAAAATGGCTGGATGGAAAGGAGCCATTCTTTCTAGTGCTGGTAAGTGCCTACTCATAAAAAGCACGCTTCAAAATATGCCTATCTATATCATGTCTCTTTATAAGATCCCTTCTACCTTCAGAGAAATAATTGAGAGGATTCAGAAAAACTTCTTATGGCAGGGCATGGAGGAGAAGTTTAAATATCACTTAGTTTCTTGGGATAAGGTTTGTACTCCAAAATCTTTAGGAGGACTGGGCATAAAAGACATCAAGAAAATGAATGAAGCTCTCATTGCAAAAATGGGCTGGAGAATACTTTCTGAGAAACAACCCTAGATAGAATTAATTAAGGCTAAATACCTTAATCAACAAGCAGTCTTTTCTTTTCTTCAAGATGAGCACCTTCCCTATGGTTCCATTTTTTGGAATAATTTAGTGAAGAGCAGAAATTTCATTAAACAAGGCAGTAAATGGAAAGTGGGAGATGGCTGTGATATAAAATTCTGGGACGATAACTGGTTTAATGGCAGCCTTATGGAAAGATTTGGTGTGGTCAAAGATAGTCTTGAAAACAAGTATGGCACTAGAATCAAGGATTATATTGAAAGAAATGGAAACAAAAAGAAATGGAAAAAAATTTCTGTGGATAGAGATGATCTGATCCAAAATATTTCCTCCCTACAAGAACAGTTGGACCTTATCCCCTTAAGTCAGCTGGATGTTAAGGATGAATTGGTCTGGAACAATTCTATTGATGGGGACTACTCTGTCAAAACAGGTTACAATACTTTCTTCGACAATAGTCAAACTGAGTTTAAATGGAGTAGAATTTGGATGACTGAGCTAACTCCTAAAATTAACTTTTTCTTTTGGCTGGCTCTGAGAGGCAGAATTCTCACAACTAACAACCTGATAAGAAAAGGTTTCATAATGCCTAATAGATGTCATCTTTGTAAAAAGGACTCTGAGGATATCAGTCATTTGTTTATCCATTGTGATTATGCTACTAGAATATGGAGTTTTTCCCTCTCTAGTTTTAAAGCTATCTGGGTGGTTCCGAAGGATTTCAATCAGCTCTGGACCCAATGGAGCCCACCCTATAAACATTGTGTTGTTAGAAGGCTCTGGAATTTGGTAATACCTCATGTTATTTGGAGGATATGGAAAGATAGAAATGATATTATCTTTAGAAATAATAAACTGAATTTTAAGCTCAGTATTGGGAAAATTTCTAATGCTATTAAAGAAAATATTGCTAGATTTAAACCCCCCAAGAACAAGAGTTATCTAGAAAATGAAGAGCATATCTTGTCCCAATGGCAGATTGGAGCTGACAATATCTGAAATAATTCCGGTAATAGCATTGATAGATCTTTTATACATTGGCATCCTCCTGATCTTAACTAGTATAAGTTGAACTTTGATGGGGCCTCTAAGGGTAACCCTGGAATTGCAGTAGGGGGAGGAGTGATCCGGGATCATAAAGGTAGTTTGATTGCTGTGTATGCTGGAAAAATGGGAATTCAAACTAATCATTTTGTTGAAGCATTATCCACTTTATGGGGCCTTAGAATTGCTTAGACTCATAATATTCAAAACCTCATTCTAGAAGGGGACTCACTGAATATCATTAATCATCTTAATCAGTGTTCACCTCCAAGTTGGAACATCAAGGACTTCATCTTGGAATCCATAAGTATTTGTCAAACCTTTAATAACATCTGGATCAAGCATACTTACCAGGAGGGTAACAAGGTGGCAGATGCTTTGGCTAATTATGGCATAAATGTTAATCACATTATTTGGGATAAGAAAGATCACATTCCTGAACAGCTTCAAAGCAACATACAAGCGGACACTTATGAGCATACAAATTCAGGGTAAGAGAAATGAGCATTTGGAGTGGGACTTTAAAAATAAGACTCCCACACGTGCTGATATTAAAACAACACTCAAGAAAATCTTGACGGGCAATCAAGGTTGTGGAACGTATAATGAGAACTTAAAGTGGATATATATGAAGATTAAAGCCACACATGTGGGAAATATTGTGCTTTCAACAGCTTTTAAACAGGGCTTTACGGATTCTCAAGTCAGTAATAAAGATGATGATGATCTGGAGTGGGTTTCTAAGGGGACTGAAGTTCACACATGAGGGTTTTCTTAGGTACATAGCAGCAGTCTCTCAGGCATCCATGGGAACAGCAACGGCTACCCTAGTCATCATTCACATCATGTGGAAAATAACAGAGAAAGGTAGACTGGTAACTGTGGCTGTTATAGAACTCCTCACAGGGATTTTGAAAATTTTATTTGCAAACACTTAAGCACGGTGATAATGGGAGGTGCCCTTGTCAGATTGAACCTAGTGTGGACCCTGAATGGAAAAATAATGAAGAGCTTTGGAATCTTCTCAGCCATGGAGGTATCACTAATTTTATGGAGAAGATTCAGGGTCACGACCAAAGTATTTCCATGCATTTTGTGAAGGATTGGAAGGATCACATAGTGGAATATGGAGGACAAAAGATCTCGATCAATGAAGAGTTAATTGCAGAAGCAACTGGCCTTGACATGGATGGGTACCGCTTCTTTAATAAAAGGATTGACATAGGTGCGGAGGAGAGGAAATTTGTTGAGGGTAATGAGAAACTAGTCTTCGTCATGGTGGGTCTACAGGTCAACTCCATCCCTTTGCCTTTTGATGAGGTCACCCGTATGATGGTGCGTTATATCTCTTTAGAGGGGAGATTCATCACTGTGCCCTCAAAGCATCTTGTGTTCCTCAATCACTTCCGTAGGAGTTTCACGGTATGCTTCCCTCATTATCTGCTTAATTCTCTTGAGTGCTCCATTTTGGAGTTTCAAAAGCATGCACGTGCGGTCCCTCTACATCAGGGTCTCATCTTCTTGTTGCATAATCTTTATCTTCTTAGGTCTCCTGGCATCCCCTCCTCCCCCGTATCTGTTCCTCCTCTGCCCAACACCACTGCCGCTACCCCCATATCTTCTCCTTCTCTCCCCATCACCGCTGTTGTCACCCCTCTTCCCTCCTTCTCAGCTCCCTCAATCACCCCCCACCTCTTCTCCCACCCACTTAGCTTCCACTTCGACCAGACCTGTTACTAGGTCTTCTAAAAGACTGAACCTTGATACCCCTATTTCGGGGAATGCACCTCAGGACTTGGAAATTTCTCATAACCTCCTGCATATTAGAAGTACTGGTTCTTAGGAGGCACACATTGAGAACTCCACAAAAAGGCTGGAAGCCTTAGAAGCTAACATGTTACTGTTGAAAGAAGAGGTTAAAAAGTTGGCAAAGCAAAAAGGTAAGAGGAAGAAGGAAGAGGAGATTGATATTGATAATAAACAGGTTGAAGACATCTATGAAAAATTGAACTTATTGGACAACCATCTAGGGAAAGCCAAGACTCGCCATGACCATAATATGGCTATTTTTAGTGCAATTGAAGAATTTATTGAGCAGCATGTCCACAGCGTCTCTAATCTCAGCGGAATTCCAACAACTCTTTGGGGCACGGAAAAGGAAAGCAAACAAACCATTGAACAACTGGATGTTACTGAATCTACTCATATGACGACATTGGCTATGTTCACCTCTTGGTAGAATATCAAATCCAGAATCGACAAAGCTGCCAAGAAGTAATTGTGGATGTTCTTGCTATACTCCTTCATAATTTTTGCTGTTTGTTTACTATTTTTTGGTTGCTCTTCTGCAGTGTTTGAACTGGTTTGTTGTTTTGGGGTAACTGCTCTTTGGTTACATTGGGTTTCTATGTCTCATATGGATCTTGATCCTTTTTGTAATGATTCTCATTCCTATTCTAGCTTCTAGGCCCTCTTTTGTTCACAAGGGTATAGTCCCTTTCAAAAAACTATTTACCAACAATAAAAAAAGATAATAAGTATGCCAAAGCATGTATATATCCATGTAACTTGTAGTGTTCTAGGAAGTAGAAGAATTAAATAATGAAACAATTATTCCTATGGTGTAAAGGAGTAGTAAATGTAGACTCTTTGTGGAGCCTTGGTGGGATTGGTAAGAGGTATAGTGCCAAGCATCATTGCTGCATGTAAATATCTATAGGAAGTATACATTCAAAACTAAATAACAAGTGAACGTGCATGTGTATATAGAAAAAAATATTGACATAATAAGTATTCGTCTAGCATGGAAAACAAAGTGTACACGTAGGTATAAGAAAGAAATAATAAGCGCAACCAAGATCTGCAGTATGTTGTTTATGAGTGAGATGGGTTGGTACATAATTTGAATGTTATTGTAGCTCTATGCCACCTAGCGGATGATAATGAGTATGAGTTGAGATTCATTCATGAAATACTCCTAAACAATAAAAAATGAACCATAGAACAAGAGTATGACATTGGGAAATGTTTGAAAATAGATGCGAGAAAGATAGATTATGAATCATAGAGCATAGCATGTAGAAGATGTGATGTTGATTTCAGATTTAGACCCTCAGAAGTCGAGTATGAACCCTAGAACGAGAGTGTGTCATAGGGCAGTATGATCTGAAAAAATGGAATGCTAGAAATGTGTATTGTGAAGTGCAGAGCATGAATTGTGTCATATGTGAGGTCCATGGATGTAGTACATGCCCTCAACAGTCAAGTGTGAACCCTAGCACAAGAGTGCATCATAAGTTAATGAATATACAAAGTGTATCAAGTTATGTAAGATTTCTTAAGAATACAAAGTATGAACCATGAAGAATAAGAGTAGAAATGGTAAACACGTGATGATGTTAAAAGTGGGGATAAGTAAGAATGATGCACCCTAAGTTTATGATGATGAGTGAGATATCCAATGAAAGTAAAGGGAAATGTTCCTCCACCTGATGTCTAAGGAGATAAAGGTTTTTGACCATGCTCTAAGCTCATGAGTGTATGAGACTCGCGAATTATATGTGAAGGAATCCTAGGAGGTGAACACCTATGTGAAGGAAACCTAATAGGTGATGAGAACCTATGTGAAGGATTCCTAGAATGTGAAGGATGTGGTGAACTCCTATGTGAAGGGATATTCCAAGTAAGGGACTTACTCCAAGAATATGGACTAGTAGACCGATGAAAATGAGTAGGTCATGTGTGAATAGGAGAGCTAGGTGTAGAATATACCTTACATTTGAGATCCCTAGGGGGCCTAGGTATTCTAGCTAGTGAAAATACATCATGAAGAGGAGCCCGAGGAAACATTAAGGAAGGTGGAACACCATTGATAGTGAAAAATTACTTATTATGAATGAATTTTAGACACAATTGGTTCACATAAAAGATATCTTGACTAACGCAAAGCCAAGGAAGACCTAAGAACATGTCACAGCCTTTGATTGAAGCTTCCATGACAAAGTGGTACAAGCATGTTTAGAGGCCCAACTGTAATTGGAAGTTGGATGTAGCCATAAAAATTTGGAATTGGATATGAAATTTGGAAGAGTGGATAGTTGATAGCAACAAGGAGTGCAAGAGAGCACACACCAATATGAGCCAATGGATTGATCATGGTGTTATTGATAGTATGAGATCTGATAGAATCATTGATGTGTAGCACATTAGAAGAAAATATAGCACGATAATTGGTATCGGAGAATGTGATGAGTGGTCGAGATGCATCAACATGAGAAACTAGAAAATCATGAGGCCCCAAAGAAGGGGGAGGAAAGACATGTTATGTATGATTAGCTGAAGAGTCACAACTTTCTTTTCATGCTTAGGGAAATGGATCTTTAAATATTTTTAGCTTTTTATGTTCATTAACTAGATTGGATTGTGAAGGCCCGGGGAGCTTGATTGCACTATTTTCAATAAGATCTTAAATTATATGCCTATTTTTGAAACATTGATTAGTAGAATTCCCAAGACATTGACGATAGTCACATTTATAATTTTCTTTATAATTGTGCCCTTTAGGGAGATATGGATCAAGATTCGATGGTGGTGGAAGAGTAAAAGGATTTATTTGAATAAGTTGTGGAAATAGAAGATGGGGAGCATAAGGCATTTTTCTAAATGTACACTTTGGAGGTTTCCATTAAATATTTTCAGGAATAGAAACAATGTTAACCATCAAATTTTCTTTAGTGTGCATAGTAAATGGCTTGAAAGTAGATTTTCTTTGAAACCAATTACAAGATGAATCCATATCATGATATTTCATCTTTCCCATTGATAATATTTTTCTTTTGTATAAAAACTAAGCGTATGGCATAATTGATTAAATGAGGGGGAGTCTTCAAAGATAACACTCTCTTGTAATGGACATAAAATACTTTGAACAAAAAGACCATGCACTATAGAATCTATAAGAACATTGGTCATCTTAGCTAAATTGTTATTATATCATAAGATATAGTCCACTAGATGCTCAAATGATCCTTGTTTTATTTGTGCAAACTAAGAATAGGATATTTTAGAACCGATATTGATGGGAAAATGCATAAGAAAAGCATCGGATGAATGCGTAAATGATGTTACCAAAGGAAGAGGTAAATCGTAGAACCAACGTATAGCATATTCTTATAAACCCCAAGTAAATATCTTATCTACTGATGTATGATCATCCACATAATCTAGACATGCTACATTAAAATATCAAAGATTCTTTCGAGGTTCACCATGTCCATTGAAGATAGGAATCTTAGAAGTGATGTAGATTAAAGGAAGTTGATAAGTGGAAATGAGGGTTGTGAAAGGAGTGTGAAGGAGTAAGGTGGAATCAAGAGATTGATATGCACAAGAAGTAGCCCTTTGAAGTTTATGTATTTGAAATTTTATGTCTTAATAGATAGAGGCTAGATCTTGAGTGCCATAGGATGTGAATTTCCATGTGTGGGAAGTAATATCCTGAGTAAAATTATTAGTATGGGTAGGCATAGAAATGTGAACATTGGAAGTAAATGGAATGGCAGAATTTGTAGGTTGAGTAGTAATAGGCATAAAAGTGGTAGTGGATATAGGAACATTAAGATTAGTGAGATTAGTAGTCTCCTCATATGCAGTGAATAAGATAATATTTAGATCTTGCGGATGTTTAGCAAGATGAGCATTGAGATCACAAATTTCTTTATCAATAAAGGGTACACGAGTTTCAGTCATGATAAAAATATGAAAAAATACCTAGAAGGAAGGCTGGGTTTGAGAGATGGGTTCACCAAATGATTTAACAAAAATAGAATTATGGTAAACCCTAATTGTAAAGTAACTGAATTTATAGTATGATATAAAACTACTATGATGCACTATGACACAATAAATAAGCAAATAAACATGAAACCCTAAGTGAAAGATAGAGAGGAAAGGACTTAGATGATTCATGTTTTGTCTAGAGTTGATATAGAATGGAAAAAAAAAGAACATGAAGATAATAGTGTAGAAATAACTTAGGATAAATTATGGAATTTTTAGATAGAGATGGAATAGGGAAGCTAAACTGGGTTAGTGGCACCTAGGCACAAAAGCCAGATATCGGGCGCCTATGACTACGAAGGTGGTCATAATTCAATTTTTCTAGTGTCTCTAGTAGTCATTATTAGTCTCCTTTGTGTCACACATTGATCACTAGATGTACCTGTAACTTGTAAAATGAAGATTCACATACAAAACCAACAATACCACATCAAATAAAAATAAAATAAAGATACAATATGGGGATTCAGATTGATACTGAAAGTCACCTAACTGAGAGAACTTGTGAATGAGTGATGCACTACATATTAGACTCTATGTAGCTATTTTTATTTTGTGAAAGAATCATACCCTAGGATGCCCATGTGCAAGAACATTTGATAACGAGATGTAGCTAGATGTAGGAATGTAGATAAATGTGTGGATGGAATAATGAACTTCTCCTTTTGATGCATTATATGCAAAAATTAAATTCCCTTTTCCCTTGAAAAGATGATAGATGGATGCCTTTAGAGCTCTTAGATGCCTTTGGATGCAATCTTAGGTGATGATAATAGATGGTTAGACCTTGGTCCTTTAATTTGGTCATATAATTTTGTATTATTTTATTCCCTTGCTAAATTCCTTAATTGATGACCAAAAGGCCCACCCATAAGAAATTAAGATGCCGAAAAGATAAAAGAGACATAAAAAGAGAGAGTAATGTGGAAAGAGGTCACGGGATCCTGGACAAAGGCATACAGGCTAGGTGCTTTTGTTTGAAGTCATAAAACATAAGCAAGTAAAGTACCGACTAGGTTGTATGGTGTGTAATACCAAATGAAAAGTAATAAATAGACATAAAATGCCAAAGATATCTCTAAATTACTATTTTTTCTCTCTTAGGAATCATGTAAGTGCTAGTATGGTTTTAGGACCTGGAAATGTACCAAAGTTCATGATTTTGTCTCTACAAAAATATGTAAAAAAATTACATATTTTTAGGAAATGTTTCACACATGTTACTATATGTATGAGTAGATGAAGTCTAAGAGAAATTAATTATATACGTACATATTTGTTCACTATAAAAATTTGGTATGTACAAATAATTTGTAGTTTTTTCCTAGAATTTTTACATATTGATTAGCTAAATAAATTATTGATCATGTTAATTTGCAATGTGGCATATTTTTTATTAAGGGAATTTTTTTTTTTGGTTAGGATCCTACCTAGGTACAAAAAGGCCTACAATCCAAGATAGAACAATAAATATCAACTTGATTTAATAGAAACATGTAGCTAAAATACATCATTAGAGCACAACTAAGGGTCGACAAGAAAAATAAACAAAGATTTCAAAAAACGGATGAGAAGCTAGTCCTCATCCTCGGTCATACCCTCTTGAAAATTACTAAGACTAGTTAATAGTATCCTCTAAAGAGCGAATCCATAAAACACGATCGGTCTATAGAAACATTATGTTTTTTATGGTGGACCTTAGTCCAACAATCATTATCGTTTGTGGGGAGAAAAAGATTTTGACCCACACTAAATCCAAGGAAAACCTCAAATTTTCCATTCAAAAAATCATATGGCCATCACCCAAGAATAGGAATCTTTCTCCCCAGACCAGTTCTCAATTGTTGAATCATGACGTGAATAAAACTGCATTGATGAGATCTCTACCGTAGAAAGTCTAGATTTAAAATTAAAATTACAATCCCACCCAGTGGTCCTGCCTATCCTACTACCAGTGTAACAGTCTTTGGTGGGAAAAGCATACAATTCCTTCTCATATATAGTGTCATTGATGAAACTAGTAGTATTTTCTTTGACCTTAGACTTATCAGACAAGGAAGCATCAACACCAAATGTAGGTAAATTCTTCAAATCAATAAAAGGCATCTCATCATCCTCTACCATCTCAGAACTTTTTGATTTTTCCTCCCCTAAGTTACCATCTATTTGTTGGATGGGATTCCTGAGATCATAGTCCTCATTCTTCTGTTGAGAGGATGGGTCATTACCACAACAAATTTCCAACGAATCGTCAACACTTATGCACTTATCACATATTTTTAGGGAGCTCTCTATTTCAATAATTTTTTTAAGAACCTTTGAGCCAACAAGAACATTGATGAAAATTTGGGCTTACAGAAATATGGATTGGGATTTAGTTAGTGGTTCGACTACAATTAAAACACCTCTAGACCTAGTGCTCCCTATAAATAATTTGGGCTCCCAAAACTCCAACGGAAGGTATGAGAGGCAGATCTTGACAATTGGTTCCTAAAATTTGGTCTTAGATAGAATCCCATGTTGTCAGCATCGAAGCTTGAGGGATGTTATCCCATAGGACCAAGGCTCTCCATGAAATAATTTTTTCAGCTTTTACTTTTTCACGAAAAAAAAGACAAAACCATTCCGAGTGAGATATCTAACCACCTTCTTGCAACCCCATTTCATTTTGCACAAGTCTCTTACTTAACGTATTTTTGGTGTAAGACAATAAAAAATTCCTACGAACATATATTTGAATTTTTATCTATCCCTATGAACAACCGCCTCAGGTACGGTCAGGGGCGAACTATCTACACTCCAGGTTGGCAAGATTTTTATGGGATCTTTGTGCTTTGTCCTGAACAATCTCGCTACAATGTGGCATATTAATGTTTCCTTTTGACATAAGAATTTAGAAACTATAAATTTAGAATTACGAAGAATATATATTTAGTTACTTGAAAAAATACTCATTTTCTATTTTAAATCAACAAAGTATTTCTTGATCTTGTTATTTTGCATATCAAGAAGCACCAACCCCTAATTTTGTGAAGCACCAACTGCCTGAGGAGCCTAAAACCCCCTAAGATGATCAAGCACCCACTCAACCACCTTATGATGATCTGAATTCAGATTTATTTCTTCCACAACTGATAGAGACTAATGTTTCAGATCACACTTCTTCAAACCCTCATACAAACCTTAGGTGTTCAATCTTTGAAAAACTAGTTATTCTTTCACTTCTCAAGTCTTCAAACCCTTTCTCACATGCTGTTGATATTCCTTAACATATCACACACTTGATCAGATTTCGAATCATGGTCACACACATGTAAAAATATATCACCTACGTCGCAATTCTTACACACACACACCTAGCTCCAAAAAGCACCCAAAATAATGATTTTATAAGCTTATTTTCATTTCAAATTCAAAATAAATAATTTTCCCTCCTTTTACAATACCCATACGTCCTAAAAAATCTCAAATTCAAATCACAAAATTCACAAGTGACCCAATAAGGTTGGCATAGCTAAAAACATCATCACATGCTCCAAAAATGACTCAAATCTCCATGACCACAAACAGAGAAATGGCCTAACATCAAAACCATACTTATTCATGACCCAAAAATCACCAACCATGTATACATTAACATTTAAACATAATAAATGGTCACAAATTATCTCAACCAATCATAATATTTCATTTAATGGGACCACTTCTCTTTGTTCTTCTCAAAACAACTATTTCTTATACCCTTCAGAACCCTAAAAACTTATTTATGCCTCTAGATCACTTAAAAACATCCAAAATATGTAATTTGAACACTTGATGGAATTTATAGAACCTGTAGAATAATTCTAAGTAAGGTATAAGTATTTAATCAATCACTTGCTCAAACCACAACGACTTTTCTCTTCACCAAATCAGTCTACCCAAAAAGATGTTTTCAAAGATTAGTTAGTTCACACCTTTCCTAGAATAATCAAGACCTACAAATGGATTTATTGGATGGAAAATTTATCCATATTCAAATTATAAGTGATATAAAGAATCACCAAATCCATATCATGCTTTAAATAACTCAAACTTTTCTTATCTTGTATAGGGAAAATTATTCATGTCCAAAGAATGACTTGGAAACCTTAGAAAAATCCATTATCATGATACAAACCTCATATCACTAGAAATATGAAATATCCTTCTACATTTTACAATAATCATCTATGCACTACCAATAAATTCTTGCTAACTTAGGAAGTAATTCTTGTATATCGATGTGTAGCTAGGGTTTTAAAGTCATAAGTAGTTGTTTACCTTGTTAATATTTTTTCATTAAAAACATGAAAATGAAATCACCTCATTATTTTTAAAAATATTCTATAATAAATTTAGAAACACCCTGAAATCCAAAAGATTCCATGAAAAGAACATAATTTAGGGTGAGCATCATAAGATCCAATTCGATGTGCAAATGCAGTAGTTCTTGACCATGTTTCACCAAAAATGACATATATTGCAAAATTATCATCACCTAAACCACGAAATGTTTCTCAAATCACCATGACACATCATAATAACTTCTCCAATAATCATAAATTCATCACCACCTCTCAATCTCTCATAAAACTAAGACTTGCATAACAACCCCTTAGGATTTTACACTGTACAAGTTAGGGTCAACTAAAAGAACATTATAAATTTTAATGAAAATAATAAAAATGATCTAGACATACCTGGTACACCACAATACACTTACATACATACATCCATGAGGTCATATATATCCAAAGCTCAATCTCATACCCCCTAACATCCATACTTGCACCAAATGAACATTTAAAACATGGTCACCAACCTCCATCTGGACCTTGAAACTAATGTGAGTTCACAAATGCTCTCCAAATATGATATCCATCATTCCAACATTCTTCTCAAGCATTAAGAATCTCATACCATCGTGCAACATCACAATGGCACCTGAATGGGCTTGTAAGAGAAAATAATTCTCACTAAATCTCCCTATAGCATCATGTACACAACAAAACCATCATGACAACATCATAAATAATATTATCTGACCTTATTCCATCATCAAATTTGTAATTAATGTGGATTTTGATTAATGAAAACACCTATATAACCACATGACAATAATGTCCCCATTTTTCACTGATGGAAAACTACGTGAACTTCTCCACCTTTTTACATTGATCACAAATGTGTACTTGTAGAGACATATCCTCCATCTTTTACTACTTAATAGCATCATTATTTGGTTAGAAACATCAACCAAATATCTCATACAAGCTCAAGAACATTGAATTTTCACACAAAAACTAAATTTTCCTTCTTTGCAAGCTTGCAATCACCATGCTCCCCATGGGCCAAGAATTTACATCATTTTAATGCATCAATAACACATGAATAAATCATCATATTTCACCTTCTAGGAATGCAAAAATAATTATTTGTCCCCTTAACCTTGTTTTAGCCTTCAAGACACCACTGTAGCAACCTAACGTCTAAAGAAAACACACCATGAACATGCCAACAATGTCATAAATGAGCATATAAAGTCATTATAACTTAATTATTTAGCATACACATAATTACCTAGGCATAAGGATAGCTTTAAAATGAAATTTATTTCCCTCCATACCATATTAGGAAAAATTTTCCTGATCAAACTTCTCAGTGCATTTTCAAGAAAAAAATTTATGCTACGAAATTTCATTCATACTTTTACTCATCTAAACAACACTTCCCCTGGACTGAATAGCATTATATCTAGTAATAAATTACAACAATCACTTTCTGAAATTTCTTTCTTTCCAAGAAATAAATTGAGACACTTTTTCCCAGTCCTAAACAACTTTCTCAATTCTTGATAGTCAAAATACGTGAAATATAACATTCAAGGTTTAGAACCAAGCAACCAAAGAAGTAAGAACCTGGATAATACTATTTTTTCCTTAAAATAATCCATTGCTTCATCTAGAAAAATTTTCACATGATCCCCCTAGTTTGGTAGGACCTTACACACTAATCCACTAGTAGATGCAATCTTTTGGACCACTATAGCACTGTAATAGTCCAATTTGGGGTCTTGATTAAACATTTTTTCTCAACGTGATCAACTTGAGCTAAGAGACCCACTTCTCCACACCTTCATAATCAAGTTGGTCCTGATATAGATAAGTATAATACTAAATCTTATTACCTAGAATTACATCATACTTCATTAGGTACCTACATGGTTGAGAAGTAATGACACTCTATCTCTTGCAAAAATTTTACATGTAGTTTGGGCAGCCATCACAAATAGAGAAAAAAATAACAATACATACTGAAATGTTCTAATTTTATCATATTCATACGTCATGACCATTTCAAACGTGGATGTATCACTTCCTTGAGGCTCGTACACATAAAAATTGCAACATACCATCGTCTTACAGTTGTATCTTGTTATACTGCTATTTTAGCTTACTTGAGCACTTGACCAAACTTGACATTAGAAATTATGAACTTCAAAAACCTTGGAATGTATATGTCATACCTTTAAGAGTTGTTAGAATATTTCATATACATCTTTAGACACACATACATGTAGATGATTACATACTCTTTCTTCTGCACTTGTAGCTCATCATCCCTACTCATGATGCAACTAGAACACAAAGGCTACTTTATCGTATGACATTAAAGATTTAAAAAATATTCATGCAACAATATACATTATTCATAAGATATCAATCTTATCAAAATGTAAAATTTCTAATACCCATACCTGAAGGATCTTAAATTCAGTTTGAGTTCACTGTAATTTGTATCCTCTAATAACTTTCTTCATAACAATCAGGGGTTTCCATAAGTCATTGAAGGTATAAATGTACCTTGTTATGCTCTTTACCATCAAACGTCCATAATTATACTTCAACACACCATTCTATGTCAACAAAATTTATGAGAATCAACAAAAAATTTCACAGTGCCTTCTTTTTACCATCAACTTGCTCTATGACAATATACTAGCCCTAATTATCTCAAGATGCACCCATAACTTTTGATACATAGAATTTCATGATGATTTATTTCTTGTTGTAGAAACCCATTAAGATATATTATTTGTACCATAATCTTTGTACCATGTCCATGAGCTCAACAAATGTAGTTTGCAAAAATATGCATCTCAAATAGGGCCATTTTGGAATTTATACTATCAACTCACAAACTATCAGAAATTTTCATGAATCTAGACATTTTAAAAACTTTGAACCTTTTGAATCCTATAAACCTCCATGTGGAAAAGATTTCTAGAAAAATGTGGCCCTGGATACCATCATTTTGACCATTAAAACTCACTTTTCATTCATACTGCTCTGAGTACACTATGACATGCTAGATAAGACAAAGAGACCAAACAAATGCATAATTTTGTCATCATGTTCTCATATTAGACTAAAAGCACTATAGACACATCCTTTAACACCTTGAGCACATTTTTTTCATGATTTGGAGACAAACTATGACACCAAATTACCAAAATTCTTCTTGATTTTACTTCATACACCCTTGATAGCTCTAAACAAAACTTGACCTTCATGCTTAATTGATCAAAACAATATACATGATTTCATAGAAGACCCATAAAACACATTCAAAGATCCATAAAAAACTTTTTCAACTCATGAAAAATGAATCAATGAGACACACAGAACATAACTCATACCCAGACCACTTATAGTGACAAAACTATACCTTTGAGAAATGTACTAAGAAACTTCATAGAAATACCACACATCATCGACACATAGTTGTGCTTGATACTTTCTTCACCACTCATTACACTTTATAAGACATAATATAGTCACAAAGGGACTTCATAAACCACATAATAATTTCATTTAGACTTATCACAAACTTAGTATAGGATAAGTGCACGAAGTTGGGGGGCCAAAATGTAGACAAAAACAAAAAAAAAAACAAAACATATACATGTTTTTTAAAATATGCACTCGTATATTAATTTTTTTGGCTTGGGAATCACTGAAGCATAATGCATACATGTTACATAACACATACAAATTACATAATAGGTATGTGTTACATAACATGTATGCGGTATGCCTATTATAAACAAAAAGGGGTTTGAGCCTCTATCATTTTACCTCCCTCAAATGCAAGTTTCAGAGCTTAACTGCGCCCTCATGTTTTTTCATTCAGTTGGATCTCAAGCTCAAAGGATCATTTCTGGGTCACTGGGAAGATCTGAATCAATGATGGCACCACGGACAAGAGGTAAGCACAATTATTTTCTCAAAATTGCATTGAAATATGATAATTATACATTAAAATTTGAATTGAATACAAAGTTTTTATTTTTACTATTAGAGGATGATGGAATCAACCACAACCAATCCCTATTTATTCTTGACATCCCTCCCGGACACTCCCATAATTTCTTAACATCCCTCGGGTAGTCAAGAAGATTTAGCAGCCCAAATAGTTGAAAAAAAATTGAAATTGAGGATTTAATCAAAACAATGAAGGATGCACAGTATATAAACCCCCTATTGTAAATATCTTCCCCCCGGGTAGATATAGACAAGTAGAAGAATATGGAAATCAAAGAAACTCAGACCCCGACATTTAATGCATCACCCAAGGTGCACGTTTGAGGTGCACGCAAAGGATGTCAACACAAAACAGGATGCACCAAGGCGTAGGAAAAAGAGTCTCGAAATGTAATTGGATGCGCCAAGGCGCAGGTTAAGGGCGCACAGTAAACGATGTCGACATGAAAAAGGATGCGCCAAGGCACAGGCAGAAAAGTATCGACATGAAAAAGTTCACGCCAAGGCACAGGTTTAAGGCACATGACATAGTGTGTCGACATGAAAAAATTTGTGCCCATGGTGCAGGTTTGAGGTGCACATAAGAAGGTGTCGACATGAAAAAGGATGCTCCTATGGTGCACGTAAAAAGGTGTCGACATGAAAATGGATGTGCCTATGGCGCACGTAAGAAGGTGTCGACACGAAAATAAATGCACCTATGGCGCGCATAAGAAGGTGTCGACATGAAAATGGATGCACCTATTTCACATGTAAGAAGATTTCGAAATGAGGATAGTTACGCCGAGGTGCATCTTCAGGAGGCACAACATTTTGAGATTGACAGGAAGCAGACCCTGACCTAGATATTTAGATGGCCATAACTTTTCACAGGGAGCTCAGATTCATGCAAGGTTGGACTTTTCGGAAATATTACGAGGTCCTCTGTCCAACTACAACTGGATATATTTAATTGGGTGAGAAAAAGTTCTTCAAAAATGAAAAATACAGTTCGCCACTTTTTGGGTTTGCTAGGGTTTTCACCTACCACCATAATGAGATGAATTAAATACAACCTGGAGGTGGTTGGGGTAGATTTGGAGTTCCTCTCTCTTCCCTCTCTCATTCTTCCTATAAATTGTAAGGAGGGGCTTCTTTCTAAAGGTTGGACATTCTTCTTTTTCCCCTCCCTTCTTCTCTTTGGCAGGTGAATTTGTGGAGTTCAAACCTCCCATCTAAAACTGTAATGCAACTTTTCCTCTTGGCATTTTGTAGTGTATTGTATCAATCTTTGGAGAAAATAATGCATGTCTGTGGATGATTCTCAACCATCTCTGTGTTCATTTGCATCCTCCTGATCTTTCACTACAATTTTTTTTCTCTGTGCATGATCTTGCATCACATTTTTATGGTTTATGTTTATTGGCAAGACAGGTGTTCTTCATTCCTTGGTGCATCACCTTTGTAGTTTAGGTTTTATTTTATGCATTTTCTTACCTTGTATCCTTGGAGAGTTAGTTTAGGTTTTTGAGTAAACCCTCTGCATTTTTTATGTGTGCATCTGAATAGAGGAATAGGAACCGGCCTTCATCCGGAGAGCTTTTCTGATTTCGCAAGGTCCCACACTTGGGAAAAGCTCCATGTTATGCAATCGCACTAAGAGTCTAAACCCATCGAGTTGCATATATTCAGGGGTGCTGTCATTCGACATCAACATTTTTGGCATGCTCGGTGGGACAAGAGGTCATTCCACATGATTTGAAGGAGTTTTCAAAGAATTTGGACTAAAAATTATAGGTTTTACAATTTCAGATTTTTCACCTTCCAGGCTGAACTTTGAAATCGATTTTCAAGGGCTTAACTTGCTCAAAACAAGTCAAAATTTCACCAGTTGATAGATCAGGGGATAATACTCAAAAGGGTATTCTTAAATTTTGTATATTTTGACTTTAAAAATTTCATGGTTTTTTAGTATTTCAGGTTTTCCCAGGTGTTGAGCATGTCCTGAGTTCCAACACAATGTGTTTCAGGTTTTTTAAGTTATTGAGCATGTCCTGAGTTTCACCTATACCTTTCAGGGGTTAGTTGCTGCACAACAAAACCTGATAACCGAATTGAAGAGTTGTGTCTTCTGGGTCCTTCAAGTTTTAATTTCTATTTTTAATATTATTAGGTTTGGTGTGTAACTTGGCAAAATCCAGCCTTTTGAGGCTCATTTTATAACACATTTGGCGACTCCGAAGGGGATAGAATTCAGTGGTTTAGCAGCAATAGTTGCCCAGGTGCATGAGAAGAATTCAAACCAGGTCTGATACTTGAGAAGAGGGGCTATTTTTCCACTTGTAGCTATCACCAAGCAAAGGAAGGAGAGGAAGAAGACCACGAAGATCACCATCTCCACCTAACTGGAATTTGTCTACACCTCCACCTAGTAGACCTTTTATCGCATCAACTAGAGTTCTTAGGCCAATCATAATGGCACATCTACCACCGAATCCCTTTGTAAATTTCACTAGTAGCAGCCCACTTGCCCTCAATGCACATAATCCAATTCCAATTGTAGCATTGAAGAACATTCCATTTTTCACTGGAGAAAATCATACCACTCCTGGTGATCATGTCAAAGACATTGCTAACATTTGTGCAATCCATGAGATAAATGAAATGGATATTGCTATAAAATTACTGGCATCTTTGTTCAAAGGAAAGGCATTGCAATGGTTTAGGAGCCTTGCAGCTGGTTCTATCCAAAATTGGAATCAGTTATGCATAGTTCTCCATGAGTAGTTTGGAGAAAAGGGAGACAATTTGTCTCTACTAGAACAATTGACAACTATCAAGAGAGCTCCCAACGAGTAGCTGACTGACTTCAACTTCAGATTTCAAAGGTCTTGGGATAGGATTCCAGTGGCCGTTAGGCCAATAGCTGAAGGTGCTTTTCTATATTATCTTAAAGCTTTGAATTCTGATATTTCTATGTTAATTCAATCTATGGGAGGCACAACCTTACCTGCTGCTTATAGCATTGCCATTAGGGCCAAAAATTGTCTTATTCAAGCTGGTAAGCTGGCTCCTAGGCCTCCCATGCCCTTGCATCCAAACTTAGAAAATCCAAGCACTAGTCAAGCACCCACTCTGGCTCCTATTCCCACTCCTAGAAATCAAAGTTCAAATGAAACTTCTACTTTATCCTCTAGTGCTTCAAATGAACTCCAAGAGGTTATGAAATAGTTGTAGAACCTTGGAAATGAGCTAGTGACTATCAAAAGACAACAAGCTCAAAGTGCTAGACCGTATCAGCCTCAAGCACAGTACCAGGCTAGGCCCCCATACCAACAAAATAGGTCACAAGCTCAAGCTGCAAATCAAAATCAGAGCCAAGTAAGGCCTCCCACTAATAGAACATTTCAGCCCTATAACCTCAATGTTGCATCTGCTTCTAAAGCATTAGTGTCAGTCCAAAAAAACATAGCTCAAGAGTATGATTGGTGTTTCCCATGCAATGAACCTCACAACCAATCTATGTGCTTCAATGGTGCTTTGAACCAAGCCTTGATGGTGATAACTACTGGCGTAGAGGGTGAATTCAGTCAAGAAACAAATCAGCAACAAGGGACATCTCAGCAAAACATAGCTCCAAATGATACCACACTTGCGAATTGGCAAGCTAAGGATTTTTGTGGCATGAATCAAAAAATTTCTCAGAGTGTAGTAGCTAACACAAGATCAAAGAAGAGGAATATTGGTGAAGGGCAGTCATTGGCTCCAAGTGATCTAAAACCTTCCATCACTCCACAAGGTGTTGGTAAGCAAAATACAACTCCGTACATGCAAGGACAGCCCAAACCACCTTCTAAACCAACTCAGATGCCAGTTGTTGCTGCCCATGCGCAAGAAAGGAATGTGCAGGCTAAAGGACAACAAAGAGATCTTTCATCCCCATTTAGCATCACTGATCAAATGAAGAAGACAAATGTGAATATATCAATGTGGGAATATTTATCCATCCTAGGCTAAAGAGATCTTCTACAAGCTGCCATGGAGGATTGGTCAACTTCGAGCCAACAGGTCCCTATGCAAGAGAAAGCCCTCACAAATGTTGCTCAGCCTGATGGGAATCATGGAGGAAAACAAGGTAAAGTTTTGAAACCCCCTCCATTATATGTTTCATTAATCATTGGGGATAAACTAGTACACAATTGCATGATTGATTCTGGGGCAAGTAGTTCTGTCATGCCCAAGCAAATAGCTCATCAGCTGGGTCTCCAATATGAATTCATATCAAAGGGGGTAGTGCAATTTGATGGGACAACAGTAGCAACAGTGGGAGTGATTAAAGGTTTGAATCTTATCTTGCATGCATGCCCCAATGTTACCGTTTTGCAAGATGTGTCAGTGATAGATTTTCCACCACTCTTTGCCCTATACTTATCAAGGGATTTCACAGCTAGAATTGGAGGCTACTTATCTGTTGACTGGTCACACATGTTGTTCAGAACAAGATATGGTACTAAGGTCACAATCAGATCTGAACCAATTTCAAAATTTCATATTGAGCCTCATAATCCAAGCCAAATCAATGCCAACTGTTCAACATTTGATCAAGAAGATTATCCAAACAAAGATGAAGTTGACACCAAAGTTGGAAGCATCCCAGATTTGAATCTTGATGAATGGGTGAGCAAGGTACATGCTTTTGATCCCTACCAAGAAGTAGAAGAATCTGAGCTAGGAGTCTATTACATACATGAAGAAAACCAATCTATTCCTAGCATCACCAAACAAAACCATAAGGATGAAAATGAGGTATGGAAGTTATTTTTCTATGGATCAAGGAGTAGGAAAGGTGCAGAAGGAGGAGCTATGCTTGTTTCACCTCAAGGAATCAAATATTATTTAGCTTTCTGTTTCCAGTTTTCATGTTCAAACAACACGGATGAATATGAAGCATTGATTCATGGAATTCATTGGGCAGGGAAAAAGGGCATAAAGAACTTGCAGGTGTTCAGGGATATCGAGCTAATCATCAACCAAGTTAGGGGACAACATGCTAAAAAGAATGACCTGCTGAAGAACTACAAGAATAGGGTATGGGACCTCGTTGAGGACTTCGAAGCTTTCAACATCATGTCCATACCCAGGAAGAAAAATGAAGCCGCAGATAGGCTCGCAGCAGTTGGAGCAATGTTTGATGTGGTTGACGACATCAGAAGGGAAAAAATACAACCACATATCCATGTGCTTGTGAGGCCAGTAGTTCCAGATAATAACACAAGCTGGTAGGTGTTTGAGAACGATCAACAAATCATCATTTTTTACAAGAAGAAGCTGAATTCTCATCTAGAAATTAGAACAGACTAGAGCAACAGTACGGGGATCAAGTAGTGCAGCTACGGAAAAACAAGCTTCCTAAGGGTTTAGTAACATTGGAATCTATCTTCAACCCTAACGACCAATTCCGTAAGGAAAAGGCTAACATACAGGTCAAGAGAGAAGATTCAGAGCCAATTCTGATTGGGGAAGGCAAAACACTTCAAATTGGCAAAGTGGCCATTGAGCAGGAGAAATCAGATTTCATACAGCTTTGCCAAGAATTTCAAGATGTCTTCGCTTGGAGCTATGAAGACTTGAGAGGATTCAATCCGAAGTTGGCACAACATACCATAGAATTGAATCCAGATGCTAAGCCCATCAGGCAGAAGCAAAGACTTGTCAACCCTCACATCGAGCCTCTAATGAAGAAAGAGCTAAACAAGCTAATAGAGGAAAGCATTATATTCCCAATCAAGCACTCAAGTTTGGTTGCAAACTTGGTTCCGGTCAGGAAGAACAGTGGAGAAATCAGGTTGTGTGTGGACTTCCGAGACATCAATAGGGCATCTCTCAAAGACCATTACCCACTTCCTTCAATGGAACAAATATTGCAGGTAGTATCTGGTTCGGAGAGATTCTCTCTCCTAGATGGCTACTCAGGGTATAATCAGGTAATGGTGAAAGAATATGACCAGTTCAAGACGGCTTTCACCACCAAATGGGGCACCTATACCTACAAGAAGATGCCATTTGGGCTATCAAATGCTGGAGCCACTTTCCAGAGGGCAATGGATATGGCATTCAAGGGATTGATCAATAAAATAGTTTTGATATATCTTGACGACATCACTGTATTCTCAAAAAATGTAGTGGATCACCTCTTTCATCTGAGGCAGGTATTTCAGAGGTGTAGAAGATTTGGGGTATCATTAAATCCCAAAAAATGCATATTCTTGGCTCATGAGGGAAAACTTCTAGGCCATATTGTTTCAAAGGAGGGGTTGACGATTGACCCAGAAAGAGTTGAAGCAATTCGAGTGTTGCCATTGCCAAGTCACAAGAAGGCTATTCAAAGCTTCTTGGGAAGGATCAATTTTGTTCGTAGGTTTGTTCTATGTACTGTACAGTCAGGAAATTGGTTACGGAAACCCCAATGATGATTAAGATCTCTTCGCAAGGTGTTCGGAATCCAGAAAGCTAGTTGAGTATACATTTGCATCCCAAAAATCCTTGTCTAGCCTCTACATGTTTTGTCCTAGCCTTTTCTCTCTTTTTCCTTGTTTTTTTGTTGTTAGTTACAGGACCGCCTCCCTGCTGTAACCGTCACCCAGCCAGGGCGGCGGTCCTGTAACCGTCAGCCCACTGTCCTGTAACCGTCACCCAGCCAGGGCGGCGGTCCTGTAACCGTCACCCAGGCCAGGGCGGCGGTCCTGTAACCGTCGCCCTGCGCAGGGCGGCGGTCCTGTACGTGCTTTCCAGAATGCTCTGACGATCGCGTCAAGCATGAAAATTCAATTTTCACCCACATTTCTCAACCACTAAAGCTTGTATTTATGTTTTAGCCGCCTGAACAGTGATTTATCTTTGTTTAATGGTGGGAGAGTTCAATTTGAACTTGCCTTCTAGTCATTGCAAATGCTATAAATATGTAGCTTGTTTACAAGTAAATGGTCTTGGTTCTTTGGTCTGGAGTCTTCATTCTTGAGCTTCAGTCTTCAATACTCAGTCCTAGATTTATTTTATGAATCATTTTATCTTTAGCATGGATTAGAATTCTGAATATTTAGTTATGCCTCACTGTACACCGACAACGATCCTGCTAGGAATCGTATAGGCCAAGCTCTGTTCTCTTGTGCCATCCCTCTCCTACTTGTACTTCGTTGTATTTCTCTGAAGCTGCTATTGCTCATTGTTTGAGTACCTGTTGTTTATCATTTTGTTTCATCATTGCTGCAACGACCCTGCTAGGAATCGCATAGGCCAAGCTCAGTTCACTTGCGCTATCCCTCTCCTACTTGTGCTTCGTGCCATTTTTACTTCAAAGTGACTACCGTCCCAGTGCCTTCTCTTGCTGATGCTGCTATACTCCTACTCTTTCTGGATTCACGTGAACACGCAAGAACGAAGAGATCACTCTGAGGGGACAAGCTACAACAAAACTGGATTTTCCTCTGCTCAGTAAACTCCAGGTTTAAATTGTCAAAGTTATTATCAAATAGAGTAGCGAATCATTTTATTTTAGTTAAGCTCGCTTTCAATATTGCCAGGGAAGCTGTGGGGAATGATAGTTTCTGAGAAACTATGATTTGTTCCTCACTTCTGAGGTAGGATTGAAGGTTTTCAATTAATTTAATTGGCTGTCTTTTATTTAGATTCACACATCTGCACAGGTGAATAACCACACCGGGTTATCTCGCTTGTTTAGTTTTAGTATAAAAGTAGTTTAATTGTTGCTTGTAATTATAATGTTTCAATCGTATATTTTGTTTAGATTAGTTTCCCTTTCAATAGTAGTATAAATTGTTATTTTCAGTTTAAGTTAATTTGGAGACTTCATAACTAGATTAACACTGAAATTCTAGTTAGGAGGATAAACCACTAGGGAATTTACGCTACCCGCTCATAGCCTCTAAATCTCCCCTTTGTCATTTCAGCTACCAGGAGATCACACTACCAGATCTTAGTCACTGATCCTCCCATGGTTAGCCATAAGAAAGTTGCTTGCCGATTCTCATCCTCGCCTGTAGCTTTTCTATCATAGAAAACTGACCATAATCCCGGCTGTGACTTCATCTAAGTCACCCACATTTCAAACCACCGGCTGTCTCGGCACGACCTCGGGAGGTCGGGTACGGGGAAGGTCACTTGCCGATTATCATCCTCGCATGTCACTTTTCCATCGTACAAAATTGGTGAACCTGACGTGAAACTTTCTAAGCCTTCACCTTCTGATTTGGAGTCAGATTTGTACTTACCTTCAGTCACTTTTCATCTTTTACTACCTCTTTAGGCTTTCACCATCACCTTCGCTCCTTCCCATTATTCTGCGGGTATTCATATACCCCCCGAATATGTCGGGATTCGATGCATATGGCAGACCCCTCTTGGGTCTTGAGGCATACTACGCCCAACAGAATAGACAATCATCACCCTCACTCTCAGTATGGGGTGACAACTACTCAACTAACCAGTTGTCAACACAAACTCCAAGGATCAGATATAACTCATCTTTCCAAACAGAGGAGTTGGAACAACTCGCTCAAACACAACAAACAGAGCCTTCAGGCTCGAATAATATGACGTTCACCGGAGAATCTGGTTCATCTCCTCAGGTACTACTTAGACCACAAATTAGTAGACAATCAGACTCATACCAAGGTTTAGATGATGAACATTCGGTACGTTATGCCAGGAACGAACAACGTTCTCGAAGTATGTACCCACCTATAGGAGGTTTACAAACACAACCCGAGGTCTCTTTTCAAGAAAATACCTCCATGCCACTACATATAGGAAATACCCTCGGGGAAACTTGGCAGGGCAGCGATCAGTTCATAGCAGGATATCACATGCCTATACAACACCATGATATACAACAAACGCCACCAAGGCAAAACACCGTGACTTCACCAAATGAAGTCATTTCAACGTTAGTAGAAAAAGTTAGAGGGTTAGAACTTGCTCAAGCAAGTCAAAATTCTCAATTCATGCAAGCAGGAAGTTCCAATCCTCCACACCATCCTAGCCAGCTAAGTAGACCTCCTCACAGGAGTAGGCACGTTAGGCATGACTCCTCAGTATTCACAACAAACGCCAACTAGACCCACCATCTCTAACACTGTTCCTCCCGGTCTAGTACAAAACAATCCATTCCTGGACAATACCCCGTCATACTTAAACATGTACTCCAAATCACCACAAGGGGATATGTTCTCCTCTCCCGGCATGTTTTACTCAAACACAGGGGTTTCCTTATGCCCCTACCAATGCATACGCAACGCCATATCAACAACCCATTCCACCTCCACTCCCTCAGCAGGCACCATCAATGGTCGAAACCTATGCGATAGGGACTTACTCAGAATATTTGAAAGAGCCCTTAGATTTCACCATACGAAGCGTCATGCTTCCAAGACCTCTTCCTGATTTACCCAAGTACAAAGGTGAGGGAGATCCGAATGCACATATCAAAGCTTACGCTACAGCCATTCGAGAACTACTCCCATGGGATGGGGTTGTTGCTAAAATATTCCCCAAAACCTTGGAAGGCATCGCTCTCGATTGGTATTATAGAATACCTGAGGCTTCCATCCATTCATTCAAACAACTCGTTTCAGAGTTCATCAAGGCCTTTGACATGAACAAACTATTAAGAACAGGAATCAGGGAATTCTTGCACATTAAACAAGAACACAATGAATCTGTCGCCCATTTCATCCAGAGGTGGCGTACAGTTCTTTATTCTTCGGCAAGTGCTCCAAATATGGATCAAATGGAACTATGTGATTTATTCCTTCATTCTCTCAGCAGAGAGGTGAAGGAAGAAGTCCAGAAGTTCCCACTAAGAACTTACGATGAAGTACTTGAGAGCGCTCTTCGAATAGATCAAGCAGCGATAGATAGTGGTCGTAAGACATATGGAACAAATGGGAAATTAATCACTCCCAATCAAAACACTATGACCTATCCTAATGCTGGGAATACCGATCAAGGACCCAAGATCCTTAATGAAAACCGTGGGGTTACAATAGATGGAGTCACTGATCAAGTCAAAGGACCAAATGTTGTGAACACCCCGGCACCTGCTAACAATCAACGCAATAATAACTTCACTCCAGCGATCAATACGGTGGATTCTAATCATCCTCCACAGCAACAAATCCAGTCACAAGGCCTTGCTCGGGGCCCAGATGGATATCAAAACCAAAGCCAAAGGCCACAACCTCGAAATTTCAACTATAACAACCAACAGCCCAATCAGAACTTTGGGCCACAACAGGATTCAAACCGACGACCACGGAACTATAATCCCAATCTATATTGTGGTTTCCACAAAATTAGGGGTCATGATACTAGGACTTGCCATGACTGCAACAAATTCTTACAACGTCTACCAGAAGAGCAAAAACAACTCTTTGTAGATATGTTTCTGGAAAATCCTACACTGCCACTTGGTATGGGATCAGTTTCCACTCAAAATGCACCTCTCAAGATCTTCAATGATCCTCTCCCAAATCATTCTAACAATAACAGGTTAGATCCAAATGGGAAAAACAAAGGTATCATAATAAGAAATAACAATCAAGATGCCTCAACTCCTGACAACTCTCAGATTGCTCCTAACCTAGGTTCAAATGGTAATACAAAAATCTTAGGATTAGTTGAGTTAGAGGTTGAGTGTGAAATTAATGCAACAACTCGGACAAAGGAGTATGTTTCACAACCCCTACCCGATATTTTCTCCACACGAGATGAAGTTCCTACAATAGCAAGACCAGTAGGATCCTATGATTTAATATCAGATTTGAACAAGACCTTTTCCCACATTTCATTCCTAGATTTGCTGAAAAATTCACCCGCGCATCGCTTTGCGTTGCTCAATGAATTAGGTCTTGGTCATCTAATCAACGTTACGCCACCACCTGAAACACAAGTAAACCATGTAGACTTTGATATCCACCCTCCAGGGCAGCCAGATAGGGATACCGAGTTTATATTCGACATAAACAAAATGCCAACAGATGCTGAAATTACACGTAGAGGTGATCCACCCTTGCATTTGCAGGTTTGGATTTACAACAATTACGTCAAACGTGCAATGGTTGACGATGGGGCAGCAGTTAACATAGTCCCCTTCTCTTTCCTTCAAAAGCTAGGATATGGAGAAACAAATTGTTCCACAACTCGAAACACGCTAAGGGGCTATGATAGCCTTAAGGCCACTTCAATTGGGACTATAATACTACCAGTCACCTTAGGACCCAAAACAATCCTCACTGAATTTTATATTATAGATCGGGAAACCAACTATAATATGATTCTCGGTCGTCCATGGATACACCGCATGAAGGCAATCCCTTCCACGTTATTCCAAGAAATAAGATTTCTACACTTAGGAAAAGTCTTCATCGCTCAAGGGGATCCTAAACCCTTTGATATACACTTAGAAAACCTCAAGAAAAAGAAAGGAGTCCATACAGAGCATGAACTTCCCATGAATCAATTAAACAAACCACCTCCAACAAAAGAGTTAGTCCTGGTCACCCCAGACATTCCAAAGGTTGAATTTGTTGACCCAAAAATATACGAGGTGGCAAAGACAAATAAAGATAAGTCAATTTCTGTGGAAACAGTCTCCACTAAAACCACAGCAGGAATTATGAAACTCTTGGAGAATGACGAACCGATCTTTCTCCCATTCGAACCTCAAGGAATGGGTAGTCTTCTCGGTATAGCATCTCTTCCCTCCGATGACCTAAATCTAGATATAAACATGATAGAATTAACAAACGAAGAAGGGCAATTTAAAATTGAAACGATGCCTATCAAAACCATCTCTAGGCACTGCCCTATTCTAAAGCCTGGTTTCGACCCATGCGTGTCTGAAGCTAAGTTTTCCCTATCCATGGGGCAAGACCTCATCATTAACACAATGCTCGATATGAGAGAGAAGGTCGAGCAGCATAGTCATGCTCACCCACATGCCATCTCTCAAAAACATGACAAAGAGGCATGCGAACACCTCTTTCAGAAAAATGTTTTTAATAATGGGACATATACACCTCTGGGCAAGGGTTGTAAGTTCAAACCCAGAATGGTAGGCCCTCGTCAAGAGAATGAAAAATTTGAGGATAATGGTTCTCCGCTGTGTACTTCTAGGGGTGAAGAATTCGATATTCGTCAACTTTCTTCACCTTAGACATCATGACATATAGTTCCACCTGCATTTTCATATGTACATGGTTACAGTTGCATTACATATTCATTTAGATAGGTTCATTTTGTTCACTCGTTTCATAAATATTGTAGTCCATGAACTTACTCTTAAGTAATCTGTTACAAATTTCTGAAGATATTGGCAAAATTATTCAAATCACATCTCTTCAAACATCATCAAGTATTTTCAAATCTTCTCATCAAGTTCGACAGACAAACATTGACGGAAACCATACCAAGACCTGCATACTTGGCTTCGCTCTTTCTTTCTACTAGGTGAAGTTGTCCTTGCCTACGGTCTGTTCTAGAAGCTTCTTGGTGTCACATCTATCCCTCTTAAAATCTCTTGGAATGAAAGGATATCCCAAAGTCATAGATCAGAAATGTCAAAATCAAATGAAATCAAAAGCGCCAAGCAAACAAAATATTTTATTTTACACACTTCTTTGCCCCATCAACCTTCGGTGATAAGCCCACATCTCTTACTGGTGATGTGAGGTTGGGAAAGGAAAGAAGTGCCCTTACTCGCCTGTATCTTGCCTTTGGTGACAAACCCATGCTTCTTACTAGTGGCATGAGGCAGGGTGTGGGGGGTCCAGTCACACAAACTAACAAATCTTGGTATGCTAAAAACACAAGTCAAATTCTGTTAAGAGAAGGCAAATATCCAAACATCCAAATTCCAAAGAGATCAAATCCTCAAAACCAGATTTTGTCAACCAGGTTGCCATTTATGAATCTAGTCTAGATAAACTGAAAAGTAAGTGGCCTTCTAAGCTTGGTAGTAGTTCTGAGTAGGGTGGGTGTGTAGGTCCAAATTTGGTTCTTGTTCTTGTTTTGTCTGTCTCTCATCATTCCACTCAAATCAAACTCATACAACTTGTGCCCTTCCCAATTCTTGGTGTTGAGCCCTCGCATCTTACTAGTTGCGTGGATTTGGGATTGGGGCAAGTTCATCTCTTTATCGCTATACATTCATCACGTTTTGCCAACATAAGAAGAAATCACAGACATTGCCCAAAGAGGCCAAAAGTTCAATACTACAACATGTTCGTCATCACATATCAGCATTGCAAAAGCAAATAAAGTAAAAACTTTCTGTTTAACATTTGTTATCACTTGTCATCCATTGCATACATTCTGAAAAGCATATGAAAATCGGGAATTCTAAAACATCTAAGAGTACACACATGAATCAAGTCAAGCCAACCCTATACAATGAATAACCAAGCCAAAAAGAGATATATGTACATATCACGGTGTGTCATAGCTTTTTACGATGTCATCGCACACTAGGTGCGGTCAAAACGCTTGCAATAAGCACAAAATACCAAAACAACATACATGCCTCACAAAATGGAGACTAAGAAATAAAGGAACTCTGCCTATCCGCCCTTTTGAGGCCCATTATGACTACTCTAGTTACAAATTTCTTAGGAGTTCTTCTCAAAAGCATTCAAAAACAGCAAAAAGCTAAGCCTAACGCAAAATACCATTCCCAAGCTCATTCCAATTCAATCATACTCAAAAATGAAAAGAGTGATCACCGTGGACCCAAAGCTCAAAAATTACCAAATCGATACGCACAAATGAATAGGAAAATGAACTCGTTTTGTATATTTATGACATTCTAACCTTGTTTTGAATGTTCTTTCCCATAGTTGGAGCACCGACAGAGGTAAGTTCTTATCCTCGCACAAATGGTAAGTCCTCATTTCATATCAATTTAGTATTTATTTTCAATTTATTTTATCTATCTACACTTGAGTCCCTTTTTCATTTTGCAGATAGCGGGAATCTGGATGGCGGCATTTCGGCACATGGGCATGTCAGGTATAGCCTCTAACTCCCCATTTCGGGACTTCCATACTCGGACCCAACGTTTTACGCCTCTTCATGGCTAAAACGCTTCTCCGAGGGGGCAATATGTACGTACCCAAAATTGTATGTACTGTACAGTCAGAAATTGGTTACGGAAACCCCAATGATGATTAAGATCTCTTCGCAAGGTGTTCGGAATCCAGAAAGCTCGTTGAGTATACATTTGCATCCCAAAAATCCTTGTCTAGCCTCTACATGTTTTGTCCTAGCCTTTTCTCTCTTTTTCCTTGTTTTTTTGTTGTTAGTTACAGGACCGCCTCCCTGCCAGGGCGGCGGTCCTGTAACCGTCACCCAGCCAGGGCGGCGGTCCTGTAACCGTCACCCAGGCCAGGGCGGCGGTCCTGTAACCGTCGCCCTGCGCAGGGCGGCGGTCCTGTACGCGCTTTCCAGAATGCTCCGACGATCGCGTCAAGCGTGAAAATTCAATTTTCACCCACATTTCTCAACCACTAAAGCTTGTATTTATGTTTTAGCCGCCTGAACAGTGATTTATCTTTGTTTAATGGTGGGAGAGTTCAATTTGAACTTGCCTTCTAGTCATTGCAAATGCTATAAATATGTAGCTTGTTTACAAGTAAATGGTCTTGGTTCTTTGGTCTGGAGTCTTCATTCTTGAGCTTCAGTCTTCAATACTCAGTCCTAGATTTATTTTATGAATCATTTTATCTTTAGCATGGATTAGAATTCTGAATATTTAGTTATGCCTCACTGTACACCGACAACGATCCTGCTAGGAATCGTATAGGCCAAGCTCTGTTCTCTTGCGCCATCCCTCTCCTACTTGTACTTCGTTGTATTTCTCTGAAGCTGCTATTATTCATTGTTTGAGTACCTGTTGTTTATCATTTTGTTTCATCATTGCTGCAACGACCCTGCTAGGAATCGTATAGGCCAAGCTCTGTTCTCTTGCGCCATCCCTCTCCTACTTGTGCTTCGTGCCATTTTTACTTCAAAGTGACTACCATCCCAGTGCCTTCTCTTGCTGATGCTGCTATACTCCTACTCTTTCTGGATTCACGTGAACACGCAAGAACGAAGAGATCACTCTGAGGGGACAAGCTACAACAAAACTGGATTTGCCTCTGCTCAGTAAACTCCAGGTTTAAATTGTCAAAGTTATTATCAAATAGAGTAGCGAATCATTTTATTTCAGTTAAGCTCGCTTTCAATATTGCCAGGGAAGCTGTGGGGAATGATAGTTTCTGAGAAACTATGATTTGTTCCTCACTTCTGAGGTAGGATTGAAGGTTTTCAATTAATTTAATTGGCTGTCTTTTATTTAGATTCACACATCTGCACAGGTGAATAACCACACCGGGTTATCTCGCTTGTTTAGTTTTAGTATAAAAGTAGTTTAATTGTTGCTTGTAATTATAATGTTTCAATCGTATATTTTGTTTAGATTAGTTTCCCTTTCAATAGTAGTATAAATTGTTATTTTCAGTTTAAGTTAATTCGGAGACTTCATAACTAGATTAACACTGAAATTCTAGTTAGGAGGATAAACCACTAGGGAATTATGCTACCCGCTCATAGCCTCTAAATCTCCCCTTTGTCATTTCAGCTACCAGGAGATCACACTACCAGATCTTAGTCACTGATCCTCCCATGGTTAGCCATAGGAAAGTTGCTTGCCGATTCTCATCCTCGCCTGTAGCTTTTCTATCGTAGAAAACTGACCATAATCCCGGCTGTGACTTCATCTAAGTCACCCGCATTTCAAACCACCGGCTGTCTCGGCACGACCTCGGGAGGTCGGGTACGGGGAAGGTCACTTGCCGATTATCATCCTCGCATGTCACTTTTCCATCGTACAGAGAAATTCAAGCACCTAGTCTTAAACAATAAGATCCAATTATTGGTCTCTCATGCGGGAGTCAAGGAATTCCTTCTAAACAAGGATCTGAACGAGAAACGTGCAGGATGGATAACCCATGTCATGGAATATGACATCGAGATCAAGGTCATGAAACTAGTATGTGGAAAAGGACTATGTGAACAACTAGCTTTGAGTTGGAAAGTTGAAGCAGGTGATGAAAAAGAGACTGTTTTGGTACTACAGGATAGTCAAGAACAGGAAAATGATGATGTGCCCGCTCCTTGTTGGACTCAGAATATGATACACTTCCTACAGGTAGGCCTATGCCCTCCATAAATGAGCAAAGCAAAAAGGAGATACTTCAGATTACAAGCCATTCCATATGTGCTGGTTGATGGTGTTTTGTTTTAAAAATACATCAATGGAGTTATATTGAAGTGCATTGGGACAGGTCAAATTGAGAGGGTGTTACAAGATTTTCATGATGGAGATTCTGGAGGACATTTTTTCCCACGGGTAACAGCTCTCAAGATAATGAAAGCAGGATATTATTGGCCGATAGTGTTTAGTGACTGTTATACATGGATAAGAAAGTGCAAGAAATGTGCACTCTTCACGGGAAAAGAAAGACTAGCAGCACTTCCATTGCACCCGATTTTGGTTGACCAATCATTTATGCAATGGGGATTGGACTTTGTCAAGTTCATCAACCCAAACTCAAGCCAAGGCCATAAGTGGATTCTCACAGAAACGGACTATTTCACAAAGTGGACCAAAGCAGTAGCGCTCAAAGAAGCAAATGAGTCTAACATACTAGAATTTTATGAAGGAATAATGACGAGGTTCGATGTGCCAACCACTATCATATCAGACAATGCATTGTCATTCATAGGTTCCAAGATTACAGAATGGGCTATCAAGAATGGAATCTATTTTAGCACCTCTTCAAATTATTACCCGTAGGGTAATGGACAGGCAGAGTCCACGAACAAGAATTTGATAAGAATCATCAGAAGGACTCTAGATGAAAACCAAAGGACATGGCATACCAAGCTAAAATCAGCATTATGGGCTGATAGGATAACGCCAAAGAGATCTACAGGTAATTCTCCCTACAAATTGGTCTATGGGAAAGAGGCAGTATTGCCTATATCATTAGAATTGCTAGCATTGGACTTCATGAAGCAGTTGGTGTTGTCTAAGTTCGAACCAATGGAGGCCAGGTATGCAGAGTTGATGGAATTGGAATAAATAAGAGAACATGCAGTTCTGATGATTGAAAAGGATCAAGCCTTAGTAAAAAGATGGTTTGATAAGAAGGCAAGAGCAAGGACCTTCCAGGAAGGGGACCTAGTTCTGAAATGGGATACAGATTGGGAAAAACTAGGAAGGCATTCCAAGTTTGATACCATTTGGAGTGGCCCGTACATGGTCACGAGATGTAAAAGTAGTAATGCGTTCCAATTGTCTACATTGGATGGAGAAGAACTCCTGATTCCGGTTAACGGAATCTATCTTAAACATTGCTACTAAAAGGAAAAGGTTTACCGTTGTAGATATTAGCCTAGATTTAAATTCCTCTAAGTGTGGATGCACTTTGTCTTGTTGTAGTTAGGTTTCAATTTCCCTAAGTGCTTTGGCACAGGTTTTGTTGCTCTCAGGTTGATTTTCTATAGTTCAGAGTGTTGTCAGAGAAGAAGTTGCAGTATCAGGATCGGGATCAGATATCAGGTTGGTTTCAGGTTATTGCTTATGACTCCATGCCCAATGGATTGCTAAAAGGCCACAAATCTTCTACCTAGCAGGTAGGTGATCCCGTTGAGTCACCAAATTTTTTGTAAATATCTTCCCCCCGGGTAGATATAGACAAGCAGAAGAATATGGAAATCAAAGAAACTCAGACCCCGACATTTATTGCATCACCCAAGGCACAGGTTTGAGGCACACGAAAAGGATGTCGACACAAAAAATGATGCACCAAGGTGCAGGAAAAAGAGTTTCGACATGTAATTGGATGCACCAAGGCACAGGTTAAGGGCGCACAACAAAGGATGTCGACACGAAAAAGGATGGGCCAAGATGCAGGCAGAAAAGTGTCAACACGAAAAAGTTCACGCGAAGGCGCAGGTTTGAGGTGCACGACACAATGTGTCAACATGAAAAAAGTTACACCCATGCTGCAGATTTGAGGCACACATAAGAAGATGTCGACATGAAAAAGGATGTGCTTATGGCGCACGTAAGAAGGTGTCGACACGAAAATGGATGAGCCTATGACACACGTAAGAAGGTGTCGACACAAAAATGGATGCGCCTATGGCGTGCATAAGAAGGTGTCGACATGAAAATGGATGCACCTATGACACACGTAAGAAGATGTTGACATGAGGATAGTTGCGCCGAGGCACATCTTCAGGAGGTGCAACATTTTGAGCGCTGACAGGAAGCAGACCCTGACCCTGATATTCAGATGGCCATAACTTTTCACAGGGAGCTCGGATTCACGCAAGGTTGGAATTTTAAGAAATATTTTGAGGTCCTCTGTCCAATTACGACTGGATATATTTAATTGGGTGAGAAAAATTTCTTCAAAAATGAAAAATACAGTTCACCACTTTTTGGGTTTGTTAGGCACCTACAACCATAATGAGATGAATTAAATACAACCTGGAGGTGGTTGGGGTAGATTTGGAGTTCCTCTATCTTCCCTCTCTCATTATTTCTATAAATTGTAAGGAGGGGCTTCTTTCTAAAGGTTGCACATTCTTGTTTTGCCCCTCCCTTCTTCTCTTTGGCAGGTGAATTTGTGGAGTTCAAACCTCCCATCTAAAACTGTAATGCAACTTTGCCTCTTGGCATTTTGTAGTGTATTGTATCAATCTTTAGAGAAAATAATGCATGTATGTGGATGATTCTCAACCCTCTCTATGTTCATTTGCATCCTCCTGATCTTTCACTACAAATTTTGTTATCTGTGCATGATCTTGCATCTCATTTTTATGGTTTGTGTTTATTGGCAAGACAAGTTTTCTTCATTCCTCAGTGCATCACTGTTGTAGTTTAGGTTTTATTTTATGCATTTTCTTACCATGTATCCTTGGAGAGTTAGTTTAGGTTTTTGAGTAAACCCTCTGCATTTTTTATGTGTGCATCTGAACATAGGAATAGGAACCGGCCTTCATCCGGAGAGCTTTTCTGATTTCGCAAGGTCCCACACTTGGGAAAAACTCCATGTTATGAACTCGCACTGAGAGTCTAAACCCATCAAGTTGCAGATATTCAGGGGTGCTGTGATTCGCACCAACACCCCCACCACACCTCTCTTGCAAACACATTGGAGGAAATACTTATTCAAATTGACATGGAAATGGGTAAAATTGATCGTTGGACAACTTACAGAGAGGGTTGTAGGGTTTATTATTCCAACAAATTGTCATATGTGGATGTAAAGAAAAAATAATTTTCAAAAGAACTCATATGCACCTTATTCATGGACCCCACACTAATTTTCCTATTCTATTGACATGTAAACAATCTCCCATCCATTGGTGTAATAATAATTTTTTTAAAAATTATTTTTAGGACCAATGGTGGATAGTGTTTGATTTTCCACCTTGTAATAACAATGAGGTGCCACTATACTTTATAAGGAAACTCTATTGTGATTTTATCCTCAACGAGATCCGAAATTATTTTGATTTATGAGATTTCCAAGGCCAAGGAAAAGGATCTACACATGATCAACCAGGTGCACAATGCGCACCTATTCAGTAGGGTAGATTTTATACACAGAAGCCCCCTCAACCTGATATTTTCCCTTAATAAGTTAAGGAGACAGTAGAGTTTGATAAACTCCATGCGCTTCGGGGGCTATCTGTGACCCTTCTTCGACATACGAGGGAGATTTCTGAGCCAGATGGTCGTGGAGGTACATAGTGTATTCCCTTAGGGATTACTAGTATGAGGCCACAACTTTGCTCATCTTGTGGTAGCATATGTTTGGGGCCCGAGGAGGACGATACTTTCATGCATACTGATTTCGGTTCACCTGGTGCTAGGGGTAAACACGATAATGTCACTATTTCAGATGTCCCTTTTAGTGAGACATTTGCATTACATTCATCGGCGTCACCTTCAAAGGTAAATTTTTTATGTTTTGTTATGTGTGTTACAAAATTTTTGGAGTACCTGATTTACTTATATATCTTAAAATTTTGAAGTAAATGTATTTGTACATGTACATGCATTGATATTACAGCGCACGGGAGGCGCATCTTCATCCCAACCATAGGAAGCGAGCACCATTCATACACATACAATCATAGAGGTAATTTAGAATGTTAATTATGTAAAAATTTAACATACATGTGTGTGTGTGTGTTTGTATTCATGTATATATATATATATATATATATATATATATATATATATATATATATATATATATATATATATATATATTAGTTTTGAAGTCATGTCTTTCCATCTAACTCACGTGATATACATGTTTGATAAAGATGTTGACTTCACTAGACAACCCTCCATCTCTGTGACAAGTACATAAAGGTGTTGCCACTACGATTTCATCTGCGTAGCAACTCACTGAAGTATTAAAAAAAACGTAAATTTTGTTAAATTTCTCGTGTAATTCATAATATGTTAAATTACATGTTAGTAATGTATTTCATTGTAGAATTTTTAAATTATGTTAATAATGTCCTTCATTATGTATATACAGGAGTTACCTGTGATAGGTAGCAGCCCTATTTATTTGATTCACAGGCGTGGCGGGATAAAAACAATAGTTCTATATTGATAAAATTTGTAAAAATATTGTCATTATGTAGATACATGTACTTAGCTCTATTTTGGCTAATTCTGATGTTAGATTTTCTAGTCTTATGCATATGTAGGGAACTTCAACCCCCTTGATTTTGACTTCGAGGGCACATAATCCTCCATCTCTTCTTCTTCGTACCCTTGTTCGTACTATAGGAGCTCCCGACGACTCATCTGAGTGTGAGATGAAAATTTGGTGTGATCGACAACTTGTGGTAAGTTTGTGTATTTATGTAAATACTTTCATTCTAGCATGGTCTTAAATACATTTTGAAAACATATATAAACAAGGTTTTAACAAATAAATATTGTTTGCATTTACAGGCTCATCTACAGGTGAGTATTTAGTTGAAGAGGACTTGTTGATGGCAAATCACAACACCCATGAATGTCTGCAAATTGATGGGTTGAGACTCTCAGTGCGATTGCATATCATGGAACTTTTCCCAAGTGTGGGACCTTTTGAATTGGAAAATCTCTCCAGATGAAGGCTGGTTCCTATTCCTCCGTTTAGATGCACACATAAAAATGCAGAGGATTTACTTAAAAACCTAATCTAACTTTCCAAGGAGACAAGGTAAGAAGATGCATAAAAATAAACCTAAACTAACAAAGGTGATGTACTGAGGAATGAAGAACACATGTCTTGCCAATAAACACAAACCATAAAAATGCAATGCAAGATCATGCACATATAACCAAATTTGTAGTGAAAGATCAGGAGGATGCAAATGAACATAGAGAGGGTTGAGAATCATCCACAGACATGGATTATTTTCTACAAATATTGATACAATACATTACAAAATGACAAGAGGCAAAGTTGCATTACCATTTTAGATGGGAGGTTTGAACTCCACAAGTTTTCCTGCCAAAGAGAAGAAGGGAGCAGCAAAACAAGAATGTCCAACCTTTAGAAAGAAGCCCCTCCTTACAATTTATAGGAATAATGAGAGAGGGAAGACAGAAGAATTTCAAATCTACCCCAACCACCTCTAGGTTATATTTAATTCATCTCATTATGGTAGTAGGTGAGAACCCTAGCAAACCCAAACAATGACGAACTGTATTTTACATTTTTGGAGAACTTGTTCTCACCTAATTAATGATATCCAGTTGTAGTTGGATAGAGGACCTTGCAAGATTTCCAAAATTCCAACCTTGCATGAATCCGAGCTCCCTGTGAAAACTTATGGCCATTTGAATATCTGTGTCAGGGTTTACTTTCTGTCAGGTTCGGGGTGTCAACGCTCAAAATGTTGCACCTCCTGAAGATGTGCCTCTTGAAGATGTGCCTTGTGAAGATGCACCTTGGTGCATCCATACTCATGTCAACATACTCTTAAGTGAGCAATAGGCGTTGAAAATGTGGTGTCAACATCTTCTGATGTTCACCTCCAAGCTACGCCAAGGTGTAAATTTTCTCATGTCGACATCCTCTGATGTGTGCCTCCAACCTACACCAAGGCATAAATTTTCTCATGTCGACATCCTCTGATGTGTGCCTCTAACCTACACCAAGGAATAACTTTTCTCATGTCGACATCCTCTGATGTGCACCTCTAACCTGCGCCAGGGTGCAACTTTTCTCATGTCGACATCCTCTAATGTGCAACTCCAACCTGCACTAGGGCACAACTTTTCTCATGTCAAAATCCTCTAATGTGCGCCTCCAACCTATGCCAGGGCACAACTTTTCTCATGTCGACATCCTCTGATGTGTGCCTCCAACCTACGCTAGGGCACAAATTTTCTCATGTCGACATCCTCTAATGTGCGCCTCTAACCTATGCCAAGGCACAAATTTTCTCATGTCGACATCCTCTGATGTGTGCCTCGAACCTGCGCAAGGGTACGACCTTTCTCATGTCGACATTCTCTGATGTGCACCTCCAAAGTGACTGGCGGCACAAATGAATGTCAGGTTTTGAGTTTCTTTGATTTCCATATTCTTCTTTTTGTCTATATTTACCCGGGGGGAAGATATATACAACAGGACTCGAAGTATAGGATGGGACGATCCAAAGTCATCTCATGGATCTCCATCTTCGTGTAAGGGAGGGCCTTCTTTGAGCAAGGCCAAGAGAGGGATATATTTTGATGAGTAGGAAATATATATGTCTTACATTTCTTTGTTTTTGTATGCCTATGTGCATTGCATTATATGTACGCCTATATGGCATATGAACTTGATGGTATATGACCTATTTGGGCATTTCTGTATTTATTATGCACATTAAAATACTATTTGGAATTTGATAATTTTGAATGAGACGTTACATTTCTGAGATTATTTTCGCATTAATCTAATATGATGTGCACTTGACAATATTTAAGACATTATGGGTTATTTTTTCATTTATTGGTGATGTACATGTACTAGCATTTTCAATGTATAATATGCATCAAACTTTGGAAATCAATATTTATATAATGTATGTATATAAAGAGTTACCTAAGCTAAGTAATTATTCATTCAATTTATAAATGTGTATATGTGTATTTACCTTACATGTGCTTCTTCTTGCTCATGGTCTCTTTGTACTCGTACCTATCTTATCATGTACTTACTACATTCTTCTATGCTTCGTAGTCTTATCCCCTATTAAAAAACCCGAAAGTCGTCACAATTTGATGCATTTCATCTATAGATGCATTGCATTATTTGCTCCAAAGATTGATACAATACACTACAAAATGCCAAGAGGCAAAGCTGCATTACGGTTTTACATGGGAGGTTTGAACTCCACAAATTTTCCTGCCAAAGAGAAGAAGGGAGCAGCAAAACAAGAATGTCCAACCTTTAGAAAGAAGCCCCTCCTTACAATTTATAGGAAGAATGAGAGAGGGAAGAGAGGGGAATTCCAAATCTACCCCAACCACCTCCAGGTTATACTTAATTCATCTCATTATGGTAGTAGGTGAGAACCCTAGCAAACCCAAACAATGACGAACTGTATTTTACATTTTTGGAGAACTTGTTCTCACCTAATTAATGATATCTAGTTGTAGTTGGATAGAGGACCTTGCAATATTTCCAAAATTCCAACCTTGCATGAATCCGAGCTCCCTGTGAAAACTTATGGCCATTTGAATATCTGTGTCAGGGTTTACTTTCTGTCAGGTTTGGGGTTGCAACGCTCAAAATGTTGCACCTCCTGAAGATGTGCCTCTTGAATATGTGCCTTGTGAAGATGCAAATTGGTGCATCCATACTCATGTCAACATACTCTTAAGTGAGCAATAGGTGTTGAAAATGTGGTGTCGACATCTTCTAATGTGCGCCTCCAACCTACGCCAAGGTGTAACTTTTCTCATGTCCACATCCTCTGATGTGTGCCTCCAACCTACACCAAGGCATAAATTTTCTCATGTCGCCATCCTCTGATGTGTGCCTCTAACCTACACCAAGGCATAACTTTTCTCATGTCGACATCCTCTGATGTGCGCCTCTAACCTACGCCAGGGTGCAACTTTTCTCATGTCGACATCCTTTAATGTGCACCTCCAACTTGCGCTAGGGCACAACTTTTCTCATGTCAAAATCCTCTGATGTGCACCTCCATCCTATGCCAGGGCACATCGTTTCTCATGTCGACATCCTCTGATGTGTGCCTCTAACCTACGCTAAGGCACAAATTTTCTCATGTCGACATCCTCTAATGTGAGCCTCCAACCTATGCCAAGGCACAAATTTTCTCATGTCAACATCCTCTGATGTGCACCTCGAACCTGCGCCAAGGTATGACCTTTCTCATGTTGACATCCTCTGATGTGCACCTCCAAACTGACTGGTGGCACAAATGAATGTCAGGTTTTGAGTTTCTTTGATTTCCATATTCTTCTTTTTGTCTATATTTACCCGGGGGGAAGATATATACAACAAGACTCGAAGCATAGGATGGGACGATCCAAATTCATCTCATGGATCTCCATCTTCGTGTAAGGGAGGGCCTTCTTCGAGCAAGGCCAAGAGAGGGATAGATTTTGATGAGTAGGAAATATATATGTCTTACATTTCTTTGTTTTTGTATGCCTATGTGCATGGCATTATATGTATGCCTATATGGCATGTGAACTTGATGGTATATGACCTATTTAGGCATTTCTGTATTTATTATGCACATTAAAATACTATTTAGAACTTGATAATTTTGAATGAGACCTTACATTTCTGAGATTATTTTCGCATGAATCTAATATGATGTGCACTTGACAATATTTAAGACATTATGGGTTATTTTTTCATTTATTGGTGATGTACATGTACTAGCATTTTTAATGTATAATATGCATCAAACTTTGGAAATCAATATTTATATAATGTATGTATATAAAGAGTTACCTAATCTAAGTAATTATTCATTCAATTTATAAATGTGTATATGTGTATTTACCTTACGTGTGCTTCTTCTTGCTCATGGTCTCTTTGTACTCGTACCTATCTTATCATGCACTTACTACATTCTTCTATGCTTCGTAGTCTTATCCCCTATTAAAAAACCCAACAGTCATCACAATTTGATGCATTGCATTATTTGCTCCAAAGATTGATACAATACACTACAAAATGCCAAGAGGCAAAGTTGCATTATGGTTTTAGATGGGAGGTTTGAACTCCACAAATTTACCTGCCAAAGAGAAGAAGGGAGGGGAAAAACAAGAATGTCCAACCTTTAGAAAGAAGCCCCTCCTTACAATTTATAGGAAGAATGAGAGAGGGAAGAGAGAGGAATTCCAAATCTACCCCAACCACCTTCAGGTTATATTTATTTCATCTCATTATGGTAGTAGGTGAGAACCCTAGCAAACCCAAACAATGACGAACTGTATTTTTCATTTTTGGAAAAATTGTTCTCACCTAATTAATGATATCCAGTTGTAGTTGGATAGAGGACCTTGAAAGATTTCCAAAATTCCAACCTTGCATGAATCCGAGCTCCCTGTGAAAACTTATGGCCATTTGAATATCTGTGTCAGGGTTTACTTTCTGTCAGGTTTGGGGTTGCAAAGCTCAAAATGTTGCACCTCCTGAAGATGTGCCTCTTGAAGATGTGCCTTGTGAAGATGTGCCTTGGTGCATCCATACTCATGTCAACATACTCTTAAGTGAGCAATAGGCGTTGAAAATGTGGTGTCGACATCTTTTGATGTGCGCCTCCAACCTTCACCAGGGCACAAATTTTCTCATTTCGACATCCTCTGATGTGCTCCTTCAACCTACGCCAGGGCGCAAATTTTCTCATGTCGACATCCTCTAATGTGTGCCTCCAACCTTCACCAGGGCACAAATTTTCTCATGTTGACATCCTCTGATGTTCACCTCTAACTTGCAGCAGGGCGTGACCTTTCTCATGTCAACATCCTCTGATGTGTACCTCCAAAGTGACTAGCGGCACAAATAAATGTCGAGTTTTGAGTTTCTTTGATTTCCATATTCTTCTTTTTGTCTATATTTACCCCGGGGGAAGATATATACAACATGACTCAAAGCATAGGATGGGACGATCCAAATTCATCTCATGGATCTCCATCTTCATCTAAGGGAAGGCCTTCTTCGAGCAAGGCCAAGAGAGGGATAGATTTTGATGAGTAGGAAATATATATGTCTTACATTTCTTTGTTTTTGTATGCCTATGTCCATGGCATTGTATGTACGCGTATATGGCATGTGAACTTGATGGTATATGACCTATTTGGGCATTTCTGTATTTACTATGCACATTAAAATACTATTTGGAACTTGACAATTTTGAATGAGACCTTACATTTCTGAGATTATTTTCGCATGAATCTAATATGATGTGCACTTGACAATATTTAAGACATTATGTGTTATTTTTTCATTTATTGGTGATGTACATGTACTAGCATTTTCAATGTATAATATGCATCAAACTTTGGAAATCAATATTTATATAATGTATGTATATAAAGAGTTACTTAATCTAAGTAATTATTCATTCAATTTATCAATGTGTATATGTGTATTTACCTTACTTGTGCTTCTTCTTGCTCATGGTATCTTTGTACTCGTACCTATCTTATCATGCACTTACTACATTCTTCTATGCTTCGTAGTCTTATCCCCTATTAAAAAACCTGATAGTCATCACAATTTGATGCATTTCATCTATTGATGAATTTCATTATTTGCTCGAAAGATTGATACAATACACTACAAAATTCCAAGAGGAAAAGTTGCATTATGGTTTTAAATGGGAGGTTTGAACTCCACAAATTCACTTGCCAAAGAGAAGAAGGTTGGGGCAAAACAAGAATGTCCAACCTTTAGAAAGAAGCCCCTCCTTACAATTTATAGGAAGAATGAGAGAGGGAAGAGAGAGGAATTCCAAATCTACCCCAACCACCTCCAAGTTGTATTTAATTCATCTCATTATGGCAGTAGGTGTGAGCCCTAGCAAACCCAAAAAATGGTGAACTATATTTTGCATTTTTGAACAACTTATTCTTTTCGAATTAAAGATATCCAGTCATATTTGGACAGAGGACCTTGTAAGATTTCCAAAAAGTCCAACCTTGCGTGAATCTGAGCTCCCTATGAAAAGTTACGACCATTTGAATATCTGCATCAGGGTTTGCTTCTGTCAAGTTCGGGGTGTCAACGCTCAAAATGTTGCACCTCCTGAAGATGTACCTTGATAAGATGTGCCTCAGCACATCCATACTCATGTCAATATACTCTTAAGTATGCAATAGGCACTAAAATTTTTGTGTCGACATCTTCTGATGTGTGCCTCCAACCTGTGCTAAGGCGCAACTTTTCTCATTTCGACATCCTATAATGTGCGCCTCTAACCTACGCCAGGGCATAAATTTTCTCATGTTGACATCCTCTAATGTGCGCCTCTAACATATGCTAGGGTGTAAATTTTCTCATGTTGACATCCTCAGATGTGCGCCTCCAACCTGCACCAAGGCGCAACTTTTCTCTTGTTGACATCCTCTAATGTGCTCCTCCAACCTGCGCTAGGGCGCAACTTTTCTCATGTCGACATCCTCTGATGTGTGCCTCCAACCTACACCAGGGTGTAAATTTTATCATGTCGACATCCTCTAATGTGCACCTCCAACCTGTGCTAGGGTGCAACTTTTCTCATGTTGACATCCTCTGAAGTGTGCCTCCAACCTGCACCAGGGTGGGACCTTTCTCATGTCGACATCCACTGATGCATGCCTCTAAAGTGACTTGTGGCACAAATAAATGTTAGGTTTTGAGTTTATTTTATTTCCATATTCTTTTGTTTTTCTATATTTACCTGGGGGGAAGATATAGACAACGATTTGGTGACTCAACAAGATCAGCTGCCTGCTAGGTAGAAGATCAGTGGCCTTTTAGCAATCCATTGGGCATGGAGTCATAAGCAATAACCTGAAACCAACCTGATATCTGATCCCAAGCATGATACCGCAACTCCTTCTTCCGAGAGCATGTTGAACTGTAGAATTCAACCTAAGAGCAACAAAACCTATGCCGAAGCACTTAGGGAAATTGAAACCTAACTACAACAAGACAATGTGAATCCGCACTTAGAGGAATTGAAATCTAGACTAATATTTACAAGGGTGAACCTTTTCCTTTTGGTAGTAATTTTTAAGATAGATTCTGTTAACCGGAATTGGGAGTTCTTCTCCATCCAATGTAGATAATTGGAAGGCATTACTACTTTTACATCCCGTGACCATTTAGGGGCCACTCCAAATGACATCAAACTTGGAATTCCTTCCTAGTTTTGCCCGATCTACATCCCATTTCAGAACTAGGTCCCCTTCCTGGAAGGTCCTTGCTCTTGCCTTCTTATCAAACCATCTTTTTACTAAGGCCTAATCCTTCTCAATCGTCTGAAACGCATGTTCTCTAATTTCTTCTAATTCCATCAACTCTACATACTTGGCCCCCATTGGTTTGAACTCAGACAACTCCTATTACTTCATGAGCTCCAATGCTAGTAATTCTAACGATATAGGCAATATTGCCTCTTTCCCATAGACTAACTTGTAGGGAGAATTACCTGTAGACCTCTTTAGCATTATCCTGTCAGCCCATAACATTGATTTTAGCTTGGTGTTCCATGTCCTTTGGTTTTCATCCAGAGTCCTTCTAATGATTCTTAGGAAATTATTGTTCGTGGACTCTGCCTATCCATTACCCAGCGGGTAACAATTTGAAGAGGAGCTCAAATAGATTCCATTCTTAACATCCCATTTTGTAATCTTGGAACCTATGAATGCCAATGCATTGTCTAATATGATAGTGGCTGGCACACCGAACCTGGTCACTATTCCTTCATAAAAGTCTAGTATGTTAGACTCATTTGCTTCTTTGAGAGCTACTGCTTCGGTCCACTTGGTGAAATAGTCCGTTGCCGTGAGAATCCACTTGTGGCCTTGGCTTGAGTTTGGATTGATGACCCCAATGAAGTCCAATCCCTATTGCATAAATGGTCGATCAACCAAAATCAGGTGCAATGGAAGCGCTACTAGTCTTTCTTTGCCTATGAAGAGTGCACCTTTCTTACACTTTCTTATCCATGTATAGCAGTCGTTGAACACTGTGGGCAAATAATACCCTGCCTTCATTATCTTGAGAGTTGTTATCCATGGGGTAAAATGTCCTCCGGAATCTCCATCATGAAAATCTTGTAACACCCTCTCAATTTGACTTGTCCCAATGCACCTCAATAGAACTCCATTGATGTATTTCTTGAAAAAAACACCATCAACAAGAACATATGGAATGGCTTGTAATCTAAACTATCTCCTCTTTTCTTTGATCATTTCTAGAGTGCATAGGCTTTCCTGTAGGAAGTGTATCATATTCTAATTCCAACAAGGAGCGGGTACATCATCATTTTCCTGTTCTTGACCATCATGTAATACCAAGACAGTCTCTTTTTCATCACCTGCTTCAACTTGCTGACTTGAGGCTAGTTGTTCACATAATCCCTTTAGACAGACCAGCTTAGTGACCTTAATTTTGATGTCATATTCCATGGCATGACTGATCCATCCTACACGTTTCTCAGTCAGATCCTTATTTAGAAGGAAGTTCTTGACTCCCACATGAGAGACAAATAATTGGATCTTGTTGTTTGAGACTAGGTGCTTGAATTTCTTTAAGCTCCTGATCACTACAAGGACATGTTTTTCAATGAAAGAGTACCTAGTTTTGTATTCCTCCAAGCCTTGAATGAAGAAAGGAACTGGTTGTTCTAATCTCTCTTTGTTTTGCTGTACCAGGATTGCAAAAATTGTGTCTCCACCACCGAAGGCATATAGCATGAAGTCCTTGGAGAAGTCTGGATTGACGAGAGTCAAAGCTTGAGATATAGCCTCTTTTATTGCCTCAAAACTTTCCTTACCTTCATATGTCAACTTAAATTCCATGCTTTTCTTTAACATCAATGTTATTGGCTTTACGAGAGCTGCAAAGTTTGGAACAAACCTGCAGACAAAATTGATCCTTCCTATGAAGCTTTGAAGAGCCTTCTTGTGACATGGTAATGGCAACGCTCGAATTACTTCAACTCTTTTTGGATCAATTGACAATCCCTCCTTCGAAACAATATGGCCTAGAAGTTTTCCTTTGTGAGCCAAGAATATGCATTTTTTGGGATTCAATGATAGCCCAAATCTTATACACCTCTGAAATACCTGCCTCAGATGAAAGAGGTGATCCACTGCATTTTTAGAGAATACAGTGATGTCGTCAAGATATATCAGAACTATTTTATTGATCAATCCCTTGAATTCCATATCCATTTCCCTTTGGAAATTGGATCCAATATTTGATAGCCCAAATGGCATCTTCTTGTAGGCATAGGTGCCCCATTTGGTGGTGAAAGCCATCTTGAACTGGTCATCTCCTTTCACCATTATCTAATTATACCCTGAGTAGCCATCTATGAGAGAGAATCTCTCTGAACCAGATACCACTTGCAATATTTTTTCCATTGAAGGAAGTGGGTAATGGTCTTTGAGAGATGCCCTATTGAGGTCTCAGAATTCCACACACAACCTGATTTCTCCTCTCTTCTTCTTGATCGGAACCAAGTTTGCAACCTAGCTTGAGTGTTTGATTGGGTATATAATGCTTTCCTTTATTAGCTTGTTTAGCTCTTTCTTCATTAGAGACTCAATGTGAGGGTTGACTGGTCTCTGCTTCTGCCTGATGGGCTTATCATCTGAATCCAATTCTATGGTATGTTGTGCCAACTTCAAATCGAATCCTCTCAAGTCTTCATAGCTCCAAGCGAAGACATCTGGAAATTCTTGGCAAAGCTGTATGAAATCTGATTTCTCCTGCTCAGTGGCCACTTTACCAATTTGAAGTGTTTTCCCTTCCCCAACCAAAATTGGTTCTGAATCTTCTCTCTTCACCTGTATGTTAGCCTTTTCCTTACGGAACTAGTCATTAGGGTTGAAGATAGAATCCAATGTTACTAAACCCTTGGGAAGCTTGTTTGTCCGCAGCTGCACTACTTGATCATTGTACTGCTGCTCTAGTCTGTCCTGATTCCTAGCTAAGAATTCAGCCTCTTCTTGTAAAAAGTTGACGATCTATTGATCGTTCTCAAACACCTACCAACTTGTGTTATTATCTGGAACTGTTGGCCTCATAATCACATGGATATTTGGTTGTGTCTTTTTCCTTCTAATGTTGTCAACCACATCAAATGTTGCTCCAACTACTGCGAGCCTATTCACAGCTTCATTTTTCTTCCTTGGTATGGACATGATGTTGAAATATTTGAAATCCACAATGAGGTCCCATACCCTGTTCTTGTAGTTCTTTAGCAGGTCATTCTTTGTAGCATGTTGTCCCTTGACTTGGTTGATCATTAGCTCGCTATCCCTGAACACCTGCAAGTACTTTATGCCCTTTTTCCTGGCCCAATGAAGTCCATGAATCAATGCCTTGGATTCAGCTGTGTTGTTTTAACAGGAAAACTAGAAATGAAAAGTTGAAAAATATTTGATGTCTCATGGTGAAATAAACATTGCACCACCTCCAGTACCTTGTTTGCTTCTCGAACCATCGAAAAATAGTTTCCAAACTTTGTTGTCATCCTTTTGTTCAGGCTGAATGATGTCGGGAATGGGTGAATTTTCTTCATGTACACAATACATGCCCAATTCAGATTCTTCAAATTCCTTGTATGGGTCGAATTCATGACTCTTGTTTGCCCATTCATCCAAAGTCAAATAAGGAATTCCCTCAACCTTAGTACCTGTTTCTAGATCATTTGAACACTCCTCTTGATCAAAGCTGAGCAATTTACATTGATAGGACTTGGCACATGAGGTTCAATATGGAAATTGGCAATTGGTTTTGACCTGATTGTTTCTTTAGCCCCATACCTCATCCTGAAAATCATGTGTGACCAATCTGTAGATAAATATCCATTGATTTTTGCAGTGAAGTATCTTGATAGACACAACGCAAAGAGTGGCGGAAGGTCAATCAAAGACACATCTTGTAGAACTGTAACATTAGTATAGGTATGTAGTGTTAGGCTTAACCCTTTTATGACCCCAACTATTCAAATTGTTGTTCCATCTAGCTATACTACTCCTTTCAACACTGTCTCATACTTCAGACCCAGTTGATCCACTATTTGCTTTGGCATCGCTGAACTACTTGCCCCTGAATCTATCATTCAGTTTTATACCAAGTGGTTTCTAATAACTAATGACACATAGAATGGTGGAGGATTTAAATTCTTGCTTGGTTGACCCCCACCCGGGTGCACTCTATTAGTGAGAACTTTCTCCTGTCCCCGGTTTGATACATTTGAGGTGGACCAATTAGCCATTGCAGATTGCAATAAATCTCATTGCCCTAAGATCGCTAGTGATTCCCACATGGAAATGTTCACATGTGTCTTCTTCATTTGATCAATGATATTGAAAGGGGATGATCTGTCTTTTTGTTGTCCCTTACTTGGCACACCCTTTTCTGGAGCTTGAACATGTGAATGTGTTGCTACAATAGATACCTTAGGCTGATTTTACACATTTGGAACTGTATTTGATCTACTAACCCCTTGTTGTGTAGGAGTGGGCAGAGAAACAACTATATTAGATGGTTTCCCCTCTTCTATGCTTCTCTTCTTTGACCATGTGTTGACAGCCATGCCTTGAAAATGTTGTTGGTTAACTCCACAAAAGTCTTCCACTTTCCAATTGGCCAACATGGTTTATGTTGGAGGTGCTTCTTGTTGTGTTTCTTGTTGTTGATTCCCTGCTTGGCTTGGTTCTTGAGACACACCAATGGTTTGCAACATCAAGGATTGATTTAGTGCACCATTGAAATATGCTAACTGATTGTGAGGTAGATTGCAAGGGTAACACCAGTCGTACTCATGTGCCATGTTGTTTTGTGTTGGAACCAAGGCTCTTGAGGATGTCATTGCATTTAGATCATACAGTCGAAATGGCCTGGCAGCTTGAGGTTGTCCCTGGTTTTGGTTTTGATTTGTAGCCTGAGCTGGTGGTCTATTTTGTTGGTATGGGGGCCTAGCCTGGTACTGTGCTTGAGGATGATATGGTCTAGTACTTTCAGCTTGTTGTCTTTTGATAGTCACTAGATCATTTCCAAGGTTCTGCAGTTGTTTCATAACCTCCTGCAATTCCTTTGAAGTATTCAAAGAAGTCGATGTCTCATTATTGCTTTGATTTCTAGGAGTTGGAATGGGATTCAACTCTGGTGCTTGACTGGTTGTAGGATTTCCCATATCTAGATAGAGAGGCATTGGTGGAATTGGTGCAAGATTGCCATCTTGGGTCAAAGAGTTCTCTTCTCTGATAGTTATTTCATAGGCCCCTGGCAGCGTTGTCCCTCCCATTGATTGGATCATCATGGCTATGTCTGAATTTATAACCTTTAAGAAATAAAGGAATGCACCTTCGGCGGTTGGTCTAATAGCTATTGGAATCCTGTCCCATGTCCGTTGGAATCTGAAGTTGAAATCTATCATTTGTTTGTTAGGAGCTATTTTGATTGTCATCAGTTGTTCCAATAAAGACAAATTGTCTGCCCTCTCCTCGAATTGGTTACAAAGAGCTTAACAAAGTTGGTTCCAATTCGTAATAGTCCCTGCTACTAGGCTCCTAAACCATTGTAAGGCTTTACCTTTAAAAGATGAAGCCAACAACTTGACCGCAACATCCATTTCATTTATTTCATGGATTTCACATGCATTGGCAAATATCCTGGATGTGGTCAATAGGAGTAGTATAATTTTCTCCTGTGAAATAGGGGATATTCTTTAGCACTGCAAGTAGAATTTGATTCTGAGCATTTAGGGCGAGTGGACTACTACCCGTGAAATTGACAAAGGGATTTGGTGGTACATGTGCCATTATGATTGGCCTAAGAACTTTGGTTTATGCGAGAAAAGGTCTACCAAGTGGAGGTGTAGACAAATTCCGGTTAGGTGGAGATGGTGATCTTTATGGTCTTCTTCCTCTCCTTCCTCTGCCTGGTGATAGTTGCAAGTAGACAAATAACCCCTCTTCTCGAGTATCAGACTTAGTTCGAATTCTTATCATATGCCTAGGAATATTTTTCTACTACACTGCTAAATTCTATCCCTTCGGAGTCTCCAAATGTGTTAGAGAACGAACCTCAAAAGGCTAGATTCTGCCAAGTTACACACCAAACCTAACAATGTTGAAAAGAATTTAAAACTTTGAAAGACCCAGAAGATACAATTCTTTAATTCGGTTATCGGGTGTTGTTGTGTAGCTACTAATCCCTAAAAGGTACAGGCAAAACTCAAGTCATGCAAGGTAACTTACAAAACTTGAAATACATCGTGTCAGAACTTGGGACATGCTTGACACGTGAGAAAACCCAAAATACTAAAAACTATGAAATTTTGAAAGTCAAAATCTAAAAAATCTAAGAATACCATTTTGAAGAATATCCCTCAATCTATCATGTGGTGAAATTTTGACTTGTGCCGAGTAAGTTAAGCCTCTGAAAATTGATTTTGGAGTTCATCCTGGGAGGTGAAAAAAATATGAAATTGTAAAACTTGCAATTTCTAAGTCAAAATTTCTTGAAAATTCCTTCAAATCTTGGGGAATGACCTCTTAGTCCCACCGGGAATGCCAAAACTATTGATGGTGAATCACAACACCCCTGAATGTCTGCAACTCGATGGGTTGAAACTCTCAGTGTGATTACATAACATGGAACTTTTCCCAAGTATGGGACCTTGTGAATAGGAAAAGCTCTTCGGATGAAGGTTGGTTCCTATTCCTCTGTTCAGATACACACATAAGAATGCAGAGGATTTACTCAAAAACCTAATCTAACTTGCCAAGGAGACAAGGGAAGAAGATGCATAAAAATAAACCTAAACTAACAAAGGTGATGCACTGAGGAATGAAGAACACCTGTCTTGCCAATAAACACAAACCATAAAAATGCAATGCAAGATCATGCATAGATAACCAAATTTGCAGTGAAAGATCAGGAGGATGCAAATGAACACAGAGAGGGTTAATAATCATCCATAGACATGCATTATTTTCTTGAAAGATTGATACAATACACTACAAAATGCTAAGAGGCAAAGTTGTATTATAGTTTTAGATGGGAGGTTTGAACTCCACAAATTCACCTGCCAAAGAGAATAAGGGAGGAGAAAAACAAGAATGTCCAAAATTTAGAAAGAAGATCCTCCTTACAATTTATAGGAAGAATGAGAGAGGGAAGAGAGAGGAATTATAAATCTATGCCAACCACCTCCAAGTTGTATTTAATTCATCTCATTATTGCAGTAGGTGAGAACCCTAGCAAACCCAAAAAATGGTGAACTATATTTTACATTTTTGAAGAACTTGTTCTCACCCAATTAAAGATATCTAGTTGCAGTTGGATAGAGGACCTTGTAATATTTTCGAAAAGTCCAACCTTGTGTGAATTCGAGCTCCCTGTGAAAAGTTATGGCCATTGAATATCTGTGTCAGGGTTTACTTTCTGTCAGGTTTGGGGTGTCAATGCTCAAAATATTACACCTCTTGAAGATGTACCTCCTGAAGATGCGCCTTGTGAAGATGCACCTCGGTGCATCCATACTCATGTCAACATACTCTTAAGTGAGCAATAGGCACTGAAAATGTGGTGTTGACATCTTCTGATGTGCACCTCGAACCTGTGCCAAGGTGCAAATTTTCTCATGTCGACATCCTCTGATGTGCACCTCTAACCTGTGCCAGGGCATAACTTTTCTCATGTCGACATCCTATGATGTGCGCCTCCAACCTGCGCCAGGGTAGAAATTTTCTCATGTCAACATCCTCTAATGTGTGCATCCAACCTGCACCAGGGTGCAACCTTTCTCATGTCGACATCCTCTGATGTGCACCTCTAACCTATGCTAGGGAACAACTTTTCTCATGTCGACATCCTCTGATGTGTGCCTTCAACCTGAGCCAGGGTGTAAATTTTCTCATGTCGACATCCTCTGATGTGCGCCTCCAACCTGTGCCAGGTTAAAACTGTTCTCATGTCGACATCCTCTGATGTGCGCCTCCAACCTACGCCAGGGCATGACATTTCTCATGTCGACATCCTTTGATGTGCACCTCCAAAGTGACTAGTGGCACAAATAAATGTCAGGTTTTGAGTTTCTTTGATTTCCATATTTTTCTTTTTGTCTATATTTACCTGGGGGGAAAGATATATACAACAAGACTCAAAGCATTGAATGGGATGATCCGAAGTCATCTCATGGATCTCCATCTTTGTCTAAGGGAGGGCCTTCTTTGAGCAAGGCCAAGAGAGGGATAAATTTTGATGAGTAGGAAATATATATGTCTTACATTTCTTTATTTTTTTATGCCTATGTGTATGGCATTATATGTACACCTATATGGCATGTGAACTTGATGGTATATGACTTATTTGGGAATTTCTGTATTTATTATGCACATTAAAATACTATTTGGAACTTGATAGTTTTGAATGAGACCTTACATTTCTGAGATTATTTTCGCATGAATCTAATATGATGTGCATTTGAAAATATTTAAGACATTATGGGTTATTTTTTCATTTATTGGTGATGTACATGTACTAGCATTTTCAATGTGTAATATGCATCAAACTTTGGAAATCAATAATTAAATAATGTATGTATATAAAGAGTTACCTAATCTAAGTAATTATTCATGCAATTTATCAATGTGTATATGTGTATTTACCTTACTTATGCTTCTTCTTGCTCATGGTCTCTTTGTACTCATACCTATCTTATCATGCACTTACTACATTATTCTATGCTTCATAGTCTTCTCCCTTATTAAAATACCCGAAAATCGTCACAATTTGATGCATTTCATATGTTGATATTTTGAGAATGTCTCTGCATATACTTTACTCTAATGCTTGACAATGTTTTTCCATATACATTACTCCAATGCTTGAGAATGTCTCCAGATGTAATGAGATTCTCATTAAGACACTCAATGATTCTTGATTGTTTAATCCTATCCAATTCATGTTATTACCTTTAAATATGTAGGCATTTCAAGTTATTTTGAAATCATATCACACCCTTCACTAGACTTGATGACTACCCTTATCCTGTTTAAGGTGCTTTTGAAAGCATCCATGGGTTTATCATAACATAACTTATCAATGAATGGAAGGTCACTAATCCGTAGCCCAACTTACTCCCATCTAGAACTAAACAAGAAATATTTACTAGATGATTGATAACTCCCGTGTATTTTTAGACATACCCCTTTTAAATTCATTCTTAAGCCAATCTAGTCATTCAGGGTTCTTAAGCAACTACGCCCACATGAGGAGGCTTGAAAGCACAGGGAGTGTAAGGAACCCAAAAAAATGCTCCACTAGCATTGACCTAGCCACCCCAACATGTTGGCGTAGTTGGTTTGGTCCCACAAGCTTCCATTTGCAAACTACAACGTTTGACAGCCCTACACTGACTCAAATTGCACTATTTCATGCATTTGTAAACAATAGCACAGTGAGAAAACTAGATGGAGACAGAGAAAACTGCAAGAGGCTTTCATAAAGGGCCGCAACATGGAGTTCTCAAATTTGACAAAACGTCTCTAGGTGCCAGGGAGTCTGAGAAATCACCTGTCAAAGATATGGCATGTTTGGGCCTCCGAGATCTTAAAGGACTACGCCAGGACGAGGTAGCCCAAAAGCACAGGGAGTGTAGGAAAAAAAAATCCTCCACTAACATTCACCAGGCCACCCCAATGTTTTGGTGTAGCTGGTTTGTTGCCATGAGCTTCCGTTTGCAAACTACATTGTCTGGCAATCCTACACTGACTCAGACTGCAAAAATTACGAGCATTTGTAAACAATAACACAACAAAAGAACCAGATGGAGATGGAGAAAACCATGAGAGGATTTTGTAGAGGGCCCTGAAATAGAGGTCTCACATTTGATGAGATGTCTTTAGGTGCCATAGAGTCTAAAAAATGACCCGTCGAATATATGGCATGTTTGGGCCTCAGGGCTCTTAAGAGACTACACCCAGACGAGGTAGCCCGAAAGCACAGGGAGTGTAGGGAACCAAAAAGTATCCTCCGCTAGCATTCACTAGGACACCCCGATGTGTTGGCATAGTTGGTTTGGTCCCATTTGCTTCCGTTTAGAAGCTACAAAATCTTACATCCCTACACTTACTTAGACTGCACAATTATGCTTGTTTGTAAACAATAAGACAACGAGAGAACCAGATGGAGACAGAAAAAACACTACAGAATTATGTAGAGGGCCCCAACATGGTGGTATCAGATCTGACGAGACATCCCTAGGTGCCACGAAGTCTGAGAAATCACCCGTCAAAGATATGGTGTGATTGGGCTTCAAGGCTCTTAAGCGTCTATTCCTAGACAGGGTAGCCTGAAAGGATGGGGAGTGTAGGGAACCAAAAAAATCCTCTACTAGTGATCACCAGGACACCCCAATGTGTTGGCATAGTTCGTTTGGTCCCACGAGCTTCTGTTTCCAAACTACAGCGTCTAGCAGCCCTATAATGACTTCATCTGCACTATTTCACCCGTTTTCAAACAATACCATAGCGAGAGAACTGGATCGAGACATAGAAAATTGTGAGAGGCTTTCATAGAGGGACCCTACATGGAGGTCTTGCATCTGAGGAGATGTTTCTGTGTGCCACGGAGTTTGAGAAATTACTTGTCGAAGATAAGGCATGATTGGGCCTCAAGGTAAGCAACTTCACCCAAACGGGGTAGCCCAAAAGCATGCAGAGCATAGGGAACCAAAACAAATCCTCCACTAGCATTTAATAGGCCACCCCAATTTTTTTACAAAGTTGGTTTTGTCCAATGATCTTCCATTTGCAAACAACAACCTCTGGCAGCTCTACACTAACTCACACTGCACTATTTCACACGTTTGTAAACAATAGCACAACGAGAGAACTTGCTGGAGACAGAGAAAATCGAGAGAGGATTTGGTAGAGGGCCCTAACATGGAGGTATTGGATCTTACAAGACATCTCTAGGTGCCATGAAGTCTGAGAATTCACCCGTCGAAGATATGGCGTGATTGGGCCTTAGGGCTCTTAAGTGACTATGCCCGGACGGGGTAGCCTGAAAGCACGGGGAGCATAGGGAACCAAAAAAAATCCTCCACTAGCATTTACCTAGCCACCCAAATGTGTTTACATAGTTGGTTCAGTCCCATGAGCTTATGTTTTCAAACTACAGACTCTGGCATCCCTACACTGACTCAAACTACACTTTTTCGTGCATTTGCAAACAATATCACAGCGAGAGGACCGGATAGAGACTAAAAAGACCGAGAGAGAATTTCATAGATGGCCCCCACATGGAGGTTTCAGATCTAACAAGACATCTCTAGGTGCCATAGAGTAAGATAAATTACCTATCGAAGATATAGCATGTTTGGGCCTCAGGGATCTTAAGTGACTATGCCTAGACGGGGTAGCCAGAAAACATGGGGAATGTGGAGAACAAAAATGAAGCCTGCAATAGCATTCACCTAGCCACCTCGATGTTTTGCCATATTAGGTTCGGTCCCATGAGATTTCATTTGCAAACTACAGTGTTTAGTAGCCCTACACTGACTAAGACTACACTATTTCACACATTTGCAAACAATAGCACAATGAGAGAACCAGAGAATATTTCGTAAAAGGCCCAAATGTTGAGGTCTTAGATTTGAAAAGACGTCTCTAGGTGCCACGGAGTCTAAGAAATCACCCGTCAAAGATATGGCGTGATTATAACTTAGGGCTCTTAAGCGACTACGCCTAAACGAGGTAGTCCGAAAGCACGGGGATCATAGGGAACACAAACGAAGTATCCACTAGTGTTCACCTAGCCACCCTGACATGTTGGCATAGTTGGTTTGGTCCCATGAACTTCTGTTTGCAAACTACAACCTCTTGCAGCCCTACACTCACTCAAACTGCAATATTTTGCACGTTTGTAAACAATATCACAATGAGAGAACTGGATGGAGACGGAGAAAACCATGAGATGTTTTCATAGAGGGCACCAACATGGATGTCTTGGATCTAAAAATATTTCTCTAGGTGCCATGGAGTCCAAGAAATAATTTTTCAAAGATGTGGTGTGTTTGGGCCTCAGGGCTCTTAAGCGACTACTCCCGGACGGGGTAGCCCGAAAGAGTGGGGAGCGTAGGTAACCAAAATGAATCCTCGACTAACATTCACCTTGGCATCCTGATGTGTTTGCATAGTTGGTTTGGTCCCATGAGCTTCCTTTTACAAACTACAGCCTCTGGCAGCCCTACACTGACTCAGACTACACTATTTTGCGTGATCACAAACAATAGTACAACAAGAGAACTAGATGTAGACAGAGAAAAACACGATACAATTTCATAGAGGGCCCCAATGTATAGGTCTCAGATCTGACGAGATGTCTCTAGGTGCCAATGAGTCTAAGAAATCACCCGTCGAAGATATGACATGATTGGGCCTCAGGGATCTTAAGCAACTACACCCGGATGGGGTAGCCTGAAAGCACGGGGAGTGTAGGGAACCAAAAGGAATCTTGAATAGCATTCACCTCAGCCACCCCAATGTGTTGGCATAGTTTTTATTTCCCATGAGCTTCCGTTTGCAAACTATAATGGAGTCTAGAAGCCCTACATTGACTCAGACTGCACTATTTCGCATGTTTGCAAACAATATCACAGCGAGAGAACCAGATGGAGACAGAGAAAACCATGAGATCATTTCGAAGAGGTCCCCAATGTGGAGCTCTCGGATCTAACATGAAGCCTCCACTAGTGTTCACCAGGAAACTCTGACATGTTGGCATAGTTGGTTCTATCCCACGAGCTTCCGTTATTAAACTACAACATCTGACAGCCTTACATTGACTCAGACTGCACTATTTCATGCGTTTGTAAGCAATATCACGGAGAGAGAATCAAATGGAGATGGAGAAAACTATGAGAGGATTTCAAAGAGGTCCACAATGTGGAGATACTGGATCTAATGAGACATCTCTAGATGGCACAAAGTTTGAGAAATCACCCGTCCAAGATATGGCATATACGAGACTCAGGAATCTTAAGTGACTACGCCTAGATGGGCTAGCCCAAAAGCACGGGTGCAGGAAACCAGCAATGTTCAATGATTTTTCCACTGGATACAACTATGAAAACTACGAACTTCATTTTGTTGGAGAGACCACCAATTTTTAAATTATTAAATTTTAAAGAATGAATATCTTTAATCAAATAGAGAATGAAGATCCTGAATTTTTTTTGACATTACAAACGGTTGTTTGTGCCCAAAAAGAAGTCGAAGGTTATATAAATATTTGGTCTTCAACTTTAGATGACCATGAACATCATGAAGAAAAACAATTAGGTGAGGATATCACTATGATTCAAGAAGAAATGCCTCCTGAAAGTCATAAAGAGTCAAATTGATTACCCAAAAACATCTGGAAGAACTTCAAGAGAAGATACAAGCTGAAGAAAAGGAAAAATGTGAAGCATGGAAGGATCACAACTTAACCAGAATGGAAGATCTATATGATGTTGTCAATAGAATCATGGATAATCTTAAGGAAAACATGCCAAGTTGATTATTTTTATTAATCCCAACTACTTCAACTTCAAAAATCAAACCAGGTAGTTCCAAAAGTATAAAAATTGCATTGAAGTATTGATAATCGAGCATGAAACTAATTTAGAATTGTACTTTATTTTTTGATTGAGCATTCATCCATAATTTCTTTTTTGAAGGTAGAAATTCATTTTGTATGTGAGAAATAGAATGTTGATTTACTCTATTACTCTGACTATTTAGGTTATATTTCTATAGTCTATGAAAGATTCCTACGGTTTTCTCCATCTCCATCCGGTTCTCCCAATGTGCTATTGTTTATAAACGTGTGAAATAGTGTAGTTTGAGTCAGTGTAGGGCTGCTAGAGGCTGTAGTTTAAAAACAAAAGTTCATGGGACTGAACCAACTATGCCAGAAAGTTAGGGTGGCCTAGTGAACACTAGCGGAGGCTTAATTTTGGTTCCCTATGCTCCCCGTGGTTTAGGTTACCGCATCCAAGGATAGTCGCTTAAGAGCCCTGAGGCCCAAACATGCCATATCTTCAATAGGTGATTTCTCAGACTCCGTGGCACCTAGAGACATCTCATTAGATCCGAGATCTATATGTTGGGGACCTCTACAAAAGCCTCCCGCAGTTTTCTCCGTCTCCATTTGGTTCTATCGGTGTACTATTATTTGCAAACACGTAAAATAGTGTAGTTTGAGTTAGTGTAGGGTTGCAAGAGGTTGTAGTTTGAAAACGGAAGTTCATGGGGCCAAACCAACTATGCCAACATATAGCTATAGAGTCTGAGAAATCACCTGTTGAGGATATGGCGTGTTTGGGCCTCAGGGATCTTAAGTGACTATGCCCAGACGTGGTAGCGTGAAAGCATGGGGACCGTAGGGAACTAAAATGAAGCCTCCACTAGTGTTCACTAGGCAAATCTGACATGTTTGCATAGTTGGTTCTGTCCCAAAAGCTTCCATTATTAAACTACAGTGTCTGATAGCCTTACATTGACTCTGACTGCACTATTTCGTGCATTTGCAAACAATATCACGAAGAGAGAATTAGATGGAGATGGAGAAAACTGTGAGAGGATTTCAAAGAGGTCCACAACATGGAGATATTGGATCTAACGAGACATCTCTAGATGGCATAGAGTCTGAGAAATCACCCATGAAAGATATGGCATATTCGGGCCTTAGGGATCTTAAGCAACTACGCCCAGACGGGCTAGCCCGAAAGCACGGGTGGAGGAAACCACCAATGTTCAATGATTTTGCCACAGGATGCAACTATGTAGACTATGAACTTCATTTTGTTGGAGAGACCACCAATGTTAAAACTATTAATTTTTAAAGAATGAATATCTTTAATCAAACATAGAATGAATAGCCTGAAATTTTGTGGACATTATAAACGGTTGTTTGTGCCCCAAAAGAAGTCGAAGGCCATATAAATATTTAGTCTTCAACTTTAGATGACCATGAACATCATGAAGAAAAACAATTACGTGAAGATTTCATTATGATTCAAGAAGAAATGCCTCTTGAAAGTCATAAAGAGTCAAATTGATTACCCAAAAACATATGGAAGAACTTCAAGAGAAGATACGAGTTGAAGAAAATTAAAAATGGGAAGCGTGGAAGGATCACAACTTAACTAGAATGGAAGATCTATATGATGTTGTCGATAGAATCATGGATAATCTTAAGGAAAACATGCCAAGTTGATTATTTTTATTAATCCCAACTACTTCAACTTCAAAAATCAAACCAGGTAATTCCAAAAGTAGAAAAACTGTATTGAAGTATTGATAATCGAGCATGAAACTCATTTAGAATTGTAATTTATTTTTTGATTGAGCATTCACCCATAGTTTCTTTTTTGAAGGCTAGAAATTCATTTTATATGTGAGAAATAGAATGTTGATTTACTCTATTACTCTAACTATTTATGTTATATTTCTATAGTCTATGAAAGATTCCTATAGTTTTCTCCGTCTCCATCCGGTTCTCCCAATGTGCTATTGTTTGTAAACGTGTGGAATAGTGCAGTTTGAGTCAGTGTAGGGCTGCTAGAGGCTGTAGTTTACAAAAAAAAGTTCATGGGACCGAACCAACTATGCCAACAAGTTAGGGTGGCCTAGTGAACACTAGCGGAGGCTTATTTTGGTTCCCTACGCTCCCCGTGGTTTAGGATACCGCGTCCAGGGGTAGTCGCTTAAGAGCCCTGAGGCCCAAACACGCCATATCTTCAACAAGTGATTTCTCAGACTCCGTGGCACCTAGAGAAATCTTGTTAGATCTGAGAGCTCCATGTTGGGGACCTCTATGGAAGACTCCTATGGTTTTCTCTGTCTCCATCTGGTTCTGTCAGTGTACTATTATTTGCAAACACGTAAAATACTGTAGTTTGAGTCAGTGTAGGGTTGTAAGAGGATGTAGTTTGAAAATGAAATCTCATGGGGCCAGAACAACTATGCCAACACATTGGGGTGGCCAGGTGAATGCTATTGGAGGCTTCATTTGGTTCCCTACGCTCCGTATGCTTTCGGGCTACCCCATCTGAGCATAGCTCCTTAAGAGCACTGAGGCCCAAACACACCATATCTTCGAAGGGTGATTTCTCAAACTTCGTGGCATCTAGATACATGTCATCAGATCTAAGAGCTCCATGTTGGGGACCTCTTCAAAATCCTCTCGCAGTTTTCTCCATCTCCATCTGGTTCTCTCGCTGTGATATTATTTGCAAACGTGTAAAAGAGTGCAATCTGAGTCAGTGTAGGGCTGCCAGAAGCTATAGTTTGCAAATGGAAGCTCGTATGACTAATAAACCTATGCCAACATGTTAGGGTGGCTTGGTGAACACTATTGGAGGACTATTTTTGGTTCCCTACACATCTCGTGCTTTTGGGGTACTCTGTCCAGGTGTAGTCCCTTGAGAGCCCTTGATGCCCAAACACGCCATATCTTCGACAGGTGATTTCTCAGATTCCGTGGCACCTAGAGATGTCTCATATGATCTATAACCTCCAAGTTGGTGCCCTCTACAAAAAGTTTCTCTTATTTTTCTCCATCTAGTTGTCTTGATGTGATATTATTTTCAAACACACGAAATAGGCAGTTTGAGTCAGTGTAGGGCTGCTACTTTGCAAATGGAAGTTCGTGCGACCAAACCAACTATGCCACCATATCGGGGTAGCCTGGTGAATTCTATTGGAAGATTTTTTTTTGTTCCTTACGCTCCTCGTGCTTTCGGGCTACCACATACAGGCGTAGTCACTTAAGTGCCCTGAGGCCCAAACACGCCATATCTTCCATGGGTGATTTCTTGGAATCTGTGGCACCTAGAGACATCTCATCAGATATAAGAGCTCCTTGTTGGACACCCCTATGAAAGGATCTCAAATTTTTATCTGTTTCTATCTGGTACTCTCGCTATGATATTGTTTTGAAACATGTAAAATAGTGTAGTTTGAGTCAGTATAGGGTTGCCAGAGGCTGTAGTTTGCAAACGGAAGCTCGTGGGACCAAACCAACTACACCAACAAGTTGGAGTCACCTGATGAATGGTAGTGGAGGCTTAATTTTTGTTCCCTATGGTCTCTGTGCTTTCGGGCTATCCCCTCTGGTCATAGTCCCTTAAGAGCTCAGAGGCTCAAACACGCCATATCTTCGATAGGTGATTTTTCAGACTCCATGGCACCTAGAGATGTCTCGTTAGATCCAAGAGCTACACATTTGGGACCTATTCAAAATAATCTCATAGTTTTCTCCATCTCCATCTGGTTCTCTCGCTGTGATATTATTTGTAAACACGTGAAATAGTGCAGTCTGAGTCAGTGTAGGGCTGTCAGACGCTGTAGTTTGCAAACGGAAGATCATGTGACTGAAAAAACTATGCCAAAATGTTAGGGTGGCTTGGTGAACACTAGTGGAGGATTATTTTTGGTTCCCTACACACCTTGTGCTTTCAAGCTACCCCATCCAGGTGTAGTTCCTTAAGAGCCCTAAGGCCCAAACATGCCATATCTTCAATAGGTGATGTCTCGAACTCCATGGCACCTAGAGATGTCTTGTATGATCCAAAACCTCCAATTTGGGTCCCTCTACAATAAGTGTCTCTAAATTTTTTCTATCTCCATCAAGTTGTCTCGATGTGCTTTTGTTTTCAAATGCGTGGAATAGTGACGTTTGAGTCAGTGTAGGGCTGTTAGAGGTTGTAGTTTTTTAAATAGAAGTTCATGGGAATGAACCAACTATGTCAACACATCGAGATTACCTAGTGAATGCTATTAGAGGTTTTGTTTTGGTTCCCTATGCTCCTCGTGCTTTCGGGCTACCTCATCCAGGTGTAGTCGCTTAAGAGCCCTGAGGCAAAAACACGCCATATCTTCGACAGGTGATTTTTCAGACTCCATGGCACCTAGAGATGTCTCGTTAGATCCAAGAGCTACACATTTAGGACCTATTCAAAATAATCTCATAGTTTTCTCCATCTCCATATGTTTCTCTCGCTGTGATATTATTTGTAAACACGTGAAATAGTGCAGTTTGAGTCAGTGTAGGGCTGTCAGATGCTGTAGTTTGCAAACGGAAGATCATGTGACTGAAAAAAACTATGCCAAAATGTTAGGGTGGCTTGGTGAACACTAGTGGAGGATTATTTTTGGTTCCCTACACACCTTGTGCTTTCAAGCTACCCCATCCAGGCGTAGTTCCTTAAGAGCCCTAAGGCCCAAACATGCCATATCTTCAATAGGTGATGTCTCGAACTCCATGGCACCTAGAGATGTATTGTATGATCCAAAACCTCCAATTTGGGTCCTCTACAATAAGTGTCTCTCAATTTTTTATATCTCCATCAAGTTGTCTCGATGTGCTTTTGTTTTCAAATGCGTGAAATAGTGACGTTTGAGTCAGTGTAGGGCTGCTAGAGGCTGTAGTTTTTTAAATGGAAGTTCATGGGAATGAACCAACTATGTCAACACATCGAGATTACCTAGTGAATGCTATTAGAGGCTTTGTTTTGGTTCCCTATGCTCCTCATGCTTTCGGGCTACCTCATCCAGGTGTAGTCGCTTAAGAGCCCTGAGGCAAAAACATGTCATATCTTTGATGGGTGATTTCTAGGACTCTGTGGCACATAGAGACATCTTGTCAAATCCGAGAGCTCCATGTTGGGCCCCCCTATGAAAGGATCTCAAATTTTTCTCTATCTCTATCTGGTTCTCTCGCTATGCTATTGTTTCCAAATGCACAAAATAGTGCAGTTTGAGTCAGTGTAGGGCTGTCAGAGGCTGTAGTTTGTAAACAAAAGCTCGTGGGACCAAACCAACTATGCCAATGCATTGGAGTCACTTGGTGAATGGTTTTGGAGTCTTCGGTTTTGTTTCCTATGCTCCCTATGCTTTCGAGCTACCCTGTCTGGTCGTAGTCCCTTAAGAGCCCTGAGGCCCAAACCCGCCATATCTTCGAGGAGTGATTTCTCAGACTCTGTGGCACCTAGAGATGTCTCGTCAAATCCAAGAGCTCCACATTAGGGATCTCTTCGAAATAATCTCGCAGTTTTCTCTGAATACATCCGGTTCTCTCATTGTGATATTATTTGCAAACACATGAAATAGTGTAGTCTAAGTCAGTGTAGGGTTGCCAGACACTGTAGTTTACAAACAAAATCTCGTGTGATTGAAGAAACTATGCCAACATGTTAGGGTGGCTTGTTGAACACTAGTGGAGGATTATTTTTGGTTCCCTACACACCTAGTGATTTTGGGCTACCCCATCCGGGCGTAGTCCCCTTAAGAGCCCTGAGGCCCAAACACGCCATATCTTCGATGGGTGATTTCTCGGACTTTGTGGCACATAGACACGTCTCATATGATCCAAAATCTCCACGTTGGGGCCCTCTAAAAAATTTATCTCTCATTTTTCTCCATCTCCATCTGGTTGTCTCGATGTGGTATTGTTTTCAAACGTGTGAAATAGTGAAGTTTGAGTCATTGTAGGGCTGCAAGAGGTTGTAGTTTGCAAATGACAGTTGGTGGGACCGAACCGACTATGCCAACAAGTTGGGGGTGGCATGGTGAATTCTATTGGAGGCTTTTTTTTGGTTCCTTAGGCTACTCATGCTTTTAGGCTACCGCATCCGGGCATAGTCGCTTAAGACCCCTTAGGCCCAAACCCGCCATATCTTTGATGGTTGATTTCTCAGACTCTGTGGCACCTAGAGATGTTTCGTTAGATCCGAGAGCTCCATGTTGGGCCCCCCCTATGAAAGGATCTCAAATTTATATCCATCTCTATTCTGGTTCTCTTGCTATGCTAATGTTTGCAAAGGAGTAAAATAGTGCAGTTTGAGTCAGTGTAGGGATGTCAGATGCTGTAGTTTGCAAATGAAATCTTGTGAGACCAAACCAACTATGCCAGCACATTGGAGTCGCTTGGTGAATGGTATTGGAGGCTTTTTTTTTTGTTTCCTAAGCTCCTTGTGCTTTCAGGCTATCCCGTCTGGTCATAGTCCCTTAAGAGCCTTAAGGCCCAAATACGCCATATCTTTGACGGGTGATTTTTCATACTCTGTGGTACGTAGAGACATCTCATCAGATACAAGAGCTCTATATTGGGGACCTATGTGAAATCCTCTCACACTTTTTTCCATATCCATCTGGTTCTCTCACTGTGATATTGTTTGTAAATGCGGGAAATATTGCAGTCTTAGTTAGTGTAGGTTTGTCGTACGCTATAGTTTGCAAATGGTAAGCTCGTGGAACTGAACCAACTATGCTAATATGTTGGGCTATCCTGGTGAATGCTATTGGATGATTCATTTTTTTTCCATACGCTCCCTGTGCTTTCGGGCTACCCCGTCTGGGGGTAGTCCCTTAAGAGTCCTGATGCCCAAACATGCCATATCTTTGACGGGTAATTTCTTGGACTTCGTGGCAGTTAGAGATGTTTTTTCAGATCCGAGACCTCCACATTGGGGTGCTCTACAAAATCCTCTTGCAGTTTTCTTCATCTCCATGTTGTTCTCTCTATGTGCTATTGTTTGCAAACACGTGAAATAATATAGTTTGAGTCAGTGTAGGGCTTCCAGAGGCTTGTAGTTTGTAAACAGAAGCTCGTGGGACTGAACCAACTATGTCAAAACATCAGGGTGGCCAAGTGAACACTATTGGAGTATTTTTTTGGTTCCCTATGCTCCTTGTGCTTTCGGGCTACCCCCCAGCCGTAGTCCCTTAAGAGCCATGAGGCCAAACACACCATATCTTCAACCAGTGATTTCTATGACTTCATGGCACCTAGAGATGTCTCATTTGATCTGAGACCTAAATGTTTGGGCCCTCTTTGAAATCCTCTCATGGATTTCTCCATCTCTATTTATTTCTCTCGATCTGCTATTGTTTACAAACACACGAATTAGTGCAGTTTGAGTTAGTGTAGGGCTTCCAGAGGCTGTAGTTTGCAAACAGAAGTTCGTGGGACCAAACCAACTACACCAACACATCGAGGTGGCCTAGTGAAATATAGTGGAGGCTTCATTTTGGTTCCCTATCCTTGCAATGCTTTCAGGCTACCCCGTCCGGGCGTAATCGCTTAAGAGCTATGAGGACCAAACATGCCTTATCTTCGACGGGTGATTTCTCAGACTCCGTGGAAAATAGAGACTTCTCATCAGATCCATGACCTCCACGTCAAGGCCCTCTACAAAATCCTCTTACAGTTTTCTCCATCTTGACTTAGAATCAGTTAGGGTAAGGTTGTCCATTTCCAATCACCTTAATAATATAGGTCCTTCATACAATATAGGTGGTGAAATAAGAATTTTTAATAGGATATTTTTACAATATTGGTGGCGAAATGAGAATTTATGTTTTTTTTTCCTTTATAATATTTAATTTCTCTTATCTTCACTTAACTTCAAGAATAATAAATTCTCTACTGACAGTGCCATCCATGTGAAGGTGGAAGCTTTTTTGGCACCACTAGCCTACATAAACATGTTAGTAAGCTATTAAATAGAATTCTAAATCATACAAAATTAAAAAAAAAAATGAGTTAAGTAAATATTCAACTTAAACTCATGAAGAAAATACCTTTGCAAATTCAATCCAATGAACCACAAGGATCAAGTCTATTGTTGACAGTAGCAAGAATTGCTTCATGATCTGATTCACAAACCTTCGACATATTTTTGTTTGATGGCTAACCTCAATATTTGATCAATTTCATCTTTGTTGCAAGCCAAATGTGAATAGTTAAGTATCTTCTAATGTACTTCATAGTCTTCAAACAACTAAATGTTTTTTTTTTTTATAGGATATCGTCAAAGCCAAGTTCCAGTGACTACCACTGATCTAGTGGGATACTCAAGATATTCACCATCAGTGATTGTGGAAGTAAAAAAAAAATTCCCCTCTACACAATGAGATAAGATGTAGTTTATTCCCTCTTCGTTAAAATCCATCACAATAATTGTAAAAAAATGTGCCCTATCTATCACAAAGTAAAATTGTTCAGTCAATTTATACATAAATTAAGAGTTGACCATTTAATAATTTATAAATCTAAAACATGGCATGTACATATATGTATGTACCTTGTTGCACTAAATCAGAGACATGGTCAAAGTCAAGTGATGTTGTCATTTGATCTGAAGACCATGCAAGTTGTAATGCTCGTGGAACTTGATGTGTGTCCAGTGGGATTAGATGTCTAGAAGTCCATTCATCCACCCACTTCTGTGACTCACATTTAGTCCAAGCATTTACATCTAAACTACAGAATGAGTGCATATCACTTGATCCTGCAACTATTATACAATCTTCAAAGTTTACTAGATGTTGTTTCTCTATCAACCAAAAATATATACAAACCATTTATCACTCTTGAGATTCATGGCCCATATTCTTAACACAACAATAAAAAATGGTTTTTGCATCTGTAAATTTAGCACAATCCTTGAACTTTAACTCTTCTCTTGCAAGTGCTCTTTTCACACATGCTACTGCACCATCATGCTCTCCATTTCCATGCCCTACATGCCCTGACTCAGTAATTAGATATGTTGGACTTTTTTTCTTTATGCATCTTTCTTAGCTAATAAAATATTTGTGCATTCTTTAATTGTAATGTGCAGTTGTCTGACCAAATGTAATGTTGATCAAAACTAATGTTCTTCTTATTCAAGTTCTCATAAAACACCTAGAAACACCCTTGTACATATTCTGTAGAATTTTTCTGATCATCACTACTATAGAAATGATACTCTCTTAATATTTTTCGATCTTTCTCAGTGCTTTTAGGAGAGTGCATGAATGTTATATGCATGAAAATAGAAAATTTCACTGAGCTATATTATTGAGACTGAACCTCCATTTGTTGTTGCAATGTGTAATTCTCTGCGAAGTCAACTACTGAAAAAATAGTACCAAGTGGGAATGTGTCCTTTCTTAACTTGAATTGTTCATCCAACCATCGAGCTCTATGTGTGTGCCTTGCATAATCATAAAAAGTTTCCTCTTTGAATTTGAACATATATTCTGATACAAGTAATTCTTTTCTAACAAGCTTACACCTCTTAGGTTCTATTCCATCTTTTAATTGATATGCCACCGATTTATATTTAGTGAAATCAAAAAATTCTTTTCCTATTGAATATGTACTCTCCTTGTGGATAATTTTTTTTAGATTTCTCAAGCCACCACATACATTGCACGTTCCATCCAAACATGCTTTGTTATAAAAAAATTGTCTTGTTGATTTTTCACAAAATATTGTCGGAAGAAATTCCCTTGAAGAATTTTTTCGGACATTTATTCCAAACTCTTGCAACATGATGTCAGTATGCAAAACACGACGTTTTGAAAAAAAACATCATAATGCATTGAAAATTCAACATGATGCCTACAACAACAAGTGGTACGTGAGTGATTGATTTTCACATAAAAGGGTTTGTTCATTTCAAAGAATCTTTGACTAATGTTAATTTGTAGATTTTCATTTTTAAACATAGAGAACAATTATGTTTGAGTCATATCTAAGAAATTTTTTGAACACGATTCACGATTATGAGAACCTATTTTTCTTTTTAATGTATCTCTTTTATTCAGTGACACCCTTGTGTTCTCATTCCAAAATTTTACAATTAATTCTTGTAGAATATCATATGTATTCTTGTCTTTTCGTGGAAGTCAACTTGAGAAATCCCAATAGTCAGTGTTATTGACTGAATCAAGATGTTTATGTCTCTCTATTGCTTTCATTAGTGTTTATATATTTAGCTTCAAAGCACTTCTTGTTTTTCTAATCAAGCATTTATTAACTATTTTATTACTTACTATATAATTAGTAAGTGCATGTCTTGTAGCATTACTATCTTTGGTGCGTCTTTTGCCACCTATAGTTTGGTATGCTTTATGTATGTTTTCAACAATTGGTGTATTTTGATAAAAAAAATTAGATGTTCTTAACCCCAGGGTCTTCATTATAGGTCAAATCTTAATTAATTTTATCAATGAAACAAATAATTGACATCTTTGTGTGTCATTTAAATTTTTTAAGTAATTATTCCAAATTCCACTATCTTTTCTTCTCACATTTATTTCAGACATTTTGTTAGGCATTTGTTTTATAATGTTTTCATCAATTTCAATTAAGTGGATTGGTTTTATTCACTAAATGGAAGGAGGTGTTCTTAGAGGTGAAGATTCAATTACAAGGTTACTTTCTTCATTTAGTGTTTTCATACAAATTTTGGGGTTAACAATTGGATTCTGAAGTAAGGGTTCAACAATTGGATTCATATCAATTTCTTCATCCATACCAACATTATAATTTAATTCAATATCATTATTCATTACAAAATAATTATTCTCTACATTTTCATTATGTATTTCATCCCAATTTTCTAATACATTCGCTACATTTGATATAGTGGATGTACCTTACCCTACTCGAAGTTTTTGCATTCTCTTCAATTTATTTATTCTCTTCTCTTCCAATTCCTCTAGTGTCTTATTCTTGACTTTCCTCTTGTCCTTAGCTCGACGTTTATTTCCCATGACTATAAAAACTCAACTAGTGGGGTAGGGGACAAACTGAAATACTAAAAAACCATGCAAGAATGTAGAGAAAATTGCAGACAAAATAGAATGTTTAAAGAATTTCCGTGAAAGAGATGAAAGGGACATTAGGGGGCCAAAATATATAAAACAAAGAAAAACACGTACGCATTATGTAACGCGTACACGTTATGTAACACATATATGTTATGTAACGCGTACGCGTTACATAATGCATACACATTTTACATTTTCTCATTTCCCAAGCCATGCCTCAAGGCTTGGGATCCGGTTTGGATCCCTAAGCCTGAGGCATGGACCTACAAAAACACAACAAACATTGAGTTTTTACAAGAAAATGTAAAAATGACACTTCCTCTATGATAAATAAAAATAAAACAATTGATCCATTTTAAAAAAATTATACCATGACGTAGAGCAGAGTCTCTTCTTTCTAAAAAATTAAAATTTTAAATTTTCTTACTAATATAAGGTTTCCATATTATTTATTTTCTAAATATGCCTTTTTATAACTATTTTTTGAAGTGTAAATATGTCTATCTTTCATGGTATATCTTTTTTTTGGTTAATCGAAATTTTAAAAATATATACTATCCCAAACTAGGCATAATTCTATACATATTTTTTAAAAAATATAAATTTTGATATTTTTTGAGGTAGTTCCGGGGGGAGGGACAGGGTTGGAGCTCCATTATTTTTCAAAACATAAAATTTATGTAGTAAAAAAATCATAAATGAAAAAATATTCTCTAAAAAAATCTATAAAAAATGGATCCCAAACTAGATGCTCCTAGCTATCTTTCTACCAAAGCATTTTCAAAAATAGTAAATGGTGCTCAGAAAATGGTGGCGGGCATGAAAGTCACTCTATTATGTTTTTTTAACAAAAATAGAAGCATCTGTTGGTATTTTAGTTGTTTGACTCACTTAAACATATCCGTTTTCAATAAAATTTAGTAGCTTAGAAACTAGACTCAAAATGCTACAATTCATAAATCTACAATATCTTCCAATTTTGAGTGTAACTATTTCGAAAAACTCATACAAGTTGAAGTTCTTTTTTTTTTCCAGAAAAATACGTCTAGTTATGACCCCCTTTTGGCCCCCCAACATGGTGCACTTACCCTATATCGACTAAGACTATGATTATACATCTTTAGATGACTCAAATACAAGTATATCCATTACCATCCATAAATGACTCACTAAATATATTATTATAATTATGTAATACATACCTCTTATATGGTGACCAAGACATCTCACAAACTCACAACAATTACAGACTTTCTTGGAGCAGATGTATCTCATTTCTTTCTCCCTAACACACATTTTTAGACCAATCAAGATTTATCATGACCTAAGATAATTCCCAATATACTTTTTAAGTACTCAAAGGTAGGATTGAGAAGATGTTTTGTTAGTATATCAGCCATTTCCTCCTTTTTGGACACATAATTCAACTTGATGCAACATTTTCTTCTAGGATCTCTTAGATATTGATACTTAATAGGAATGTACTTTATCTTAAAATGCAAAAAAGGATTATATGATACAGTGATTTCACTAGCGCTATCACACAAAATAGGTGTAGGTACATCACTGTTGATATTATAGTATTTTTAAGGTCTACCTCATCCACACAACTTGAGAGAAAAAAAGAGTAGTGGCAACGTACTCAACTTCACATGTTGAAAGTGCCACAAGAGATTGTTTCTTACTTGACTAAGAAATAACACATTCTCTAACAAAATATGAACCACCACTAGTAATATTCCTATCATCCATGCTACCTAATCAATCAGCATTGAAATAACCCCTTCATTAAAATTTTTCACTTCTTGGATACAACAAACCAAATTCAGTATTTTCTTTAAGGTATCTAATTTTTTTTTTACTGCTTGTAAATGTGAATCTCTAGTATCCTCTTTAAATATTCCAACTAAGCTAACAAATTACACAATATAAATTTTTGAGGTAGTAGTATAAAGTGGGCTGCAAATAATAGATCTATATTTAGATTTATTTACCTTAAAATAATCATCTTTTTTCGTAAAGCTTGTATCTTGTAATCATACGAGTACCAACAGGTCTGTAATCATCCATTTAAAACTTATTAAGAATTTACTTGATATAGATGGATTGAGATATGAATATACCCTTGTTATGTTAACTTACTTGAAGTCCAAGGAAGAAGGAAATCTCTCCTAACATAGACATATCAAAATCTTTCTTCATACTTCAAAAAAATTGTGAATCATTTGATCATTACCTCCACCAAAAATAATATCATCCACATCAACTAAAACAATCAGTAGATGATTTGTTTAACTTTTTATATACAAGTTTCTATCATAAACACCTTTACTGAAACCTTAATCAAGTATTTGTCAATCCTTTCATACCAAGCCCCAGGGGCCTTTCATAAACTAGAAAGATAATTACTGATTTTGCACACATAATCAAGTTTATCAGTCAAGGAAAAACCATTAGGTTGCTCCATATAAAATTCCTCATTGAGATATTCATTCAAAAATGCATATTTTACATCCATTTGATATAATTTAAATCATTTGAACCCTACATATGCTAATAAAAATCGGATAGCTTCCATTCTAGCTACAGAAGAAAATGTATCACTAAAGTCAATTCCATCAACTTGAGCATATCCCTTACAAAACAAATTTTTTTTGTTTCTTATAACTTTTCCATTCTCCTTTAGTTTTTTTTAAACACCCATTTGATCGAATTACATTCTTACCTTTTGGTCTAGGTACAAATTCCCAAGTTTCATTATTTTCAATCTGATCTAGGTCTTCATTCATATCCTTGACATTTCATTCATATTTGATAACTTATAATACATTCTTAGGTTCAATTTTTGAAATAAAATTTGAGTTCATTTTTTTTAAAAGACATACCAATTTCCTTCTTGAAGTGACTCCAACATCTTTCTTCCCCAAAATATGATTTCTAGGAAGATCTCTTGTAATCTACCTAGAATGAGCCTTGGTATCTTTCCTTTCTTCCTCATCATCTTCTTCTTTGTTTTCTATAACAAATTCATCCAATTATTATTTATAATTATCCTTATGAAGTGTTTAACTTTCCTTATAAAAGTATCTCATGGGACAACGTTCATCAAATTTTACACTAGAAATTTCAACAATAGTCTTCAATCTCTTGTCATAAAAAATATAAGTTGTGTTTCTTGATGAATATCTCAAAAATATACCTTCATCACATTTGGAATCACAATTACCAAGATTTTCTATAGTCCTCTTGATGAATCAGCTACATCCAAAAACTCTAAAATGCTCCAAATTGGCTAATCTTCCTTTCCATAGCTCATAAGGAGTCTTTGTCACTATTCACCCTTAACTGACACCCGTTAATAATATAAATAGAAAAACAAATTTCTTCATTCCTTTAACCATATGGTAATTTAGACTTATTAAGAAAGCTCCTTTCCATCTCTCTTGAATAGTCATATTCTTCTGTTCAACCACTCCATTTTGTTGAGGATTTATAGAAACTAAAAACTTCCTCTTAATGTCATAAATGAATAAAAATCATCAATTGAATTACACCAAAATTATCCTTCATTATCAGATCTAATGCAATTTATCTTTCTATTGTTCTCATTTTCAGTAAGATCTTTATAGGATTTAAAAACATGCAATGCATCGTATTTGTTTCTTAAACATGCAACCCAAGTGCATCTAGTGAAATCATGAATAATACGCATAAAGAAGTAATCCTCTGAAGGACGTTAAGTCTTCATAGGACCACATAGATTGGTATGAATCATCTTAAGTGGAATTTTGGTAGAATAATGTTCATTAATCTTGAATCTCCTTCTACTCTTTTTTCCATGAAAACATGCTTTGCACAATTTATCTTCTAGTTTACTGAGTTTAGGCATGCTCCTTACATAGTTGTTCGAGCTGATTTTGACAATATTATCAAATTTTATATAACCTAAACTCCTATGGAAAAATAAATAATCATTCATCTTTCTCATAAGACATTTTTCTTTGTTGATTTATATAAGAATGAACATGTTATTATCATTTATTTTTTCCTTTGCAACAAGCTTACCTGTTGCTCATTTCCTTATCTTGTAACATTTCCTATCAAAACTAAGAACATACCCTTGCTTAATTTTTTAACTCAAGCTTAGTAGCTTATGCTTCAATCCTTCAACATATAATACATATTTGGTGATAGTTTTTCCATTATACAAACTAAAAGTACCTCTTCCTACAATATTTATGGCATAGTTTTCTCCAAACCTCAAAGAACCTAAAGTATTTTTCTTTATGGTTATAAACTTTCTCTTTTCTCCTATCATATAAGGTGAACAACCACTCTTAATATACCAAATCATATTTACATCTTGACTATGAAAAGCAATTTGAGAAATACCACAAAATTCCTTTTATTGCAAAGAGGATTAACAAACCTCGTTAATGTCATCCCATATATCAAACTGAAATGGCTTAAAATAATCCCTCACATTGATGAACAGAAACATACTATCTCACTCTTTAGAATACTCTATAATTGTGCTTTTGAAGACCTCCTTTTAAGTAGTTAAACTTCTCTAAAAGAACCTTCTCTAATACCAAATGTTATAAGCATAATGGAATATAGGAGGTTGAATCACTCCTTAAAATAGATTTAAATTTAGATTTTAGATTTACTTTTTTAAACACTAAAAAATATTCAACTATCCACAGATGTGTGTATACAGTAAATTATCACATTTGAAAGACACCATAAGAAAGATATCAACACAAGATATAAGTGGGAAACCCTCAAGGGGAAGAAAAACCACTGAAACACAATTCTTATATTTTTATATTTCAAATTTATTGAGGCACCAACCCCACAAGGAGCACCAACCTCTATTTTAGTAGAGCTACAACCCTACAAGGAGCACAAACCCCTAATTTTTTGAAGCATTTACTCCATAAGGAGGATAAACCCCCCCAAGATGATCAAGCAATGAATCAACCACCTTATGATAATCTAATCTCTGATTTATTTCTTCCATAACTAATAGAGACAAAAATTTCTTCTCACACTTCTTCAAACCCTCATAGAAACCCTAGGTGTTCAATCTTTCACAAACTAGCTCTTCCTTCACTGTTGAAGTCTTAAAACCCTTGAACACATGCTGATGATATTATTTTACCTTTCATAAAATTTGTCATATCTAAAATCATACTCACACACCTACAAAACTCTCTCACCTAGGTCACATTTCTTGCACACACACTCCTAGCTCCAAACAACACCCAAAACAATGTTTTTATAAGATTATTTTCATTTTAAATTAAAAAAATACTTTTACCTCCTCTAGCTTGACCTTTGCATCATAAAAAAATCCCAAATTTAAATCATAACATTCACAACTGACCCAAGTAGGTCAGCCTACCTAAAAACATCATCACATGCTCGAAAAACGACTCAAATCCCCATTGACACAAAGAGAAAAAATCCCTAACATAAAAACCATACTAAGTAATGACCTGTAAATTAATTTTTTTATAAATTAACATTTAAACATCATAATTTTTCTCAATTTATCTCAACCAATCAGATTATTTCATTTAATCAGACCACTGTTGTTAGTTCTTCTCAAAATAGTTGTTTCCTACACCCTTCAAGAATCTGAAACTTATTTATGCTTGTATATCACTGAAAAACATCAAAAATATGTAATGTAACCATTTTATAGAATTTACAAAACATATAGAACACTTATAAGATATTTATAATTCTTGAATCAATCACCTACTCAAACCACAACAACTTTTGTCTTCACCAAATAAACTTGCACAAAAATATGTTTTCAAATCTCATCCAGCTCACACCTTTCCTACAACAATGAAGACATGTAAATGGATTAATTCAATATAAATTCATCCCTATCCATATTATAATTGATATAAATCATCACATAATCCATCCCATGCTCCAAACAACTCAAAACTTTCAACAGATGTTGTCATATCCTACACTGGCAAAAATATTTCTATTTAAAGAATGACCTGGAAACATTAGAAAAAATAATAATCATTATACAAAAATAATATAAATGGAAATATATTTGAATCCTATTTCCAAAAAAACTTTAATAACCTCCTAAATCTTCTTGTAGCTCTTGTTATGTTTAATTCATTGAAGACTACTTTTTATTGCCTCAAAACAATGCTTTAACCAATAAACCTGAATGGAGTTTACTTGACCTTGTAACTGCATAAAAAATTCCTAAGAACTATTTTTAAATCTAGATAAACTTAGATAAACTCCACAATGCCAATTTATCATTCAATTCCTTTGATCAACCTTGTCCCAAAACACTCTTCTTCAGAAGATGTCTTGTTTGAGTGGGGCCCACTCATCACAATGACCTATAACATACCTTTTTAGAAATATTAATGAGTAATATACATGTTCCAATCATCATCCATACAAAATCAAGAAATTTTGGACACTTAGTAAATAATTCTTACATACCACTTTCAAGTTAGGTATTCAAACTCATAAGTAGTTGTTTACCTTATTAACATTTGTTCATAAAAACCTGACAATGAAATGACCTTATTATATTTTTTAATCCTTATAGACTCAATTTATAAAAATCCATAAAATCCAAAAGGTCCCATGCAAAGAACACAATTCAGAGTGGGCATCAGAAGATCTAATTCAAGCTAGAAACGCACTAGATCTTGACCCCGTTTAATGAAAAATGAAATATATTGCAAAATTCTCATCATGGCAACCTACCTTTTTTTTCAAAACCACATTAAGACATCATAATAATTCTTCCATCATCATAAAGTCATTGACACCTTTTAGTCTCTCTAGACACTAAGACTTGCATAATAACCCCTTTGGATTTTGCAGTATAAAAGATAGTGTTACGACAAAGAACATTGAAAATCATCATAAAAGTACTAAAAATAACCCAAAAACACATGATGAACCATAATACATTTGTATACAAGCATCCATGAGCTCATATAGCCCCAAAAATCAATTACATACCCCTTATATTCTATACATGCTCCAAATGAGCACCTTAAACACGGTCACCAACCTGTATTTTCATTCTGCAACTGATGTGAGTTCCCAAACACTCTCCAAATTTTCTATCCATCATGAAAAAATTATTCTCAAGAATCCAATAATCTCATACCATCATGGAACGTCACTTAGGCACTTGAATGGGTTGACAAGAGTAATAAATCCTCGTTGAATCTCCTTGTAGCATCATGTAAACATCTGAGCCATCATGACAAGATCATACACAGTATCATTTGACCCTACTCCATCATCCAATTTTTCATTAATGTTGTTTTGTTTCAATGAAAACACCACTAGTACCACATGCCACCAGGAGGTATTTATTAGAGAGCCATATTCATCTAGTTAACTATAACTGAAATATTTTATCCCCATTTTTCTATTTTATCAGGTTTTTTGACATTAGTTCAACGCAATATTTTTTAATGTGGGATGTAAAGTTTGAGAGATTGGAATTTTTAAGACCATTTATTTTGTAATCTAACATTTAAGAGAAGAATATTTTGTTTGAGAATTCATTTTATCTATAGTGAGAATATTATCATTGATTTAATTATTTATATAGATTTTTCCAAGAATCATCTAACCCAAATCCTCGTTCATAGTCCTATAATGATAATAGAGATTTACATTATTATTTTATAAACTGTTATAAATACCATTCATATTGAAAGGACAGTGGTCTAGTTCTTTAATAGTTAATAACATTAGGTTTTTAAGATAAAAAAGGATATTTGATCATTTTCAAGTTGGTTAACTCCTAAAATCATGTATTCACTATTACATGTTATTATCTATCATTATGTTATTTTTTAAGGTATATTGTTAATTTTTTACTATCATGAAGATGAAGTTACATTTATCCCATTGGTAAATTTCATGTAGTTAATAATACATTAAAATCATAATAAGAAGGTGTATAAATATAGTAAATACTCCTCAAATTTCCTTCTAACAAGTAGGGTGTATGTCAAATCTCATCCATGAGTGCTATAAAACAACTTGTAAGTTCCTCTATGTATGGTTTTCTCTTTTTGCTCTATACCGAAAAAAAAAATCCCTTGTAGAAGAAAAGATAGTGTATTCCCACATGATATAGACATGATTAATAGATATTGGAAATAAGCTATTTTCCAAGTGTGATCGACGGGTTGAGGATTACAAGGATTTAATTCAATTGGGTGAACAAAATGTGGTCTCATGGACTATCTTGATTTCACCTTACACAAGGTTTGGGTATGTTCTAGACTTCTAAGCATGGTTTTACCGAATGTGAAAAAGAGGAATTAAACCTAGTCAGTTCCCTTTTTCAAATGTTCTTCTTGTTTGTTTCAACTTAGATAGGCTAAAATATGTACATGCAAATATACTTAGAAATGGATTTGATTCATATGCGGTTATGGGCCTATGGGGAGTCCCCTTGTAAATATGTATGGTAAATGTTGGAGTATAGAGTATGCATGCAATGTGTTTAAAAATATTCTTGAATAAATGTTGTGTCATGGAATTCAATGATTGTGGGATATGCAAATATCATACCAATTCTCTAAAATATGAATAGATCTTAGATTGATTTCATTTAAAGAAAATGAATGTGCTTAGTTTCCATCATTATTGAGTTTATCATGTTAGAGTAAGTATTTACCTTAGCTCATGTTCATCTAGCTACTTTATTTACATTTATAGTATTTATTCTCACCCACTTATGTGTGCGGATATTTCTTTTTATTTATTTAGATATTAGGGGGATAATATCTAGTTGTTAGGTATAGCTCTTTCCTTGATCTATGATATTGATGAGTTCTTTCTTTGATCTATGGTATTGAGTAGATCCTTGAGATCCAGTTCTTTCATAAATCTATGGTTTTGACTAGTTCTTTGATGACTAGTTCTTTCCTTGATTTATAGCTTGATCTACGACCTTGACTGGTTCTCATATTTTTATTCTTTACCTATATAAGTAAAGCACATTGTCATTGTATTTTATTGTGTTCCATAATAATATATGATATTGCTGCTCATTTGTTTGTGAAGGCTTTATTAAAGTTATTATGGTGAATTGTTTTTATCTTATTTATTGTGTTGTTATGTTAACATTTGATTTTTTAGATTGGTATGATTTTGTTATCGGTTATTTTATGGTATCAGACTAGGAAATTGTTGTTGACATCTATCTATAAGTTTCATTTTGCAAAGAATTTTTTTATATATTCATATATTCGTGATTTTTTGTATATTATTTTGCATGTGTTTTTATGTAAAACAGAGCCTTGGATTAGATCTAGAAGGTTGAAAAACCATAAGATCGACTATAAACTTGACCATTTCTCGAGGAAGCTATTTTTTCGAGATCCAAACTGGGTTTTTTCCTCCTTTAGTGAAGTATTCTTGGTTGGCGTGCAAAAGATGGTTTCCAGAAATACGTTTCTTTCCCATTTTGGTAGGGGTCAATGGGGTGCTGTGCATGGTTTTCTATTTCAAGAAAATTTTGTAGACCACCCATTAAAATCCTTAGCCCTTCGTCATATGTTATCGTCATATGAGGGCTTAAAGCTTGTGATTCCTATGAGTAGGTGCTTAACTCTAGCCCCTTTCATTTTATTTGTGTGGTGAAGATAAGAGCATTTTATTTTGTTTTAGTGGCAACTAAAATAAATAGCAGAGCATAAACTTGTAAATCTTGTATATTTTTTTCAACAACTTGGATTTATGTTTCACTTTTTTAGCCTATTTTTTCATTATTTTTGCATTAAAAATTTTCTTTTTGAGAATCGTACAATAATGATAAAGTTTCATATTGTAACAAAAACTCATTATAAAGTGCCAAAATATGGTGGGGCTCTTGTTGCATTGCTTGGTTCTTAAATTTATTTTGTTGATTTTTTGAGAATGGTGTCTACTTCTACATTAGATCATGTTGAGGCTTTAGTAACAGATAATTATCACACATGGAAATCAATAATAGAAAAAATAATTAAGAGGAAAGCATTATGGGCTTTAACTTCTTCAGAACAACCAGTGTTCACTAAAGAATATGAGAAATTCTAGTACCAGTGCAAATTTGATGAGTGTATGGGTTTGATAGGAACTTATGTAAGTGATATTCTTTTATTTCATTTGGAAAAATTATTGACTCTCCTTTAAAAATATGGGAGGAATTGGAGGATTTATTTAGTAAGGTGGATCATATGAGAGCCGTGCAACTTGAAATTGAGATCACCTCTCTTAATCCTGAATATTTTCCAGAAATTATAGACTATTTTACCAAGTTCAAGAATTTGTTGACATAGTTGAAGGCGAGTGGAAGAGATAAAAGAAATATGATGAGTGTGCTTACTTGATTATATCCAAGTTGAGAGGACCATTCAAAAATATTTCTTCTACCTTTTTCTCTCGCATAGATGCCTTAGGTGACACATTTAAAGTACCTAACTTAGAAACATTTTGTGAAAGAATTACTATGGAATAATCTAAATTGTCTACCCTTGAGTCTTCCACCTCTCAAAAAGAATTAGTTGCATCCACCCCTTATCCAAATCCACCCCTTATCCATCCCAAAATGCTTCTAAACCCAAAGAAAACAACTCTAAACCCAAGGAGTTTTCTAAATATAATAATAAATCTAGCCTTTCATGCTCTTTTTGTGGGGGTAGTGGTCATGAAGAACATAGGTGTTATAAGCAAATGCAAGCCTTAAAAGATGCAGTCACGAAACAAAAAATTTCTATCTCCACTCCACCTCCTTCTACTCAACATGGAAAAGAACTTAATTTTGTTAGGAGATCTTAGTCATCACTTATAGACAGTTGGGTATTTTATTCTAGTGCTTTTCATCACATGACTTATTCTAAGGAGTCTTTGGTTTCTCTAGGTTTGAGTTCTACTTCCAAAATTGAGGTTGGAGATTCTTCCTTTCTTTATATTGAGGGACAAAGTGATATACACCTTGATGGAGGAAGTATCCAATATGTATTATATGTTCCTAACATGAGACTAAATTTTATTTCTATATATCAAATTTGTCATTCTGGTCAAGGAAAAACAATGACTTTTACACCATATGGGGCAAATGTAAAAAAGTTTTTGGAGCCTCATTCACTTGTTACTGAAGGTATTTTTTATCATAGTTCTAGACTATATCACTTTGAGGGTTTTGATGACACTTCCTCTATAGGGACAAGTTTGGTTTCTCATGAAAAATCAGAGAGTAAGCTTTTCACATGAAAGATTTGGACGTCTCAATTACAAATATTTGAAGGAGTTAAGCATTCATGGTATGGTAGATGGTCTTCCTATATTTTATTGTCTTGAGGGAGTTTTTCCTTGTTATGCATTAGGGAAACACCACCAAGATCCTTTTCCTAAGAGTTTGGCTAAGAGAGTTTCTTCACCATTTGAGATTGTACATATTGACTTGATGGTTTTTCCCACTCCCTCTTTCGATAGAGCTAAGTATGCACTTACTTTTATTGATACTTTCTCGAGGTGTACATGGGTTTATTTTCTCAACTACAAAAGTGATGTTTTTTCATGATTCAAATTTTGTAAGGATTTGGTCAAGAAATAATATTCTAGTTACATAGAGAACCTTCTTATTGATAATATGGGGGAGTGCTTCAGCAATGATTTTTCTGATTTTTTGGAAACTCAAGGCATTATTCACTAGCATTTTGTTCCTTATACTCCAAAACAAAATGGCTTAGCAGAACGAAAGAATAGAAATTTGAAGGAAATGGATAATTGTATGATGCATTCTAGAGATTTACCTCCTATTCATAATTGCACACCACACAGAGCACTTGAGCATTTGATTCTAGAGGAAGCTTGGTCCAACACTAAGCCACATCTCTCATTTTTTTGAGTCTTTAGGATCCATGTTTGGGCCTTTGTGGTAAAGAAGAAAACGAAATATTTGGATAAGAAGAGAAAATCCTTGATCTTTGTATGGTATTATGAGTTCATGGGAGCTTATCAAATTTTAAATCTTGATACTCAAGATGTTTTTTTCGAACACATGTTCATTTTGATGAGCGCTTCACTCCTCACAATTATTCTCCTTCTTCCATGCCTCCTTCCATTGCCAAGATGGATTCTATACACTTTTTATTTGCTATTGCTGCATTATAGGGGTATCACGTATACGAAATGGACGTGAAGAGTGCCTTCTTATATGGATATTTACAAGAGGAAATATACATGGAGGAACCAAATTGATTTGTTCAGGATTCCTATCTTTCTTGTAGGCTTTGAAGGTCTCTCTAGGGTCTCAAACAAGCCCCTCAGGATTGGTATGAGAAGATGGATTCTCTTCTTTTATCTACTAGTTTTAATCATTTCCACTATGACCATATAGTGTATCTCTAGCATGTTGGTGAGGATATTGTGATACTTTTCTTGCATGTTGATTATTTTTTACTTACTGACAGCACTTCTTCCCACATTTATAATATTCAGAGGTCTCTTTCTACACAATTTTATATGAGAGATCTTGGGTTATTGCATTTTTTCCTTCGATTGTAGATTTCTCAGATTTAGTCAAAAATTCATTTGGGTAAGAAAAATTAGACCCATGATATTCTTCAGCTCTTTGATATGGTTGATTACAAGCCGAGTTTGTATCCTTTTCAGTCTGGGATTACTCTTACTTCTATATGTACCACTCCACTTTGTGATCCTACTTTGTCTAGGAGGTTGGTTGGAATTATCATGTATGTGACCCATACTCACCTTGATATTTCATTTGTAGTAGGGATTGTATATCATTTTACACATTCTCCTCATAGTAGTCATAGGAAGGATGCTAAAAGGATTTTGTACTATTTTCAAGGCACTTCCCACTTTGGCCTACACTAAAATCAGGGTTCTACTTAGTTGGTTGGAGATACAGATTCAGATTGGAGAGGTTCTATTGATGAAATACGTTCCACTTATGGATATATTTTATGTCTTGGTTCTTCTCCAGTTGCTTGGGAATGCAAAAAGTAACAGGCTATTGCACTTTCATCTTCAAAAGTAGAGTACAAGGCAATAGTTATAGTGAGTCAGCAAATTCTTTTTCTTTGACTGTTATTGAAAGATTTTGGATTCCTACAGGATTCACCGAATGTACTTTAGTGTGAAAACAAAAGTGCAATTCACATTTCTTGCAACAGTTTAGCACTAATGGACCAATCATATTGAGTAACATATCCACTTCATTCATTAGAAAATTTAGGATGGAGTTCTTTACTTGGAGTACATTCCGACTCAGTAGCAAGTTACAGACATATTTACGAAACTGTTTACATCACCTCACTGCCTTGAGTTGCATGAAAGGCTTGGGGTTTCAGAAGTTGTTCTTGTGGGGTGTTCATGAGAACATCTTCCTTTTTCTTCTTCTTTTTATTTCCTTCTAGCAAGATTTTTTCCTTGTTTTGGTTCGAGATTTCTTCATGGATATATTGTACATGAGTAACTCATCATGCCTACTTGTTGGGACTCATAATGTGGACAAGCCACTTCTATTTTTTCCCATAGATGCACTTGAGGGTGGGTGTTAGATTAAGTATTTACCTTAGTTCATGTTCACCTAGGTACTTTATTTAACTTTATTGTATTTTTCCTCACCCACTTATGTGTGTGGATATTTCTTTCTAATAATTTAGATATTAGGAAGATATTAACTAGTATTTAGGTATAGTTCTTTCCTTGATCTATGGTATTGACTAGTTCTTTCCTAAATATATGGTCTTGACTAGTTATTTCCTTGATTTGTGTCTTGATCTACAACCTTGACTGCTTCTTAGATTGTTATTCCTTGCCTATATAAGCAAGGAACATTCTCATTGTATTTCATTGAGTTCTACAATAATATATGATATTGCTTCTTATTTGTTTGCAAAGGTTTTATTAAAGTTATTTGGTGAATTTATTTTCTCTTATTGATCGTGGTGTTTTGTTAGCATCTGATATCTTGGCTTGGTATGATCTGGTTATCATTCCTTTTAGATTCATGACTGCCTATAAATAAAGCTTGTTACCACTTTTTAAAGTTGAATTGATTGTTAGAATTAGGGGTGAGATTTTATAGGTTACCTTATCTATTAATGGTATTTTCGAATAAGAATGTAATTTCAAAAAATGTCCTTCGATTAAATAAAATAGTATAAGTTATGTAATTTAAAAATATAATTAATATATATAATTTTTTATTTGAAAACAAATTCCCATGCAAAGTTTATGTGTGTGTGTGTGTGTGTGTGTGTGTGTGTGTGTGTGTGTGTGTGTGTGTGTGTGTGTGTGTGTGTGTGTGTGTGTGTGTAGATACATATACATATACATGCACAAATATAATTTGGTGAGAGGGATATATTTTAAATATGAATAAAAATATTTAAAACACTGAGAACAAACGTCAAATCTCACGCTTGGTTAGAATTTGCTAAGTTGGGAAGTTTTATTTTCCCCAATTTTTAGCATAGTTATTGACGTGACGGGTTTTCAAAGATATTTTGAGTCAACATCTCTATAGTAAAATAGATCAATTACCATATTAATAAAAATTTAAATTGATTTTTCGAGAAAAGTTGTCCGAGTAATAAGATATATAGGAGGGAGCCTTGTCAAATTCCCACCTTATAGCAGGATTTACAATTTTATGACTAGATTATTCAATGAATCACACTTTAACCCAGAAAAAAATTGTGCACACAACCCACACCAAAATATTAGACAAACAAATTGTGGAGGTTATGTACTACATAGAATCACAACCCCTAGATTTGTATGTTCTTTGTTTTCAACTTCAAGAACTAAGAACCCCCATGAGACATCCTCAACCCAATACACTTTAAATTAGCTCATATCACATGAGAAATCCATCACTAGATCCTACTTTAACTATCGTGGAGTCTCACCATACACAAGGTCAAGGCTTTTTGCTGGACAAGGCCACAATAGAATTCGTCAATATTGGCTGTTACGTACTAACATTTAATAGCATTCACAAGTGTCTGCACCCTCACGGACCTACAGTTATCATGTCTTTTTAAGTTCAAGAGCTACACAAGTTTGAAATACACAAAAAAGGTTCACGCATGTAAATGAGAAGAGCACAAACTACTTTGCAGAAAACTTTCTCTTCACATACAAAAAAAATATAGGTGGCCCAAGAAACATGAAACAAGTCACTTTCACTCAAATGTCTGAGCATTAAGGGCAAAAAACTATCTACAATTCAATAATGAGCGCTGCGCATATTGTATACACTGCAATCTACAATTGAAATTAATACATACATCAGCTTCGGCTGAGAGATTCATTGCACCCAAAACGAGAACAACTTTATTACACATGCCCTACACGATGGGATAGTTAACGGAAGGATGAAGAGGGTGGGTGCTAGAAGTAAACATGACACAATGGCATTAAGAGAGAACATACTAGCTTGTTACATTCTGTGCTACCATTCCTGAGATTTGTCACCTGTCCTAGGCGTATTTCATGTTTGAAAACGTTTTTTACAGTTTTATTTAATTACAAACCCTCCACAAAAACCTTCAAATTTTATTCAAATCTTTCACAAGGATAGTTATAAATGTGGGAAGCACGTCATTTTGGCTTATAGAACATTTTATTATCAAGGTCATCTTCCCAAACATGTACATCAAAATTTGATTAGCAAAAATTACTTTCAAATACTTATAAAGATTACAGATATTGAGGACATATTTCAAACATGTTACCGTATGTATGAGTAGATGGCACCTAGGAATAATTAATTATATACCTACAATTTTGTTTACTATAAAACTTTAGCATGTACAGATACGTTGCAGTTTTTTTTGGAATTGTTGCTTATGGATTACGTAAATACATTATTGATCATTAATTCGCATTGCGGCATATCAATGTGGCATTTTGACACAAGAATTTAGTAACCAACAATTTACAATTACAAAGAATATAGATTTAGTTACTTGAAAGAACAACTTATTTTCTATTTGAAAGGAACTAACTAAATTTCATGAGTTTCTTATTTTGCGAATTTAGATTGCAATTATCAATTGAAAAATTTATTGCAGAGAAGATAACTATTTGAGATAATATTTGTATTCGAGAGCCATATTCATGTAGTTACCTATCAGTGAAATATTTTATCCCCATTTTTCCATTTTATCTACAGTTCTCTTAATCACTTGTTTTCAGGTTTTCAGACATTAGTTCAATACACTCTTTTTGAACGCGGGATGTAAAGTTTGAGAGCTTTGACATTTTAAGACCTTTTCTTTGGTAATCTAAAGTTTGAGAGAAGAATATTTTCTTTGATATTTCAATTAATCTACGGTGAGAATATTATAATTGATTAAATTATTTATATAGTTTTGTCCAAGAATCATCTAGCCCAAATCCTCGTTCATATTCCGAGAATGATAATAGAGATTTATACTAGCAATCGCATGTGAAATGTGCGATGCAAACGCCATGTAAAACTTAAAGGAGTGACATAGCAGGAGAGGAAGAGGAGAGTTGATGTAGGGATTTGAGGAAGAAGCACAAGGATGAGGAGAATTTTGTGAGGAACCAATGGGAAAACCTTCTTTCCTACAACCACATAAAACAAAGGAAAGGCCTCGCAATTTGCAAGAAAGGTCCTAATCAATATTTAAAGAGTACATTTATTTGAAACACTAACTGATATGTATCTGCAAATTCATTGTAAATTGGACAAGAACAATGCCACTCTAGCTCATGTTGGGTGCATTGCATTTTATGACTTCAAGATGTAATACTTAAATAATTTTATTATATTCACAACCGTTTATGTATTTCGGTGTTTGGTTGACTGCGCTAGGTAGTCACTTTATTCCATTCAAAATGATAGGAATAGATAAATAATTACTCCTTTAGTATGAGTTTTGAATTCATATGTACGAATAAAACATGTATTTTTCCCAACAGTATCATGGAGTATTTATCTGGAGACGGTCAAAGTGATTCAAAGGAAAATTTGCATGTAAAGTTGTAAACAAGATGGTAATCATAATGTGGTCAATTGGCTTTTTTTTTGCGATTAGTTCTTTTGTAGAACCTATCGCTCTAGTTACTTGTCTGCATTTACCAGCTTGTATTTTTAGATTATGTAGAGTTTTGTTGCAGGGTATATTGGTTGAAGTAGACGTTTAGTTTGTCAAAATCTCTTCCCAAACTATACAAGCTTCTCTCTGGGCATACAAATTTTTTAATGTTATTTATATTTCCATATTCGATGGAATTTTATTCATGCTACAATGTATAGTATTAATTACAGATACAATAGTTTACGTATTCATCGAATGATTGTAACTTCAACAAATTTAATATGAGTATGTGCACGGAACAACAGATGGGGTAGTGTTGCTCTTTGTCAACCATACTTCCCTTTTCTACATAAATTCTCTTTTCGTCTACAGATTTACATTTTTGTATTTACTGTGTATTATAATGTGCGCTTGAACAATAGAAAGAGTTGATAGATGTCGTCTTGTCTCTCCATCGAACTAAAATTTTAAAATGCTTGCATTCACGGGCCAGAGTGACTATCATTGCCCCTCCAATAGAAATGAGGGTACCCATATCTTTTTCATGGCAGGATATCAAGAATACGTAGTTATGTTCGATATAAATTGTTCACTGAACTTGGTACCAAACAACTGACATATAATATAAAGATAAATGTAGGGATAAAATTCCCTTTTTTATGGTATTATAATTTACACCTATGAAGGTACAATTCCGCATGATAGTAATCCTTAAAATCCACATACACTTACTAAAATGAGAACCTAAAATTAATACATAAACAATTTTCCACAAACTATAACTGCTTGTTTAGGTAAATAGATAGTGTTGGTAGAAGGATTTCATTTTCATAGTAGCAGTTATTGCACATGACAGAAGATAATGTTATTTTTTCCGCCCCACCATTTAGAAGAGACCATTTTTTTTTGAGTTGTTGTCGATACTAACCTTGACCTAAACGGTAATTATAAGCCATAATCATTCTTTTGTAATGAAAATCTAGTGATCACACGTAGCTTCTAATTTTGATTAATTGTTACATTCGATTTTGGGGTGCATTTTCCAGTCACCCATTGGGGTCTCTACTCAGAAAATTTCAATTCTGCCAAAGGTGTCTAGATCAAACCATGAACCTAATTATTTAATTAATAAATTCAAACTTTTAGCGTAAAGAAAAAGGGGAAAATAAGGTACTTATGAACTCACAAATAATACACAATATATGTATCAATCAATTAATTTCATGTCATTATCTTGTAGTATTGTTTTAAATTCGTATGGGTATTTGTATATTTGTATACATTATTATATTTTTTTATTTTTCAGATTTTCTTTTAGAAATTTTTTGAAACTCTTTCAAAAAACCCAAACACCATGCCAAACCTTCTCAGACTGGCGGGTATGCTAAACATCATAACAAAACATTACGTGAAACAATAGTGTACAATATACAGTGTATTACACATTATAATGCTGAAGTTGAGAACTATTAAAGTGAGCCCGAGGAAACTGCTCTGGAAAAAAAATGAGTATCTCTAGTGTTAAACATCTGAGTGAATTTCATGATGAGCATGAACTTCATCTTCTCTAGAGCAGTCTCAACAATAAATTGGTAATCACTGAAGGGCATTATAGATTAACCTAAAAAAATAAATATCTAGGAATAAAATAATTTCTTCTGTAAGATATACTACCAGGACTTCATTCATCCGAGACAAACTTATAACTCACATAGTCATTATGGAAAACTTGTCCTTAACATTCGTAGCTAGAAATGTGTAATTGAACCATAGTTGATCTATTTTACAAACTAAAATAGGTAAAATGACCTTAATTTGAAGCATCCTTTACGCAAATAGTTTTATAACACAAAAAATTGCAAAGGAAACATGTTATCCAATATGGGATCATGAACAATGCACTTTGCATCCCTGTAATGCTAGAAATATATATATATCTGATGTCGGAAACAATAAAAGTGATTTGATTTCCATTGGATTATTTTCCAAACCAAAATTAAACATGAAGCAGTACACGATAGTGGCATTGCAAAATGTTTTATTTCAATGCACTAATATTGATCTTTACCGGTAAGAATAAGAATGAAAAATCCTAGAGATGTAAAGTGTATTGCCCACATTTTTATAGCTTCAGTATCTGTTGTTTTTGTTCATCATAGACATGTTTTGGATAGGGATTTGATATATGTTGGATAGTATGTTATAATTTTGACCTTCTTTGACATGGATGCATAATTGGGCACGTAGGGCCAATTTGACTTTAGTAGCATGTTGTTAGTTTTCATTCGATGTTATGGACATTAGCTTATGATGATGTTGTTTAGACCTAATTGAGATACGATAAATGTTTAGTGTAGTTGCATGTTTGGATTCTATGAATATATGTCACCTTATCATTATGTCTAACCTATGGTGAATTGTGTATAATTGTGTATGTTGTCGCATTTTTTATTCTAGAAAGATGATATGCTAGTTTAGATTTATTGATTTCTTATTGAGTAGTTGATTCACATTTTATCATACATGTGCGGTTAATGTGTACAATGAGTGTGCAGGTGACAGGTCATAGGAGAACATGGGATTCAAGCTAGCTACACAACTTTGCACAAGTAGCCCACGGGGCTAAGTCCTAGCCATGTTTATTGTATGAGGCCTTAGTATTAGATTTTATTGTTTTGGGCACCATGAATGACCCTCATTTGTAATGTAATATGCCTTGTATTATTAATCTTACTTAGGGTGTTTAGTTGTGTTGTAAACTTGTTTTGGGGTAATTAATGGCCCCACTTACATTAAGTTTTGATTTTGCATAATGATGTAATTAATCAAAAGGGTTTAGGGTCACATGTGAACCCTTGGGTGGGTCCCACACCCTCTACCCTTACGCCCAAGTGTGTCAAACCTGAAATTGGTTTATTTTAGGCATTTTAGAGACCCCCTTTTTAGTTTGAGAGTTCCCTTAGCATGAAAATGGGCCCTTGGACCCTACCTAATAGGTAGGAGGCTTATTTTCAAAGCTTAGAGGGAGTTTTCCCCTCCTATTTTTCCTCCCTTTGATCACATCCATGTAAGGGGTATGGATACGTGTGCTTTGTTAAAAGTTACACAAGATTGTTTTGTTATCATTTTGGGTAATTTGGGAGAACAGGGCTAAAAGTTATTTTATCTTTTCTCTCTTTTATCTTTGGAATCTTTGACCTTGAGGGAAGAGAGGGTGACACATGTCACCCCCTCATTTGTGAGGATTTTTTCTTGCTCCTCTTCAAATTCTCCCTCATGGGAAAAGAAGAGAACTTTTTTATAGAGCTTTTGCTTGGAGGTTTGTGGAATTTTGAGCTAGAGTTTGCTTGAGTCAAGAAGTTTAGAAGATTGAATTTGGAGATATTTTTGGAGGTAGGCTTCTTGAGCTTTATTGTGTGTGTTATATCATTCTAGATATTAGTTTGTTTACTTGAAAATTTTTGTTGTTTCATGTAGATTTTATTTGTTGTTTACTTGATTTTTCTCCAGCCATCATATGCCATGATGGAGTTTTGGAGTTTGTGGGGGAAGAAAGAGGGATTTTTCCCTCTCAATCCTCATGGCTTGATGGGAAAGCCTTGTAGGATTTTAGTTACTCCCCTCAAATGGTTTGAGGAGGGGAAGGTGGTTCATATGATTTGAACCACCTTCCCCATTCTTGGTGAGGAAACTCCTTTAGGGTTTGAAAATCCTTCCAAGAAGGATTTGGTGAAAGGGTGGAGAAATAAAGGGGGTTTGAATGAATTCAGAGGAATAAGGAGGGTATGGAGATCTTGGTTTTGTGCAACTAATGTTGGTTACAAATTTTGGAGAACTCCTTTCTTCTCTTCCCCCATTTTAGAGGTAGAATATGGTTTCTCCTCTTTTTCATCTTTGCAATATTTGGGTTCTTGTTTTAATATTTTTCTTGTTTTTTATATGGATTTAATGTTATTTGCTCACCCTCACTCTTGTGCAAAGTTGTGGATAGTAGTCCTCTTTTCCATTGGCTTGGGGGAGGCTAGCATGCTTTCCAACCTTGGAAAGGCATGTGATGATGGCTAAGGTTGGGTGGTTAATCGAGCTTTTCTCCTTGTGTTAGATTCTTGGGAGCTTTTTGAAGTTGGAGATCATGTGGTGGAAATTTGGAGTCTTTTATCAATTTGGCCTCTCCTTGTCATCTTCATTCTTTTTGTGGACATAACCTCATTGTATCTCTTTTGGATATGGCTATGTGGAAACTTATTTTATTGTAAATCCTCTTTTTTGTATTTGAAAATTACTTTTAAACTTGAGTAAGGTTTAGTTGAGAAATATATTTTATCCTTGTAAAGAAGCTTTGTAATATGTATTTCTTGAGTAGTTTCATGTATCTTAGAAGAAACATTGTATAGTGAGTTTTGAACTCCTTGACAAGAAATCTTGCATTAGATGTTTTTCTTTTATATGAACTTGTTGTAACCCCACTTGGAGGGGAAAATAGAACATTGGATGTAGTGTTATTTTGGAGATAAAATTCTTCTTGCAAAATGTTGTAACATGTTTGAATGCAAAATGAAATATCATTCTTGGAGTGCAATATCTTCTTAAATTTGTTTGAAACTTAGCTAATAGAGCACAACTAGTTATCTTTCATTTTTCTAACCAAAATGAAATAGAAATATTAGTAAAAGCAAAAATGAACATTCCTTTTCCTTCACTAAGTTGAAAATTTTTAACTCCAAATCTATTTTTTCATGTGAAATAGTTTTCTACATCTTTTTCTATTCACATAAGGAAGGGAATCACCTTTTTGTTCTCATATAGATCATGTACTTTTCAGATTTGTATAGTTCATATGGATTTCAAAACTAGATCTTATTAGTCACAACTGATGGAAAATTGTTTAATAATTTACATAGTTGCAAATTTATTTCAGGCATTAATCTAGTTATAATTTTTTTATCCCATGATTCCTTAGTGATCATATTTTAATCTATATTATGTTTTAATTTAAATTAAAAAAATATATATAGATGTATTATATTTTTATTTATTATAAAAAAATATATATGATACTATATCAGTATATTTACATTGTTATATATTATAATATAAATGTATTATAATATATATATATATATATATATATATATATATATATATATATATATATATATATATATATATATAACTTAATATAAAACTAAGTATAAATTTAAATATTATAAAAAACAAAAAAACAAAAAAACAAATTTTTTTAAACATGGTTTGGGGGAGGGTCAAACCCCTCCCCCATCCGTTCGCAGCCGTCCCCAGCTCTGCCGCTATCCCTGCCCCTGCGCAGCAACCCTGCCACACCCCCTCCTAGCGCCGCCGTCCACTTCGACCCCAACCACCACCCACCTCCTTCCCACTCTCCACACCCCTTCCTCCACATGGCTCCCTACTGCTCTCTTCTCACCGTCGCAGCTTCCCCAACTTCCTTTCCACATACTCCACATAGAGTTGCCACCACACCGCAGTCCCCAAACCTGCGACTCCCCTTCCACGCTGCCATGTTTCCCCCCTGCATGGAATCCCTAGCCCGCTGCCCCTCTCCAAAATATGGCCACACCAGACCACAGAAGTTAAAAATATATATATTAAAAAAATAAAAAATACACACATCTAAGTCACGGGTTGTTGCTTAGAGTCTCTCACACAAATACAAGAAGGATGATTCAATCCTCCATGGCTCGTCCACTCTAACCTGCACAAGAAAACAAGAATGAAATTGAAATGAAAAGAAGAGAAAAGATAAACATTTCTAGGGTAAAATTAGATCTAGGGCTAAGATCTATTTGATCCTAGGGTCCACAATTCACCCTACTCTATTAGGTCATAGGTTTTTAAAAATTATAAATGGGAGTTAAACATTATTTAAGATGTGTGTGGGGGTAATAAAATAAAGGGGGGGAAATCTAATTAATTTTTTTTACAAAGGGGGTGTAATCTCTTATTAGGGCGTCCTTAGAAAATTTAAGAGAAATTAAATAAACAGAATTGTTTCGGGCTAGTGATTAAGTGATTGGGCGAATTAATCTAGATTAAAAATAAATAATAAAGGGAATTCGAATTTGTATTATTAAGTGCTCACTTAAAAAAAATTGAAAAAATAAGTGACTTATCGGTCTATTTTTCCGATGTCACGAGGCGAGGTGCTACATAAAGAGTGCAAGATAGGGGGACACGTCACAAGCCTGGTGTTCATACTTGTTTAAAAATATATCAGAAAGAAGGCGGCGTGCAGTATGGCGATGTGAGGCATATTTTTGTAGACAACTTTTGATAAAGCTTTGAAACTCTGACGATGTATCTAATGGTGGAGATGGAGGGTCACCCCAAACATATAACCAGCATTAAGGTAAGCCAATCAGCCTTTTTCCCTCCAATATCACACTCCAGCAAAGAAATCCCAAACTCCGTATATCAATAGAGAAACCATCATACCCTCCATCATAGTGGATCGGGATCAAATCTTTCAGGACTTATGTAGACGCAGGTCCCCAAAAAGGAATTGCATGGGGCCAAAGTGTGCACCAACACAGTGCTCTCACCAAAATCGACTATTTTCACCTCTCTCCTCTTGTTGATCAGCAAATTGAAGGGCTTTATATCCCAATGAACAATTTTGTTCCGATGCAAGTAAGCCTTTCATACCTGTCTTGGCAACCTCACCCAGATACGGCTCGAGAATTTTCTTATGGGCTTGAAGAAACTTTGCAAGGGCTCCACCGTCCATGTATTCCAAGACAAGGGAAATTTCCCCACCTCGATAAAAAATCCCATAACGCTACACAATGTGTGGAGAATTGGCTCTTTTGAGAATTTCCATCTCTCTCATGATTTTTTTTTCGGATTGCAAGCTTGTGTTTTTCCTGGATAATTTTGAGGGCACAGATTTAGCCTGTCTTGACATATTTGACCTTGTAAACCTTACAGCTGCTACCACATCGAAGAGTTGACATCTTCTAGAGGTCTTCTAGCACAACTTCCTGAAGAGGGCCACAGGGCAACTTGAAGGAAACATGCATGTTTCTTCCCAGACGAGGCAATGATTATGGTAAAGGCTTTAAAAATGTGTCCTCCCTAGCAGGGATTGGCAACCTCAATCCCACCCGCAACTTCCTCTCCTTTGAAGACATTTCCCCTCCCAAAAATCCCTTTTTATCTATGCCCAGTTTATTTGCACATAGTTCTGAGAGAACCCCACCCGACGCTGTAAAACCCCCACAGTAGATGGCATGCAATACTATACTCTCTTAACCCATTCAACTGAGAAACCCCCACATACCAAACCAAAGCATAAGAAACCCCATCAACGATCAACTTCGCTCCTCATCATCAACACCTCGTTTAATATTATTCAATTGTAAGGATACTGATAAAATAACACAAAACAAAAAAAGGGGAAGAGAAACAGGACTTCCCTGGTGAGAAACGTTTGATAAAATCCCTTCTAGTCTCCAAAACAATTTGACAACTGTCTCAAAACATCCAAAAAGAAATAACCTACTTGTCACTATCTTTACAATCTATACCTGTGAAAATAATACATTGGGAAAATGTGGATGGGATTTATGATGGAAAAAGGGAATCTATGCCAGGCCAAGCCACCTATCATAACAGATGTCCAAGATCCAAAAAGCTTTTGTGCTTGGAAGCTGAGATGTCTTGCTGTGGAAGGAAGCCTTTAAGGATTGGTTCGTCTCTTACACTAGCTCCACGATGATCGTTCCGAATGTGGATGTGAAGAACATTGGGATTTTAGTAGTGGTGAAGGATGCGTCGCAGGTGTGTTTGGCCTTTGTGCCCTCCTCTCAGTCGAACGATGTCAACAAAATTGTCAGAATTGGAAATGTGGCGTATATGCATTTTGCACAGCGCCTCATAATTTCCTTGTCCGTTTTAGTCATTAGATTTCTCTATCGTACATGTAAGAAATTGTTGTAGAGAGGGAAAGGCTCGTTCAATTGTAAATGCCTACGGCATAATAATTATTCTCTAAACTGGTATAAATACCATTCACAATGAAAGATTGGCGATCTAGTTATTTAATAGTTAATAACATTAGGTTTTTAAGATTAAAATTTATAAAGAATATTTGATTGATTTCAAGTTGGTTGAATCCTAAAATCACTATTACATGTTATTATCCATCATTGTTTTATTGTTTAAGGTGTATTGTTAATTTATTTATTATCATGAAGATAAAGTTACATTTAACCCTTTGGTGAATTTCATGTAGTTAATAAATCTTAAAACCATAATAAGAAGGTCTATAAATACAGTAAAACCTACATAAGTTTCCATTTGACAGGTGCGGATGCACCTCAAATCTCATCCATGAATGCTACAAACCAACTTGTAAGGTATTCCATGTATGGTTGTTTCTTGTTGCTCTGTACCGAAAAAAATCCCTCCTAGAAGGAAACCTAGTGTATTCTCACATGATATAGATATGATTCATAGATAGAGGTAATAATATTTTTGCCAAGTGTGGTTTTCAAGTTTGCAGACACTAAATCACGCACTTTGGGTACATTTCTTGGTCCTAGTCACATACTACTATTCATATGATTCTTAAGCGAGAAAACTAGAAATTGATAGTTATCTTTGGCGTTTTGTATGTGTTTCATGTCTTTTTCTTGGCCTCTTACACCATATAACGCAGTTGATACTTTATTGTTTTATCTGTTATGAATGTGGACACCAATTCCCAACCCATACAGCCTCATCTTCTCTAGGTGGCATTGACCTCTCTTTACTTTACTCGCTTATTTTAGGTGTGTATTATCCTTTGGCAATTTTATTTTCTTATGGGTTTTCCTTCCATTTGTTACACGTGAAATCAACCCAAGGAAATCATATAAATATAAAGCTATGTGACTATAATAAAGGACCAAGCTCTAAGCATATACTATCATAACCTCTGCGGTCTGTTTTACATAGCTATACACTACCTTTGCAGTGTCCTTCACATAAGTATACATTACCTTTGCAGTATTCTCCACATAGGTGTTCATCGTTGCCTAGGTCTCATGCACATAGGTATCATTCACTAATGCAACATCTATCTCCTACACCACTGATCTGAAAGCCTGGTCACACGCCTTTATATCTGTAAGCATCGGGTGGAGGATAATTTCCCTTCACTTTTATCAGATACCTTATTCACATCATACACTTGGGGGGTATCATGCTTTCTCCCCCCTCCCCCCAACTTCTAGCATTATAACGTGTCTTGCATTTATAATTTTTTGCTTTACACTTCATATCCAGTCTCTTAAACATCATACACACACTGATATACCTCTTGTATTGTCATTTACCTATGACACACTATTATGCCATGGTTCACACTTGACTATTAAGGGCATACTCCATACATGAACCTCACATCATACAAATGAAAAATTTCACACTTGGCACATTCATGAAACATCTTTTTAGCTTCACATTCTCACACATCGTCACTATCCTATGATGCACCACATTCACCACATTCACTCTCTATGTTACATGTAGTGAAATTACTTATATAATTCAGATAATGAGCAATAGTATAACACCAAAGAACACAATATTTGAGATAAATGATCTCAATATATAATTTAAATAGCTTCGACACTTCAAGGGGGAAACCTCCAAACCATTCAATAGGACTCAAATGCTCGAATGATCATAAAATACTACCCACAATCCCATATAAATAATATTTCTATGTCATGGCCATCACCAAGGTTGACCTACTAAGCATGAGAAAGTATAAATGACATAATAAAATGATATGGTAAGCCGCAAGTTGGCTACTCATATCCTAATAGAAGCAATAGGTTAAGGGTGTAGCATGCCCTTCCCCTTCAAACCAACGATGTCGTCAACGTTGAATAATCTCGTACGTTGCTGCAAAAAACATTCATCCTCCTAGGTCGCATCCTCTATACTTGGATTCTTGTATTTGATCAGATATTCCTTAATGTCTCTAGTTCTCAGCCTCTTAGTACGTGTTTATAGAATCTTCTCTGACTCCAAAATTATTCTTCCTTCCTCATTAAGTTTTGGTAGCTCTTTTCGAGCTGTAAATTTTTTTCCAATAACATTCTTCAGGTAGGAAATATGGAATACTGGATGTATGTGTGAAGATTGAGGCAACTCTAGTTTATAAGAAACACTTCCAATTTTCTGTAGAACTTGATAAGGACCATAATATTTATAAGCAATTTTGTTGTCCTTTTTCTATTGCTTCAAGGGCATCTGCTTGTAAGGTTGTAGATGCATAAAAACCCAGTCACTAATTTTAAATTTTATTTCACTACGGTGTTGATGTGTTTTTTGTTTCATCTTGTTTTGTGCCAATGCCAAATTCTCCTTCAAACTAGCCAAAACGTGTTGTTGGTGTTAAATGTGTTCCTCAACCTATCTAACCTTAGTTTTTAGCCTCAAGGAAGAAGTAAGAGATGGTGGATGGTAACCATATAATGCTAAAAATGGGGTCATTTGAGAAGAGGTATGAAAATATTTGTTATACCACCATTTTTCAAGTGGTAGCCAATATTTAACCCAATGTTCATGCTTATCTGATACAAAAAAAAGTAGATACCCCTCTAAGAATTTGTTAACCACTTCCATTTTCCCATTAGCTTGAGGATGATAAGATGAAATATGAGCTAGCTGAATACCCAAACATGCAAATAATTATGTCCAAAAATTACTCATGAAAATAGGATCACGATCACTTATAGTTATCTTTGGAGTTCCATGTAGCTTTTGAATTGTCTCAACAAAAATAGTTACGATTGTACTGGCTGTAAATGGGTGTGACAGGGAAAAAAAATGGGTATATTTTGTGATCCTATCCACAACCATCAAAATAACATTCTTACCCTCTAAAAAAGGCAATCATGTGATGAGAGCCATGGAGACCTCCTCCCATCTCTAGCTAGAAATTGGTAATGGTTGCAATAGATTTGGTGTCTTAATGGTTTCACCTTTGTTTTGTTGGCACACCAAACACTCTGATACAAACTTTTGTACATCACCCTTGAGTCCTTCCCAAAATAATTCTCTTTTTATTCTATAATATGTCTTCAAAACCCCAGAGTGTCCTCCCATAGGTGATGCATGTATCTTTGAAAGAATCTTCTGCATCAACTCAGAATATTTGGAGAAGTATAACCTTTTCTTATACCATAGGGTATTAGCTTTCCACTCAAATTTATTAGATGTTATAGAGCATTTCTTTATATTATATATTAGAGATTGTGTATACTTGTCTTGCTCTGATTCTAATCTTGATTCATCTAGCCAATTTGCCTTCAACATGGACATTGCACATAATAATGTGTCTGCAGATGAATTCCTTTTGAACAACGCATCAACTACTACATTTTATTTAACCGTTTTGTATATAATTTCAAAATAATAACCCAACATTTTTGCTGCCCACTTTTGTTGTTCCTCAAATAATAATCTTTGCTCCGGAAATTATTTGAGACTATCATGATCAATTTTCAGCTTGAAATGCCTACCCATTAGATAGCAGCCTCCATTGCTTGACTGCATGAAGAATGACCATCATTCCTTTCTCATGGACATGTTTGAGAAGATATTTTCCTTTGAATTGGTGACTCTCAAATGTAATTGGTTTTCTTTCTTGCATTAGAATTGCTCTCATTCTTGATCTTGAAGTGACACACTCAACAATGAAGGTTTTTGAGAAGTCAGTAGTAGCCAAAACTGGGGTGGTGCACATGGATTCCTTCAACTGCTCAAAGGATTTGGTGGTTATCTTTGTCCAATGGAAGGCATCATTCTTTAGTAATGTAGTGAGTGGAGATGAAATTCTACCATATCCCCTCGCAAATATTTTGTAGTTCCTTGTTATTCCAAGGAACCCTCAGAGATTTTTTACATTTTTGGACCTTGGCCATTCCACGATAGCTTTGATCTTCTAAAGATCAACTTCAACACCTTCATGGGATACAATGTGACCCAAGTACTCTACCTCTTTTACACCAAAAGAACATTTGGATGGATTTTCATAAAGCTTATGTTTCTAAAAAAATTCCAACACTTTATCTACATATTGCAAATGTTATTCCCATGTCTTTTCGTAAATCAATTCATCATCAAAGAAAACTAATATAAATTTCCTTTAAAATGGTCTAATAATAGTGTTCATCAAGATTTTAAATGTTGAGGGAGAATTTGTAAGACCAAATGGCATTACTAAGAACTCATAATGGCCCTCATGAGTCCTAAAATCCTTTTTATGATCATCTTCCTCTCTTATTCAAATTTGATGTTACCCTAAACGAAGATCTAATTTTATGAAATAAATATCACCATGCAATTAATCAAGTAAATCATCAATTGCTAGAATAGGAAACTTATATTTGATGGTGTACTTGTTGACTTCTTGGTAATCTATAAAAATCCTCTATGTTTCATCCTTCATACTTCCCATGACCACTGGCGAAGGATATGTGCTTTGGCTATGCCTAACAATACCTACCTTCAACATTTCCTACTCCATTTTCTCAATCTCACTTTTCTAGGAATATGGGTATCTGTATGGTCTGATGTTAAGTTGTTGGATCCTTGGAATCAACCGAATGGCATGATCATGATCCCTAACTTGTGTTAGTCCCTTTAGAATTGTGTAAAAAATAGATGAGTGAGAATCAATAATCTTCTTAAGATCAGGTGGCATTGAAGACTCAATATTTTGTACATGTATGGAAAATAACTTTGCTACAAATCCATCTTATCCTTTTTAGAGAACCTTCTGCATTTGATGAGATATAATAATTTTTGGAAACTTAACTATCGTCCCTTTTAATTGTATTTTCCTTCCTTCTGAATGCAATTGCATAAACAATTCTTATAAATTCATCTCTATAGTACCCAAGGTTGTGATCCATTAGACCCCCAAAACAATATTTTCCCCTCCTATAGAAATAAAAAACATAGGTGAATCTAACATGTAGTCTCTCATAGACATCTTGATACTATGACACTTTCCTTTACAATTGATTCTCCCACCATCCACCATCATAACTTGCATTTCTAGAGCTAGGTAAATAAAAAAATTAAGGAAGGAAGCTAACTTACTATTTATGAAGTTATAAGTACCCCCTGAGTCAATCAACACCGTCACCTTATATTTTTTGAGATAGTCAATAACCTTTAGTGTTTGAGGAGTGTTATATTTCGAAAGTGCACCCTTTAGATAAGCTTTCTCTGGATATCTCCCTCTTGTAGATACAATGGAAACAACTTAGGTCTGTGGGTATATATTGTTGAGGTGAATCTCCAGTATCAAGGACAGTTTCTTCTTGATGTATCCTAAACTAATTTTTGGGGTTTTGAGGGTAAAAAGATGACTGTAAATGATTTGGAAAACTGGGGTGATACACCAAACTTGTTGAAAGATTTGACTGAGTACATGCAAAAATATTTGAGAATGGATTCTGGATCCACAAACCAATAGTTTTAACAAAATATTAAGGCAAAACACTTGATGTATTGAGGGGATGATTCACAACAATACTATTAAGATAAGACATGCACACTAATATTATGCATAAATTACTAAATTTGTAGAAAGGTAAGATGATTAATCAGGGAATTTGACATTCACAAGAAATAATAAGGTATACACAACACTGCAAATAATTGGAAAGGAAAAAATCAATTCTCATTCAAAGGAAAAAACTGGCAAAATCTGCTTCAGCACTCCTGTGTCCAAAAATTCCTCCTTTGTGCCTTGTAATTGCACACAATATATAGAAAGTTTATTCATCCCTCCCTTCCTAAAAATAGACTAAAAATTGTACTCGCCCATGCATCCTATTTTTATCCTTTATCCTGAATAAATAAAGGAATAAAAATAAACATGCTAATACAATGAGGCATTAATAGCCTTGGTTACAAAAATACAACTCAGTCAAACTGTAGTTGACTGTTCTATTTTTAATAAAGTTGGATGAATAATTTGGCTAACAATAATTTTTACTTCATGAGCAAGTCTTCTCCAATACATGCAATCTTTGTCTTCTAACTAATGATGTGACATCTACAACTTGACCCACTTGCAATGATAAATTTTACATTCTTTAGTTCTACCCCCCTTGGATGCACATGCAAAATAATATCCATGTGTATGTAAAAATAAAAATTTCTTGATTTCAATACTTCACAAAATATTCTCCTAACCACTGTGGGGACCACCTGCATGAATAATTCTCTTGTCCTTTGCTTACTATGTCAAGAAAAAACTTTGAAAACTACCCCTTAAAAAGTGGGGACCACATGGCTCATGATGCAAAGACACTTTCCTTTCATTGGATATGCCACCTGTACTTGCTTTATCATTCAAGGAAGTTGAGGTAGTTTTATTTTGTTTAAGGTAATATGATTTTTCTTTGACTTGGCAAGGGTATGTAATAGTCTTATATTCTTTTTCCCCCTTCACAATTCATATGGCACATATACTTTGGATAAGACCTTAGTCAAGGTCAAACAATGATCAAGAATATAAATTTACTCCTCCATGTGGTAAAAGGTGATGATAATAACAAAAGGTAATACTAATGCTTTGACCCCTTTTGGATCCTTGGCATATAATATGTTTTTTGGCCTTTTTGGTTAATCATTGTTCACACCTTTTTGATTAATCAACATCATATGATTTGTACCTTGATAAGGTCAAATGATAAATTATTTAAATACTTGGGGCTGGTCCCCCACCTCATAATGAATTGACCCTTAATTTGGTCAGTGACAATTATTTAATTTAACCCTGATTAGGGTTTTACTTCTACTTGACAGGTATGTACTTGGAAACTATACCTGACAACTATGGTTAGGTTATGAGTTTGCATGATGATTGTTGATCCTCATCCTTTTGATCTATAACCATTGATCTTAACTCTGTACCTCAAGCTGACTGAGGTTAAGTTTGGTGTAACTCTATGTAGTTTGCACTCTGAATCATTGATCTTGTATCATTCAATCCATCATTGATTTGAACCATGGTAAGTGTAGTTGGACTTGATTTGATCTTCACTGTTAATCATGGTACTTTCTGAAGTTGCACCGTTGATCTCGTGGTTTAGCATGATGGTTGTTATTGTCATCAGTTGGATCTCGTACTTGCAATCTCGAACATTGATGACTAACTCATTTGAGTTAGGGGTTCTTGGAGGTTTGGTTGGTAAAACATGATCAAAACTTGGTCATTTTCATTTTCATACTCATTTTGAGTGGCGAAGCTCTAGGAAAATTTACTCCAGGAAGCCATGAATGTGATCTTGAAGCTTTGTAAACTCTGCAATCTTGGCCTTTTATGAGTTCTGAGTGCAAATATTTTGGCATTTTGAGCTCAAGTTTGCAAAAAATGAACTTTAGCATGGATCTTGTTGCATTTTTTGTTTGATATTTTTTTCACTTCTCAGGTTTGTCCAAAAATCTGAGGTATACTTTTATTTAGCTTGGATCTATGAATGGCCACTGTTAGAGCTTTCAAAGATGGGGTTTGATCTCAGTATTTTTCTGTGATTTTGAGACTCACCATGGTTGTTATTGAAGAAGAAGGTCAAGCTCCATTTGAGTTTTGTGTCATTATAGTTTGAGCACCATTTTTGAAGGTAAGATCCTTTTGTATTCACTTATCCATTCGAACTCTCTATAGATTTGGCACTCAAGTATAAACTTGATTTATCCTTTGCATTTGCAAAATGATCAGTTAACCTTGCCTCCATGATCTATATGGTTTTGTACTTCTTCTATTTGTATTTTTCAATATGGGTGACCTGATTCTGAAATTGGGTGTTTCTTAATCTTGCTCAAATTTTGTCTTCTGAACTGTAATTCTTAATCCTTGATTATCGAACCACTGTGAGGTTTTGTTCATGTTTATTTTCTATTCTTTGAACTTTATGTAAATATTTAGGTCTGTTTCTGATAAAATAAAGGTGTCATTGTTGTCGAAGGTGAGCTTTTGACATGGGTATTCAACATTATTTTCTTTGTTCTATTGTTGTTGTTACATGAACTTTCTGGTGCATTTGGAAACCCTAAACTCATGGGGAATCTGACTTTATTACCTGGTTCGTGCTTGCATTGTTATAAGAAACTCTTTTATGCCATTATAATTTGCATTGGGATTTTCTTGGTATTTTTCTACAACTCGATTTACTGATATCTCCATCTGGGTATCTCCTTTTGACGAGGTTAATGGACTCTTTGATGCACTATTCTTTATTCCATTTTGGTATAACTGCCGCCATGAATATTAACTGAGCTTGTATTTCCTCATTATTCAAACTCCACTACTTGTATGAGAGTTTTTTCTGCCATCTGGGTAGCCATGATTTGATAAGAAAATATGCTTTCCTTTACTTTTGAGGTGCCATTGAAGGGTTTTATAATGGCTTCACTGTAGGTGAATTTTATTTTCTTATATTTGATGGCCAGTTTTGTACCTTCTACTTGTTTCTCTTAGCATATATGAACTTGTTTTTCCTTCTTGCATTGAAAATCCATTTAATGTAAGTCCTTAAAAGTGTGGACTGGTCAGATGAAGTAACCAGAATTTATACCTCCGCTCAAAATATTGTAAATCTCTACTGTTGACATTTGATGGGGTCTTCGTATGGTTTTTGGTAACACCTTGACTTCACTATACTATTTTGCATTGCTTGACTAAAATCCCAGATTTTAAACTACTTGTTTGTGATCATTCATCTGCAATAAGTGATATGAGAGCTTGAGGGCATTTCTGAAAATTTGTAACTAAAATAATCTTCTTCTCTTTAGCTATCTCACAACTGGATGACTATTATTTGATTCTTCTTACAGTTTAAGGTCACTTGAAAACTAAAATTTCTACTGTTTATGAATTGTCTTTTGTACTTGATCAACTTTACATGAAGAAGAAACTGCCACCATTATTAATTGGAAAATTTGTACTTTCTCTTGATCTATTAGAGTTCATCTATGTCACTTTTATTTAAGTTATTGCCATCTATACTTATCCTTATTGTGATAGCCTTTCAACTTGTATCATATGGATGTACCTGATTTGTGCTAGATATTTGTGCTTGACAAGAATTAATGGGAATGTCACTTCAAGATGTACATGTAATGATCTATAACTTGTATTCTCATCTGAAGCATTTGTAACTGATTGAAAGGATTACTGTCATGCTAGCTATTCTCCTTTCAATGATAATTTTATTAATTTGTAGCTTAAATTTCTCTGTAATACATGGCATATTTCCTTAATTTCCTTGAAATGAACAGTAAGTTCCTGTAATGAATAGTGAAATTTGAATATTTTGTAACTCTTATGTAGCATTACTTAATAAGTTCTGAAAATTGAAAATAGTTTTAGCTCTCTTTTCTTCTCTTATAAATATGAATATGCTACATTATTCTTTGTTCAATCTAAGTTGAATTTCTACAATACTTCTCCTTATTCAAATTACTATTTGATTAGTATAGTAGTTTATCTTTTGTCACAACTTTCAAGCATGTATTAGTTCTGAAATAACATGATGGAAAGATGTAAAATGTCTATTTTACATGGAGAAGCCCTGTCAAAATTTTCTCAGATTTCCTTTTCCATTATGTTTCAGCTGCAATTTCATCTCAATTTCTGAGTTAATCCTTTTAATGTGAGCATGGAACTTGTATTCCAAACCAATGCTAAAGCCATATACTTCTTCTGAAAATTACTTGATCACTCTATAAGTTTCTACTTCTTTCTTTTGATACTTCTTGCATTTAAAATTGAAACCTGGGTAGGATCACTCTTTTGTTGTTTGACCTTGACATTGAACCCTTTACCTTGTTTGATAAGGTATGGCACCAGTGATGTAATATCTCCTGAATCATGACTGTTTCAACTTTTAGACCTTCAATTAATTCTGCATTTTCAGAAATAATATATCTTCTTTTTTAAAAAAAAGTTTTTGTATTCTATTTGATGAATGACATAGCTTCCTTTTTATATAAGTCTTCTGTACTGAAAATATGTTCCCTTTCAACATGCATTATATCTAAAAACCTTCCATATCTCTTGTTCATTTCTTTTCTATACTGAAGTTTCTTTTTTGTCCTTGCTTGACATGATTAATTTCTTCCTTTGTTGCAACCTATACCTGCACATCTTAGAAAATAGTTAGAAAATATTTAGGCTATTTATCCTCTCTTGTATTCCGTATTTCTTCTTTTCTCTTCTCTTTCTTCAGTGATTATGAGGACCACATGTGATGTTTATGGAATAGTATTCTTTATCTCTTATGCATTTATATTTTCTGTAATCATACCTCCTGATATCAAGAGATTCATTTACATGAAGATAGATAGTACAAGAACATGATTTAATCCTGAGCTCGTGACTGACAGTATCTTCTATTAGTTTTTTAGGTACACTGTAGTGTTGAATAGCAAGGATGAAGATGGAGCAAAATGGAGCATGGAGCAGTAGGACCAAAAAAACAAGGCAATGATGGGTTCCTTCATATTATTTTGCTTTTATTTTCATGCACATGCACCTTCTATTTTAGTAGTTATGATGTTCACTTGAGTCACATCCCATGGCTTGTGTGGGAAACATTTGAAATTCCTTATGAATAAAACATTGAATTCTGAAACTGAGTTGTGTACTTCCTTCTGCATTTCATCTTTGTATATGGATTGTATAATGAATTAAACAACTCAATAACATAATTGAATGTATTTAATCATGAAGGTGTTGTTCCAAAACTTAACACTTCATCTATTATGTATTTTTTATCTTCATCACGATAAGACATCTATCCTTTGGGGCCTTTGTGTTCTTTTTTTGAAGACAAACATGAAACTACAAACTATGTGATTTGTTATGTTTTTTAATAATACAAATAGTTGCAAACTACATGTAGTCATTAATCAATCCAATGGAAAAATATATTAAACTAAAAGAATATCCCCTTGATTAGGTTCACTTCACCAATCCCATCCATCGTAATGAAGTTTCAAGTTTCCCATTTTTACATGAGTGAATTTTTTTTCAATGAGTATTAATACCTGACAATGCATGACAAGAAATTCTAGGTTGGTGACCCTCTACTTCATCTTCTATTTGCTCCTAGACTTCTCCTATAATTTCAGTTTCATCTTCATCCTCATTTCCTCCTTCAATATAGAACAACTTCTTCTTAGCACATTTTTGTCTGGTCCATATTTGTTGTCACAGTTAAAAAATAATCCTTTTGCTCTTTTTTCTTCCAATTTTTGAGGAGTTAGTCTAATTAGCTAAGTGAATGATGGGGAAGGGGTACTATAGTATCTGGTGTTAATGAAAGGTTGCCTCTTACTAAAAATCATTTTCTCCTCTTCTCTACATTCCATGATAATAGAATCAGAAATATTGGGTGGATTAAACATACATACCTCATGCTCAATGTGGTCCTTAAGATCCCTAAGAAATAGGTCATTCAGGTTCTCTTTTATAATATTCTCCACCCTTAAGGATAGGTTCTAGAATTGATGCAAATAATATTTGACTGATCTTGTTTGTTACAACTTTTCCAATTGACTAAAGTAGTTATCTAAAACAGTAGAACTATAGTGAAATTGCAACTCCTCAGTAAAAACTTTCCAAATGACACTTAGACCACTCTTCTGCCTCTGAGCACATAACCATCGATACTAGACGAATTGGTATCGTTCAAAGTATAGGGATGCCAAGGTCACCTTTTTTCTTGATGCCAGGGTTTGATGTAACTCAAAGAAGTTCTCCATATTATTTACCCTTTATATGTTTCATGATATCATCAAACCATTGATTGAATTGTTCTATGTCTCCTTTATAGGCCATCCCAGATTCGAGATTTCATAGTTCATACTCAAGCTGGCTCACCTTATGATTAACTGAGATAAACCCTAGTGTTGAGGAATCTATATTTACCCCTTTTGACTCCAACTCTTCAATCACTACCCCATCTTTATCTGGGATTTTACCCAAAGTGATAGTATTATTTTTGGCTCTTGTGGAATGCCCTGGGCCATGATGTCAAAATCTATGGTTCATGGTTTCGATCCAAATTCTGTATAATATGTAAACACACAAAGAATATAATACCAATAATTTTTTGAGATATTTATGAAAATGTAAATAACAACGAAAAATTCCACAAATTGCAGTAAAAGGAGAAATTTTATGAAAAACTCTAAATTTGCAATAAGTTTTGCAAAATAAAGAAAAAAAGTCTGAAATATTCATGGATTATTACTTGAAAGGATTCACAACTCTGGTAAAAATATATCGAAAAAATTCATTCTAGTTTACAATATATTGTGGAAACACAAAAAAAAAAAATTCCCTAATTTTTGCCTGGGTCGCAACTTTGATACAACTTGTAATGAAATTACTTCTATATCCGATTATGAGTAGAAATATAACACCAAATAACACAATATTTCTAATAAATTATCTCAATATGAAATTAAAATAACTTCACCAATTCGAGGGGGCAACCTCCAAACCATACAAGAATACTCAAATGGTCGAATGATCATAAACTACTACCTAAAATCCCCTATACATAATATTCCGATGTTATGTCCATCACCAAGGCCATCCTAATAAGCATGAGAAAGTATAATTGACATAATAAAATGATATGGTAATCCACAATTCGGCTACTTATATCTTAATACAAGTAATATGTAATGCCTGGCAGAACAACACTCTAAAAAAACGTTGAAACCGTAAACACTATCCCAAAAGTTGCAACTAATTTTTTTTGTTTAAGTTATAAGATTACAACGGTGTCAACCCCTAGGGTACATTAAATTAAATTTTACTAATATTCTCAACCTTATGATAGGGGAACCAGGTCTAGTTCAAAGGTTAAATATTTTTAATTTATCTCTAATTCAATTAATTAACATTTAACTAAGAACGTACCATAATTTACTTAGCTTGGTTAAATTATTTCTTCTGTTTAATCAATGATTAATCCAAACATGGTAAACCTTATACTTATTCATTTTATTTTATTATCCTACTAGCTTTAATATCTCCCATTTCATTAATTCACTAAAACATACTAGGAGCTATGAAAAAGACTTGCAAACTAACATTATTAAATGGTCCCATTCATTCATCTACACATACCCTTACATTTTATTTAAACATCTATAAAATATATTCCCTACCAAAAAAAAGTAGGGTTGATCCTCAACCCTTAGATTAAAGCAATCTTGGCCATTAGATCCTAGGGTCCTAAACTTACCCTAAAAAAATCCTTATAAATTCTTATTAAAACCTTTCCTTTATTCCATTCTTTTCATTTGGTCTATTTTCTCTTATTAAAAGTGTAGGTTGGAGAGTAGGAAACCATGGGAGCAAGAGAGGAAGAAATATGAAGGATTTTATAGAATATTAAGTTTAGATTTGTTTAGATTGTATATTTATCATTGTAGTTCTTTCATTCATGAATACAAGAAGGTTTCCTCTTCCAAACTGGTTTTTATTTCAACTATTTTTATTTGGGGTTCTCCATTTGGGTAAAAACCATTCCTCCATTAATATGAATAAGATTTGGCACTTTTAAATTTCCATTTTTAAGTTGTACTTGCTTGAACAATGGATTATAATCATCTTTTACTAGCTAGAAGTTTCTTATGCAATTCTACAAGCTTAAGATTTACTTAAATCTAGTTAAAACTTGCACAAGTGCGGAGCTGTGTTTTTTTGCCACAAGTGTTAGAACCACCACCCATAGCATGTTGGCAGTCCTGGGACCACTTCCCTACCTTGGTGACAAACCATGATCCGCCACCTTATGGAATGGCGGTTTCAAGATCACCGCCTTTCATGAGCATCGATTATGAGACCGCCGCTCTGCACAGGGTGGCAGTCCTGTTCCTTAGGAACATAACCATCAAATCTGAGTTTTTCCAAAAAAAAAAGTTGCTAAAATGTTCTAAGATTCATTCTGAGCTAAATTTTACATTCCTAAAGTCTCTATTTGTAAGATTTAACTCCATTTATTCATTCTTAATTAGAATCACTTATTTTGAAAGCATTTCTTGTTTAATAATAACTACAATATCATTTTCATTTTGTTCAACAAATTTTGCTTTCAATTCCAAAAGTAAAAAGATCTAAATCTACTTGTAGTATTGTTATTTTTCCTTACTACAAAATGTTAATATTTCAATTATAATAATATACTTCAAGTTTGTTGTCTCTTTCTATTTTCACTACAACTTCTTAGCTCAAACAACTTCTAAAAACTTAACTCTACATACAAGTTTACTAAAGCATGCATGTTTTTACATATTGCAACTTCTATATTTCTTCTTTCTTATTTACAATGATGCAATTTCCCAATACAAGTAAGATTTCCTTTTCCATTGACCTTGTATCATTTCTTTTAAAACAAAGAACCTCTTTTCACACAAACAATTTTCCACTAAAATTTTGCTTAAGCTTTCCATTTTGAATATTTTCTTTCCATGCTACAATTGAAGGAGAAGGTAAATTATACAATCTCTCCAATGAACTTTTCAAATAATGTTACAACTTACAAAGATACATCTCCTTTAAACAAAATACAATATTACACATCTTCCACCTTGAGTGGGAATAATAGGAAGGCATAATCACAAGGAAGGATTTCTTGAAGGAACCAATAAATCTCCAACTTTCACACCCCCAAAAAGAGAGATCCACCATTCTTCATTTGATCACAAAGAAAAGGAGGGGAGAGGAAACACTCTCCACCCAACCAAGAATTCCAATGATGAGAAGAATTCATCCTCCTCATTGACACCCGAGCCCCAACCACATTACAATGGAAAGGTGGATTCAAACCATGGAACCAAACAAGCCTCCACATGACAATCCAAGATTTCACAATCAATCCAAAGCAAATTCAACTCACACTATAACACAAGAAGGAAAAACACAAAATATACAAGGCTTCAAAATATGAAAATCCAAAGGAGTAAGAACCTATGGGGAGTTCACTTATGCCTCCCAATGGGAAATGAGTGCCCACCTTTAAAATCTCCAATAAACATCTCAAAAACCCATACACACTCTTATGCCTCCCTCAAGAACCTCTTATTCCTCCTACCATTCTCTTATGGCTCCCTACAATCTCTTATGGATCCCTCAACAAAATAACCAAGTAAGAAATGCAAGCAATTTCTTGTCCAAGGTGGGGTACTCAACCCAAACTCCCTCAAAACATGAAATAAACTCTATATTCCTCCCTACATGAAAAATCCCCATAGTCCCCTCCTACAGCACACTTAGGAAATCTACCCAAGCACCCAAAAAGCATTCCAAAACACTCAAAACAAGCACATATGCATACAAAATAAAAGAAAGCATTTAACAAGAGTTAAGCTCCTACCTTTCCATGGTAGAGCTTGATCCAAGAGTCAATAAACCAAGCTTCTTCAAGTACCAAACAAACTTCAAGAAGCTCCCACAAATCCAAAAACAAGCTCTCCAAAATCCTCTAACTCAAAAAATGCAAGAGCACCAAAATAATCAAGTAATCCCCAATCAAGAAAAAGAACTTGATTAAATAGAAAACAGAGAGAGGAGGGTGAGGTGGCTCCATGTAGGATGCCACATCACTCATCCTCAACTCCACCTCAAAAGTCAAACTTCAAAATCCAAAGAACCATTAATAAGTGCGTGAAGAAATGACATATTACTTGCACACACAATCCAAGCCCACACCTCCTAAAGACAAAATTAATTACAAGAAAGAAAGTGCACTCAAAATTTTACCTTTTTGTCTTCCCATAACACCTAATGGGGTCTAATTTTTATCCCCCAACCCATAGTTAGGGTTGGCATAGCAATTTAAGAGGTGTGGGACAAGTTTGACTTGTCCTACAAGCTTCCAAAATTGGCCTCTAAGGCCAAATTCGAATTTCCATGAAGGGGTAGAGTGTGACAACACTCAAGATCCCCAAGCACTCAACTTACAACACAAAATCCAAGAGAAATCTACTCTAATAAATGAATTCCTTTGGTCACATCTATAATTAGTTTAGGACAAGATTAAATTATCTCTAATTAAGACACTTCAACCCATTAATAATAAAGGTAAAATACATACCCCAAATTCTAAATAATTAAATACAATGAATTACATCACTAAAATCACATACTAACATCAATTAAAGGAAAACTAAATAAAAGACAAAACATAACCCCTTGGTCACAATTTCCCCCTAACCATAAATTCCAATACACACACAATTACATGTTGCCATGGTGACCCTTGTTGAATTCACCTAGAATTCCAATGTGGTTGGTCTCTAATCCCCCAGTAGTTTGTTGTGATATGTTTTCCTGCAAAACACACAATACCCCTCTGGCCTTATGGCAATATTAATGATGTCAAAGTAATAAAACACTTACATCTAACTATCAATTTCAAATGTCAAAAATCATAACTACTATTGTCTAAGACCAAGTAATTTAACAATTATTCCCATTTTCAACATTTCTAATTCTACTCGTACATTAGTTTGCAACTAAGATCAAAGACCAACTGGATCATCAGATTAAAGTAATACTTTCACTCGTTCACAAATTTCACCAATCTCCAATATCAATTAAATCACAAAAATAAATTTGAACATCATAATAAAAATCAATACGAAATATGATTCGAAATATCAACATATATTTATTTGACAACACATCATTTTCTTCCATACTAAATGTGTATCAAAAGTTAATTAGTTCAGGTGTACCATAATGTCTATCCTTTAATTCCCATAACACAATGTGTAAATGTCATTTGTCTATTAACATCTTGCTAGTAATAAAGCACAATAGTGTCTATGTGTCTATTCACAGAGATAAACCAATTACAACAAAACAATCTTGAAGAGTAATGCTATCACAATCAAAACTATGACAATGCAACCATTCTAGCCAATTGTTTTTATTCTTAAAATTCCATCAGGGTCCATAGTATGACATATAGTTAAAATAATAATGATCAAAACACAATGGAGTCATGATGCCCCACACATCTCATTAGTATGCTAATTAGAATAAAGTAGCAAGGTTTACAATTATAACAATTGGGAAATGATAATCATGTTTCATTTAGTGTTGAAGAGAAGTGGGCATTACATACCCCTCCTCTTAGATTCGACTTCCTCCCTAGAAGTCACGGAGAAAGAGTAGGCAAAATAATGCAGAAAATAAATAGAATCATATCCTTTGTGGAATTCCTTGTCTTCAACTAAGTGTGGGTCTACAGAACTCAAGTTTGGTTCAATGCAATTTACTAATAAGAAGGGGAGCTTGAAAATGGGTGAGTTTGTAAACATTCTTTTTGTAAGGTTGCAAACATATACTTCTATAGAGTAAATCTACGTGGTCAACCAAGTTCCAGCGTAAAGCATCAAAACATGAAATTGTCAAAGGAGTCTCAAAGATAACCACCAAGAAAAAGAATAACCGAGAGAATTTTGTGAACTCAAAATGACCATATAGGTCTCCCATGGATCCCACATACTGCAACAGTACAAGTTAAATCTTGCACTGAGGTTAAGTTACACTTTCAAAAAAATTTATTTAGACAACACTAGCACATAACAACCATGACTATCAATTTATACAAGAAAACATGTCTACTCAAAGGTCTCACAATTTAGATCACACAAGATGAGGTTTAACAAGGAAGGACACTTAAGTTAGCCAACACACTTATACCATCAAGAAAACTATTCATGGAAAGAACTTCTACTACCCATGAGGGTACAATAAAATTTTCATGGAAATATTAAGGAAAACATGACCTTAAGGTTTTAAATAACTTGATTTTACATTCAAGAATAAACACACAACACTAACCTATTTTATAAATGTAATACATTTAGAAAGAATTTTACACTAGGACTAACATATCAATCCAATAGGAACCACTCACTCTACACAACACAAAGAGATTTATTTATCTTAAACCCTACTCAAGTTTGGAAATAGCCATAAGAGAGCACATGTATAAGTCATAACATCAAAGATAACTCAAGGGAGCTACATAGTAGAAACAAGTAACGAGAGGGGGTCCAACTGAAGTCCTAGAAGAGCATCATACCAAAAGTGAATAAAAACCTTATAGAAAAAACTTGCACTTTCCTTCCCGACGGAAAAAAGGCAACAACCACAAGGTGACTTAAGAAAAATAAGAAAGAGGATTTCTCAAAGTTATCTCATATCCTTAACCTATGTTTCCTAAAAACAAATTTACAATGACCTATGTCACCAAGGACCAAATCAACACATAAGGAGGTTGTTTTCTTAAAAAACAAGAGATAAGACCCAATCCTAAATGCCACAACTCACACTCATCGAGAAACGAGGCAAACAAGGTTACGACGAACCAAACTCCTACAAGGGAAAGGCACATACATCCATGAACAAGGGAGTACTATGAAATTAGAACACATCACTATCAAAAAGGTGTTTTCACAATTTCGGGGTAGGTAACAGAACTAAAGGTTCAACTATACATTGCACTTAATACATAAATCTTAGTTATTTTATAAATTGACTTATTAAGTCCAAAGTTATAGTTTTGCCTTGTTAAACACAATCCTTACAAGTTTTCTTAATCAAAACATTCCTTTTATTATGACATCACAAGTTGTGTTATAAGGATCACCACTAAGGTGGCATGATCTCTCGCCATTTTGAATAGGTGGAAACAACATTTATTTTACTTCTAAGGAAAGGTAAAATGAACAAATTTTCCTTTCTGTTTTCTTTCCACATAGTTTGATTTCTTTTATTAATCTACCAAGATTATATCAAGAAAACATTTCCTTTTTTCCTAATGTTCTATTTTATTTATTTAGTATTGTCTATAAAATCTAGGTTCCTCAATTAGGGTCTCGCTATGATCAATTAATCATTTTACCAAATAGATTTTAATGAGAAGGAAGAGGTAACCAAATCACATTATTACTTTCATGGGAGAGAGAGATGAATCAACACATCACATTTTTAATTATATAGGAACAAGAGGAATTCAACATAGCAAACACATCATTAATTTCGTAAGAACTAGGAATCTATCATTCGACATGTACCACACCAATATTTCAAGGGTTTGTCAAATAATTACAAGCATCATTAAAAATTTCTAGTGGGTCTCTACAAATTTCAAATGAAGTTACAATGAAGACTCATTAAAGAGGCATATTTACTTTTACAAATTTTAGAGGTTTAACAATGTTTGTTGTTTAGGTTCAAACATTTTACTTACATAATAAGAAAAGGAAAAATTTTCAAATCAACACCCATATTTCCACAAGATACTACCAGCCAAGCAAAAATATGAATATGATAAAATTTATACTCCAAGGACACCACATTCCATTAGAAAACATCAAATACAAGAGAACAATCAATTAATCTATCCAAACATGGACTCTACTACCAAGAGTTATAGTTTTAAAAGAACGAGCACCAAATAAGCACCACTGAGATTAAAATATTAAGATCTACCAAACTAACATCTCCAAGAACAAATTTTCAGAGACCCAACAACATTCATAAGTGTCTCCACGTAATCCAAATATTAATAGGTCATAAAGGTTATATTCATAACAATATAAAGGGTTAAGACAAGGGTAACCTTATTCATAGGTCAGATGAGATCAAGAAATAGGCACACTTAATTAAACACACTTCCCGAATGGGATTAAATCTAACCATAGTTACCAAGATACATACAATCCACAAGTCAGTACTTTCCATAAAGAAACAAGGAAACCATGAAAAAACTTAGCATGCTATCATGGAACATCACTACCAAACAAGCACTTATCTCACACAATATATAGTCAACCAAGAGTCAATCCGAACTCACACAAACCATAAGCTCATAACTAAACACATCTACTCTGACGAGGAGGAAATATCTTACCAGGTTGTAAGAGAATCACCACCACAGCTATCAAACTACCAACAAGACTACACTACACAAAAAAATATCTCACTCTAGAAGACTGAGTAACGAAAGAGTCACTCCAAGATCATAGGCACACTCAGAGTTCCATCTTTCCAAAACCAAGACATAACTTAAATCACCTAAGAAGATGTTCAAGGCACCTAGGGTGTACCCCCATATGTCAGAATGTCACAAAACCAACAACGTAGAACTAGCTCAACAACATGCAAGAAAGAATCACGTACCATTTAGCTAAGTATCAAACAGATAAATGAGCTTCGAGTCACCAGTCAAAGTAAAATCCAAGAAATATTGGCAATCAAGGAAAGTGGCTAAGTAGCCACATTGCAAAGTATGACAAATTCTCGAAAAAAATATAAATAACTAAAGGAGTCTTAGAGCTTCTCAATCCAATCATAAAATAAGGTGTTTCTCCTTGATAAAATAACACAAATTTACGAATATAAAAATACATAAGTATCCACATCACAATCACTTTACAGCGCTACATGGCCTCTAATATGGGTACTATACCTCAAGCTCAGTTATAAGAATGCATACGCAAGGCTGGATCGAAAAGCGACACCGAGACCTAATATTCATTTACTCATATAGGGATTAAGTCGCCAAAGTGGAAACCAAAACTAACTTGTCCAACCACTTGAAGGAAAGAGGGGAACTTTAGATGACTAAACGTCTTCTATTTTACTCTTTCTGACCCTAGCACACAACCACACAACTGCCAAACCACAAGACTCACACCATACAATTTATCATCCCAACAAGGAAGATTCCAAAAGTTTTTATCACATCATATGACTAAAGCAAAAGTGACTACTCATTAAACAACATCTTTCAAAGGAAAACAAGTTCTTTTTACATCATAAATTTCATAAGAATATCCATTTAATTTTAACATTTTTAGTTATCCAGGTTTGACAAAACACCATCAGGCGAGTTCAATAATTTGAACAACCGTATTATTTTATTATTATTTTAATCACGGAGGTTCAAGTCTTGCTAACTAGTTTCTATTTCCAAATGTCAGATTAGGGTCCAAGCACTGAACCCATGGCTCTGATACCAAGTGTAACGCCTATAAAAACAATGTTCTAGGAACACACTGAAACCTCTAACCACTTATTGCGAAAGTTGCGACTAAGTTTTTTTTGTGTAAGTTATAAGCTTCAGAGGTTGTCAACCCCTAGGGTACATTAAATCCACTTACACCAATATCCTCAACCTTATGATAGGGGAACCAAGTCTAGTTTAAAGGTTAAGTATTTTTAATTTATCTCTAATTCAATTAATTAACATTCAACTAGGAAGGTACCATAATTTACTTTTCTTGGTTAAATTCTTTCTTCTCTTTAATCAATGATTAATCCCAACATAGTGAACCTTATACTTAGTCATTTTGTTTCATTATCCTACTAGCTTTCAATATCCCACATTTCATTAATTCACTAAAACAATACTAGGAGCTAAGAAAAGACTTGCACACTAAGGTAATTAAATGGCCCCATTCATTCATCTACACATACCCTTACATTTTATTTAAACATCTATAAAATATATTCCCTACCAAAAAAATGTAGGGTTGATCCTCAACCCTTAGATGAAACCAATCTTGGCCATTAGATCCTAGGGTCCCAAACTAACCCTAAAAAAATCCTTAGTGAATTCTTATTAAAACCTTTCCTTTATTAGAACTCTTCTCATTTGGTCTATTTTCTCTTGTTAAAAATGCAGGTTGGAGAGGAGGAAGCCATGGGAGCAAGAGAGGAAGAACTATGGAGGATTTTCTTCAAGATCAAGTTTAGATTTGTTTAGATTGTAGAGTAATCTATTTAATTCAATGATAGAAGGAGGTTTTCCTTTCCAAACTGGTTTTATTTCAAGCCATTGTATTTGGGGTTCTCCATTTGCGGAAAAACCCTTCATCCATTAATATAAATAAGATATAGAACTTTTAGTTTTCCATTTTGAAGTTTTACTTGCTTGAAAAATGGTTTATAACCATATTTTACTTGCTGGAAGTTTCTTAGGCAATTTTACAAGCTTAAAATTTAATTAAATCAAGTTAAAACTTACACAAGAACAAAATTATGTTTTTTTGCCACAAGTGACAGAACCGCCGCCAGAGCAGGCTGGCGGTCCTGGGACCACCCACCCTACCTGGGTGAAAAAAACCATGAACCATCACCTTAGCAAAGTGGAGCAGTGGTTCTGAGACCGCCACCTTGCCTAAGTGGAGGTTACGAGACTGCCGCTCTACACAGGGTGACGGTCCTGTTCCTTAGGAACAGAACCATCAAACCTAATTTTTTCCAAAAAACAAAATTACTAAAATGTTCTAAAAATTCATTCTGAGCTAAATTTTATATGCCTTAAGTTTCCATTTGTAATATTTAGCTTCATTTATTCATTCTTAGTTAAAATTACTCATTTTGAAAGCATTTTCTTATTTCAATAATAATAACAACTACAATATCATTTTCATTTTGTTCAACAAATTTCTATTCAATTCCATAAGTAAAAAGATCTAAATCTACTTCTAGTATTGTTATTTTTCCTTACTACAAAATGCAACATTCCAACATAATAATATACAACATTTGTTGTCTCTTTCATTTTCACTACAACTTCTATTTTCAAAATACTACTAACTTCTTAGCTCTAAATACAATTTTACTAAGCATGCATGTTGTTTACATATTACAACTTCTATATTTCTTCTTTCTTATTTACAATGATACAATTTCACAATACAAGTAAGATTTCCTTTTCCATTGAGCATGTCTCACTTCTTTTAAAAATCAAGAACTTATTTTTCACACAAACAATTTTCCACTAAACCTTTACTCAATATTTCCATTTTGAATCTTTTATTTCCATGCTACAATTGAAAGAGAAGATAAATTATACAACTCTTGTAAAGAAATTTTCAAATAATGTTATAACTTATAAAGATACATTTACTTTAAACAAAATACAATATTACAATCTTCCACCTTGAGTGGGAATAATAGGAAGGCATTATCACAAGGAAGGATTTCTTGAAGGCACCAAAAAAGATCCAAACTTTCACACCACCAACAAGAGACCTCGACCATGATTCATTTGATCACAATAAAAAGGGGGAGAGGCAACACTCTCCACCCAACCAAGAATTCCAATGAGGAGGAGAAGCCATCCTCCTCATTGGCCCCCAAGCCCCAACCACATTACAATGGAAAATGGATTCAACCATGGAACCAAAAAAGCTTCCACATCACAATCCTATATTTCACAATCAATCCAAAGCACATTCAACTCACACTACAACACAAGAAGGAAAAATTAACAAAAATATACAAGGCTTCAAATATGAAAAGCCAAAGGAGCAAGAACCTATGGGGAGGTCACTTATGCCTCCCAATGGGAAATGAGGGCCCACCTTAAAAACCTCCAATAAAATCTCAAAACCCCTACAAACATATCTTATACCTCCCTCAAGAACCTCTTATGCCTCCCCCATTCTCTTATTCCTCCCTACAATCTCTTATGGCTCCCTCAACAAAATAACCAAGTAAGAAATGCAAGCAATTTCTTGTCCAAGGTGGGGCACTCAACCCAAACTCCCTCCAAAACATGAAATAAACTCTTATGCCTCCCTACATGAAAATATCCCCATAGTTCCCCTCCTACACCACACTTAGGAAATCCACCCAAGCACCCAACAAGCATTCTAAAACACTCAAAACAAGCACATATGCATACAAAATAAAAGAAAGCATTAACAAGAGTTAAGCTCCTACCTTTCCATGGTAGAGCTTGATCCAAGAGTCATATCACCAAGCTTCTTCAAGCCCAAACAAACACCAAGAAGCTCCAAAATCACCAACAAGCTCCAAAAGAACCAAAGCACTCTCAAAATCCTCTAACTCCCAAAAATGCAAGAGCACAAAATAATGAAGTAACCCCCAATCAAGCAAAAGAACTTGATTAAATAGAAAAGGGAGAGAGGAGGGTGAGGTGGCTCCATATGTAGGATGCCACATCACTCATCCTCAACTCCACCTCACAAGTCAAACTTCAAAACTCCAAAGTACCATTAATAAGTGGGTGAAGAAATGACAATTACTTGCACACACAAACCAAGCCCACACCTCCTAAGGACAAAATTAATTACAAGAAAGAAAGTGCAATCAACATTTTACCTTTTTGTCTTCCCAAAACACCTAATGGGGTCTAATTTTTGACCCCCCAACCCATAGGTAGGGTTGGCATAGCAATTTAAGAGGTGTGGGACAAGTTTGAATTGTCCCACAAGCTTCCAAAATTGGCCTCTAAGGCAAAATTCGAATTTCCATGAAGGGGTAGAGTGTACAACACTCAAGATCCCAAGCACTCAACTTACAACACAAAATCTCAAGAGAAATCTACTCTAATAAATGAATTTACTTTTGGTCACATCTATAATTAGTTTAGGACAAGATTAAATTAGCTTTAATTAAGACACTTAAACCCATTAATAATAAAGGGTAAAATACATACCCCAAATTCCAAATAATTAAATACAATGAATTACATCACTAAAATCACATACTAACATCAATTAAAGGAAAAATAAATAAAAGACAAAAACATAACCCCTTGGTCACAATTCCCCCCTAACAATAATTCAAACACACACACAAATACATGTTGCCATGGTGACCCTTGTTGAATTCACCTAGAATTCCAATGTGGTTGGTCTCCAATCCCCCCTAGTAGTTTGTCGTGATATGTTTTCCTGCAAAACACACAATACCCCTTGGCCTCATGGCCATATTAACGATGTAAAATTAATAAAACACTTACATCTAACTATCAATTTCAAACATCAAAAATCATCAACTACTATTGCTAAGACCAAGTAATTTAACAATTATTCCCATATTCAACATTTCGATTCTACTTATACATCAATTTGCAACTAAGATCAAAGACCAACTAGATCATCAGATTAAAGTAATACTTTCACTCGTTCAAAATTTCGCCAATCTCCAATATCAATTAAATCACAAAAATAAATTTGAGCATCATAATAGAAATAAATACAAAGATTGATTCAAAATATAAACATATATTTATCTGGCAACACATCATTTCCTTCCATACAGAATGTCTATCAAAAGTTAATTAGTTCAGTTAGAATAATGTCTATCCTTAAAAATTCCCATAACCCAATGTGTAAATGTCATTTGTCTATTAACATCTACCGGTAATAAAGCACAATAGTGTCTATGTGTCTATCACAGAGATAAACCAAATACAATAAAACAATATTAAAGACTAATGCTATCACAATCAAATTACGTCAATACAACCATTCTAGGCTATTGTTTTATTCTTAAAAGTCCATCAGGGTCCATAGTACGACATATAGTTAAAATAATAATAACAAAACAAAATGGAGTCATGATTCCCCGCACATCTCATTAGTATCCTAATTGAATAAATCAGAAAGGTTTATGATTATAACAATTCAGAAAAGATAATCATGTTTCATTTAGTGTTGAAGAGAAGTGGGCATTACATAATAGGTTAACAACGTAGCACCACATATTTCATTGATATTTCTAGTGCACATTATCAAACTATTTATCAATGATGCAATATTATTCTATGGTTCAATCATAACTACTAATGGGTCTTTTATAAATGAACCCAATCTCATATTCATACACATTCACTCAGGGGACATGCTGCTCCTATCATTCACTTTGTATTCCATTCCATTCACACTCACATCATATTGCATATCTTGGTTGCATATTTTTTTTCATTTATTATACTAGTTACATCTACAATTTATTTCCATGCTACAAGAATATTGCGTATGTCATTATATTTCTATATATACACATGCACGTTCACTTTATCTCTAGTAGTAAATGCATACTTTCTATATACTTTTACACGTAGCATAGATGTTTAGCACCACACCTCTTACTGGTGTTACATTGTCTCCTAGGGGGGATCTACTTTCATACACATTACAGGTGTTAGTGTTTAATTTTTTACTACTTAATATTCGTCATGGTACATTACGATATATCGGACCATGCATGCTTTGACATAATTTGTTATTTTTAACATGGTAACAGGTGTTTCATGTGTAGAATTTTACTTTGCAAGAACTATTTTCTACCATGGTTGTCTGATACTTTGTTTGCTACTATTTATTTATTGTTTTCCATTGTTTGCAGGATTTTCTTTTTGTCTTGTGTGCATTCTGAATGATTTTGGCCATTTCATCCCTGATTTTCTTGTAACATTGTGAGTCATGCCCATTTGAATCACTTTTTTCATGGTCTACATTATCTTCTTTCTTAACATAGATTACACTTTTTCTATTTGCATATTAGTATTGATAGCACTAAAACATATTTCTAGATACTTTTCTTGCATGTGCCCTTGTTTCCACCATGCACATTACCTCCCCCTATAGGGAATCAGTTTCACATCAACATCTAGTCCTCTCCTTTGGGTTGCATCCTCCTAGTAATGTTACATGCACTCAAAGCGAGGGGGCATACAATGGGTGAATCAGTCATGCCATATAACAACACAGTTTTATAGTACAACACAATTTAGTACAAGAATAACTTAGACTACAATTATAGAAATGGATAAGAATCTTAATTGGGTCCTTAGCACAACATGAATGCTAACACTCAACTACAGACACTAGTGCCTAGGAAATCCTAACCTTTCCTAGGCACCTATGAATAGGTCTACTTACATTTACTTTCTCATATTGACATATTTTTCAGCAGTTTACATAGCGGTTTACATAGAACAAGCATAATCCTCCAACAATTAGCATGCATGTTATCTCCTTTTTCTATTTACACTAGATCGAACTAGATCGAATATGAACAAAGAAGGATCAAACCATTTGTGATGGTGTATAAACTATAGGAAGTAGTTAGGGTTGGAGAATAACACTAAACCTTTCTCCCCAGCACTTCTTCTGTCGTGGCATGAGATCACCGAAAAAAATCATTCTTGGTGCAAGATCACCATAAAAACTCATTCTTATACAACATTTCAAGACACATTCTATCCTTCTTAATCATCACATATCAAGTGCACTTGTTATTTTTCACATTTTTAGATAATTCTACATACTTGGATCAAAAAAATTCATATACATGACTTGGACTACTATTTTTCTCTTCTTTTTTTTAGCTCCAGCCTTACAAGAAGTACTAGTCTCAAACACAAAATAAGTTTGACAATGAAAACATGTACAACATGGTACACACATTACATTTTCACCGCTAGGGTCACTTTCTCTTTCCTACTTTAGCTTCCATGATTTATTTTTATCACTCCCAATTTTTCTTATCTTCTCAACACACTTTTGCGATCAAGTTACATGGTTATCAGGTACACATCTCTTATCTGCTTTATGTTATCGAGTATTCACTCAACAAAATAAACTGGGGGAAAATTTAGAAGCTAAATCACACACATCGGGTACATTTATAGGTCCTAGCCACATACTACTATTCATGTGAAGAATAAGAAAGAAAAGTAACAATTGATGGTTATTTATGGATTTTTTTGTGTTTCATGTATTCTTTTAGATCTCTTACACCATACAGCCAAGTCGATACTTTAATAATTTATCTTTTATGACTCTAGACACTATCGCTCAGTCAGGATGCCAACATCCAGAATCTCTCATGCCCTCTAGGTGCCCTCAACATCTCTTTAATGTACTCACTCCTTTTGGACATATTTTATATTTCAGGGATTTTACTTTTTATGGGTCGGCCTTCAAGTTGTTAATTATGAAATTAAACAAAGGGAATCATATAAATATAAAGATATTGTTGATGTAAAATCACAACACCCCCCAAATGGCCTCAGGTCTAATTGGGGTGTTTGGTGTGACCGTAAAACATAGGACCATCTCTCAAGTTGTGGGACTTGTGGAATTGAAATGACCCTCTAGAGAAAGTTAGCTTCTTCTTCCTAAGCTGCCTACCGCAAGCTACTATAGTGCAAGAAAACTATCTAATCCTAATCTAACCTTCCAAGGAGATGGGGAGAGAGAGAAATACATAAAAACAGATCCCACACTAAGTGGTGGTACACAAGAAAGGAAGTGGCTAGTCACAAATCCAACTACTTGAAATGGAGAAAGGTGAGAAATGCAGAGGATGGATAGATGCATCACAGACCAAGGATAAATGTTACACAGAACACCACTTAAACTGATTAAACATAGCTCTCAAAACCTGTAATAGACATCAGAAGTATGCACAGTACACCCAACAATGATGAGAGGCATGAAGAGACAATAAACTAAGTGAAGGATGGATAAAATGAATCAAAAAATAGATTTTATTGCTCCATAAGTTCACACAGTGTATCATGAGTGGGAAAGAGGCAATAAATTTCCATTATAGATCTAAGAGAGGTGGCTTAGACTCCACATTCTACCCTAAGGAACAAAGAGAGAGGGGGTGGAGAGAAAAGATGACCAACCATTAGAAATAAGTCCCTTGTTTACAATATATAGAAGAATGAGAGAATGAGAGAGGGAATAATTTGAATCCTACGTCAACCAGCCTAGCAAGATCATTGAATTCCACCTACAACAATCATGGGCTTTACTGAAAGACCCATGCCTCCATGTGTTGTTCCTTGCTGGGAAAGAAGGAGGCCCATTCTTCATCATGGTGGAAGGTGCGAGACTTTATAGCCTCAAAATGGCATAATTAAACATAATGGTGGTGGGTGAGAAGCTGGTGCCAAGATCTTTCCAAAACGTCCTCTCCCACTCAATTCTGAGCTTCCAGTCGAAAGATATGGCCGTCTGAAGGTGCTTTGGGTTTGGGGTTTATTCGCGTAAGGTCCACGTTATAGCCCCGCATGTCCTAACGTTTTTCATCCTCCTTTCACTCTTGAAGTTACGCTGAGAAGACATGTGGCACCTTCTGCGGGCCTTCATTGTTTCCTTTGTGTTCTACATGAGTCCCTCCCATTGGTAGAGATGATATGCCTGACCCAAGACATGTGGAGGATTTGTGCTCATTTGGAAACTGCCACCATATTTTACCTTTGAAGTTGTATGAATGAGGCATGTGGCAAGCTAGCACATGTTTGGGGACCGCCTTTGGATTTTAACTTTGAAGATGTATCAAGATGATGCGTGGAGGTTTGCTTCGGCCTATCCCAAGCTTGGAATTTTCAATGGATAACCTTACCTTTCCAGACTCTAACCATGTGGTGGGTTGGCACTCATTTGGGACCGCCCCTTATGTCATGTATTTAAATTTGTGCCAAAGAGACATGTGGGGGCTTCCATCATTCCTTTTATACTTAACTAATTTGGGTCTGATTCAATTTTCAAGCTCTGACCACATGGTGGATTGGCACTAGTTCAGGGTCCTTCTTTAGGCTGTGCCTTTTGAAGTTATGCCGATGAGACAAATGGAGGATTTCACCGCTCTAAGAATTTTCAACTACTAAATCTATCTCCTTTTCAAAAATTTGACATGTGGAAGATTCATGCTCATTTAGGAACTGTCCCTTGGGTTTTCTCACTTATGAAGTTATGCCGATGAGGAACATGGAGGCTTCCGTTGACCCTCCTATACTTAGTCAATTAAATGGCTAGATTTACCCCCTTTTTTTACTCTGACCACGTGGCGAGGTTACGCATGTTTGGAGATTTCCCCTTATGTCTCACTTCTAAAGTTACACCATTAAGGCACATGCCTCCTTCTGAGGGTATGTGACTTTTACACTAATAACGAGACCCTTTCTTCACCCTGGACATGTGGAGGGTTGGTGCATGTTTGGGGCTACCCCTTAGGATTGACCTTTGGAATGGTGCCATTGAGGAACTTGGCACTTGTTAGTGATGAATCATAACACCCCAAAGGTCCTGAGTCTGAAATAGGGAATTTGGGTGATTGCACAACATTGGACCATCTCTCAAGCTATGGGACTTGTAGATTTGAGATGGAATTCTAGAGAAGGTTGGTTCCTTCTTCTTAATCATCATGTCAAAAGCTACTCCAGTGTAGGAAAAACCTAATCCATCCTAATCTAACCATTCCAAGGAGATAGGGAGAGATATAAAGGGTGAAAGAGATCTTACACTAAGCGGTGATACACCAAGAAAGAAAGTGGTTGATCACAGATCCAAACTTCTAGAAGTGGAGAGAGGTGGGAAGAGGAGGGGAAGACAAGGTGAACCACAGACTAGAGATGAATTTCACATGAAACACCACTTCAAAATCCATCAAACACAGCTCCTAGAACCTATGATAAACATCAAAGTATGCACAATATACCCTATAATGATGAAAGGAAAGAAGAGAAAAACAAAGTAAGGATGGAAAAATGCATCACGAAACAAATTTTATTGCTCCAAAAGTTGCACGGTACATCATCAGTGGGAAAGGGGCAAGGGGCAAGGAAATTCCATTACAGAGCTATGAGGAGAGGTTTAGACTATGCATTCTACACTTAGGGAGAAAGAGAGAGGAGGGAAGGAGAGAAACAATGACCAACCTTTCTGAAAATGGCCCTCCTTTACAATATATAGGAAGAATAAGAGAGAAAGGAGGGAAGAATTCGAATCTTGATTTAACCACCCTATGATATGTATTGAATTCCACCTACTCCAAGCACTAAAGAAAACATTAAAATCCACCTATAATAGTGATGTGCTTTACTGCAAGATCCATGCCTCCATCCTTGTCCCTTACTAGACAAGAAAGAGGACCATTATTCATCATATCAGTAGGTGGGAGACTTGACAGCCTTGAAACTGGTGGGCCGAAAACATTAATGGAGGCATATGAGAAGTCGGCACTGAGATCTTTCCAAAAAATCCTCTCCCACTAAAATATATGTTTCGAGTCAAAAGATATGGCTATTTGAAGATCAGTGTCATGGGTGCACAATATTTAAAAGATTCTATCCATTAAGGATCCATGTGGCATCCCCCTGCATCTTGAAGATTCACCTCCTTCCTTTCTCTTTTGAAATTGCGCTAGACCGACATGTGGCGGCTCTTGCGAGCTCCCTTGTTTTCCTGTGTATTCTTCCTAAGTCTCTTCTGTTTGTGGAGATGTTGTGCCTGACTCAAGACATGTGGAGGCTTCACGCTTGTTTAGAAATTGCCCCCATATTCTTTTTTTGAATTTGTGCGGATGAGACACATGGCAGCCTCTCCAGGATTTTGTAATTTTCAACGGTCGACATTACCTTTTCAGACTCTAACCACGCGGTCGTTTGGGGATTACATTTTGGGCCACACCTTTGAAATTGTGCCGATGAGACACGTGGCACCTTTTACAGCTTTGTTGTTACTTCTTTGTGTTTTGGCTAAGTCCCTTTTGCTAGGTGAGGCCATAAGTCTTACCCTGGACGCATGGAGGCTCAGCGCACATTTGGGAACCCACTCTAAATTTTACTTTTGAAGTTATGTCGTGCTGAAACATGGCTAATTCCGCTAGCTTGCCTCTATTTGGAATTTTCAATGGGTGCTTCTACCTTTTCTGGCTTGGGACACATGGAGGGCCAGCGCTTGTGTGAGTCTCTGCTTTGGGTCATGCCTTTGAAATTGCACTAATGTGACACATGGTGCCATCCACTGGCTCTCTATACTTAGCCGATTTAGGCCTCTATCCATTTGACTTCTTTTGGACCTAAGACATGTTTCTGCACACATTTGGGAACCCACTCTTTGGACCCATCCTTGGTGTTGCACCGATGAGACATGTGGAGGCTTCCCCTGACACCCTTATACTTACTCATTTAAACAGTCAGCTTTATTCCCTTTTTAGACCTAGGACACATGGAATCCTTGTGCTCATTTGGAAACCCACTCCAAACTTTACCTTTTAAGTTACACTGAGTCAGCACGTGGCTACTTCCATTGGTCTTTAAATACTTAGTTGATTTAGGCTTGCTCTGTCCCCTTTTTTTACTCTGACCATGTGGTGAGCCTATGCTTGTTTGGGGAAATACCCTTGAAGTTGATCTTTAAGTTACATCGAGTCGACACGTGGCACCTTCCGATGGCTCTACCCCATTTTTAATTTTTAACTGTAGACTATGTCCCTTTTCAGACCTAGGACACATGGAAGCTTATGGCTTGTTTGGGGGACCACCTTGAGATTTTATCTTTGAAAATGTGCCAATGAGGTAATTGGCACCTTCCATGGGTTTGTGACTTTTCAACGGCCGATGAGACCCTATGGGCTCGTGGGCCCATACTTGAAAATTGCGTCATTTTGTGAAAAGTGAAAAACTTTCAAATTCTCCCATGAACCACGTGAAGCCGTCCGCTGGCTCTCTATACTCATCCGATTCAGGCCTTGATCCATTTGACTTCTGTTGGACCCAAGACACATGGAGAGTTTGTACACATTTGGGAACCCGTACTTTAGACCCATCCTTGGTGTTGTGCCGATGAGACACGTGGAGGCTTCCACCGATACCCTTATACTTAGTCATTTTAAACAGTCAGCTCTATCCCCTTTTTAGACATAGGACATGTGGAATCATCACGCTCATTTGGAAACCCACTCCAAATTTTATGTTTGAATTTATGTTGAGTCGGCACGGGGCTACTTCCACCAGTCTTTAAATACTTAGTCGATTTAGGTCCACTCTGTCCCCTTTTTTGACTCTAACCACGTGGCGAGCGTACGATTGTTTGGGGAACCACATTTTGAGTTGATCTTTAAGTTACACCGATTCAATACATGGCACCTTCCATTAGCTCTACCCCATTTTTAGTTTTCAACTATCAACTCTATCCCCTTTCAGACTTGGGACACATGGAAGCTTGGGGCTTCTTTAGGGGACCGCCTCCGAATTTGATCTTTTAAGTTGCACCGATGAGGCACGTGGCACCTTCCATGGGTCTGTGACTTTTCAATGGCTGATGAGAACCCATGGGCTCATGGGCCCATACTTGAAAACTGTGCCATTTTTTGAAAAGTGAAAAAGTTTCAAAGTCCCCCATAGACCCATCGGCCCTCATTTTCCACTTGGGAAAAGAGAGATCTCCGTGCCCGCCGACCTGCATTTTCAACTTGTTCCTTTTGTGAAATGTGTTTAAAATTAAAAAATGTCTCCTATCAGCCCATTGTTCCACAATTTCCATTGGCAAAAAATCTTCCCTAGGCCTGTCAGCTCACTTTTGGTAAAAAATCCTTCCAAGGCCCACTAGTCCGTAACTTGCGAAATATGAAGAGTTAGTAGTACTTCTTTATATCTCTAGAATGGGGAAGAAATTTCCTCTATGATGGAAATGATTTAAAGGGACCTTAAGTGCTTAACATATGCAAAAAAAATTGAGTTGAATCACAAAGGGAGAAAATGGTGTTAGTTGACGCAAAATAAGTGTGAGCTTATTTCGTTAACAATTTGGTGACTCATGGGGATCACATGCTTGCTAGGTGAAATGTTTAATGGAATTGAAGCATACATTTTGCATGGATTATACTTTGTAAACATGAATTTGATCTGAACTTTGGAAATTTGATCCCTAAGCCACTTGGAACTGCTAGAACTAGAGCTGGCCTTACCAAATGCTACTTCTAATGTATTGTGCATGAGAAACAAGACATCACAACAAACTATGTACAAAACTGGAAATCATACATGCTCCAAGTGGAATATGTAGAGTGTTTAAAAGAACTTGTTATGCTGAAAACAAATCTACACCAGCCTATTCTAACCAGAGAGAAAGGGGACTCAAAAAATTCCTACAACTGTTAGGGAGAAGTAGCTTCCCTTCCTCGAGAGGGGCAGCCATGAAAATGATTTGACACTAAATATGGTTTCTTGTATGAGTGAAAAAATGACAAGATTTTTATCCTCCACCCATATCATGAAGGTATCAACATCAACCAAAAAAACCTTCTCAAGTTGATTGGCATTAGACTCCTGGAGGTGTTGAAGGTGACCATTGGTGTTTTGAATCTCATCCTTATGCCCTGAAGTGGGCATGACTGGTTTTGGATTCTCCCTTTGCTCTAATGAAGCCAAGTACCTTACTGGGCACGGTCTAATATGATGTATGTGCCCATTACTCTTAGCTTCAACTCAAATAATGGAGTCTTCCTACTAACCTTCTAGGATGGACGGTGTGAGAGACATGATTACATCCTCTTGCTCTTTTCCTTCCTCCTCCTGAGAAGAACGTGGGAGATTCATGTCTTCCAACCTTAGTTCCAGAGATTTGTTATGAATTGTAGGCTATTGTACTTTAATTCTCTCCTTTATGGGAGTAGGCTCATGTGCTTGGAAGGTGGATGATGGAGAAGCAAATGATGTGATCTCCTAGAAATCCTTTCCATCAGAGAAATATTCTAAGTCTGATAGACAACCTGCCTCCTCATTGTCCTGATGCATGTGATTTAACTCCTCCATGGTGTCCTCCTAATCTGCAACTTTCTCACCATGGCTCCCCTCTGGTTCAAACATTAATTTTTAAAGCTCAAACTCCTCTTCAACATTAGAGCTTAAAGGGGATGAAGTGGGAGGAAGAACTGAAGGTTCTTATTTGGCATGCTTTTCTCTTAGATCCTTTGAAGTTGTATGGTCCTCCTCCATCATGGGTTCATCAATCAAATAAGGTCCTTGAAATGAAATAAAAAAATATTCAATGATGCTTTCTTCATTAAGTGGCATCAACTTTAATTTGATCTCTCCCAATGACTCCTCTTCAATGGGACTTGGAGCTGGTCGTTCTTCCTCTTTAACTGATTTTGCATCTTGGATTAGATCATAATCCTCTTCATACAAAGTGCCATTATGGAAAATTCATTTAGAGTAAAAAAATTTATGATCTTCTTCCTCTTCTTTTTGTTCTTCTTTTGCTGCAAACTCAGTCTTATCCACCACTGGTTCTTCAACCTTGACCTCCTCTGTTGGCTTTACCATCAAGGGGATCTTTGGAAACCCAAATCTGACAGCCCAACTCTTCATATTTTCTATTATTTCTTCTCTGTTGATTTCCTCTTATTGCTGTTCTCCTTGAATGGTCTTTTGAGTATCTTCCGAACATGGAATTGGGAAAGCAAGAGGAGTTGCATGTTGGGGTTCAACTAGCTTTGCAACTGTTTGTGGTGGAGAGGGGAGTGGAACTTCTTATTTTTTTGGAGGGGATGACTGTTTGGAAGGGAAAAGGGGAGAAGAATTGGGATGAGATCGAAGATTAGGAGATGGAGAAGGGAAATCAATACTTGGGATAGCAAGTGAAGGGATTGACTCTTGGCACGGTTGAAATGATAAAGCTTGAGGAAGAGAAAATGAAGGACAAGGAGCTGGTGACTGACTTACCCATTGAAAAGGATTTCCCACACTTTTCTCATATGATTCAATATCCTCAATCCACTATGCATGTTGAGGCATCATTTTTACCATGAAGTTAATCATCTCTTGTGGGTTGTAATGTCTTGGAAAAGGGCCTCCCCATGGATAAGGTTCCTTGCAACCAATCCTGAATGCCTTCATATCTGTTGTAGTCCTAGAATGCAACGTGCTAGCCTCCATTCTTTGGATTTTATCCAACAAACCAGAATTTTCCATGTATATGTCACCATTATATGCATCCCCTTGTTCTTGATAAGTTCCATAGCAAAACTAGCTTTGACACTACTCATATGGGTAAGCATAATGGTTCTGAATTTGATCATAATATTGATCTAGAGGAGTTGGGAAATACATTGGAGGTGGATTAAATTGCTACTACAAGTGCAAATTCCAAGATGGAAATGAATTCATGATTGCATAACTTCATGAATGGTAGAATATGAAAGATGTGGAAAGAAAGATGAATGAAGATGGGTGGAAATAGATGGAAATGGTCTGTAACTCAGGGAAAGGGTCGTTGACCAGATGGAGTCACTAGATGTGTTTCCATGTGTCTCAAAAGGTCTAATCTTAACATGAACACACCAACCTGCTAATAGAAAGTGCTAAGGTGCTTCATACCTATCCTACCAGGCGTGCCAAAACTATTGTGTGGTCGCACGATGGCTTAAGATTTGCTATTGATAATGAGACACCTTGGAAAGATGAGAGATCTAACCTCAATGTCTAACCAGGTGTGTGAAAAATATTAGTGTAGAATCACAACACCCCCAAATATCTTGAGTCTAAAATGAGGCATTCGATGTGATTCCACAACATTGGAACATCTCTCAAGTTGTGGGAATTGTAGACTTGAGATGGACCTCCATAGAAGGTTGGTTCCTTCTTCGTAATCTACTTTCCACAAGCTACTCAAGTGTAGGAAAAACCTAATCTATCCTAATATAACCTTACCAAGTAGACAAGAAGAGAGAGAAAGGGTGAAAGCAATCCTAAACTAAGTGGTGATACACCATAAAAGGAAGTGGCCGATCACGGATCCAAACTACCTGAAGTGGATAGAGGTGAGTAGAGGAGGGGCATAAAAGGTTCACCACAGACTAGATATGAAGTTCACATGGAACACCACTTCAAAACCCATCAAACATAGCTCCCAGAACCTGCAATAAACATCAGAGTATGCATAATATACCTTGCAATGACGAGAGGCAAGAAGAGACAAAAAAATAACCAAGGATGGAGAGATGCATCACGGAAAAAAATTTATTTCTCCAAAAGTTACACGGTACATCGTCAGTGGGCAAGGGGCAAGGAAATTCCATTACAGAGCCATGAGGAGAGACTTACACTCCGCATTCTACCCTAAGGGATAAAGAGAGAGGGGGGAAGGAGAGAAAAAATGACCAACCTTTTTGAAAATGCCCCACCTTTACAATATATAGGAAGAGTAATAGAGAAATGAGGGAAGAATTTGAATCCTACTTTAACCACCCTAAGATATGCATTGAATTCTGCCTACTCCAACCACTCAAGAAAGCATTAAAATCCACTTGTAACAGTGAAGGGATTTACCGCAAGGCACATGCCTTCATTGCTATCCCTTACTAGACAAGAAAGATGCTCATTCTTCATTATGGAAGAAGGTGGGAGACTTGACAACCTCAAAATTAGTGGGCTGAAAACATTAATGGAGGCATGTGAGAAGTTGGCACTGAGATCTTTCAATAAAATCCTATCCCACCGAAATTTTAGTTTCTAGTCAAAAGATATGGCTATCTAAAGATCAGGGTCACGGGCGTGTAATATTTAAAAGAGTCAGTCCATACAGGGTCCACGTGGCAGCCCCTTGCATCTTGAAGATTCACCTCCTTCCTTTTACTTTTGAAATTACACCGGACCAAAATGTGGTAGCTTCCACGAGATCCCCTGTGTTCCTTTATATTCTTCCTGTGTCTCTCTTATTAGAGGAGATGATGTTCCTTACCCGATACACATGGAGGCTTCACGCTTATTTGGAAACTACCCCCAGATTCTACTTTTGAAGTTACGCAGAGGAGACACATGGTAGCCTACGCAGGCTCTTGGAATTTTCAACGGATGACCTTACCTTTTTAGACTGTTACCAAGTGGCAAGCCTATGCTCATTTGGGTATTGGATTTTCAGTCACGCCTTTGAAATTTTGCTGATGACACATGTGGCACCTTCCGCAGCTCTGTTCTACTTCTTTGTGTTTTGGCTTAGCCTCTTTGTCTTGGCAGGGCCATAAGTCTTACCCTAGACACATGGAGGATCAGCGCACATTTGGGAACCCACTCCAAATTTTACTTTTGAAGTTACGCCATGTTAACACCTAGCTCCTTCCACTAGCTTGCCTCTGTTTCGAATTATCAATAACCACTTCTACTTTTCTTCCCTGGGACACGTGGAGGGCCAGCAACTGTTTGAGTCTCTACTTTTGGTCGCACCTTTAAAATTCCATTGATTCAACACGTGGTAGCATCCGCTAGCTCTATATACTTAGCCTATTCAGGCCTCGATCCATTTCACTTCTATTGGACCCATGACATGTGGAGAGTCTGCACACATTTGGGAAACTTCTCTTTAGACCCAGCCTTGGTGTTGTGTTGATGAGACACGTGGAAGCTTCCTCTGACACCCTTATACTCATTATTTTTATATGGATGGCTCTGTCCCCTATTTGGACATGGGACATGTGTAATTCATGTGCTCATTTGGAAACTCGCTCCAAATTTTACCTTTGAAGTTACATCGAGTCGGCACATGGCTCCTTCTGCCGGTATTTTTATACTTAGTCGATTTAGGCCCGTTCTTTCCCCTTTTTTAACTTTGACCATGTGGTGAGCAAGCACTTGTTTTTGGAACCACCTTCAGAGTTGATCTTTAAGTTGTGTTGAGTCGATAGGTGGTATTTTCTGCTAACTCTGCCTCATTTTAAATTTTCAAGTGTCAAATATGTCCCTTTTTGGACCTAGGACATCTGGAAGCTTGGCGCTTGTTTGGGAGACCACCTCTAGATTTTATCTTTGAAGTTACATTGATGAGGAATGTGGCACCTTCTATGGGTCTGTGAATTTTCAACGGCTGATGAGACCCATGGGTTTGCAGGCCAACAGTTGAAAACTATGTACACCATTTTTTGAAAAGAGAAAAAGTTTCAAAGTCTCCCACAAACGTGTCAGCCCACATTTTCCACTCTGGTAAAAATACATCTTCGGGCCCGTAGGATCGCATTTTCCACTCATGACTTTTGAGAAAAGTTTAAAATGACAAAATGTCTCCCGCCATCCCACCAGTCTGCAATTTCTATTCGCAAAAAATCTTCCATAGGCTTGCTGAACCACTTTTAGCGAAAAATCCTTCTAAGGCCCGTCAGCCTATAACTTGTGAAATATGAGGAGTTAGAAGGATTTATTTTGTATCTCTGGAAAGGGGGAAAATAATTCTATTTGATGGAAATGCTTTTACAGGTCTTTAAGTGCTTAAAATATGTAAAAACATAGGTTGAAGCACAAAGGGGAAAAATGGTGTTAGTTGACCCAAAATAAGTGTGAGCTTAATTGGTAAATAGCACCTTCACGGGTTCACAAATTCACTTTTGGCAAAAATATTTCTCTAGAACTGCGGCTCCACAACTTCTCATTTCCCAAAAGTTATCCCCAGGCCCGCCGACTCACATTTTCCACTTAGCAAAACAAATCCTTCCCGAGCTCGCAGACCGACAATTATAACATGTGACTTTTACAAAAAGTGCAAAAATGCCAAAATATCTCCCACATCCCCATCAGTCTGTACTCTTCCCATTTTTCAAAAATTCTTCCACGTGCCCATTGGTTGGATATTTTTAAAATATGATGAGTTAGAAAAACTTCTTTATATTTCCAGAAAGGGGAAGAAATTTCCTATCTGATGGAAATGAATTCAGGGGACCTTAAGTTCTTAAAATATATAAAAATTTAGATTGAAGCACCAAAATGGGGAAAATGGTGTTAGTTGACCAAAAATAAGTGTGAGCTTATTTTGTCAACAATTTTGCAAATCATGGGGATCACCTTCTTGCTAGGTGAAATGATCAGTTTCCTTGAAGCATCCATTGCGCATGGAGTCATGAATGATAGTCTGATAAACACAAATCTGATCATAATCTCTAAAATCTTATCCTTGAGCCACTTGGAACACCACTGGGACTAGAGCTAATCTCACCAAATGCTACTTCTAATGTCCTATGCATGAGCAAAAAACCACCACAACACACTATGTACAAAACTAGAAATCATACACACCCCAGGTGGGATATGCAAACTGTGCACAAGCACTTGTTTTATTGAAAGCAAACCTAAACTAACCGAAACTAACATGAGGCAAGGGGCACTCAAGTAAAACCTACAATAGGAAGGGAGAAGTAGCTTCCCTTCCTCACAAATTGCAACTATGTAGTTTATTTGGCATTGGAAATGGTTGGAAACAAGAGTAAAAAACTACCTTCCAGATGGTGTTTCACCCTCATTAAAGTATCAACAAATAGAATATACACATCCTGGAGTTGTTCTACGCTTGGATCTAGGAGGCACTGCTGTTGACCTTTGGTGTTTTATAGCTCAACCTCATGCTCTAAAATGAGCATGACCGGTTTAGGCTTCTCCCTTGGCTCCAATGAAGCCAAGTACCTGATTGGGAAAAATTTGGTCCTTTGAATGTGACCATGGTTTCAAATGTTAACTCCAATAATGGAGTCTTCATGCAAACCTTCTTGGATGAATGGTGTGGGAGGTATGATAGTCTCATACTCTTTCCCTTTCTTCTCTTGTGAAGAATATAGAAGATTCATATCTTCCAACCTTGGTTCTAGGAAGTTGTTATGAAGTGTAATTTGTTTTCCTTTAATTCTCTCCTTCATGGCAGTAGGCTCATGTGCTTGGAAGGTGGATGATGGAGGAGAAAATGGTGTGATCTCAATAGGCTCCTCTCCATCAAAGAAATCCTCCAAGTCAGACAGATAATCTACCTCTACATTACCCTGTTTATTACGCCTGACCTCCTCCACGATGTTCTCCTAATCTACAAATTTCTCACCATGGTTCCCTTCATCCTCAAACATGAAGTTTGAAAGATCAAACTCTTCTTCAACATCAGAGCTCAAAGGGGATGAAGTGGGAGGAAGAACTAAAGATTCTTTTGTGTCCTACTCCACACTTGGAGCCTCTAAAATTGCATGGTCCTCCTCCACATGGGTTCATCCATCAAATCATGTGCTTCAAATGAAAAAAAAAAAATTCAATAATGCTTACTTCATGAAGTGGCCTCAACTCTGATTTAATCTTCTCCAGTTTCTCCTCTTCAATAGGAATTGGAGCTAGTTGTTATTACCTCACTTGTGTTGCATTTGAAGCTTCAACCATTTTTGGTATGACCCTAGCCTCCTTCGTGGGCTTAACAAACAAGGAGGTTTTGGTAATCCCAAATCTGAGATCTAAGATTACTAATATTTTGGTCATTTTTTTTTTGTTTGGCTCTCCTTGATTGGTTTTTGGAGTCTCTCCCTGACATGGACATAGGAGAGTATGAGGAGTGGTGGGTGGGGATTCCACTAGTTTTTTTATCTGTGGTGGAGGGGAAGGTATTGACTTTGGATCTTGTGGAGGGGAATTAGATTTCGGGGGAAAGAGGGAAGAGGAAATGAGGTGAGATGGAAGACTAGGTGATGGATAAGGGAGTTCAACACTTGGGACAGCAGATGGGAACTTTGGAAATTAAAGCTCAAGTTGAGATGGTGATGCTTAGGGAGTGGAGAGAAAGTTACCAGATGATAGTGTAGGACTTACCCATTGATAAGGCTCCTTGACACCATGTTTGTAGGCTTGTATCTCCTCATTCCACTGTGCAAGCTCGGGGAATGTCTCAACCATGAAGTAAAGCTTCTCCTACGGGATATAGTGTTTTCGAAAAGGGCCGACCCATGGAAAAGGTACCCTACAACCAATTTTGAATGCCTTCATTTATATTGTATCCCTGGACTACACCACGTTATCCTTCATTCTCTGAATATTCTCCAGCAAACCAACATTCTTCGTGTAGTTGTTACCATTATATTTGTCACCTTGTTCTTCATAATATCCATAGACAAATTGGATTTGACACTGCTCATATGGTTAATCATAATGGTTCTGAATCTGACCATAATGATGATTTGGAGGATTAGTGAAATAAATTGGAGGTAGACTACACTGATGTTGATGCAAGTGTGAGTTCCAAGTCGGGATTGAAGTCATGATTGCACAATTTCATGGGATGGAAGAAAGTGAAAGATGTGGGAATAATAGTGGGTGGAAATGGATGGGAAAAAGATCTGAAACTCAGAAAATGGGTTGTTGACCATATGGAGTTTCCATATGTGCTTTGCATGTGCCTCAAAAGGATGAATCTCACTAAGAACACATCAACTTGATGAAATAAAGAGGTAAGGTGCTTCAGACCTGTCCCACCGGGTGTGCTAAAAATTGTTGAGTGGTCACATGGTGGCTCTATATTTACTGTTTGATAATGAGACACCTTGGAAAGATGATAAAAATCTAACTTCAGAGTCCCATTGGGCATGCCAAAACTATTGAGTGGTCGCACGGTGGCTCAATATTTCTTGTTTGATAATGAGACCCCTTAGAAAGATGAGAAAAATATAACCTCAGTGTCTGACCAGGCATGCAAAAACTCTTGATGCAAATCACAACACCCCCAAATGGCCTCAAATCTGAGTGGGGCATTCAGTGTGACTACAAAACATGGGACCATCTCTCAAGTTGTGGGACTTGCAAACTTGAGATGGCCCTCCAGAGAAAGTCAACTTCTTCTTCCTAAACTACCTGCCAAAAGATACTATAGTGCAGGAAAACTATCTAATCCTAATCTAACCTTCCCAGGAGACAGGGAGAGAGATAAATACATAAAAACAGAGCCTACACTAGGCAGTGATACACAAGAAAGGAAGTGGTTGGTCACTAATCCAACTACCTCTAATGGAGAGAGGTAGGCAATGGAGAGGATGGATAGATGCATCATAGACCAAGGATAAATGTCACACAGAACACCACTTCAACGCATTAAAAACAACTCTCAAAACCTACAACAGACATCAAGAGTATGCACAATATACCCTATAATGATGAGAGGAATGAAGAGACAGTAAAATAAGTGAAGGATGCACAAAATGCATCACAAAACATATTTTTTTTGCTCCATAAGTTCACATAATACATCATCAGTGGGAAAGAGGTAAGAAAATGCCATTACAAAGCCGAGAGAGGAGGCTTAGACTCCACATTATACCGTAAGGAAGAAAGAGAGAGTCGGGCTAGACAAAAAAGATGATCAACCCTTAGAAATATGCCCCTCCTTTACAATATATAGAAGAATGAGATAACGAGTGAGGGTATAATTCAAATCCTACATCAACCACCCCGAAAAGAGCATGGAATTCCACCTATAAAAATGATGGGCTTTATTGCAAGACCCATTCCTCCATGTGTTGTTCCTTGCTGGGAAAGAAGGAGGCCCATTCTTCATCATGGCCATAGGTGGGATACTTGAAAGCCTTGAAATGGGAGACTTAAGCATAATGGTGGTGGGTGAGAAGCTTGCGCCGAGAGATTTCCAAAACTTCCTCTCCCACTCAATTATGAGATTTCATTCGAAAGATATGTCTGTTCGAAGGCACTTTTGGTTTGGGTTCTATTTGTGCAAGGTCCATGTGATAGTTCCGTGCGTGTTTTAAGGTTTTACTACCTCCTTTTAATCTTGAAGTTACGCCAAGAAGAAATGTGGCATATTCTATGGGCCTACTCTATTTTGTTTATATTATACCTAAGTACCTCCCGTTTACAGAGATGTTATGCCTGACCCGAGACATGTGGAGGCTTTGTACTCATTTGGAGACTATCGCTTGGTTGTTCTCGCTTCTGAAATTGTGCCGATGAGGCACATGGAGGCTTCTGCTGACCCTCCTATACTTAATCGATTAAATGGTGGGCTCTACCCTATTTTTTGACTTTGACATGGATGTGGCAAGATGTCTCTTGTTCGGAGACTACCCCTTGGGTCTCACTTATGAATTTGCACCATTGAGGCACATGTCACCTTCCGAGGGTCTGTGAATTTTCAACTGCTGATGAGACCCTGGACATGTGGAGGGTTGGCGTGTGTTTAGGACTGCCCCTTGGACTTGACCTTTAGAGTGGCATGGTTAAGAGACATGGCACCTTCGTGGGTTCACAACTTTACATTTGGGGAAAATAATTCTCCAAGCCCGTAACTTCTCATTTCCCACAAGTCATCCTTGGGCCCACCGACTTGCATTTTCCACTTATAAAAATAAATGCTTCCAGAGCTTGCGGGACCGCAATTATAACTTGTGCCTTTTTTGAAAATTGTAAAAATGCCGAAATATATCCCGCTAGTCCATATTCTTCCCCAAGTCCATTAGCCCGCATTTGGTAAAATATCCTTCCCAGGCTTGTTGTCTCGCTATTTGCAAAATATGAGGAGTTAGAAGGACTTCGTTATATTTATGGAAAGGCGAAGAAATTTACTATCTGATGGAAATGATTTTAGGGGACCTTAAGTGCTTAAAATATATAAAACTTCAGATTAAAGCACTAAAAGGGGCAAAATGTTGTTATTTGACCAAAAATAAGTGTGAGCTTATTTGGTCAACAAATATGTGACCATAATAAAGAACCAAGCTCTAAGCATCTACTATCATCACCTAAGGTTGCATCCAGAGGAATTTCAAGAGAATTGAAGCATCCATTTTACTTCATCCAAGGGACAAGGGACTTTATTTTATGCATAAATGCATAGGATGGGAAGTTAATTTTTTCATCCACACATCTACTTACATTACTACATCTAGCTATTGCTCACTATTATAGTGCATCTTGCATAATAGCCACCTAGGGAATTATTCTTGCATACACACATAAGAACTACATGGAGTGTGAAATGTATTACATTGCTTATTCATAGGTTCAATTTGTTGGGTGACCGCTGAGGTTAGTCCAACTCTCCATTTGCATATTTTTCTTGTTACGATTTAATGTGTTTTGGGGTTTTATAGGATATCATTTGTTTTACAGGTTATAAGAGAATTTTTTTAAAATATCAAAGGTGAGTGACATTGTTATGACACAAGTAAAATCATTTTCTAAGGTTCTACACAGTCACGGGAAGCGTAGAAGTTGTCTCCAGTGCTCAGGCACCCCTAACCTAGTCGAGGCTCCCCAATCCAAACATATCTAATAGTCACACAATTCCCTAAGTACGGTTATGGAATTTTTCTCCACATGTTCATCAATATTCAATTCTATTACAGTTCAATATTAATTGTAAAATCAGCTAATTATTTTATTCCCTCTCTTGCATTTAAGGTTTTAAATTCATTTAGCTTATTACTTGGATCTTATCTGTACTTTAGTGTTTTATGTATTTACATTGCCACTCTGAAATATAAAGGGTTTTACAAATTCCAATATGTGTTAAATGAAGGGTGAGGGTTACAAGGCTTTAACTGAACTAGGTCAACAAGATTTGGTCTCAAGGACTATCTTGACTTCATCTTATGCAAGGATTGGGTATGCTTTGGAATTCTTAGCATTGTTTTACCAAATGTGAAAAAGAGGAATTAAACTTGGTTAGTTTAGCATTTAAATTTTTTTTATTGTTTGTTTCAAGTTGGATAGGCTAAAATAGGTACATGGAGATATACTTAAAAATGGATTTGAGTCAAATGTGGTTGTGGGGTGGTGGGGAGTCCCCTTGTAAATATGCACATTAAATGTTTTAATATAGAGGATGCATGTAATGTGTTTTTAAAAAATGCTTAAACAAATGTTGTGTCATGGAATTCAGTGCATTGGTACCAAAATTGATTATCCCTTAGAAGATGAGAAGCATCACAGATTTGATAGGAAGCTTAGATACAAGTAGATCATGTTGTGTGTCATTTTGTAGCCGGGGAAGAAATACAACTTGCTCTTTGTCACTCAGATGTGGAGAAATGGATAGCACGATTAAGAGGATTTGATTTATCCTCACTACTTTATGGTTGTGCCTTTCAACCAAAGTGAGAGGACCATTTTGTAGCCTTTTGTTTGTAGAGGAGATGGAGATGTCCTTCATTGTAAAGTTGTTAAAAAGACCTTGAAGAAAATATGATCAATACAACAAAACCTAACTCTCATGAGTTGTCACGCTAGATGATGGGGATATTTTCTAAACAAGGTTTCAGGTTACTAAAGACAATGAAAACCTAATTTCTTCTGTATGTTTTGGTAATAGAAATAATGCATTTGTACACATAGGAAAAAAAAGAGTAGTATGGGTAATATTGGTTGCTTTTAAGTGAATTTTTTGGTGGGAGGTGAGGCAGAATAAACTTGATTCGTAATATCCTTGATAGATTTTACAAAAATCAAAGACTTGATCAACAGAATGATTTAGAACAACTAAAATTTTCCTTTAACCTGAAGGTCTGCTTTTAATGGAGACCCAGATCAACATGTTTTCACATAAAGTTTAAGAATCCAAAATGAAGGTTCATATTGAAAAACTTAATTGAAGACTATCAACATTTGTTTTATCATGCCTAAGATATCCTACAAGGCTAAAAACAAGCTTATCATCATGATAGGAGTACAATGATTTTAAATTTGTTTATTTCACTATCAAATGAAATCTCTTCTAATAACTGAAATTGAAAATGCCACAAAACTATCACAAGTATATGATCTTGGTGTTATTCATAGAGATTTTAATGTAAGATTGTAATGGGAATAGGAAAAACTATTTGCAGACATTCAGAAATGAAGTAGACACAATTTTGACCCAAAATCGACACATATTATCTCAAATTGGATTAAACTCATTAGCAGGGGAAAGTTTTTAGAACAATCTCAGAGCTTGTCAATGGATGTACACTTGTAACCACCTTAACATGATCAAATTTAATACAAAAGAAATGGAACAAGTTACTTAGATGGCTTCTCAGAAAGATAGACTTTGTCAAACTTAGGAAAATAAATCCCAACCTCTAGCACTCCCCCCCATTTACATGACAAGTTCATGTAATTTATACCATTTTTATAATAGAGATTTTCTCCCAAAAGTAAAAACATTCAAAACACCATTGCCTGTTGCGATTTTGATCGTGACCCTAAGAATCAGATCCATAAAAAAAATTTCAAGTGCTTAGAGGGAAAATATCTTCGAATATTTTCAGCATTCAATCCTTTCATCTGGTAAATCCCTCTTCATCTCACGCACTAACTACTTATTCCTCCAATCCATAAAATCTAGTTTTTTGCATGCCAACGAAAGAAAGATCAGAAAATCAGATCAAACCTGATAGTCAAATTACATTTGAATGGTAAAAAACTTTCTTAGATCTTCCCTACCAAAGCAAGACATCAAATTAATTCTCCTCTTCATTTAGTATGCAGGGAGACGTCAGGAAATGATAAAAAAACCATAAAAATGGTAGAAAAATTAGATACAGATGCACAGTGTTCCCATCAATTTCCCTTTTGAGTTTGGACCATCCATGTGGGAGATCCGAGTCAAAATGGGCGTGGGGGTCTTTTTTACTTTTTACAAATTTTGGATAAAATTTAAAATTTCTCATTTTTTTCTACCCCTCCACCTTGAAAAAATTTTCTTGACACATGTCCCAATGTGGGTCCTTGTAGAACCGCGGTTCCTATTTAAACTTTAACCCTTTTTTTCACAAAAAACATTTTTTTTCAAATTTTCCCCATAAGCCCGCCTCCCTGCCTTTTGAATTTTCAAATTCCATGTGTCTCAATGGCACATTTTGAGATGGTCCCCAAAAGTAGAGAACCCAAACAAGCATGGGTTCAGTACATGTCTCAGTCTGGTAGAGTCTTTAAAAAGTTGAAAGTTCAGCAAAAGGTGGCATGTGTCTAAGGTCTAAGGTACATTCCTTGGCTATTGAAAATTCTGAGTGAAGGGCAGAGTGAGCAGAAGCCTCCAAGTATCCTTCTAGTGCTCCTTCAAAATAAAACCCAACGGTCAATCCCCAAACATGCGTGGTCCCTCCACGTGTCCCAAGCCCTTTAGAAAGTTACTTGAAAATTCTACCTAAGGGAATGCCCAACGGAAACCTCCACGTGGCCTCATGGTGCAACTTCAAGGTAGTCCCCAAGAGAGAAGACCTTAAACGAGTGTGGGTTCTCCATGTATCTAAGGCCTCCTAAAACTGTAATGGCTACATTAAAAAAAAATTAACTCCAGGAAAAGCAGTGAAATCCTCCAAGTGTGCTCTCAGTGCAACTCCAAGGCCAAACCAAAAGGTTAATTTCCCAACGAGTGTCGTTCCTCCATGTGGACAAGTTTTGGGTCGAAGCAAGTTGTAGAGATTTTAGAGTGACCCACCGAGCTGAATCCAAACATAAAGAACCATGTTTCCACTAATCTAGAGATGTAAATTTGATGGGGAAAAACACACCTTCCAAACAATAAAATTACAGGGAAACCACCATTTGATTTCGAAGATGAAATTTTCTCCACGAAAAAAGAATTTGTAAAAGTTACAAGGTTCAAGCATGATCCTCCGAGCTACATCCAATCACGTTTCCTTAGGTATTTAGGACACAAAATAAAGGGACAAAAAAATGTGATTGTGAAAAATGGAGGGAAAGAAAAAGGCCTGAGTTTTACGACCAAGTAACAGACTCCTTCATATGGTTAGAGGAATAAAAACAAATTTTAGGCATTTAAGTGATCCTCGTCCAAGCAAGGACCTAACCATGGGAAACCAATGGATGAAAAATCCTTTAATCACCAAAATAGGGAGACAAAAAAATGTGGAAGAGGCCGGAAACTAAGGTATTTCAATGACAAATGGGGGAAGAATAATTTGAGCACGAACATCATCATAGACTCAGGGATGGGCACTCCCTGTGAGTGCCACAAGAACAAAATAATAGATGAAGTGCCAAAAATATCCATTTGGAAAAGGAGTAAACTTGTAGAGAAGAAAACAAGAACCATCTCCTAAATACAAACTGGGAAAGTAGCAAAGCCAAGTCACTAAGGACCATAATGAGCGAAAACACAAAAATAGAAAGACACCAATGAACTATACACTTTACAAATGATGCTCACCTTGATTCTGGTCAATTATTCAAGCAAATGTTTCAAATGGTTTCCATTAAAAGTAAATTTGAGCAATTCCCCTTCCAATTATTTCAAGAATAAACTATGTTCACCAATTCAAATGTCAATGGAGTAAGGGCCCATCCATAATGCATCAAATTTAACATGCTTTCCCTTATCTTCATGCCTTCTATCCCATAATAGCACAAGATGTTCAACGTTGAAATCTCTTAGAGTGACCTTATTATCAAATAACCTCTTCAATTTTTCTTTGAACTTTACATGCCTTTGGTGGGATGCCCTCCTTTCTTCATCAAGTTCAACAATCTAGTTAATGTGAGCATCATATGGACTAACTTCCTGATCTTCCAGTTATCAAATGAACTGATATGAGGAAAATTTCTTATGCAGGGGAAGTAGAGCCTAATTTTCATACACCTGTTCAAATGGACTCTTTCCAGTAGCTCTTTTAACAGTAATTCTATCAGCCCAAACAACAAACTTCAATTGCTCACCTCATTTCCTTTTGTTCATATCCAGGGTTCTCCTCACGATCTTTAATATATTTTTATTGTTGGACTCTGCTTGTCCATTTCCTTGGGGTTATAGTTGGAGGCATATGTTAAATTGATCCCATATTATTTACACATTTCCACCAAAGGTTTATCTCTGAAGCTCATGAAATTGTTAGCAAATAATTATAACTGGCACTCCAAACCTGCAGATGATATGGTTCAAGATGAATTCAATGACAATTCGGTGTGTTTCTCTCTTGGTGGTAATTAACTCTATCCACTTATTAAAGTAATCAGTGGCTACAAGAATCCACTTATGGGCCAACACTTGAAGGGTATGACATCTCACCCAATGAAATCAATTGCCCCATTATTTGAATTGGGATTCAATTGATACAAGCTACAAAGGAAGTGAGCCTGAAGCTTTCTATCATCCACAAAAATGTTGGCAACTCTCATATCTTCTAACCAACAAAGTTGTATCTCTGATAAGAGTTGGCCACCAATAACCAGCCCTTAATATCTTGTGTGTTTTGAGCTCTTCCAGCAAAATTCCCCCCATAAAATCCTTCATGGAGATCAACCATTATCTTGAGGGCTTCATCTTTAGTAATGCACCTTAAGATAGACTCCCTCAAGGTTCTTCTAAGCTAACCCAAAATTAGTAATGACATATTTATGGGAATCCAACTTAAGAGATCTTTTTTGATTTTTACGTAAATAGTCGGGGTAGTATAGATGTCTAGAGATAAAAACTTATATCTTTGTACCATTCAAAACTCATCAACTTTTTGAGGAAATCCACCCTTCCTTCTTCTAACTCATTCACCTCAATAGTTTGCAAGTTTCTCTCAGCCATAAGCTTAGCTAAGCCCAAACATTTTACCAACTTCAATTTTTGGATATCCATGTCATATTCCTACAACTTGTTCACCTTCATCTGCATCTTTTTCTTGAGACCTCCATCTCTGATAAGACATCTTTCAGCATGGTGTGAGGAACATAAGAAAAAATGTTAGAGCTGAACAGTATAAGGTCTGAAAACCCTTTGTTTATTTTACTAAGGTAAATGCTTGTTTCTCCATAATGGTGTATTTTAACTCAGCCCCCTGCAATGCCTTACTAAAAAAATGCAATTGGCCTCCCAGCCTCTTCATCATTCTTCTATAATAATATAGATGCAACCAATTTTATTTTAATGAAAAGAAAATATTTGGAAAGGCTTTTTATAATCTAGAGCTGCTAAAACAGAGGGCATGCTTTAATGCTCTCTTTGATCCCATTGAAAGCTTGAATGATAGCCTGTTCCCATTTGATAACCCGGTCCTTCTTTAGCATGAAAGTAATTGGATATGGTCAACTCAAAAAAGTTTGATATGAATCTTCCAATAAAGTTTATTTTCCCAAATAAATACTGAATTCCCATTCTTAGTTCTTGGAATTGGATCCTTGTTGATGGCCTCTACTCTCTCGAGATCTATATCACTACACCATCCTTTGATACAATGTGACCAAGAAACTTGGACTTTTGCAACAACTTGATTATAGCAAGAGAGGACCATCCAAGGTAGAGAGCATCTCATAACCAATCACTAATTGCAGCATGTTTTCCATGTTTGATAAAGGCATAATTATCCTTCATTGATGCTCTATTGAGATTTCTAAAATCCATGCATAGACTGATATCACCATTCTTTTTTCTAACTAGCACTAAGTTAATGTAACCCAAGAAGAACACCTTTTGGTCTTAATAACCTCTCCATCCCTTAGTTTCTTCAGTTCTTCTTGCATTTTAAGAGATAGGATAGGATTGATCAGCCTCTTTTTTTTCCTGAATGGATTTTCATTAGATTCCAAAGAAATTTCATGTTGAAACAGATCCTCTTAGTATACCTTTAGTCTAGAATAAGACCAAGCTAAGAAATAATAATATATTTCTCAACAATTGGACATAGAATTACTTTTCCTCCTTGTTCAAATTTCTTCCCAACTAGATCTTTCTTGGTTTCATTTTTTGTACCAAGGTCATGCTCTTCAACATCCCTTGAGGCTAATATATGCCTATTAATAATGCAATCAATGTTATTAAAGTTTGATTCAAGAGAAAATAGTTCTCTAGGAATGGTATTAATTTTCATTTGGATGATGTCTTTACCAAACAAAGTTTCTTTACCCTCTGTTGCACACACCATTGGCTCCCAATCAATACATTGATCAGGAAAAATCTCCTTTTTTCTACAAAAATATTTTGACTTGAGCATCATCATCAAAAATTTTCCAATGTTTAATTTTGTCAAGGATAGATGGCCTTGCTAACAACTAAACATCATATTCATAGTATGGGGACATTGCACAATTATCAAACAGACACCCCAATACTGAAATTTTTTCTACATCATAACATTGAACTTGCGGTCATGATGCATAATATTAAATGAATCAGAACATTTCAATCAAGTCCTATACTGCTTGCTTGTACTGTTTCATCCTCTGATTTTTAGTAGCATATAGTTTTCATATTTGTTTAACAATTAGTTTAGAATCTCCCTTTAACAATGATGTCTTTAACCATAGCATTTCCAATAAATTATCAAATCTAACAACAATTCTTCATAGCTTTGCAATGTTGTTAGTAAACTCAAAGTTAAGTTTAGAAATAAAAAAACAAACTCTTCCAAGCTTGGAGAAATCAAAACTACACCAACACCATTTCAAAATTTGGAGCAACGCTCCATCAAACAACAAATTCCATGGAGATCCCACTTGTTAATGAATCTTACATTGATCCATTTTGTTCTCTTTCCTTTAAGAAAATCCAAATAAGATGTCAGCATCAACACTTGTGTACAACACTACACAAGATGCATTTTTGGAATCTTGAATGAGATGCAACATTTTCTTTTCTCCATATAACTTGACAAGGCTGCTCTCAATTGGGATGGTGTCATAGGACATATCCATTTGAACACACCCACCACACACTTGTAGCTCATTTTCTAGACAACAACATACCCCACTTGGCTAGGCAATTAACAATAACAACATCCAGTTTCAAGTTCCTACCCGGATTAGTTGAAAATTTGTACCACCAAACCTTTCACAACATCCCACCACTAGAACCTCTCTAGAATCCATGGAAGTGCACTTCCCATATGTTTTTGTTACTTTGATTATCTAGTTCATTCATGACCTCAAGAGACAAGACATTACATGATGATTCTGAATCAAACATATAGTTGTGTAGCAATCTGTCGTTAATGATAAGAGTAGTGAAGAATGGATCTACATTTAGCTAAGACTCTACCAAGGATGTTCCCAAATAAGCCTCTAGTGGTTCACCTAGTTCTTCCAATGCTGGTGATGCTTCTAGCTCTTCAATGATTGGAGGAGTCTCCACAATGTTTACATTTCTTCCTAGGGTAGTCTTCTCCTTCATTCAACCCTAAATACTCAAAAGTCGCTGTTTCTTGTGCTCAAGGATCCTAAGAAACTAAATAATTGCAACAAAAATATTGATCTGACTCAATACTTGGGCAATATCATAAGGAACATAGTGTGGCAAGGCAACATTGGAAGGGAGATGAGACAAAATCATCAGGTGGCACGAGATTTTTTCACAGCTTTGGCATGAGGAGAAGTATGAATCTTGTTTGGGATAGAAAGGCCTTTGGAAGGAGTATCTTTCTTAGGAACATATTTTTGAATACTAGTAAGAAATGGATTTTTAGGTTTGGCTTGAGGCGTTGCTCGTTTGACAACTCTACTCCTAGTATTATAATTTGTTTCTTGAGCAAAAAAAAAATTCATCAATAACTACCTATCCTCAAATGGGATTCCTCCATCATACTTTTTTATCATAAATACTTAAATTGCGTTAATGTGGCCATGTTTTGTTTTCAAAATAATGCTAATATGAGTAAATACTAACACCTAAATAGCCTTAACTTAGCAAGAATTGAACAACAAACTAAACACCATCAAGATAAGAATTAAACAAGGGTTAGATGCTAGCATTCATAAGTACAAACTTTGAAAGTTTAACAATGCTAAATATCTAAACTCCTCTATTCTCTAACAACAAATAAATTAATGGACCTAAGTAATCTCCATGGCTATCAAAATAGTTGTCCTTAGTATGCCAAGTAACCTAGGAATGAGGGCCTATCAAAGTTGGGCTACAAGACCCCTTTGACACCTCCCATATGACCTAAGCACTTAAGAAAGAGGCCTTAACTCTTCAAGATGATGAACTCTCAAAAGGGCAAGGTGGAAGCTCTTAGTCTCTTTGCTATATGCTTTGCATTTGCTCTCTTAGGAGTTTAGGTGTAAGTAATAAGGTAGGTGGAGGGCTCTCTATATAGCCCAAAGGATAAAGGATTCAACACATTCTCATGAATGTGGGATAAAGGTAAAACATGTAATTAGGAGTGGATAAGGTTGCTTTATTAAAAGGTAACCTTACTTTAGAAGGGTTTAATACATGTTTAGCAAGTCATGGGAGTTGGGGGTATTTTAATTAATCAAAGGTGATTAATTAATAGGTAGGTGTAAGCTTATAGAATCCAATTAGAAGAATATTAGTGTGATTTAGGCTATTAGAAGGGGATTAAATCAATTAAATATTGATTTATTAGTTAAATGGAAGGGAAAGATAATTAATTAATAATAATTAATTAGTCTAGGTAGAAGGGGTGATTAAATCAATTAAATATTGATTTACTGGTTAAATGGAAGGGAAAGCTAATTAATTAATAATAAGTAATTAGTCTAGCTAGAAGGAGTGATTTATTAGCGGAAGGTCGTTAATTAGGGTATTTTTTGGATAGGACAACTTAATTAATTAGGCTTAGTGTAATTAATTAATGATGATATGAGGGAAAATGAGTGCCTTTTGACGATATGTCGTCGATTTGTGAGAAAGATGATAATTAACGCAATTTAAGTATTTGAATTGCTTGGGTTAATTATGGGTGTCTACATTTGCCCCTCTTTGGGGTGGCGTAAGTGACGCCACTTCAAAGATAGTAGAAAGGTGGAATTTTGAAGGGATAGAAGAAAAATTAGTAGGAGGGAGAGATGCCTCCTCGAGTGTCGATGGGGTGATGGAAGAAGCCGATCGACGATCGAAAAAGGTGAGATATAGGCAGAAGAAGGGGGACGAGGCACAGATGCCTTGATGAGAGGGAGAATTAGGGGTGAAAGGGAAGTGGTGTAGAAGAAATATGGATGAGGGGGGAGAAAAGCTTAGCCTCTAGCCGCGTATTTGTTTGAAATAATTTGGATGTCATCATATTGCCATAGGAACTACGTCATCAGTCCTTATGAAAAATATAAGCATACGACAAAGGTAGAATGACATGAAAAAAGACATAATATGAACAATTTTCCATTGCTGAAAATACCAACTCCATGCAACATATAAAAATGCAATGCAATACGAGAAGGAAACAAGCTCATCTAACAGGGAAAACAAGTACGAATGCACATATCCAACCCAACAACAGTCAAGACAGTTGTACAAATGTTTTGTTATCAGTGATGAAGAGATCCACAAGTTCGTGATTGATGACAAGGGTTAAAAATGATGCCCCAAGAAAGGATACATGCAAGGGGAAATGAAAATGGACACGGGGTCCATGAAAAGCGTTTGTGCGCAACGAAACAACACCAGGAAACCAAAAGTGCCCCAGAGTACAGACGAAGCAAGACAAGCTAGCTTTTGTGAATGGTTGTGAATCCAGTGATCCGCGAGTTGTATTAATTGAAGGAAGATGTGAGACAAACCAACATGATATGGAGAAAATACCATGCGCAAGACACAAGTTTCAGCCGTAAGAAGCAAGTTACCATTTTGTAGGGTGTTTTACTTTTTAGGAAATTTTTGAAAAATTTTGCCTTGTTTTTGGATTTTTTTTGATATAGTAAATGTTTGTATTGTTTTGGATTTTTGAACCATGATAAACAATAGAAGAAAGGAGAAGAAGAAAAAGAAGGGCCTAGGGGCAACAGAAAGTTCCCTAGGTGGAAGAAAAGAGAAACAAATGACAAATAATGTCCTTGTTTAGTGGAAAAATTAAGAAAAAATAATTATTTGAAAAATAATTATTTACGAGGGTGTGAAGAAGAATAAAAATCGCCAGGGAGCAATAAAATTGTTTCGGGGGAGAAGAAAGGGGTATTGGACAAAAAATGCCCCAATACGGTGAAAAATAATTATTTAATTAAAAATAATTATTCCACAATGAACAGAGGAGAAAACAGTGAGCTAAATGGGTAGTCCCAGTTGTCTGATCGATGAAAAACAGGTTAATATACCCCCCCAAGGGGGGTAAAAACATCGCAATTAGTTCATTTTAACCGCTCAATTTAGAAAACTTACCATGAGGCTCTGACACTCAGGAGAGATGGTGATCGCACGTGATCGTTTGAGGCATGCTGTAGATTGTAGATGATAGATCTATAGACAATATCAAATGTTGTTTTCAAGTGTTATTTTGATGTATATGGATGGGATGATATGATGATATTGGTGCGGGGGGGATATATTTTTGAATATGCATAACCCAGGCTCTTACCCCCATTGATGATATGATATGTGATGATAGTGATGGTAATGTGATGTGAATGATAAAAAAATAGAGCACATGCAAGAAACACAGTCCAAATGCTACAAAGAACACCAGGAATTAATGTAATACACCATGAATCACCATGCCTTATTAACAAGTAACAAAACACAACCAAATGCATTAAGAAAGAAATAAATAATTAACACACTAGCATGTTGAAACCCACTACAATATGCACAAGCAAGAATGAATCTATTCTAAGTAAGAAAAGATAAACTATGAACAAAGTACACCTAAGCAACAAAAAACTCAAAAGTAAGCACGCAAAACACTATACAAGCAACAAGCAAAGCAAGAAAACAAGACAATGCAAGTAAATATTTTTGTAAGATATGTTTTCATAAACCGATTTTCTATTGTTTAGGTTTTCGTGAAACAATTTTATAATGTTTTTGTGTTTTGTGAAACAATTTTCTATTGTTTTTGTGTTTTCGCAAAATAATGTTCTATTGTTTTTGTGTTTTCTTGAAACAATGTTCTATTATTTTTGTTTTTTCTCAAAACGATGTTCTATTGTTTTTGTTTTTTCCTCAAAATAATTTTCTATTGTTTTTGTGTTTTCTCAAAACAATGTTCTATTGTTTTTGTGTTTTCCTCGAAACAATTTTCTATTGTTTTTGTGTTTTCCTCGAAACAATTTTCTATTGTTTTTGTGTTTTCCTCGAAGCAATTTTCTATTGTTTTTGTGTTTTTAACAGTTTTCCAAAGCTATGTGCAGGTAACCAAGAAAGCATGGATGCCCCCAGCATTAGGTGGGGAATATACAAGGGCAGAAGCCATGCACTTATGAACAAGAAGGTGAAGTCGTTGAGTTGCCCCTAGCGTAAGATGGGAAATAATGAAAGACCACGTCCCTTACAGATGAATAGAAGAAGGCAAAGCCAGATCAAGGCTAGACTAGATGGTGTGCATAAGGAAACTCAAAGGCAAAACTAGGTCTAGGACAAAGACAACTACGCTTCTAATACAGAATGCTTGTGAACAACGAATCCTCTCGAGGCATCGGAAAACGGTTTTCATCCAAGGACTTGTCCAAAGTGCCACAATTGCATGTGGTTTTCACTAGTGGATGATCTGTTTTCTCTTTTTCTTTTTTTGATTTTTTTTTTATGTTTTTATATTTTTTTTAAATTTTTGTGCCATGTTCAAGCATAGAACTTCTTAAGATGCATGGCATTTCATTGGCTCTCGGAGCTCATCACCATTGGGGTGAGACAGTTTGTATGCCCCGGTGCCGTACTTGGCAACTATGACATAGGGTCCTAACCAATGTGGTTCAAACTTCCCTTTCTTTTCTTGCTCTGCTCTGGTGTTGAACTAGGTTCTCCTTCATAACTAAATCACCCACCTCAAACTGAGCGAGGGATGATTCTCTTGTTGTAGTTGCGGGAGATTCTGTGTTGATATACCTTCAGGTGATTAAGAGCGCGAATGCACCTCTCATCCAGGAGCTCTAACTCAGCCAATCTTGCCACTCGATAATCTTCATCCTTATCCAAATAGTCCCTGAAGAGAAATTCACAGGGATGGGAGTTCAATCTCTAAAGGGATGATAGATTCTATTCCAAACACTAGGGAATATGGCGTCACACCCGTAGGAGTGTGAATTGATGTTTGGTAGGCCCAGAGGGCTGGGTGGATTTGTAGGTGCCAATTTCGACTGGTTTTGCTAACCATCTTCTCCATTATCCTTACCAAAGTCCTATGTTTGTTGCCTTAGCTTGTCCATTACCCTGAGGGTAATATGGCGTGGACCATTTCAATCTGATTTGGAACCGTTGGCAAAGAACTTTCACAGTTTTGTTCTTAAATGACTTCCCATTATCTGTGACAATGGCTGCAGGGATACCATATCAGTAAATAATGTGATTCATGATGAATTTAGAAATCTATGCTCCTGTGACATAGGTTAAAGGGACAGCCTAAACCCATTTTGTAAAGTATTTTGTAGCTATGATGATATGTGTATGACCATCAGATGAGGTAGGAGTAAGCTTCCCTATTAGATCAAGTCCCCACTTGGAGAATGGCCACGGGGTAGTGATTTGTTGCAATGGTTGTGATGGAGCATGGATGAAATTTCCATACATTTTGGCAAAGCACACATTTTCTAACATAATTACAACAATTAGTTTCCATGGTGGGCCAATAGTAACCTACTCTTAACATTTTTCTTAGCCAAGACCATTCCGTTTGTATGTGCTCCGCATACTCCTTCATGTACTTCTTTAATTTCCTGGATTGACTCCGTCACATTCAGACAACGTAATAGATTCCCATCATAGCCATGACGATAAAGTGTACCTCCTAAAAGGGTGCAATGAGCTATCTGGCGAATCAGGCTTTGCTTTTCAGAAATAGGAGATATTGGGAGGGAAAGTACTGTCCTTAAGATAGGTGAAAAATGGGTTCATACCACGGGGAATAGGGACCAACAACCTCACAAGCCAGGAAAGATTCTGGCATGTCATATGTTGGGCTGGTGTATTATTTTCTATGAAAAATGGCATATCATTGTTCCCTGGTAGAATACGAAGCATAGATCCCACAATTGCCATAGCATCTTCCGATCTATTCTATGCTCTTGGGATCTTCTCAAAGGTAATGCACACAAAATACTCCTTCAGAGTTTCCACCAACTTCTTGTAAGGTATGAGCTTGTCATCCTTAACTTTATACTCGTCATTAACCTGTTTGATGATTAGCTGCAAATCACCTACAACCTTAACATGTTGAATATTCCACTTGATGGCTAGCTTCATCCCTGCAATGAGTGCTTCATATTCCATAATGTTGTTCATGCAAGGGAAGGCCAGGTGGAAAGCCTGCGGTATAGGATCACCCGAAGGAGTAATAAGGACCACTCCTGCACCTAAACCATGAAACATAAAAGATCCATCAAAATGTATCTGCCATACGACAGATTCTTCAATGTAGAGCAAAGATGCATCTGGCAGATCCAGACTCAAAGGTTTTGTGCTTTGCAAAGGTGCTTCCGCTAGCTGGTCGGTAAGTACTTGTCCTTTAACTAATTTTTGATGGACAAATTCTATATCAAAATCACTGAGTAGAATGATCCAATTAGCCATTCTACCTGTGAGGGTGGGTTTGGACAACAAATACTTGAGTGGGGTGACCTTGGATATGAGCTTGGTCTTAGTATTTAGCAGGTAATGGTGAAGTTTCTGAAAAGTAAACACAACGGCCAAGGAAGCCTTTTCAATCTGAGGATAATTACGTTGATAGGTGATGAGGGTGTGACTCAGATAGTACACTACTTTCTCTTTATGGCTAAGGTCATATTGGGTGAGAAGTGCACCAATAGCATATTGCGTAGTGGAAATATAGAGCAAAAGTGGTTCTCCCGGAGTGGGAGGCATGAGGACAGGTGGATTAGCTAGGTACTATTTAAGCAAAGCAAAGGCTTGCTATTGCTCAGGTCCCCAGATGAAAGTGATGTCCTTCTTAAGAAAATGAGTGAATGAGTGACATTTATCTGCAAGCTGGGAGATAAAGCGGCAAATGGCTTGAATTTTCCCCTACAAGCTACGTAGTTGCTTGATATTCTTAGGTGGAGGCATTTCTGTGATGGCAGACACTTTAGCAGGGTCTACCTCAATAGCCTTGTCTTGACACGATGAAGCCTAATAGTTTCCCAGATAGCACACCGAAGACACACTTCTTTGGATTCATGGCCTGAACTTTGTATTCATGCAGGCGTTCAAAGATACGCCACAAAATGATAGGATGATCCTCTCTTGTTTTGGACTTTCCCAGGATGTCATCTACGTAGTCTTCCATGATGTCATGAATCATATCATGAAATATTACTGTCATGGCCCACTGATAAGTTGGCTCCTACATTCTTAAGGCCAAATGGCATCACCTGATAACAAGAAGGTGCCCCAAGGAGTTGTGAAAGCTGTTTTTGTGTTGGTCTTCCTCAGCGATCTTAATTTGATTATAACCCGAAAATCCATCCATAAGCGATAGAATTTCATACCCTGCGGTTGAGTCAACAATCATGTCAATGTTGGGCAACGGGAAAGTCATCTTTAGGGAAAGCTTTATTGATGTCCCTAAAATCTATGTAGATTCAGATACCGATAGGTTTCTTCTAGACAAGGAACAATGTTCGATATCCATTCAGAATAATCAATTGGCCTGATGAATCCTGCTGCAAGCAACCTTTCCAACTCTTCTTTAACTAACAAGGCCACTCTTGGGTGCATCTTTCAGAGCTTCTGTTTGATAGGCTTAGCTTCTGCGTGCACAACCAGGTTGTGCACGACCAAAGTTGGATCTAAGTCGGGAATGTCTTTGTAATACCATGCGAACACATCAATAAACTCTCGCAGTAGCATAGTGAACGTCTTTTTGTTCTCTGGCCAAGAGTGATGCTCCAAATTTTACTATCTTTGGATCTTCTTCGGTACCAATATTGACATCAATGGTTTCTTCAACTAACAATTTTGATAAATCCTCCATAAGTGTAGGATCGGGAGGTAGGTTGAGATCTTCATTCAAGGATGTCTCTACGATATTTTCATCCTTGGCATGGTCACTTTGTTTTTCCTTTGATTTTCTTATTTGTTTGTCAGCTAGTGCCTCAAAGAGGTTTTCACTGTGTGACTTGGACTTCGATTTTTTCCGAGGCTTTTCTTTAGAACTCTTGCCCTCGCTTTTATTTAAATTTTGCTGACCATGAAGTTCAGCCCTCCTCACCGAAGTAGGCATAGGTGTCTAAGTCAATAAAGAAACCCTTCTTGTGATCTCCAATGGGAATTGTATCCCTTATGACCATGAAATCTGCAATAGCCTCAGTCATTCTCAAATAAATCTAGTGGTACGTGACGTTTTTGGTCCCATTCAACAAGGGAGGGGTATATAAGGTCAAGGGTTGGTTCATTGGGGGTGATGGTTAGGACAACGTTATTCATGAAAAGGTTCATGGAGGCTAGATCCTCATATTGGCTACAACAGGAATCTGTATTGCTATCTAGATAATCAAAACCATCCTCACGCTCTGAACAAATCACATCTTGATTGTTAGGGGTGTGCCCCTATAAGGGCGAATCCTCGATGCCATATCTTTTAGTTTTGAAATTGGGGAGAGGGACTTGTTCTCATTTGTCCTTGTTCTATTCTTACCACATCCTAGGCCCTTTGTAGCCCATGGAGTACATCATTTTGCTCGATTTTTCATATTCCAGGGTTTGATCAACAAGATGGATGAGTTTCCTCAGGGATCCAAGTAGTAGGTGGGTCAAGAAATTTTTTCCTCAGCTAACAAGCCTCTAGGTAAGAATGACCCAATAGTGTGTTCCTCTCTAGGTCTCTTGATGCAGTAGTTGGGTCGACCTCTAGTCTTGGGCGACAAGGAGAGGTCAGAAACCAAGAGTGCATTTGTTGTAGATTATACTCCCCATAGCCATATTCTAGGATTTTCATCTCCCATGAATTAAATGGAGATGTTGAAGTAGATGCCCCATGAGTGCAAGAACTAAGGAGAATTTGAATCTACTCGAGATTCCATGGCCTCAGAATGAAGAGGGACAGCTATATCTGTGGAGGGACATGCGTATGTACCCCTTTCATGCAAAGCTATTAAGAGCTCTACAATGAGAAAAGGGCTCTGAATCTCCTGGTATTGTAACTGTATGTCCCTCATGGCTTTAGCTTGATGCATTGATGAAATTTTGATGGCACGGCCTGCATGGCATGAATCCATGGTTTGGCCTAGAAGCATATTATATGGAAAGTTCCAAGTCTAGGACGTGAAACTTTGTCTGATGGAAAATGGGGCCCACCTCCATGGGCAGCATAATGGTGCCTACTGACTCTCTTTCTGCGTTGTCGTATGTGGTGATAGTGATGATATGGGACTCAAGATATGCCTCCGTATGTCCCATATTGTTTGACTAATTTAAGTGTGCAGATGTTCAATCCAGATCCGTTATCCACAAGCACCCGTTTTATTTTCCTATGGGTGACAACTAACGTCAATGTATAAGGGAAGATTATGTTTAGGATTCTCAGTAGGGACCTCCCTATGGTTGAAAGTGAGATGCTCACTAGGTGCAATATTTTCCACTGCGTTTTGAAGGTATGTAGGATCGACTTCTAAAGCACTCCCAACCCCTGAAGAGTTTGATACAAAAGTCCTTATGCACATGGATATCTTGAGAAGATCTAAGATCGATATCTTAGCAGGTGTCCTCTCAAGTTGTTCTAAAAGGTTATATTTACTAGTTTTTGCGGTCAACAGAGAGGGTTCTAGATCACGAGGTGGGCATGCCTTGTTACCGCAGCACAGTCCTTTCCCTTGATCCAGATGGTATTGACACTGTTAGCATGGGAGTGAATACATCCGATAAGTGAATCATAATTATTGTTATCTCTTTTGGTCTACAAGTAATTTGCAGCTTATAGGTTTGGTATGAGTCTCCCCGATCCGGCTTTGTATTTTCTGACTTATCATGCTTAGGGAATGGTTCCTTCTAAATCCCCATTTTCTTGTTAGGTGTTTGTGTTTTTCTAGGGTTATCCACCTCTATCTCCCCATTATCAATGAGGTCCTGAATATAGTGGCAAAGCCACAGACATTTGTCTTTCTTATGAGCTTTAACAGTGATGCATTTCGCAGTATTCATGCTCCTTATACCATGAAGGTTTAGGAGCGTTGTCATCAAATAGTTGTGTTGTAGGATAGGTCATCATGTGGGCTGCATCCAACTGTTTTAGTATGATAGACAATGGTTCATTGAGGGAGGTGAATGTTCATCACTTTGGTGGTTGTTGAATTGGGCCCTTGGTTAGTTTAAAAGGTTGACTGGTTTGGACCATTTGAACATGTTTGGAATTAGTGATTCCGTCTCCCACCATGTTTTTATTTTTGTTAAAGATCTTTGGCTTTTCAACGGGTTTGACACATTGGTTGTCTTTAGATTGGGTTTTAAGGGTGCCTTTGGCAATGAGAGCCTTTTCTATTTGAATCCCTTTCTTGATAACCTCCTCAAAGGTGCGGACATAATGCATTTGGAGGTGAAAAGATATATCTAGGTTGAGATTAGGGATGAAAATACTTACTAGTTACTTCTCAAGGAAAGCACAAGGGAATCGAAATAGATATTCTTCTCCATCGTTGGAGGAAGATAGCGAAGGTCTCATTTGGGCATTGTTTTGGTGCCACACAAGTCTGCCATGGTGATGTCACTCTCTATGTTATATGAGAAATGACGCATGAATCTTTCCGCCAATTCTAGCAAGGTGAAAATTGATCCTCGTGGTAAGCGCGTAAACCATTCTAATGCTTGACCTCTGAAGACTCTTAGGAAAAAGTATGATGAGGTAATTATCACTATAAGACACCTCTTGACATTCCATGTAGAACTATTTAACATGATCCCTTGGGTCTCCCTTTCCTTTGTATTTTTCGAACTTTTCCATATCAAAATTTCTTTGGAAAGGGTTGAAGGGTTATTTTCTTGTCAAAAGGATACGGGTGCATAGTTCTTCGTATTGGTATTTCCTAATACTCCCTATATTGCTTTCTTGTATGCTCGCAAGCGTTGCTTTCATAGATTGCACTTCTTGTGCGAGAAATTTTTCTCTAGTGGGAGAAGCAGTGGGACGTGTACATGATGATAACCCGTGTCTTCTTCTCCTTGGTTTTCTCGATGGAGTTCGCGGATCCTAAACTTAGGCCTTGACTTTTGAACATTCGTGTTTGTGTCTTTTTGTACCTGGAAAGTAAGACAAAGCTAGTTGTGGGCTTAGGTTACTGAGTTTTTTTTGGATTATGACTTGGTTTGTGTCTTCTTCTTCTAAAGGTTCTTTCTCTTCGTATTGTGGATGTTCTTCCCCTGTCTCATGTTATATCTTGTTTCTTTGTGGCACTTTGGTGAGGGGTATTCTATACCCTACCACTTTATCATTTTCTGCATGTAAGAAGTGGAAGCATGCCTTCCTGTTAAAATATCTTCCATATTGATAAGGGGGCATTCTTCCTTAGTAGTGTCATTTGTAGGTAATATTGGTTCATTCTCGGTGGGAAATTTGGACCCTAATTCCATGACCCATGCCAAAAATCTATCTTTTTTTCTAAGGATAAACTCATCTAGTAGAGTGGGGTCAAAATCAAGTCTGTGTGTGGTGATTCTAATTCATTTCCACTATGATTGACCATTTCTTCTGTTTCCTTTTCTGCAGAAAATAGTGGTCCTAGATTGTGTCCGATAAATGGGTTTTACCCTTGTCTATTAGAGGTTTCCCAAGCTTGTGCCTGTTGTTCTCATATGTTTGTTTCTTTAACCCTAGAGCGTCTTGGGAGCCATGTTTTCGTGATAAATTTCACTAAGGTAAGTTGTAGATTTGTTAAAAATTCAATGACTACCCCTAAGTAAAACACAAGATGTACGTGTTAAGAGTAAATTGACAGTGTGAGAATACCAATGTGATAGAGTGATAATGTCACCAATGAAACAATCGTTTGGTACCAAAACTTAATCAAATGAAGTACCTCCTAGACTACGTTTCAAAGTAATTTACAACACCAGATGATTAACAAGATGTCTCCACTTATGCCAAGTTCAAAGGAATGAACAAGACGTAAGTAAATACATGAAGTTAAATGTGATCTCCCAATCAAGATATACGATGAGCAATCTCAAGTCTAATTAAAACCTATATCTCAAAAAGTTCCAATTACGATTTGTGAATGACACAACAATATCACCAAGATATGTTAACCCACTTTGTAAGAAAGTGAAGTATTGATATCAAGGTGTTATTGATATAACATGCACAAATGGTAGTGCCTAGCACCTTTTGAAATCGAGGTAATAATAAAACCGAACAAAAAATAGCTCAAAGTATAGCTAGGAATAGTTAAGAATGTGTGCAGCGTAACCATACAATATAGGTAATTATCTCGAGTTTACAAGAAAAAAGATGTAAATATCGAAATTGTAATGATACAAGACAAACAAGATAACTCCTCTATGGAAGTCCGCGGTGATGAACCATGCCTAACTACAATGAATATCTTGACATTGGTATCAAGATCACAATGGCTACCAAATGACATGAAAATGCCTCTGCTCACTTTAGACGTTTAACTAACCCAGCCGCAAACATGGATGGGTGTAAACGAACATAAAAGTGAGAAACAATCGAATGGAAACACAAAGGTAATCACACCCCTTTTGATCAACAAAGTGTCAAAAGAATATGAACAAAATAAATCAAGAAAAATGATGAAAAAATGCTAGCCTCACTTCGGCAGAGTTTCAGCTCGCCCTAAGGCAAGTAAAAACTAGGTGAAAGTAATACATCACACATTTCTCAAAAAGAAGGTTCACAACTCAACACTATTTTAAAATGGTCAAAGTGGGCTCCTGGCCAAAGCATATTCTCCTAGGTGGTTCTCTCGCCCTAGGTGTTACAAAGTTGCCACGAGTGAGTGCGATTTACCCAAAAAGTCACACTGACTAGTTTGGGAGTATCTCGGCTTTACTTTACCCCCTTCAAGAATAGTAGGCAACTAGTGCATCTACGTGTACTATCATTGGGGTCGCCACAACGGACAACCTATAACACTATCTCACAAAGGAATCACTAGTCAAGTAGGTAGTGCAGAGCACTTCCCATTTCGTCCACAAGGTTCCCTCTTGCGTGGACTACTTTGGGGTTCCTAGAACCACCCCCGTTGTTGTAGCTTAAGGCATTATGCCAAAGGGGTTATGTTCCACTTGAGTGGAGAGGGACGTACCATTTTCTAAAACCTACAATACAGTGTTTTGAATATGTTGTTTTTTTATCTTGTTTAATTAGGTGTGGTTTGCTTGAACACCTTTTGGCAACCTGTATAACAACTGTATTAGTAGTTTTTTATTTTGTTTTGATTTTTCCTTTCTTTGACAAGTATTTTTAGGTCCTGCACTCGAGCGTTAGTAGTTCTCCAAGAAAATCACATTATTTAATAGAGGATTAAGAGTTGCTTTTTATTCTCAAGATCATCCAAGGATGCAAGAGAAAGAGCATACACAACAAATAATCCAACTAAAAAGTAAAGAAAATCTTTTAAATCAATGAACCATACAAAATTCTTGATAAATGTTCATTCTCTTAAACCAAAAGTGAAAGATGAAGTTTCCAATTTACCAAATGTTATAAAATGAAGACTAAAGTTGTTTTTGATTCTCAAGATCACCCTAAGGTGCAAGAGAAGATCATACAAAAACTTTATCCCAAATATATAGAAATGGAAAAATTTAAATCAAAGGACCATTGAAAAATGCTTTGTAAAAGGTTCATTCCCTTAAACCAAAAATGAAAGATAAAGTTTCCAATTTACCAATGCTATAAAATGAAGATTAAAGTTGCTTTTGATTCTCAAGATAACACTAAGGTGTAAGAGAAGAGGATACACAAACTTTATCCCAACTATATAGAAATGGAAAACTTCAAATCAAAGGACCATTGAAAAATACTTTGTAAAAGGTTCATTCCCTTAAGCAAAATGAATATTCAAATTTCCAAGTTTAATCCCAATGTTAAAAAGATATAGATAAAAGTTGTTTTTGATTCTCAAGATCACCAAAAGGTGCAAGAGAAGATCATATACATGCTTTGGTATAAATCGAGGAAGCATGGAAATACAACATTCATCAAAACATTAGACATGTTAGAAAATAACCAGTTTTAAAATTACAGAAACACATGCGATTTCTATAAGTAAAAATACCAAATTTATATTTTCATTGCATAGTTAACTTCAATACCTTTCCAACGCAAAAATAATTGAGTCATTTCAAGTTTACGAGAAAACGTTATGGCCTTCGGAAGATGGGTTACGCATATGCTCTTATGCTCATGGGTATGCACTTGACATGCACTCAAAAAATGTCCCAAAAACGTCCCTTAATCTGCAAAATGGGAAAAAATTTCCAGCCAAGATTCAATTTTGACAACAACCCATCACATTAATATATGAATAGAATACTCAACGCTATCAAACATTAACATACATGCTCAAGAATTTAAGATTTTCAATAAATTGACAAAACTAGCATGTAGAATGATGAAAAAGTAAGCTCTAAAAATGAAAACATGATGAAATCTTGAAATTTTCTCACCAAGATTAAATTTTGACAGCAACCCACCACATTAATATGTAAATAGAAGACTTAGCACTATCAAACACTAACCTACATGCTCAAGAATTTAAAATTTTCAAGAAATTGACAAAACTAGCATGTAGAATGATGAAAAAGTAAGCTCTAAAAATGAAAACATGACGAAATCTTGAAATTTTCTCACCAAGATTAAATTTTGACAGAAACCCACCACATTAATATGTAAATAGAAGACTCAACACTATCAAACACTAACCTACATGCTCAAGAATTTAAAAATTTCAAGAAATTGGCAAAACTAGCATGTAGAATGTTAAAAAAGTAAGCTCTAAAAATGAAAACATGGAGAAATCTTGAAATTTTCCCATCAATTCCAATTTTGGCAGCACTTCACCTCCTTCATACCTACAAGGAATACCCAAAACATAGAAACTCAACAAAACAAGTTACAAAAAACAAGTTAGATTAACATGTGTAAAAGAGGGTTAGTAACCAAAAATGAAACTTAACTACAAAAACATGAAATTAAGTGCAAAGGACAATGGAGTATATCCCATCGGGCATGCCAAATGTGTGCATGTGTTTGTTTTCAAAATAATGCTAATATGAGTAAATACTAACACCTAAATAGCCTTAACTTAGCAAGAATTGAAAAACAAACTAAACACCATCAAGATAAGCATTAAACAAGGGTTAGATACTAGCATTCATCAATACAAAATTTGAAACTAACAATGCTAAATATCTAAGCTCCTCTATTCTCTAACAACAAATAAATGAATGGACCTAAGTAAGCTCTATGGCTATCAAAATAGTTATCCTTAGTATGCCAAGTAAACTAGGAATGAGGGCATATCAAAGTTGGGCTACAAGACCCCTTTGACACCTCCCATATGACCTAAGCACTTAAGAAAGAGGCTTAACTCTTTAAGACGATGAACTCTCAAAAGGGCAAGGTGGAAGCTCTTAGTCTCTTTGCTATATGCTTTACATTTTCTCTCTAAGGAGTTTAGGTGTAAGTAAAAAGGTAGGTGGATGGCTCTTTATATAGCCCAAAGGATAAAGGATTTAACACATTCTCACGAATGTGGGATAAAGGTAAAACATTATTAGGAATGGATAAGGTTGCTTTTTAAAAGGTAACCTTAATTTAGAAGGGTTTAATACATGTTTAGTAAGCTATGGGAGTTGGGGGTGTTTTAATTAATCAAAGGTGATTAATTAATAGGTAGGTGTAAGCTTATAGAAGCTAAGTAGAAGAATATTAGTGCGATTTAGGCTATTAGAAGGGAATTAAATCAATTAAATATTGATTTATTTGTTAAATGGAAGGGAAAGCTAATTAATTAATAATAATTAATTAGTCTAGGTAGAAGGGGTGATTTATTAACGGAAGGTTGTTAATTAGGGTATTTGTTGGATAGGAAACTTAATTAATTATCTTAGTGTAATTAATTAATGATGATATGAGGGAAAATGAGTGTCTTTTGACGATACGTTGTTGATTTACGAGAAAGACGATAATTAACACAATTTAAGTATTTGAATTGCTTATGCGTAATTATGGGTGTCTACAGGTAGTCTTCTCTTCATTCAACCCCAAATACTCAAAGGTGCTTTTCTTGTGCTCAGGAATCCTAAGAAACTAAATAATTGCAACAAAAATATTGATCTGACTCAATACTTGGGAAATATCATAAGGAATGTAGTGTGGCAAGGAAACATTCGAAGGGAGATTGACAAACTCATCAGATGGCACGATATTTTTCAGAGCTTGGGGATGAGGAGAAGTATGAATCTTGTTTGGGATAGAAAGGCCTTTATAAGGTGTATCTTTCATAGGAACATCTTTTCGAATACTAGTAAGCAATGGATTTTTAGGTTTGGCTTGAGGCCTTGCTCATTTGAAAACGTTACTCCTAGTATTATAATCCTTTTCTTGAGCAACAAAAACATTCATCAATAACTACCTATCCTCCTCAAATGGGATTCCTCCATCATACTTTTTTATAATTAAAGATCTTAAATATTTAAAGTCATTATTAGGTATTAAAAAGCTTGTACAATATCTATTTCTAAAGTATGCGAGAAAAGAAGAAGAGGTACCCAGTGGATGCAATCCCAAAAATAAACAGCATTTCTAGCACTTATTACCTCAGTTAAAGTTGCTCCTTATTGTCAACTCATGGAGCAACCCATCATGCAGACATCATCATCAGTATTATCATCATCAAGTTCTTCTTCTACTTTCTGATCTAAATCACATGGAACATGGGGCATGAAACATCTGACACACTAATCAATTACATATGTTTTTTCAACCACAACAACTTTGACAGCCAAAGGATCAGGAACCATTCTGGTTTCCCTATCTTGGGGCTATTTATTTCAAAATCCAAAACGTCCCCTACCTCTGTCATAAGATCTCTACTCATTTCCATGATGATTTGCAAATCTATCTGGGCCTTGTGGCTTGTCCTGACCTTGTGAACTCTGACCAATTCATTTCTCTACCTAGGCTAATTTGTATGAGATTTCTTTAACATCCCCTACCAAATTTTTCACAAATTCCTCCAAATCAACAACCTTACTTTCTTGAGGTATTTTAGGGTTAACTAGTTTGACACCCTCCCTCTTAGGAGGTTTTCTAATTGCTTTAATGTTGTTCTCAATTTTCAGAGCCATGGTGAAGGCCTGCCTCAAATTGGTAGGGTTTTTGTCCCTAAAATAGTAAGCATATTTCTTATCAAATGCATTTGAATACTCTATCAAACATGATTCATCACATGGCCACAAATTAATAGGAAATATCCTAAAGGTCTTGTTAAATCTTGTGTTGAAATCATGTACTGATTCATTAGGATTTTTCTTGGATATTTTTGAACTATGAAAAAAGAAACCTAGGGTTTTTTTTATCACCATATTGTAATCTAAATGCATTATTCATTTACGTCTAAGAATCAATTGAGTTATCTGGAAAAGATTTATACCAATCCCTTGCATCTTCTTCCAAACTATGGATAAAAAAATTGATATATACATCTTCAAATTCTTCTCAAAGTCTTCCATCATGTTGATAAAAATCTTTAAATGTTGATCACCAGTTATAGCATTATTTCCTTGGAAATTTGGTAGTCTATTTCTTACATCTTGGGGAACTACATTTGGATAACCAACCATCCCTCTAAAATTTATAGGACCAAAGGTTTTTACAACAAATGGAGATCTGGGTGGGGGATGGGCCATGTTGTTTTGAGGAGGTAACCTTGGATGAGAATGAAATTGATAAGGGACCAGGGTTCTTTAGAACACAAGATTATAAATTTCAAAATGGCTATCCCTTAAAGACCTTGTTTCTTGGAAAACCCTATTAACTTTGGAAAACACAGGTGTAGAATGAGGATAAAAATTTTCAAATTTAAATGAAAGTCCCTCTCCAGGTGGAGAATTTAATTTGACAAAAAGAATACCTGATTCAGAAGCACTTGAATGGAAATATTCAATGATAGGATGATCACCTTCATCAATGGAGATCTCCTTTCTTGACTTCTGGTCAACAACTCTCTAGGATTTTCTTCCTTCTGAATTTTTTTTCCTAGCTCTGGAAATAATGGCCTAGCAAGATCCTTAGTTAAGAAAGACCTTCTTCCTTCTAGCTTTGCAAATATTTGTAACAAATATTACTTGACAGAGGTTAAGAAACTCGTATCTATCAAAAATCATATCAACATGGAGTTGACACTAAGGATTTCCACCTTATTTGTCTAAATGCACAAAAAAATATGATCTATCAAATGTTTTTTAGCACTATAAACTAGAAATGGAATGATCTAAGCTTCCTTTACCCATATTTATCAATGAAACCTAGTGCAAAAAATGTAGAAACTAGAAAAATTACACACAACACTTTGTAACTTTGAACACTTCCTACAGGCCTGAACATAGGATGATATTGAAACAATGAACTAACACTTAGAGCATATAAGAAATGTCTACTAGGGTCTGAATATGAACTACACTCACAATCTCCCTTGCAAAAACATTAGAGATAGTGTTGGTACCCAAATGTATTCTATCTGAAAAGATGAGAAGCATAATAGATTTGAAAGGACTATTAGAGACAAGAAGATGATATTGTGTGTCATTTCTTAGCCGGGGAAGAAATACATCTTTCTCTTTGTCACTTAGATGTGGAGAAATGGATAGCACCCTTAAGAGGATTTGATCTATCCTCACTTCTTTATGGTTGTGCCTTTCAAACAGGGTGAGACGACCCTTTTGTTACATGCTATTTGTGTAGGATACAAAGATGTCCTTCATTGTAAATTTATTAAAAAGACCTTGAAGAAAATATGATCAATACAACAAAACCTAACTCTCAAGAGTTTTCACCCTAGATGATGGAGATATTTTCTAAACAAGGTTCAGGCCACTAAAGAAAATTTAAACCTGATTGCTTCTATATATTTTGGTAATAAAAATTATGAATTTGTACACACACATGACAAACAGGGGTAGTATGGGTAAGATTGGTTGCTTTTAAGAGAATTTTTTGGTGGGAGGTGAGGCAGGATGAACTTGATTCTCTAGATATTTGAGAGCTTTTACAAAAATGAAAAGCTTGATCAACAAAATGCTTCAGAATAGCTAAAATGTTCCTTTAACCAGAAGGTGTGCTTTCAATGAAGGCATAGATTAACATGTTTTCACACAAACTTTAAGAATCCAAAATGAAGGCTCAGATTGAAAAAATTAATTGAACACTATCAACATTTATTTTAGCATGCCTAAGATACCCTCAAAGGCTAACAAACAATCTCATCATCATGTTAGGACTATCGTTATTTTTAATTTGTTTATTTCACTATCAAATAAAAGCTCTTTCTGATAAATGAAATTATAAATGCCACTAAGCTATCAGAAGGATAAGATATTGTGTGATTTAAAGAGATTTCAATGTAAGATTGCAATGGGAACATGAAAAACTATTTGCAGACATTCAAAAATGAAGTAGACACAATTTTTCCCAAAATCAACACATATTAGCTCAAATTGGATTGATCTCATCAGTAGGGGAAAGTTTCTAAAACAATCTCAGAGTTTTTGAATGGCTGCACACTTGCAAACACCTTGACATGATCAAATTTAACACAAGAAATAAATAGATTCCTAAGATGGCTTCTCAGAAAGATAGGCTCTGTCAAATTTTTCTCTTGGGAAAATAACTCTGGACATCTAACACTCCCCCCATTTTCATGACAGGTTCATGCAATTTATAAAATTTTTACAACAGAGTTTTCCCCCTATTAACAAAATTATTCAAAGCACTATCACTTGTTGCGGTTTTGATCGAGACCCCCAGAATCAAATCTATAAAAACATTTTTAAGTTCTTAGAGGGAAAATATATTTGAATATTTCTATCATTTAATCCATTCATCCAATAAATCACTCTTCATCTCATGCGCCAACTACTTCCTCCTCCAATCCATCAAATTTGGTTTTTTGTGTGCCAAGGAAGGGAAGATCAGAAAATCTGATAGAACCCGATAGTGAGATTACAGCTTAATGGTTAAAGACAGTCTTAGATCTTCCATACAAAATAAAGCTATCAAATTAATTTTCCTATTAATTTGGCATGCAGGAGATGTCAAGAAATGATAAAAAACATAAAAATTTGCATCCCTAGGAGTTCTAGAGAAAAATGGTAGAAAATTAGATACAAATGCATAATTGCCGTAAATTTCCCTTTTGAATTTGGACTGTCCACAAGAGAGATCCAAGACAAAATGGGCCTCGGGGTCTTTTTTAATTTTTACAACTAAAAAAAAAAGGTAAAATTTCTCATTTTCCTCTACCCATCCGCCTTGAAAAATGGGCTTAACACATGTCCCAATGTGGGTCCCAACAGAACCTTGCTTTCTTTCTACACTTTAACCCTTTTCTTCACAAAAATATCAAACAATTATTTTCAAACTGTGACGTGTCTCTATGGCACATCTTGAGATGGTCCCCAAAAGTACAGACCCAAAACATGTGTGGGCTCAACACATGTCTCGGTCCGGTAGATTCTTTAAAAATTTGAAATTTCAATGGAAGGTGCCATGTGTCTAAGGTCCGAGGTAGTCTCCTTTGGCCATTGAAAAGTCCGAGTGAAGGGCAGAGTGAGCAGAAGCCTCCAAGTGTCCTTCTGGCACTCCTTTAAAATAAAAGCCAGGGGCTAATCCCTAAACATGTGCAGTCCCTCCACGTGTCCCAGGCCCTTTAGAAAGTTGCATCATGGCCCACAAGTAAGGGAAATCCCAGCAAGAATCTCCACGCGACATCATGGTGCAACTTCAAGATAGTTCCCAAGAGCGGAGACCCTCAATGAGTGCGGGTTCAAAACATATCCAAGGCCTGCCAAAACTATACCAGTTGCATACAACTTTTTTTTAGTCTAAGAAAAGCATCGTAATACTCCACATGTCCTCCTGACGTAACTCTAAGGTCAAACCAAAAGGTGAATTTTCAAACGAGCTTCGTTCCTCCACGTGGATAATTTTTGTGTCGAAGCAATCCATAGAGTTTTTAGAGTACCCCGTCGAGCCGCATCCAACCAAAAAGAGCCATGTTTCCACTTATTTAGCGATGTAAATTTGACTGGGAAAAACACAAATGTCAAACCGTAAAATTGCAGGGAAACCACTATTTGAGCCCAGAGATGAAATTTTCTCCAAGGAAAGAGAATTTGGAAAAGTTACAAGGTTCAAACATGATCCTCTGAGCTACATCAACTCATGTTTCCTCAGTTATTTCAGACACAAAAGATAGGGACAACAAAACGTGACTGTGAAAAATGGAGGGAAAGAAAAAGGCTCGAGTTTTACGACCAAGTAATAGACTCCTTCATATGGTCAGAGGAATAAAAATAAATTTTGGGAATTTAAGTGATCCTCGGCCAGGGAAGGACTTGACCATGGAAACCGAATGGAGGATAGAGCCTTCAAGCACCAATATAGGGAGACAAAAAAAATATGACAGAGGCTGCAAACTGAGGGATTTAAATGACAAACGGGGCAAGACTAATTTGAACACCAACACGGTTATTGTCGGGATATGCACAAGTTGTATCAATACCCTTAAATGTGAATATATCTTAGATTGATGTTAGTTAAACAAAATGATTATGCTTATTTTGCATCATAGTTGAGTTTATCAAGTTAATAATAATAAGTTGACAAATGTCTCCATTGAACTTGTTATCACTTTTTAAAGCTCAACTGATTTTCCAAATTAGGCATGAGATTTGAATTTTTGGGAATAGAAATGTAATTTGAACAAATTTCCTTCAACTAAATAGAGTATTAAAATTTATATAAATTTAAAAAATAATTTGAAAATATATATTTTTTGAAAACAAGTTCCTATACAATGTTTGTTTTGTCAATAGGTGTTTCTTTTACAGCTAGGTTTTTCTGCACTATTGCAATCAATGATGGGAAGTGATTTTTAGGGCTTACAAGACCAATGTGTGCCTAAGAACCATTGATCGTAAACATCATTAATGCATTCACCTACAATTTCCTCTTCGAAGGTCCCCAAAAACATATTTTCTCTTGTTCTGTTGTCATTTTCTAGTCATGTGGGTGTTCAGGTTAGGGTAATGGATTTTTTTTTTCATTCATTGGGCTCGAGTGCCAATAGGTAAGCTTTAGAATAACTCCACTACCTTATCTCCCATAATAGGTTTAATGTTTCTATTCGTAGCTTTCCATGAGAGATTGTTTTAAAATTTTGATTTGTGCCATTCCCTGTCATGTTTCCGTGTTGGTTTTTATGGAGGTTGCACTTGGAGAGAGTAGGTTTTTCTTCAGATTCAACATATCCCTTAGGATTTATACAAACCCATTTTATTTTTCTGAAATGTCTCTGTGATTTTGAGATGGAAAGTGTATTTTGTCAAAGTGCATTAACTAATTTTTTGTTCCAATAATGTGTAACACCTGCTAAAATGCCCACTAAGAGACCCAAGAACAACCTAGAGTTAGCTAGACAAATTATGGAATAAATGTTTTTTTGAAAAGTGTGCCCAAAAAAAGTTTCTAAAAAGGAAAGTTACCACAATAATATTTCTAAGGCAATGATTTAAAAAAACTATTCCATTATAACATAATATTTAAAATCCACATTATACTTTCATACATTGATTTGACTAAGCATGTTTAATCTCCCTAAATGTTATTTAAATAAAAAATTAATTCATACTATAGTTGAATATTCCCCCATGGGATGTCAAGGGTGAAAGTGGCCAATGTAGTTTAATACCAAGGTTATTTAATTTCTAAAATGTTGAAACAACTAGCAAGGTCCCATATTAAAAGTTGGGTTTGGAATAATAGACCCTTCATTACCCCATAAAGTGACTGCTTAAAAATTCGACACATATTTTGAAATTAAAACATTTAAATTAAAGGGTAATTTCCACTCACCCACTCTCCACCTACTTTTTGTAGGGATGAATCTCATCCCTTGAATAGATTCAATTAGGACCCTTGATGAGGATACGGGTCAACTAACCGTAAAGCAAGCTTATGAAGGTTCCTTTCCCTTTTCATTTGGCTCATTATTTTTCTTTTTTTTTGTAGGTTGTTAGAGGAGGAAGGTAAGCCATTGAAGGTCATTCCAAAATTTTGGAAACGCTTAAAAGTTTTATTGTTTTCTCATTTTTTTCACACCCTCTCCTAGGATTTAAAAATCATTTGTTTAATTTATTTAACTTAGTTTCCTTTGATTTACCCAGATGGGCTTGTGGGTTTTACCCCATCTTATTTCTATAGTTAGACGATATGAGTTTTTTCATTTGGGCTCAAGAATATATACATATATGTATATATACCCATGTATACAAATATATATATATATATATATATATATATATATGTATATGTATATGTATTTTTTGAAATTTTCCATAGCTGAAATAAACCCGAAATGAGGAATTTACAAACATATATATAGATACATGTATATATATATAACTGCATGACCGAGTACTAAGAAAATTGGCCCACAGGTTTTAGGTTTGCACAGTCTGGAATAGTCAAAATTGCATAGAGGTCTAATTAGCCCCAGATGGGGGTAGGTTTATTATTAGCAAAGCATGGGGTTGGGGTGTAAAAGTGTTTTTTTGTTTTTTTATATACTATGGGGGTGGGGTAGCTGACCTCGACACCCCCCTCCCCCCAAAATTATATTTAGCCCTCCACTCAAGCTACGGCTTAAGGCCTTCCACCGCATTAGTTTTTAAAGTTCTAACTTTAGAAAATAAAAAGTTTTATTATATAATATACATATAAATTATATGTGTTTATACACACACACACACACACACACACACACATATTTATATAGTAATATTTCAATGGTTAATACTTAATTTAAAAAAATACTTTTATTACTATATAGCTATTAATATTATATTATTATCATAAAGATTATTAGTATATTAATATAATAATTTTAATAGTATATCAATATTAATATATTTTCCACATAAGTCTCATTACTCTTAAATATTTTGTTATTAATAAAATTTCAAGTAATCATATTACTTTCAAAGTATTCAAAGGAGTATATTGGTAATATTAATGAGTTAAATTCTTACACTATACTTTCTTCTCTAAAATATGATAATATTGCATAGAAGGTAAAACATAATACGTTTCATTTACCTTGATAATTTGTATCGGATTTGCAATATAATTTTAAATGAGGGTAACATACTAGAGCTAAAACTTAGATCTCTTCATTGGCCTATTTCAAGACAAACTAAACCTTGAGTAGTTTCCATCTACTTGAGTAAGGTTTAAAATATATTTCATCCACTACATGAAATTGAAAAAATACAAATTATTTCACTACATGCCTTAAGTAATACAGTGAACATTAACATTCTTGACTTCCTATAACATAGGCAATTTCCTTTATTTTTATAACCATTCTCACAATTAAATCTTACAAGATTTTGAATAAGTTTTAAATGAGGACTACTAATTTTACAATAATTTATTTAGGACAAGAGAAAAACATTTTTGTGGGGAAATAAATCAACTACAATGAGCTAAGATATTTTTTTTAACTTCCTTTCTATTACAACAGAACTAGCTTTACAAACACATTTCTTTGTTTCCCACTTTCAATATACAATACAATCATCATATCCAATAATTGAATGTAAGTTTCCATCACAAGATTATTACAATGTCCTTCACTTCAAGTGGGAAATGATACAAGAATGTAATATAAAATAAATACAAGGTTACAAGTTCCTCCACCCTAAGTGTAAGCAACACTAAGGATTCTCACAAGAAGGGATTTCTTAGGGACTTCAACAAAACCTCCAAGATTTAGATGATCAACAAGATATCTTCATCATGCTTCATTTGATCACAAAAAAAAATGGGGGAGACGCAACACTCTCCACACAACCAAGAATTCCAATGAGGAGGAGAAGCCATCCTCCTCATTGGTCCCCGAGCCCCAACCACATTGGAATTAAAAATGTATTCAAATCATGGAAACAAAACAAGATTCCACATCACAATACAAGATTCTACAACCATACCAAAATAAAACAATACAACTACAATCACAAGAAGGAAGCAACACATACACAAGGTTTCAACATGCAAAAGCCAAAGGAGTAAGATCTACGGGGATGTCACTAATGCCTCCCAATGGGAAAAGGGTGCCCACCTACAAACCCTCCAATAAACATCTCAAACCCCTACACACTCTTACTAATCCCTCAATTACCTCTTATCCCAACTCCCTCCAAAACATGAAATGAACTCTTATGTGTCCCCATAGTCCCCTCCTACACCACACTTAAGAAATCTACCCAAGCACCCAACAAGTATACCAAAACAACCAAAACAATATGCACATATACATAATTTAAAAGATAATTATTTTAAAAGAGTATAGCTCCTAACTTTCCACGGTAGAGCTTGATCCAAGAGTCCCACACTAAACTTCTTCAAGCCCAAGAAATCACCAAAAGCTCTAAAAAATCCACAAGCATTCCAAAATCCTCTCACTCCCCAGAAATGCAAGAGCACAAAGAAAAGAAGTAACCCCCAAAAAAGGAAAAGAACATGACTAAATAGAAAAGGGAGAGAGGAGGATGATGTGGTTCCAAGTAGGATGCCACCTCATTTTGTCTCCACTACACATCACCCTAGTCAACCCCACACTCCAAAGCAAAATAAATAAGTGGTTTAAGAAACGACATTTTACTTACACACAATCTAAGCTCACGCCCCTTAAGGACTAAAAAAAGATACGTGTAAGAAAGTACAATAAAAATTACAATTTGTCTTCCCAAAACACATAATGGGGTCTAATTTTGAACCCCCAACCCATAGGTAAGATTGGTAGAGTAATTTAAGATGTGTGGGACAAGTTTAACTTATCCCACAAGCCTCCAAAATTTTCCCTTAAAGAAAAATCTGAATTTCAAAGGAATGCAGTGTACAACACTCAAGATCTTAAGAAGTCAACTTAAACACATAAACCAAAGAGCTATCAAATCCAATAAATGAATCCTTTTAACCCATTCCTAATCACTTTAGTAAACTAATTCATTTACTAATATATACATAAATCAAGTGATTAACAAAAGGAGAATACATCACTAAAACTCACATACTAACATTAAATAAAGGAAATTAAATGAGAGAATAACACATAACCCGTTGGTCACAATTGGAGGTGATTCCCCCCCATGGGGACCCCCTAACAACAATTCAAACACACACAGATAACAAAATACATGTTACCATGGTGAGCATTGGTGAATTTAGATAGGATTGCAATGTGGTTGGTCTCCAATCCCCCCGATGTTTGTTGTGACATGTTTACCTGAAAAACACATAACACTTCCTTCAGACTCATGGCCGCATCAAAACATCCAAAATAAATATACAATATAACTCCATAACCATCTATATATGAATCATAACATCATCTAGGAAATTAACGATATCATTTACAATTTCTAACAACATCTTGATTTTACATTTCATTAATATCCACATGATCATAAGATTAGTTCAATTTTCTAGGTCTACTTGATATTACGAAATATCACATGTCTAAAATATATAATTTTAACCATGTCAAAAACATATCAACATCAATATAAAATGTTTCTAATAATCCACACACATCATCTATGAATCGAAATCAGCAATAGTCTGGTATCTCTAACATCTAACATCATGGAAAATCAAAAGGTACAATAATATCCATAAGTATAGTCGATAGTATCGAAATCAATAACAAAAAGTGTCAAAGGGAAGTGAGCACTGTACAATGTTTCCTTCTGCATTTGCACGCAATTTGTGTTTTATTTTTCTTTTATTTCTATGCAACTTATAGGATTTAATAACCTACTTTCAAATATGCCAAAAAAAAAGGATTTCTCAGGTTTTCAAAAATGCCATATGAAGAAAATGAAATTACAAAGTTTTTGAAAAAATGGGTTCAACTTTCCTGGCTATGTCAGACATCAACAAATAATTCCTATTTTTTGGTCTTCTACTATGCTAAATGTGATTTTTTGATAAATCATAGTGCAAATAATTACATAAATAGCAGGATGAAAGGGAGTAGGTTTGTGTAGTTTGGATCTATTTTCTTAGGGTGTAGTTTGGTTTTATTTTGATTTATTTAGTTTTTGAGGCCATTCCTCTCCAAATGGCATTTAATTTGTAGATTAGTTTATGATTTCTAGTGTTTTAGATAGATATCTTGTAAAAGGCTTAAAACTCATTCAATTTTTGATGAATTTAGTTATTATTATTATGATTATACTATGATATCATTATATGAAGATGGGGCTTTATTTATAAGACTAATACTTTTTCTCCTCGATGCATAATTTCACCATATCAAGTTTGATTATTATCCCTTTGTTGTTATTCTTTGAAGTTTAGTGCACCAATTCACAAATAAGGACATTTCCATCATAATTATGTTTATCTCTTACAACTCCCCTTTGCCCATCATAAATGAGACTTGGTGGTAATCCTTTTAATCTATCAATAATTCCCTTATAAATGATTTTGTAAAATGTTACATAGAGATATGGGTCTGAATATGAAAGTTGGGTTTGGATGGGACATTAGTTTTTTGAAAAATACATTTCTTCATCTTTTAGTTCAGATTGGTCTTGGATTTTGTCTCCATCTCATCCAAACACATGTAGGATCCTCGTGAAGAAAAATGTCGTTTAAAACACATTGTGATCCTATCCTTGAATTTTGGATGGTAATCCCCATCATTGAAAATATTATTGGGCATCATTTAAAGGCCCACTACCTTTCTATCGTTACTAATATAAGCCAATGATCCGATCCACTTTTCCTCATAATTTTGGCTGATAAAATAATGTTGTCAGCTAGACAGTCATTTCTTAGGATAAATAAATTGAATCTTTCTGCTATTCCAATTGGCCATATTCTCTTGTCACAATAGGTGGTTCCTTCTGATGGCTTTTGTATCTGGAATACCACATCTAATAAAATATTTCTCTCAAAATTTGGTTCCATATTATAACCAACACAGGAGAAGAACAAATCCAAAACCTATGAACACATAAAATATAACTATATATTTGATTTAGAAATATTTTACAAACTTAGAGGTACATAAAAATTATTCATGAGGAAACAAAGAATTTACAAACTCATAAATATGGAAAAAAATATTTCCAAAATTCTTCCACATGTCTAACTTTAATTGGCTGTGTTACCAGGATTTATAAAACTAAAAATTGGATCAAACAAATAACTGCATGTATCCTTCACATTATCAGTATCTTTTCAGAAGTGTAAAACCAAAACCAATGAGGAGGATATGCATAAACTTAACATTTTACCTTTTTCTCTTGATCCTATCAGATTTCAACATGAAAACCAATAGAAACATTTCACACTTCTTCATTGTTGTCAGACCCTTTGATCCTTGACTAAAACACCTGAAAATTTGGCCATTAACAGAAATCAACTGTTCTTGCTATTGTTAGTCATTTGTATAGACTTACGAAGTCCAAACCAATGAGGAGGCTCCATGCTCCTCACAACTATCATTATTCATCCATAGAACTTTTCATAGCACGATGTCTCGTTGAATGAGAAAGCTACATACCCTTCATACTTTTTAGTTTGTTAGGATTTGTGATTTTATTTGATTGTTGCAGCTTCACATCATAACTCTGAGATTTACTAAAATTACCTATTGTCTCCATAAAGATGAGACAAATCTCTTTGACTTATTCAATCAATATAACACCCCAACCTAAAAAATATAAATTGTGGCTATTTCGTAGAATTCAAGTCCACCTTTGTCTCACGGATCTGCTCCATTGTGTGGCTTTCGTTTGTATCGTAGATTTTCCAAGAAATTAAAAAATACAAATGACAAAATAGAAATAATCACAAAATTAAATTCTTATTAGTGGGGAGGTTGAAATAGAGGGAAATTATATTTGAATATCTCTATATAGCTCAAGATTATGAAATCATTAACTCTAAAACTCACCCTTAATTTTGAGCTTAAAAAATATTTTCAAGGAAGGATTTTAATGTCCTAGACATCTACGATGTTTGGACTTTCTTATAAATTCTCAAAACTTTTTTTTGACAAATGTTTGGTAAAAATTTCAGCTAGCTACAGCTTTGACTTATTTCTATTTGCTTATTTTTAACAAAATCATTTGACAATTATTGTTATCTGCTTATTTCTAACATGAAACAATGGATTCTATGAAAATTCAATTGAAGAAATACTATCACAAAAAATAACATAACCTCTGTTTTAATCTTTGTGTAAATCTCAGAGGATTATTTTTAACAAAATCATTTGACAAACAGTTGAATTTGATGCAGTATACAATGCTACAACATTCACAAATGAAACAACCAATTGTTTCTTCAAAGCCCATGAAATACATATTGAACCAACATTGCACACATATCAAGATGTGTTCTTTCTATCATGAAGGCCACATTCCCAATAAGTAACTATGTATCTAACTAGAATAATTTGAGCACCAACATCGGCTGCAACATGGGGATGGGCACTCCCTGTGAGTGCCACAAGAACCAAATACCAGAACAAGTGCCAAAAATATCCATTGGGAAAAGGATTCAACTTAAAGAGTAGAAAACCAGAACCATCTCTTAAAAACAAACCAAGAAACCAACAAAACCAGGTCACCAAGGACCATAATGAGTGAAAACACAAAAAACATAAAGACACCAATGAACTATACACTATACAAATGATGCTCACCTTGATTCTGGGGAATCAATCAAGCAAATGTTTCAAATGCTTTCCATTAATAAGAAATTCAAGCAATTCCCCATCCAAGTCTTTCAAGAATAAGGTATGTTCACCAATTTGAATGTTAATGGAGTAAGGGCCCATTCATAACGCATCAAATTTACCATGTTTGCCCTTATCTTCATGTCTACTATCCCATAACAGCACAAGATCTCAAATGCTGAAAGATCTTGGAGTGACCTTCTTGTCAAATAACCTCTTCAATTTTTCTCTCAACTTTACATACCTTTAGTGAGATGTCCTCCTTTCTTCATCAAGTTAAATAATTTTGTTAATATGAGCATCATATGGACTAACTTCCTGATCTTCCAGTTATAGAATGACCTAATATGAGTATAATTACATATGCAGGGGTAGCAAAGCCTGATTTCCATACACCAATTCAAATGGACTCTTTCTAGTAGCTCTTTTAACATTAATTCTATCAGTCTAAACAACAAACTTCAACTTCTCAACCCATTTCCTTTTGTTCATATCCAAAGTTCTCCTAAAGATCTTTAATATATTTTTATTGTTGGACTCTTCTTTTCCATTTCCTTAGGGGTTATAGCTGGAGGAATATGTCAAATTGATCCCATATTATTTACACATTACCATCAAAGGTTTAGCTCTAAAGCTCATGGCATTGTCAACAATAATTTTAACTGGCACTCCAATCCTGCAGATGATATGGTTCAGCATGAATTCCATGACAATTCGGTTTGTTTCTCTCTTGGTGGGAATTGCCTCTACCCACTTAGTGAAGTAATCAGTCGCTACAAGAATCCACTTATGGCCAACACTTGAAGGGTCTGAGATCTCACAAATGAAATCAATTCCCCATTTCTTGAATGGGGATTCAATTGATCTACAAGTTGCAAAGGAAGTGAGCCTGAAGCTTTCAATCATCTAGAAAAACACTGGAAACTCTCACATCTTCTAACCAATAAAGTTGTATCTTTGAAAAGAGTTGGCCACCAATAACTAGCCCTTAAGATATTGTGTGTTATGACTCTTCCAGCAAAACCCCAACACAAAATCCTCCACAGAGATCAAGCATTATCTTGGGGGCTTCATCTTCAGTAGTGCACCTTAAGAGAACTCCCTCAAGGTTCTTCCAAGATAACTGAAAATCAGTAATGACATATTTATGGGAAGCCAACCTAAGATATCTTTTTTGATTTTTTACTTCAGGGAAGCGTAGATGTCTCAGATAAAAAATTATATCTTTTTACCATTCATAACTCATCAAATTTTTAATGACATCCACCCTTCCTTCTTATAACGCATTCACCTCAATAGTTTGCAATTTTCTCTCAGCCATAAGCTTCGCTAACCCCAAACCTCTTACCAACTTCAAGGTTTTGATATCCATGTCATATTCTTGCAACTTGTTCACCTGCCTGCATCTTTTTCTTGGGACCTCCATCTTTGATAAGACATCTTTCACCATGGTGTGGGGAACATAAGAAACAACTTTAGAGCTGAAAATATAAGGTCTGAAAACCTTTGTTTGTTTTACTAAGGAAAATGCTTGTTTCTCCATAATGGTGTATTTCAACTCAGCCCCTATAATGCCTTACTGAATAAGGCAATTGGCCTCTCAGCCTCTTCATCATCCTTCTACAACAAGACAAATGCAACAGTGTTCTCTAAACCAAAAAAAAACATTTGGAAGGCTTCTTATAATATGGAGCTACTAAAACAGGGGCATACTTTAATGCTTCTTTGATCCCATTGAAATCTTAAATGACAACCTCTTCCCATTTGATAACCTGGTTCTTCTTTGGCATGCAAGTAATTGGAATGGTCAACTCAACAAAGTTTGATATGAATCTTCCGATAAATTTTATTTTCCGAAAGAAATACTAAATTCCCTTCTTGGTCCTTGGAATTGTTACCTTGTTGATGGCCTCTACTCTCTTGAGATCTATCATTACATCATACTTTGATACAATGTGACCAAACAACTTGGCCTTTTGCACTCCAAAATGGAACTTCTTTGGATTGAGTGAAATTCCATACTCTCTGCATCTTATCAGCATTTTTTTCTAAGTGTTGCAAGTGATGACTTCTCCTTCTAGAAAACACAATCACATCATCTTGGTAAACAACAATAAAATCATTAATTTAACTAGCAAAAGCAACATCCATTGCTCGTTGAAAGGTTTCTCTAGCAATCATCTGACCAAAGGTTATTCTAACATAGACATAAGTTCCCCAAGGAGTGGTAAAGGTTGTGTTGATTCTTTCTGACTCCTTTACAACAACTTGATTATAGCAAGAGAAACAATCTAAGGTAGAAAGCATCTCAGAACCAGTCATTAATTGCAGTATGTTTTCCATGTTTGATGAAGGATAATTATCCTTCATTGACACTCTATTCATATTTCTAAAATCCATGCATAGCCTAATATCACCATTCTTTTTTCTAATTGGCACTAAGTTTGCAACCTAAGAAGAATACCTTGTGGTCTAAATAATCTCTCAATCCCTTAGTTTCTTCAGTTCTTCTTGCATTTTAAGAGATAGGAGTGGATTGATTGGCCTTTGTTTCTGCCTAAATAGATCTGCTTTAGATTCCAAAGAAATTTCATGTTGAAACAGATCCTCTCGATATACCTTTAGTCTAGAATAAGACCAAGGTAGGAAATCTTGATATTTTCTCAACAATTGGACATAGGACTGTTTTTCCTCCTTGTTCAAATTTCTTCCCAACAAGATCTTCCTTGGTTTCTCCTTTGTACCAAGTTCATGCTCCTGAACATCCCTTAAGGCTGATATATGCCTGTTAATAATGCAATCAACATTATCAAAGTTTGATTCAAGAGAAAATAGTCCTCTAGAAATGGTATTAGTTTTCATTTGGATGATGTTTTTTCTAAACAAAGTTTCTTTAGCCTCTGCTACACACACCATTTGCTCCCAATCAATACATTGATCAGAAAACTACCCTTTGTTTTGTAAAAATATTTTGACCTGAGCATCATCATCAAAAATTTGGTAATGTTTAATTTTTTCAGGGATAGATGGTCTTGTTAACACCTCAACATCATATTCACAGTATGGGGACATTGCACAATTATCAAACAGAGACCCCAATACTACAAGATTTTCTACCATAACATTGAACTTCCTGTCATGATGCATAATATTAAATGAATTAAACATCTCAATCAAGTCCCAAACTGCTTGCTTGTATTGTTTCATCCTTGGATTTTTAGTAGCATATAGTTTTCTTATTTGTTTGACAATTAGTTCTGAATCTCCCTTAACAATGATGTCTTTAACATAGTAATTCCAAGAAATTCTCAAACCTAATAAAAATGCTTCATACTTAGCAATGTTGCTAGTACACTAAAAGTTAAGTTTGAAATAAAATACAAACTCTTCCAAGCTTAGAGAAATCAAAACTACACCAGCACCATTTCAAAATTTCGAGAAAAATCCATCAAACAACAAAGTCCATGGAGAGCCTACTTGTTAAGTAATCTTACATTGATAAAAAAATTTCTCTTTCCTTTAAGAAAATCCAACAAAGCTGTCAGCATCAACACTTGTGGACAACACTACATCAGGGATCATTTTAAGAAACCTCTTGGAAATTGGAGGTGGAGAATACCTGGTGAATATCCCCGGAACTGGTTTTGCGGGAAGGTGAATTTTTTGGGGGTTGTATGAAAAAATTTCACCTGATTGTCAAGTGGCACGATAGAAGGCTGCAGACGCGCGACAGGAGATTTCATTGTCGCGCGTCAAGAAAATACAGTGACGCGCGTTAATAGACCTTAGTGACGTGCGTCAACAACCTTGTTGACGCGCGTCACTGAGGTCTGTTGATGTGCGTCACTGAGGGTGCTGTCACCCTCAGTGATGCGCGTCAACAGACCTCAGTGACGTGCATCAACAAGGTTTTTGACGCACGTCACTAAGGTCTATTGACGTGCGTCACTGCATTTTCTTGACACGTGACAGTGAAATCTCCTGTCGTGTGTCTACAGCCTCTGACCTCTGTTTTCTCATCAAAAATCTCCACGTCTGAGGTCTTTGTCACGTGTCAACTCTACACTTGTCTCGCGTCGATAACCCATTTCCTGTCGCACGTCAACACTACCCTTGTCGCATGTGAATACCTCCTCTGTCACGCGTCACCACTACCCATGTCGCACGTCAACACCTCCTCTGTCACGCGTCACCACTGCCCATGTCGTGCGTCACCACTGCCCATGTCACGCATCACCACTGCCCATGTCACGCGTCACCACTGCCCATGTCGCACGTCAACACCTCCTCTGTCGTGCGTCACCACTGCCCATGTCACGCATCACCACTGCCCATGTCGCGTGTCACCACTTCCCATGTCACGCGTCACCACTGCCCATGTCATGCGTCAACACTTCCTCTGTTGCTCGTTACCACAGCCCAAGTCGTGCGTCAACACTTCCTTTGTCACGCGTCAACACTTCCTCTGTCGTGCGTCAAAACTTCCTCTATCGCACGTCATTACAGTTGTTGTCACGCGTCAACAATCACAGGCTAACAGTAATCTGAATCTTTGGTGCTTAAGGGTATGCGAGTTAAAATTTCATAGTATTGGTAATTTGTTAAGCTACTTGAGGTATACTACCCGGTGAATCAGCTAGGTTTTTATAGGAGATGTTTTCAAATGAAGGCAAAGCCAACCCCCCAGAAAAAATATACTATATATTTTAGGCGAACAGGACACCGACCCACTCCGAATAATTCACCTTTTCAAATTTTCATAAACTGAAATTTTTGCCATATTACGAATATTTGCCGCTAAAATTATCCCTGCACTACATAAGAGGCATTTTTGGGATCTTCAATGAGGTGCAACATTTTCTTTTCTCCATACAACTTGACAAGGCTGCCCTTAATTGGGATGGTGTCATAGGACATATCCATTTGAACATGCCCACCAACACTTGTAACCTATTTTCTAGACAACAACATATCCCACTTGATTCGGAAATCAACAATAACAACATGAAGTTTCAAGTTCCTACCTGGATAAGTTACAATTTTTACCACCAAACCTTTCACACATCCCACTCTAGAACCTCTCTAGAATCCATGGCAGTGCACTTCCCATCTGTAATTGTTACTTTGATATCTGGTTCGTTCATGACCTTAAGAGGAAAGACATTGCATGATGCTTCTAAATCAAACATATAGTTGTGTAGCAATCCGTCTTTAATGATAAGAGTAGTGGAGAATGGATCTACATTTAGCTGAGACTCTACCAAGGATGTTCCCAAATAAGTCTCTAGTGGTTCACCTAGTTCTTCTAATGTTGGTGATGCTTATAGATCTTCAATGATTGGAGGAGTCTCCACAATGTTTACATTTCTTCCTAGGGTAGTCTTCTCTTCTTTCAACCCCAAATACTCAAAGGCCCTTTTCTTGTGCTCAGGGATCCTAAGCAACTAAATAATTGGAACAAAAATATTGAGCTGACTCAATGCTTGCGAAATATCATAAGGAACATATTGTGGCAAGGCAACATTGGATGGGAGATTGACAAATGCATCAAATGGCACTAGATTTTTTACAATTTGGGTATGAGGAGAAGTATGAATATTTTTTGGGATAGCAAGGCCTTTGGAAGTGTATCTTTCTTAGGAACCTCTTTTGGAATACTAGTAAGCAATGGATTTTTAGGTTTGGCTTGAGGCCTTGCTCCTTTAACAACTCTACTCCTAGTATTATAATCCTTTTCTTGAGAAAAAACAACATTCATCAATAATTACCTATCCTCGTCATATGGGATTCCTCCATCATACTTTTTTATCATTAAAGATCTTAAATATTCAAATTCATTATTAGGTATTTCAAAAGCTTGTACAATATCTATTTCTAAAGTATGAGAGGAAGGAAGAAGAGGTACCTGATGGATGCAATCCAAAAAATCAGTATCATTTATAGCACATACTACCTTAGTTGAAGTTTCTCCTTGTTGTGAACTCGTGGAGAAACCCATCATGCAGACATCATCATCAGTATTATGATCATCAACTTCTTCTTCTACTTGCTGATCTACTTCACATGGAGCATGGAGCATGAAACATCTGTCACACCAATCACTTACATATATTTTTTCGACGACTGTAACTCTAACAACCAAAGGATGAGGCACCATTCTGTTTTCTCTAGCCTGGGGCTATTTATTTCAAAATCCAATAGGTCCCTTACCTCTGTCATCAGATCTCTACTCATTTCTATGATGATTTGTAAATTTGTCTTGGACTTGTGGCTTGTGCTTACATTGTGAAATCTTCCTAATTCCTTTCTCTTCTCGGGCTAATTTGTATGAGTTTTCACGGCTTCCTCCAAATCAATAGCCTTGCTTGAGGAATTTTAGGGTTAACCAGTTTGAGACCCTCCCTCTTAGGAGGTTTTCTAATTTCTTTAATGTTGTTCTCAATTTACAGAGCCATGGTGAAGGCCTGCCTTAAATTGGTAGGGTTTTTGTCCCTCAAATAGTAAACATATTTCTTATCAAATGCATTTGAATACTCTATCAAACATGATTCATCACATGGCCTCAAATAACAGGCAATCTCATAAAGGTCTTGTTTAATCTTGTGTTTAAATCATGCATTGATTCATTAGGATTTTTCTTGATATTTTCAAACTCTGATAAAAGAAACCTAGGGTCTATTTTATCAACATATTGTAATCTAAATGCATTATTCATTTCCATCCAAGAATCAATGGAATTATCTGCGAAACATTTATACCAGTCCTTTGCATCTTCTTCCAAACTATGGATAAACAATTTGATACATACATCTTCAAATTCATCTCAAATTCTTTCATCATGTTGAGAAAATGATTTAAATGTTGATCACCAGTTATAGCATTATTTCCTTGGAACTTTGGTAGTCTATTTCTTACATCTTGTGGAGTTTCATTTGGATAACCAGCCATCCCTCTAAAATTTATAGAACCAAAGGTATTTACAACAAATGGAGGTTTGGGTGGGGGATGGGCCATGTTATTTTGAAGAGGTGACCTTAGGGGAGAAACAAACTAATAAGGGACAAGGGGTCTTTGAAACACAGGGTTATAACTTTCAAAATGGCTATCCCTTAATGGCCTTGTTTCTTGGAAAACCCTATTAACTTTGGAAAACACAGGTGCAGAATGATAGTTAAATTTTTCAAATTCAAATGAAAGTCCCTCTCCAGGTGGAGAGAATTTAATTTCACAAAAAGACTACCTGATTCAAAAGAACTTAAATGGAAATCTGCAATGATAGGCTAATCACCTTCATCAATGGAGATCTCCTTTCTTGACTTTTGATCTCAAACAACTCTCTAGGATTTTCTTCCTTTTGACTTTGTTTTTCCTAGCTCTGGAAATAATGGCCTAGCAAGATCCTTAGTGAAGAAATACCTTCTTCCTTCCATATTTGCAAAGATTTGTAACAGATCTAACTTGACAGAGGTTAAGAAACTCGTATCTATCAAAAATTAGATCAACATGGAGTCGACACTAAGGATTTCCACCTTATTTGTGTAAATGCACAAAAAAAATGATCTATCAAATGTTTGTCAACACTAGAAACTAAAAATGGAATGATCTAACCTTCCTTTACCCAGATTTATCATTAAAACCTAATGCAATAAATGTAGAAACTAGAAAATTACAAACAAAACTTTGTAACTTTGAGTACTTCCTAAACTCCTGAACATAGGATGATGTTGAAACAATGTACTAGCAGTTAGAGCATATAAGAAATGTTTACCAGGGTCTGAATATGAACTACACTCATAATCTCCCTGGTAACATCACTAGAAATAGTGTTGGTACCCAAATTGATTCTCCCTGAGAAGGTGAGATGCATCATAGATTTGACAGGAATCTTAGAGACAAGAAGATGATATTGTGTGTCATTTCTTAGCCGGGGAAGAAATGTAGCTTGCTCTTTTTCACTCAGATGTGGAGAAATGGATAACACCTTAAGAGGATTTGATCTATCCTCACTACTTTATGGTTATGCCTTTCAACCAGGGTAAGAGGAATCTTTTGTATACTACTATTTGTGGAGGAGATGGAGATGTCCTTGTAAAGTTATTAAAAATACCTCGAAGAAAATATAATCAATGCAACAAAACCTAACTCTCACAAGTTGTCACCATAGATGATGGAGATATTTTCTAAACAAGGTTCAGGCCACTAAAGAAAATGAAAACCTGATTGCTTTTGTATGTTTTGGTAATAGAAATTATGCATTTGTACACACACACGACAAACAGGGGTAGTATGGGTAGGATTGGTTGATTTTAAGAGAATTTTTTGGTGGGAGGTGAGGCAGGATAACTTGATTCTCCAGATCTTTGAGATTTTTTACAAAAATGGAAAGCTTGATCAACAAAATGCTTCAGAAAAGCTAAAATGTTCCTTTAACTAGAAGTTGTGCTTTCAATGGAGGCGTAGATCAACACGTTTTAACACAAACTTTAAGAATCCAAAATTAAGGCTCGGATTGAAAACATTAATTGAACACAATAAACCTTTGTTCTATCACACCTAAGATACCATCAAAGGCTAACAAATAATCTTATCATCATACTAGGAGTACAATTATTTTCAATTTGTTTATTTCTCTATCAAATGAAACCTCTTCTGACAAATGAAATTACAAATGCCACCAAGCTATCACAAGGATAAGATCTTGTGTGATTCACAGATATTTCAATGTAAGATTGTAATGGGAAAAATAAAAACTATTTGTAGACATTCAGAAATGAAGTAGACACAATTTTGCCCAAAATCAACATAGATTAGCTAAAATTGGTTTAAACTCTTCAGTAGGGGAAAGTTTCTAGAACAATCTTAGAGCTTTTCAATGGCTGTATACTTGCAATCACCTTGACATGATCAAATTTAACATAAGAAATAAATAGGTTCCTTAGATGGCTTCTTAGAAAGATACGCTCTGTCAAATTTTTCTCTTAGGAAAATAACTCCTGACCTCTAACACTCTCCCCATTTGCATGACAATTTCATGCAATTTATAACATTTTTACGATAGATTTTTCCCCCTAATAACAAAAACATTCAGAGCACCATTGCCTATTGCAATTTTGATTAAGACCCTAGAATCAAATCTACAAAAACATTTTTAGGTGCTTAGAGGGAAAATATCTTCGAATATTTCTAGCATTCAATCCTTTCATCCAGTAAATCACTCTTCATCTCATGTGCCACCTACTTTCTCCTCCAATCCATCAAATCTGGTTTTTTGTGTGCCAAGGAAGGAAAGATCAGAAAATCCAATCAAACCCAATAGTGAGATTATAGTTTGACGGTTAAAGACATTCTTAGATCTTCCCTATCAAATCAAGATATCAAATTATTTCTCCTTTTAATTTGGCGTGCAGAAACATCAAGAAATGATTAAAAAACCATAAAAATTTGCATCCCTAGGAGCTTTGGAGAAAAATGGCAGAAAATCAGATACAGATGCACAGTTTCCATCAATTTTCCTTTTGAATTTGGACCGTCCACGAGAGAGATCCAATTCAAAACGGGGCTGGGGGCTCTTTTTTACTTTTTACAAATTTAAAAAAAATGTAAAATTTCTTATTTTTCTCTTCCCCTCTGCCTTGAAAAATGGGCTTGATACGTGTCCCAATGTGGGTCCTAACAGAACCTTTCTTCCTTTTTACACTTTAACCCTTTTCTTCACAAATTTTTTTTTTTTCAAATTTCCCCCAGACACCTGCCTTTTGAATTTTCAAACTACCACGTGTTTCTATGGCGCATCTCTAGATGGTCCCTAAAAATAGAGACCCCAAACAAGGGTGGGTGCAACACGTGTCTCAGTCTTGTATATTCTTTAAAAAATTTAAATTTCAGCGGAAGGTGCCATGTGTCTAAGGTCTGAGGCAGTCTCCTTTGGCTGTTGAAAAGTTTCAATGAAGGGCAGAGTGAGCAGAAGCCTCCAAGTGTCCTTTTGGCACTCCTTCAAAATAAAACCCAAGATCTGATCCCCAAACATGCATGGTCCCTCCATGTGTTCCAGTACCTTTAGAAAGTTTCTTGAAAATTCTAAGGGAAGACCCAGTAAAAACCTCAGAGTGGCATCATGACGCAACTTCAAGATAGTCCCCAAGAGCAGAGACCATGAACCAGCACAGGTTCACTACTTATCCAAGGCCCACCAAAAGTATACCAGATACATAAAACTTTGTCTTAGTCTAGGAAAAGTAGCATAATAATCCATGTGTCCTCCTGACGTAACTTCGAGGCCAAACCAAAAGGTGAATTTTCAAACGAGCTTTGTTCCTCCATGTGGATAATTTTTGGGTCAAAGTAATCCATAGAGTTTTTAGAGTGCCCTGCTGAGCCGCATCCAACCAAAAAGAGCCACATTTCCAATGATGCAGAGATGTAAATTTGACGGGGAAAAACACACCTGTCAAATCATAAAATTACAGGGAAACCACCATTTGAGCCCAGAGATGAAATTTTCTACAAGGACAGAGAATTTGGAAAAGTAACAAGGTTCAAACATGATCCTCTGAGCTACATCCACTCACGTTTCCTTAGGTATTTGGGACAAAAAATACAGGGACAAAAAAACGTGGCAGTGAAAAATGGAGGGAAAGAAAAAGGCCCGAGCTTTAGGACCAAGTAACAGACTCCTTCATATGGTCAGACGAATAAAAACAATTTTTGGGCATTTAAGTGATCCTCGGCCAAGGAAGGACTTGACCATGGCAACCAATTGGAGGAAAGAGCCTTCAAGCACCAATATAGGGAGACAAAAAAAATGACTGAGGCTACAAACTAAGGGATTTCAATGACAAACGGGGCAAGACTAATTTTAGCACCAACACGGTGATTGTGGGATATGCACAAATTGTATTAATACCCTTAAATGTGAATATATCCTAGATTTTTGTTAGTTAAATAAATTGATTGTGCTTATTTTCCATCATAGTTGTGTTTATCAAGTTAATAATAATAATTTCATGGATGTCTCCGTTGAACTTGTTATCACTTTTTAAAGCTCAATTCATTTTCTGAATTAGGCATGAGATTTGAATTTTTGGGAATAGAAATGTAATTTCAACAAATTTCCTTCAACTAAATAGAATAGTACAATTTATATAATTTTAAAAAATAATTTAAAAATATTTTTTTTTTGAAAACAAGTTCTTATACAATGTTTGTTTTGTTAATGGGTGTTTCTTTTATAGCCAAGTTTTTTTGCACTATTGCAAACAATGATGCGAAATGATTTTTAGGGCTTACAAGACCATTGCGTGCATAAAAAATGTCGATCGTAAACATATTTAATGCATTCACCTACCATTTCCTCTTCGAAGGTCACCAAAAACATATTTTCTCTTGTTCTGTTGTCATTTTCTAGTCATGTGGGTGTTCAGGTTGGGGTAATGGATTTTTTTTTTTTCATTCATTGGGCTCGAGTGCCAATAGGTAGGATCTAGAATAACTCAACTACCTTATCTCCCATACTAGGTTTAATGTTTCTGTTCATAGCTTTCCATGAGAGATTGTTTTAAAATTTTGATTTGTGCCATGCCCCATGTTTCCATGTTGGTTTTTGTGGAGGTTGCACATGGAGAGAGGAGGATTTTCTTCAAATTCAATGTATCCCTTAGGAGTTATAAAAACTCATTTTATTTTTCTGAAACGTGTCTATGTTTTTGAGATGAAAACTGTATTTTGTCAAAGTGTATTAACTATTTTTTTGTTCCAGGAATGTGTAACGCCTGCTAAATTTAGCTAGAAAAATTATGGAATAAATGTTTTTTTAAAAAGTGTGCCCACAAAAAGATTCTAAAAAGGAAAGCTGCCACAATAATATTTCTAAGGCAATGATTTCTAAAAAAATAATTTCCCATGATAACACAATATTTAAAATCTACATTATACCTTCATAATTGATTTGACTAACCATGTTTAATCTCCCTAAATGTTATTTAAATAACAAATTAACTCCTACTATAGTTGAATACCAAAGTTATTTAATTTCTACAATGTTGAAACAACTGGCAAGGTCACTTATTAAATATTGGTTTAGGATAATGAACACTTCCCTAACCCATATTTTGAAATTTAAACTTTTAAATTAAAGGGTAATTTCCCCTCACCCACTCTCCACCTACTTTTTGTAGGGATGAATCTCATCCCTTGGATGAGTTCAATTAGGACCCTTGATGAGGATACAAGTCAACTTACCCTAAAGCAAGCTTATGAAGGTTCCTTTCCCTTTTCATTTGGCTCATTACTTCTCTTTGTTTTTGCAGGTTAGAGGAGGAAGGGAAGCCATTGAAGGCCATTGCAAACTTTTGGAAATGCTTACAAGTTATATTGTTTTCTCATTTTGTTCACACCCTCTCCTAGGGTTTTAAAAACATTTGTTTAATTTATTTAACTTAGTTTCCTTTGATTTACCAAGATTTGCTTGTGGGTTATGCCCCATCTTATTTCTATAGTTAGACGATATGAGTTTTTTCATTTGGGTTCAATAATATATACATATATGTATATATATACCCATGTATACAAATATATATATTTATATGTATGTATGTATGTATGCCTATATGTATATATATATTTTTCAAAATTTTCCATAGCTGAAATAAACCTGAAATAAGGAATTTACAAATATATATATATATATATATATATATATATATATATAACTATATGATCGAGTATTAAACAAAGTGGCCCGCGCGATTTAGGTTTGCACAGTCTGTAATAGTGAAAATTGCACAGCGGTCTACTTAGCCCCAAATGGGGGTAGGTTTATTATTTGCAAAGCATGGGGTTGGGGTTTAAAAATGTTTTTTTGTTTATAGACTATGGGGGTGGGGCAGCCGACCCCACACCCCTCCCCCCCCCCCCCCCCCCCAACATTTCTATTTAGCCCTCCACTCAGGCTGCGGCTTAAGGCCTTCCACTGCATTACTTTTTAAAGTTCTAACTTTAGAAAAAAAGATTTTTATTATATAATATAGATATAAATTAAATGTGTTTGCATATATATATATATATATATATATATATATATATACACAAACATATATATTTATATAGTAATATTTCAATGGTTACTATTTAATTTAAAAGAATTTACTTTTATTACTATACAACTATTAATATTATATTATTATCATAGAGATTATTAGTATATTAATATAATAATTTTAATAGTATATCAATATTAATATATTTTTCATATAAGTTTCATTAATCTTAAATATTTTGTTATTAATAAAATTTCAAGTAATCATATTACTTTCAAAGCATTCAAAGGAGTATATTGGTAATATTAATGAGTTAAATTCTTACACTATACATTCTTCTCCAAAATATAATAATATTGTATAGAAGGTAAAACATAGTATGTTTCATTTACCTTGATAATTTGTATTGGATTTACAATAAAATTTTAAATGAGGGTAAAAAACTAGAGCTAAAACTTAGATCACTTGATTGGCCTATTTCAAGACTAACTAAAACTTAAGTAGTTTCCATCTACTTGGGTAAGGTTTAAAATATATTTCATCCACTACATGAAATTGAACAAATGCAAATTATTTCACTACATGCCTTAAGTAATATAGTGAACATTAACATTCTTGACTTCCTATAACATAAGCGATTTCCTCTATTTTTATAACCATTCTCACAATCAAATCTTACAAGATTTTGAATAAGTTTTCAATGAGGACTACTAATTTTACAATAATTTATTTAGGACAAGAGCAAACCATTTTTGTGGGGAAATAAATCAGCTACAATGAGATATGATATTTCTTTTTTAACTTCCTTTCTATTACCACAGAACTAGCTTTATAACCACATTTCTTTCTTTCCCCCTTTCAATATACAATATAATCATCATATCCAATAATTGAATGTAACTTTAAATCACAAGATTATTATAATGTCCTCCACTTCAAGTGGGAAATGATACAAGAATGTAAGCTAAATTAAATACAAGGTTATAAGTTCCTCCACCCTAAGTGTGACCAACAATAAGGCTTCTCATAAGAAGGTATTTCTTAAGGACTCCAAAAAAAATTCCAAGACTCACATCATCAACAAGAGAGCTTTATCATGCTTCATTTGATCAAAGCAAAAAATGGGGGAGACGCAACACTCTCCACACAACCAAGAATTCCAATGAGGAGGAGAAGCCATCCTCCTCAATGGTCCCTGAGCCCCAACCACATTGCAATTAAAAATGTATTCAACTCATGGAAACAAAACAAGATTCCACATCACAATACAAGGTTCTACAACCATACCAAAATACAAAAATGCAACTACAATCACAAGAAGGAAGCAACACATACACAAGGTTTCAACATGCAAAAGCCAAAGGATTAAGATCTATGGGGATGTCACTAATGCTTCCCAATGGGAAATGGGTGCCCACATAAAAACCCTCCAATAAACATCTCAAACCCCTACACACTCTTATGACTCCCACAATTACCTCTTATGCATCCCACATTCTCTTATGCCTCCCTACAAATCTCTTATGGCTCCCTAATGAAATAGATCAAGTAAGAAATGCAAGTAATTTCTTGTCCAAGGTGGGAAACCCATCCCAAATCCCTCCAAAACATGAAATTAACTCTTATGTGTCCCCACATGTAAGATCCCCTAAGTCTCTTCCTACACCACACTTAAGAAATCTACCCAAGCACCCAACAAGTATACCAAAACAACCAAAACAATATGCACATATACATAATTTAAAAGATAATTATTTTAAAATACTATAGCTCCTAAATTTCCATGATAGTACTTGATCCAAGAGTCCCACACTAAAATTATTGAAGCCCAAGATATCACCAAAAGCTCTAACAAATCCACAAGCATTCCAAAATCCTCTCACTCCCCAAAAATGCAAGAGCACAAAGAAAAGAAGTAACCCCTAAACAAGGAAAAGAACTTGAATAAATAGAAAAGGGAGAGAGGAGGATGATGTTGTTCCAAGTAGGATACCAGCTCATTTCCTCTCCACTCCACATCACCCTATTCAAACCCATACTCCAAATCACAATAAATAATTGGTTTAAGAAATGACATTTTACTTACATAGACAATCTAAGCCCACACCCCTTAAGGACTAAAAATAAATACATGTAAGAAATTACAATAAACTTGCAATTGTCTTCCCAAAACACATAATGGGGTATAATTTTTAGCCCCTAACCCATAGGTAGGGTTGGTATAGTAATTTAAGATGTGTGGGACAAGTTTAATTTGTCCCACAAGCCTCCAAAATTTTACCTAAAGGAAAAATCCGAATTTCAAAGGAGTGGAATGTACAACACTCAACATCTTAAGCACTCAACTTAAACACATAAACCATAGAGCTATCAAATCCAATAAATGAATCCTTTTAACCCATTCCTAATTACTTTAGTAAAATAATTAATTTACTAATCTATACATAAATCAAGTGATTAACAAAATGAGAATACATCACTTAAACTCACATACTAAAATTAAATAAAGGAAACTAAATGAAAGAATAACACATAACCCGTTGGTCACAATTGGAGGTGATTCACCCCCATGGGGACCCCCTAACAAAAATTCAAACACACACACATAACAAAATACATGTTGCCTTGGTGACCATTATTGAATTCATAAAGTATTCCAATGTGGTTGGTTTCCAATCCCCCCGATGTTTGTTGTGACATGTTTACTTGCTAAACACATAACACTTCCTTCAGCCTCATGGCCACATCAAAACATCCAAAATAAATATACAATATAACTCGATAATCATCTAGGAAAGTAACGATATCATTTACAATTTCTAACAACATCTTGATTTTACATTTCATCAATATCCACATGATCATAAGATTAGTTCAATTGTCTAGGTCTACTCGATATGCAAAAATATCGCATGCCTGAAATATATAAATATAACCATGTCAACAACATATCAACATCAATATAAAATGTCTCTAATAATCCACACACATTATCTATGAATCGGAATCAACAATAGTCTAGTATCTCTAACATCTAACATCATCGTAAATCAAAAGCTACAATAATATCCATAAGTATAGACGACGGTATCAAAATCAATAACAAAGGTGTCAAAGGGAAGTGGACACTATAGAATGTTTCCTTCTACATTTGCACGCAATTTTTGTTTTATCTTTCTCTTATTTCTCTGAAACTTATAGAATTTAATAACCTAATTTCAAATATGCTAAAACAAAGGGATTTCTCAGGTTTTCAAAAATGCCATAGGAAGAAAATGGAATTACCAAGTGTTTGAAAAAATGCGTTCAACTTTCCTGGCTATGCCAGACATCAACAGATAATTCCTATTTTTTGGTCTTCCACTATGCTAAATGTGATTTTTGGATATATTTTCTTAGGGTGTAGTTTGGTTGTATTTTGATTTACTTCTTTTTTGAGGCCATTCCTCTCCAAATGGCATTTAATTTGTAGAGTAGCTTTTGATGGCTAGGTTTTAGATAGATATCTTGTAATAGGCTTAAAACTCACTCAATTTTTAATGAATTTAATTATTATTATTATGATTATACTATGATATCATTATATGAAGATGGCGATTTATTTATAAGACTAATATTTTTTCTCCTCGATGCATAATTTCACCATATCAGGTTTGATTATTATCCCTTTTTTGTTATTGTTTAAAATTTAGTGCACCAATTCACAGATAAGGACATTTCCATCATAATTATGTGTATCTCTTACAACTCCCCTTTGTCCATCATAAATGATACTCAGTGTTAATCCTTTACATCTATCAATAATTTCCTTAGAAATGATTTTGTAAAATGTGTTACACAGAGATATGGGTGTGAATATTAAAGTTGGGTTTGGATGGGACATAATTTTTTTGAAAAATACATTTCTTCATTTTTTAGTTCAAATGGGTCTTGTATTTTGTCTCCATCTCGTCCAAACAGGGTTTTGATCCTCTTTTGATTTGTTCCATCAGGTGTAGTCTTACAGAAGAATTATGTTTTATTAAGTTATCTCCAAAAGGATTCATCGTCCAACAAAGCCTATGCAAGATCTTGTCCAATCATTATCCCTTGTTCCCAAAATTCTTTAGAAAACCATTCCTTTTGAATCATTTTCTTGACTTGTCTTAATTTTGGCCTCCTATCTAGCTCTAATTTTGAAAATGGTAACAAACACTACTATATTTAGTTTCTTAAAAAAAAAAATGAGTTTTTTTCTTACAAGATAGATTACACATGTAGGATCCTCGTGAAGAAAAATTTCGTTTAAAACACATTATGATCCTATCCTTGAATTTTGGATGGTAATCCCCATCATTGAAAATATTATTGGGCATCATTTAAAGGCCCATTGCCTTTCTATCGTTGCTAATATAAGCCAATGATCCGATCCACTTTTCCTCATACTTTTGGCGAATAAAATAATGTTGTCAGCTAGACACTCATTTCTTAGGATAAATAAATTGAATATTTTTGCTATTCTAATTGGCCATATTATCTTGTCGAAACAGGTGGTTCCTTCTAATGGATTTGTATCTGGAATCCCAAATCTAATAAAATCATGCTAGCAAAATTTGGTGCCAACTATAACCAACACAAGAGAAGAACAAATCCAAAACCTATGAACATAAAATATAACTATATATTTGATTTAGAAATATTTTACAAACTCAGAGGTACAGAAAAAATTATTCACGAGGAAAAAAATAATTTACAAACTCATAAATATGGAAAAAAATTATTTCCGAAATTCTTCCACATGTCTAACTTTAATTGGTTATGTTGTCAAGATTTATAAAACTCAAAATTGGATCAAACAAATAGCTGCACGTATCCTTCACATTATCAGTATCTTGTCAAAAGTGTAAACCCAAAACCAATGAGGAGGCTATGCATAAACTTAACATTTCACCTTTTTTCTCTTGATCCTGTGAGAGTTCAACCTGCAAACCAATAGAAATGTTTCATACTTCTTCATTGTTGTCAGACCCTTTGATCCTTGATTGAAACACCTGAAACATCAACCATTAACGTAAATCCATGATTCTCACAATTGTTAGTCTTTTATGTAGACTTATGAATCCCAAACTAATGGGGAGGCTCCACACTCCTCACAACTAAAATTGTTGCGGCTTCATAGCGTAACTCTGAGCTTTACTAAAATTACCTATTGTCTCCATAAAGATGAGCCAAAACTCTTTGACTTACTCATTCAATGTAACAACTAGACCTGAAATAATATAAATTGTGGCTATTTCATAGAATTCAAGTCCACCTTTGTCTCATGGATCTTCTCCATTATGTGGTTTTCCTTTGTATTGTACATTTTCCAAGAAATTAAAAAATACAAATGACCAAATAGAAAGCATCACAAAATTAAATGCTCATTAGTGGGGAGGTTGAAATAGAGGGAAAGTATATTTGAATATCTTTGTTTAGCTCAAGATTATGAAATCATTAATTCTGACATTCACCCTTAATTTTGAGCTTAAAAAATCTTTTCAAGTAAGGATTTTAAACTCCTAGACATCTACAATGCTCAGACTTTCTCGTAAATTCTCAAAACTTTATTTTAACAAAGGTTTGGTAAAAACTTCAGCTAGCTACAGCTTTGACTTACAAAATTTAAGCTTAATTTCTTGTTTCTCAACCAATTCATGAATGAATTGATACACTATTGCTATCTGCTTGTTTTTGCCATGAAAATTCAATTGAAGAAATATTTTCACAAAAAATAACATAACCTCCTTTTTAATATTTGTGCAAATCTCAGAGGATTATTTTAAAAAAAATCATTTGACAAATAGTTGAAGTTTCTACAGTATACACTACTGAAATCAGTTGACAAACAGTTGAATTCGCTACAGTATACACTACTACAACATTAAAAAATGAAACAACCAATTTTTTCTTTGAAGCCCATGAAATAGATCTTGAATCAACATTACACACATAACAAGATGTGTTCTTTCTATCATGAAGGATACCTTCCCATTCAGTATCTATGTAGCTAACTAGAATAATTTGAGCACCAACATTGGTTCCAAATCGGGGATGGACACTCCCTGTGAGTGCCACAAGAACCAAATAACAAATTAAGTGCAAAAAATATCCATTGAGCAAAGGAGTCAACATGTAGAGTAGAAAACCAGAACCATCTCCAAAAAATGAACCAAGAAACCAGCAAAACCAGGTCACCAAGGACCATAATGAGTGAAAACAAAAAAACCAGAAAGACACCAATGAACTATACACTATACAAATGATGCTCACCTTGATTCTGGGGAATCAATGAAGTTAATGTTTCAAATGCTTTCCTTTAACAGGAAATTTGAGTAATTCCCCATCCAAGACTTTTAAGAATAAGGTATGTTCACCAATTTGAATGTCAATGGAGTAAGGGCCCATCCATAATGCATCAAATTTACCATGCTTGCCCTTATATTAATTCCTTCTATCACATAACAGCACAAGATATCCAACGCTGAAAGCTCTTGGAGTGACCTTCTTGTCAAATAACCTCTTCAATTTTTCTCTGAAATTTACATGCCTTTGCTGGGATGCCCTCCTTTCTTCATCAATTTTAACAATTTGGTTAATGCGAGCATCATATGGACTAACTTCCTAATCTTCCAGTTATTAAATAAAATGATATGAGGATAATTGCATATGCAGGGGCAACAAATCCTGTTTTCCATACACTAATTCACATGGACTCTTTCCAGTAGCTCTTTTAACAGTAACTCTATTAGCCTAAACATCAAACTTCAACGTCTCACCCCATTTCCTTTTGTTCATATCCATGGTTCTCCTAATGATCTTTAATATATTTGTATTACTAGACTCTGCTTGTCCATTGTGTTAGGGGTTATAGTTTGAGGCATATGTCAAATTAATCCCATATTATTTACACATTTCCATCAAAGGTTTAGCTCTAAAGCTCATGGCATTGTTAGCAACAATTTTAACTCGCACTTAAAACCTGTAGATGATATGGTTTAGCATGAATTCCATGACAATATGGTGTGTTTCTCTCTTGGTGGGAATTTCCTGTACTCACTTAGTGAAGTAATCAGTGGATACAAGAATCCACTTATGGCTAGCACTTGAAGGGTCTGATATCTCACCAATGAAACCAATTCCGCATTGCTTGAATGTGGATTCAATTGATACAATCTGCAAAGGAAGTGAGCCTAAAGTTTTCAATCATCCAGAAAAATCCTGGAAACTCTTGCATCTTCTAACCAACAAATTTGTATCTTTGAAAATATTTGGCCACCAATAACCAGCCCTTAAGATCTTGTGTGTTGTGAATCTTCTAGAAAAATTCCCCCCACAAAATCCTCCATGGAGATCAACCATTATCTTGGGGGATTCATCTTCAGTAATGCACCTTAAGAGAACTCCCTCAGGGTTCTTCCAAGCTAACCCAAAATCAGTAATGACATATTTATAGGAAGCCAACTTAAGATCTCTTTTTTGGTTTTTTACTTAAATACTCAGGGTAGTATAGATGTCTGAGATAAAAAAATTATATCTTTGTACCATTAAGAACTCATCAACTTTTTAATAACATCCACCCTTCCTTCTTCTAACTCATTCACCTCAATAGTTTGCAAGTTTCTCTCAACCATCAGCTTAGCTAAGCCCAAACCTCTTACCAACTTCAAGGTTTGGATATGCATGTCATATTCTTGCAACTTGTTCACTCATCTATGTCTTTTTCTTGAGACCTCCATCTCTGATAAGACATCTTTCACCATGGTGTGGGGAACATAAGAAACAACTTTAGACCTGAAAATATAAGGTCTGAAAACCTTTGTTTGTTTTACTGAGGTAAATTCTTATTTATCCATAATGGTGTATTTCAACTCAGCCCTATGCAATGCCTTACTAAAAAAAGCAATTGGCCTCTCAGCCTCTTCATCACCCTTATACAACAAGATAGATGCAACCGTGTTCTCTGAACCAAAATAAAACATTTGGAAAGGCTTCTCATAATTTGGAGCTGGTAAAACAAGGGCATGCTTTAATGCTTCTTTGATCCCATTGAAATCTTGAAAGACAACCTCTTCCCATTTGATAACTCGGTCCTTCTTTAGCATGTAAGTAATTGGAATGGTCAACTCAACAAAGTTTGATATGAATCTTCCGATAAAGTTTATTTTCCGAAATAAATACTGAATTCCCTTCTTGGTTCTTGGAATTGGGGTCTTTCTAATGGCTTCTACTCTCTCGAGATCTATCATTACACCATCCTTTGATACAAGGTGCCCAAGAAACTTGGCCTTTAGCACTCCAAAATGGAACTTATTTGGATTGAGTGAAATTCCATACTCTTTGCATCTTATCAGCATTTATTTCCAAGTGCTACAAGTGGTGACTTCTCCTTCTAGAAAACACAATCACATCATCTTGGTAAACAAAATTAAAATCATTAATTTAACCAGCAAATGCGTGAGATACAGAAGAAAAGTGCACACTAGAGGGGGTGATGACAGTTCTCCACAATCTAGAAAAATACATTCACCACAACATCTCAATCATACACAATGATAATAGATCCCTACAAGAGCATAAATATAAACACAATATACTTGTAATCAAGGTTGGAGGGGGAAGAAGAATGCAAGAAAACATAGCAGGGGAAGATGCATCCACAAACTTATATTTTATTTCTTCATGATATGCATAGTTCAATTTTTTACAAGATAAGGGCCTGGATCACCATGCAAGGAGTCCACAATAAGGGCTTTCAGCACATTTTCTTCACAATCCTACCTCCCCTTACAATGAACCCAACACTCCAATTTATAGGAAAATGAGAAGAGAGAGAGAGAAGGGGAAAATGGAAATCCTGAAATATATCCTTCAACCACTTGAAAGAGGCACTAAATGGGGTGAAATGATTGTATGTTTGTTTCAAAAGTCTTCGCATTTTGTCCCAGGTTCTGCAGCAGAGAAATAATGATGACCATGCCTCTTAATTGCACTCCCAACTACCAAATAAAACACTGTCATGAACCCAAACACATTTTATAAAAAAATCCCCATTGATTTCTCATCAAATCTAGAATTTCTTGATTGCTATACATCAATCTCAGAGCCAAAATTCCAATGGTACCAATTTTTTGTGATTTCTTTGAAAAATGCAAAAGTTATGGCCTTCTGAGTGTGAGCAGCTATTTTGGGTCTAGAAGGCGTTTTTTGTCATTTGACGGGAATGAGCATTAATTAACTAGAGCGGAATATATTTATTTTATTTTAATATATCTATCCTCATTAAAATTAAAATTAAAATTAAAGTAGAGGACATCTTTCTCATTCCATAAAGTCCGATTTCATGAAAATCAGAGCTCGGAGTCAAAAGTTATGGTCGTTTGAAGTTCGAGAGGTCAAACTTTGACTTTTCTCTCTCGTGCGGCTATTTCGGCTAAATCAGGTCTGTGTGTCCTGAATGTCCCACACACATTCTTCCACATTAGCCAATTCAGGCTTAGCTTGGCTCCCGCGCGTCCCGACGTCCCAATTGTCCCGCGGACCGCCTGGGACAAAAAGTTCTGACTTTACTGATTCCTTTGTATTTCGACCATGAACTTGGTACAATGAATGTTGGTATAATCTGCACTAGTATGACCCACAGCCTTCAGACCCACAATGCATTAAAACAATCCTATGACTTCATTTTTTGCATTTGTTGAATTTTTTCTAACTCGTTGGGATCGTTTCTTAGAGGGGGGAGTTAGAGAGAAGCCAAAGGGGCCCCAAAAACACAATTTTGGGCATTGAATTAATCTACTTTCTCTGGACTAAAAAAAATGATGCATGCTATCAAAATTCACCTCGAGGGGTGAATTTTGGATAACAAGTTGTTCTAGCATTCATCAAACCAAATGGAATTCTAACATAGACGTAATTTCCCCAAGAAGTGGTAAAGGTTTTCTTGATTCCTTTTTACTCTTTTACAACAACTTGATTATAGCCAGAGAAACCATCCAAGGTAGAAAGCATCTTAGAACCAGTCACTAATTGCAGCATGTTTTCCATGTTTGATAAAGGATAATTAACCTTTATTGATGTTCTGTTCAGATTTCAAAAATCCTTGCATAGCCTAACATCACCATTCTTTTTTCTAACTAGCACTAAGTTTACAACCCAAGAAGAATACCTTGTGGTCTAAATAATCTCTCCATCCCTTAATTTCTTTAGTTCTTCTTGCATTTTAAGAGATAGGAGTGGATTGATCGGCCTCTATTTCTACATACATTATATTTGGTCTTGTTATAGTTAAATATATAAAGCTTCATACCATGCATTTATATCTTGTAGGATCTACATTTTTTCTACAATCATATTTAGTCAATTTAAGACTTATCTTTGCTGGTGTGTATATTGATTTGTTATCCAACATCTTGAATCTTTTCAAGATTTCTTTTACATCCTTTTCTTGAGAAAACAAATATGCCATGTTCTGTTTTCTTGAATTCAATCCCAAGAAAATAATTCAATAATCCCAAATCCATCATATCAAATTCCTTCTTCATGGCTGCTCTAAATTTATCTATTGCTTTGCTTGTATTTCCAAAAAAAATTAAATCATCTACATACAAGACACCAATTCAAATCCCACTATTTTTTTCTTTTATGTAGAGTGTGGGTTCACTGCTACTTTTGCTAAATCCATTACTAATTAGATAGGAATCTATCCTACAATACCAAGCTCTTGGTTCTTGTTTGAGTCTATAGAAATATTTCTTAAGCTTGTATACTTTTCTTTCATGCCCTATAACTTCATAACCATGTGGCTGGCTAACCTAGACTTATTCTTATAGCACTCCATTTAGAAAATCTGAATTAGCATCCATTTGATGGACATTTCACTTAAATGATGAGAAACTATTGCAATATTTTTTCTCATAGTCACTAGGCTTGCTACTGGAGAAAATATTTCATTATAATCACTTCTAGGAATCTTTTTGTAGCATTTGAAAACTAACCTTTCCTTGTGTCTTTCAATTTTTCCTTCGGTAGTAGTATTGGTTTTATAAGCCCACTTGACTCTAATGACTTGCTTTCCTTAAGGAAGCTGTACTAACTCCTATGTTCCATTCTCCTCAATTGAATGCATTTCTTCATTCATTACATCACACCATTATGATCCTTAATTTCTTATTCACAAATAAATATGATCATATCTTGAAAATAAAACAAAATTAATCATTTCATCTTCATTTATTTCATACGTTGATTAACCATAGATCTCTTGAACACTCCTCATTCTTCCTTGATACGAGAACATGTCTGATGATGATGATGATGCTTTAGTATTTATTCCTTGCATGCTTTGATGGCTATTACCATTAGAATATTCACCCCTTTTTGAAATGGGTGTCTAACCAAGCGCATTGTTTTCTCTTCCATTTGTTGTTTCAACAATAATTATAGCTACATTGGTATTTTCTTATGGATTCTCCACTTCTTGTGCATCTCTCTAAGATGCTTCCTCAGTGAATTGAACATCTCTACTTATTATAACCTCCTTTGTAACTAGATTTTACAATCTATAAGATTTTGATTTGTCACTATACCTAATGAAATTATGCTTCTCTCCTTTTTCATCCCATTTTGATCTTATTTTCTTGGGCACATGTGCATATTCCACACATCCATAAACTTTCAAGTTTCAAAAACATAGCATTCTTCAACTCCATCATTCTTGAGGAATTTTATTCCTCACACTCGTTGTAGGATATCTATTTAGAAAATAAACTATTGTCCCAACTGCTTCTGAATAGAATTAGTTGGACAATCCTCTAGCTTTTATCATGATCCTTGCCATTCCTTGAATGTTTATGTTCTTCCTTTTTTCTAAACCATTATGATGAGGTGTATACCTTTCTATGAACTTATTCTTGATCATGTGCTCCTTACAAAAGTTAAGAAACTCATTTGATATATATTCTCCTCCTCTATCAATTATCAATGTCTTTATATAATGTCAATTGTGCTTCTCAACCATGGCCTTGAACTTTTTCAATAATTCAAATGCCTATGATTTATTTTTCAAGAAATAAAACCATGTCCTTCTACTCCAGTCATCTATAAAAGTCATGAAGTACTCTTTATTTGACAAGGAGGGAAATTTAGTGAGGCCACACAAGTATGAATGTATCAAATCAAGTGGTGAGCTTGCTCTCTAAGATTTTACTAAGGGAAAAGAATTTATATGTTGATTTCCCAATATACATGCCTCACAAACCTTATCTAGTTGCTCAATAGGAGGAATTCCTTTAAGAATTTTCTTATTATAAGGAACATTCAATCCACCAAAACTCAGATTCCCATACCTAAGGTGCCAGAGAGTAGATTGATCAATGGCTATTTTTTTAAACACTGCTACACCTACAACACTTTGTATCCTTAAAGGAAAAATTATATTTTGTATCATCTGTATTATTGCAATAAGCTTAATGATTATACCTTTATCATATATACTGCATTCTTTATTTTCAAACCTCACCTTATATCCATTTTGGAGAAGTTGCCCAATACTAAGAAGATTCCAATTTGACCCTGGAACAAATAAAACATTATGTATATGCTTATTGTCTTGTTACCTAGGGAGAATGGATACAATTCCTTTACCCATCATTGGAACATTATTTTTTCTTCCCATCCACACTTTAGATCTGATTTCTTCATCTATATTACTAAACATCTCCTTATTTCCACACATATGGTTATTCCAAGCACTATCCAAGTACAAAACTTGTTTATTTCCTTTCTCAGCTACATTGTAAGTTAGAAGGAAAGTTACACTCTTTTCCATCTTCTCTGGTAAAATTTAGAAGGAAGCTTGCATTTTAACTATGATTTCTCCAATAATATTATTTCATTTTGTATTGATTGACAAAATTTCAAAAATTCATGCAGTAATAGCATTGCACATTTGATTTGTCAAACTTTTGTGAAGAACTACCTCTAGAAGTGTTGTTACTACTTCCTCTTCCAGTTTCTCTTACTTTTGGCTCTTGATAAATTTGTATTCCACATTCTTGATAGTTGCTAAATCCACATCTTTAGTTGTTATATGACCCTCTCCCCTTCCCTCTAACATTTTTGTTTATCTTGAAGGATTGTTCAAAATGAGGAGCTGGCTGGTCTACTCATCCTTTGTTCATGGGGTTTGCAAAGAAACACATCAACTCGTAAAACTATCATTTTTTTAAGTTTTTAGACTCTTTTTTTCCTACCAAAATTGGATAAAATATTCTAATAAGGATCCTCAATACCTTCCCTATAATCCTATGATCCTCTAATACATCACCATCTTGTCCTTATCTGATTAAAAATGGTTACAGTCCTTGTAAAGAAGTCATTTATAGAATCTATATTCATTCTTGAGAAGAGTTTGAAAATCTCTCCTTAGCATCTAAAATATTACTATCTTAGTCTTTTCACTTCCTTGATAAGCATTCTGCAAGGTTTAATCATAATTTCTTGGTGTTCATAGTTGTTGCTATCCTCAGAAATATTGAATCTATGACTGCATTTTGTATATAAGCTCAAATCCTTAACCATCATTTCTTCTATTCTCCTTTAAAAAATTATTTTTGTACTTGTGTCAATGAATTAAAATTAGCTTTGTCTTTCTACCTCTATGTATCCTCCTTCATAACCTTTCTGTAATGTCTTTTTAAACAACCACTTGAGACCAAAGAAACAAACCTAGGGCTAGCTAGAAAATTATGGGATAATTATTATTTTTCTGATATGAAGGGTATCTACAACTAAGATTGCAAGATCATCAGTTTTCAAAACTAGATTAGGATTAACAATCAAGACATGACTTGCAAAAATGCTTCTAGAACTTATAACAACAACCACAAGGTCAAATTTTAGAGGTTTAAATTCGTCAGTTAGGTTAGGAAGGTAAATTTACTCTCAACCCTGCTTTAAAAGGCTTACAGGGTTCAACTTGATTTTTCATCCTAATTAGAGTCATCAAAAATTTCACTAAATCATGTCCCATTGGATAGGAAATTTTCTCACCTTTCCAACCATATAAAGAAGTCCTCCTAACTCCTCATAATTTGCAAGTTATGAGTGGGCGAAGTTCTAGGGGTCAAAATTTTCCCTTGAGGGACACGTGGGATTAGGGAGGAAAATTTTTCCCTTGAGCCGGGTTGGCAGGGTCGATGGGGCAGCATTGGGAATTTTTCCCATCACATGGATGCTAAGTCAAATTTTCCATCCGCACACCCGTAGGTCTGGCCAGGGGACACGTGGCACTTCCTGATTTGCGCAAGGGAAAATGTGGGCAAAGGCGGAGCATTCGGTGGGAAAAGGATTTAATTTTAGGCCCAAAAGCACAAGGGTGAAAGGATTGTCACAGGCCTCTACGCCAAGGAGAAAAATTCAGTCACGTCTCAAAAGCTTATTAGTCAGGTAGAGGAGCAAACAAGTGGAGTAAAAAGGTAATTTCCCAAAGATTTTTGGAGTTAAAATCTCAATGGAGAAAATAACTCCACGCTCCCGCTTCGAGGTCTGATCTGCCACGTGTCATCACGTGATTGGACGCATGGGCCATGGGCCTCAGGAAAAAACATGGGAATTTTTCCCAAAGCCAAAACCAAATTTTCCAAGGGGTTAAAATTTTTTCTTCCCTCCACCCTAGCATCATCAAAACTCCACGTGGCATCCTCTGATTGGACGTGCGGCCCGCGGGGCCAAAACGTCAATTTTTCCAAAAAAATTTTTAAAAGCTAAGGGGTTAAAAAGGAACTCGCACCTCTATCGTAGCCACTGGGGGACACGTGGCAGGCCTCTAATTGGATGTGGGTTGATGGAGGGAAAATGGTGGAAATTTTCCCAAGGTCCAAAATTTCAAAAAAAATTCTAAGGCAATTTTGATAGGAAATCTTTTGGGTTGCATGGCCTGACAGGGAAAATTTTTTTTTTATGCCAAATTAAACAAAAAACTTCAATGTGTCATAACTTGAGGTAGGAAAGCTCAGTTTTGGGAAAATAAGGACTTTTCAGAAATCTCGATGCCCTATTTGCACAGGAAACATAAAATTTACACTTTGATAAGTTTTTAAGGTCAATTTTGTAAAAACGATCTGCATAGGCTTAAATTTGTGAACTGGCATTTTTCCAACTTCTCGATTTGATTAAAATTTGAACTCCTCCTTCACTCCACATGTCAAACAGACATGGAGGATCAGTCTAAGGAGGGTTTAGAGTGTTTTAGTGAAGTCAATTTGTCCAATTATTCAAGTTTGCATTTTTTGGCAATAGATGGGAAAAATGACCGTGCAAGCTCCGAATTGAATTTTATTAAGTTTTGGAGGTTCATTCTTGACTGGTTAGAAGTGAATTAGAGTTCCTTAGTCTTCCTAAGTACAAATTTCAAAGTTTCATAACTTATTGTTGAGTATAAGTCTGAACTACTCATTTTAATTAAAATGTGCATTGCCAGATTTAAGTTTTAAAAACAATGAGTTGTTTCTTTTAAATTGATTTAGCAATTTGTCTTTTGAATGTGCATATGATTCCTAACTAATAAAAATACAATTCTTATTAGGTCATCCAATTAATTCCAACTAAAGATGCATCTCTGATTTCAATTTTAATATACAATTTTGTAATTAATATAACACTATCTTTCATTCCATACGCAAGCCTCTTTCTTTTCTTTTCAAACAATAATCAATTTTCAACAATAATTCAAATCAAATGTGCAATACACTTTTGAGAAAGGAATGCATTCTTTCATTTATCCTCCATATATTTTTACAACTTTCTTTCTATTTGATTTCAAATAAATACATGAGATATACAACACTATTTCTTATTCTTTTCAAAAAATAGAGATATCTTTTTTTTATAGCAAATTAAACAGTGTACACATTGCAATTTAGAGGGACTAATGCAATTTCTTTATTCACATTCAATTGAAAAATTTACATCTCATCTATTTTCCAATTTGAATTCTTTCAAATTACAAAATACAAAATATGGAATATCATTTACATTTTATTTCCAAAACAAAACATAGAAGTATAATTATTCTTGTACATTTCTCAATTCAAATTCAACTTCCATTTACAATGCAATAACTTCACATTAAAACATTTATACACTCATCCACTTGAAGTGGGAAAGGTTACATTGAATTACTCAAAGGAAAATGGTACTGTCAAACTTTAATTTCTCCTTGCTCCAAACAACAACATGAAAGTTTCTTCTTCTTTTCAACTTTGATCACAACAAGGAAGGGGGAAAGGAAACACTCTCCACCCATCCAAATACATCCAATGAGAAGAGAGAAGTTGTCCTTCCTCATTGGCCCCCAAGCCCCAACCATATTGAAATAGAGCATGAATATCAACTCATGGCAACAAGGCTTCTATCACATACAAGAAACATTCACATTGCATACAATCAACAAAATACACAGTTCAAAATAAGATATCAGTTCCCAACTACATTTGAAACAATTCATACAACACATAGGCTTGATCAAGGAAGCCAACAAGATCAAGAACTATGGGAAACTCCTTATGTCTCCAAATTTTGAATTGGGCATCCACCAAATGCATACCGTCCAATAATCATATCAACCCCATAAACCTTATATCTCCCAACCCCTCCTTATGCCCCCCAAATTTTATCCAATTTCCCCCCCCATGGTAAGAAATGCAAGCAGTTTTTTTCCAAGGTGGATCCCAAAACCAAAACTCCCTCCTCAATAAAATTAGTGCCATTGGAAATCCCTTATTCCCCCCATGTGAAATCCCCACAGCCTTCTCCTACACCATGCCCTAAGCATTCTACCCAACCAGCCAAGAATGCAAACACAAACACCATTTAAGCATGCATGCAAGAGAAGGAAAGACCATTAAAATATAGTTCCAGATCCTACCTCTCCATAATGAAGTTTGTTCCAAGCTCAGTAGAGTCCCACAATGTCAAAGTGCAGTCCAAAACTAGCAAGTATGACCAAGAGCAAAAACAACTCACTAAGCTCTTCCTCAAACAAGCTCCCTCCAAAGAAACAACAATAAAAAAAAATGTGACCCCAAAGAGGAAATAACAAAGTTTCAACAACCTCCAAATGAGCAAGAAGCTTCACTTTTATAGGAAAGGAAAGAGAGAGGATGATGTGGATGCAAGTGGGATGCCACATCATTTTTCCTCATCCCCAAGAGAAATCAACATCAACAAACAAATCACAATAAATAAACATGACAAAATCACTTACATACTCCAATTCAACCCATACTCCAAAAGGACTGCATTAAAAATATGTAAGGGAAGTGCAATTAAAACTTACATATGTCATTTCAAAAAGCATTAAAAATGCCTAAATTTAACCTCCAAACCATAGGCATGGTTGGTGGATCATTTTAAGAGGTGTGGGACAAGTTTAACTTGTCCCACAAGCCTCCAAATTTGGCCTCCAAGGTCAAATTCGAATTCCATAAAAGATGGAGTGTTAGACCTTCAAAAAACCATGCCTTACATACTCTTACAATTTCTTACACATTCTTACATGATTAACTTACACACTCTTCCAACATTAATATCTAAGACTCAAAAAATTTATTAATTACATTTCACATCCCAATTTAATTTAAATAAAATTTAACTATATGAATATCACATTAATCTATCACATTTAAATTAATTAAAAAAGGAACACATTACAAATAAAATACATACAACATAATTAAAAAGGAACACATAAATAAAACACATATCCCATGGTCACATATAATGGAAATCCCCCCCCATGGGAATTCCTAACATAACACAACACACAAACTCATAACACAGTTGCCATGGTGACCTTGTTGATTTCACCCGGAATTTCAATATGGTTAGTCTCCAGTCCCTCGACATTGTTGTGATTTTTAACCTGCAAAATGCAAATACCTCCTTCGGCCTCGTGGCCATATCAGAACATCCAAAATGATATAAACAATATCTCAAAATCATCCAAACACACAAATCACAACAATATCAATAATTTCAACATTATTATTTTTAATTAAATAAATCAACTATATCATCATCAAAATATACCATACCAGATCTACTCAAAATATCCAATATCATAAGTCCAAATCAACATCTATAATATGTCCATGTCTAACAATATATCATCAACCACATATAGAAAATGTCTCTAGTAATCATCATGCATAATAACTGAATCCAGATCAATAATAACCCATGATCTAACATCTAACCATCATACTAAAATAAAACATAATAGTGTCCATAATATGATCAATAATATCAAAATTAGTATCTAAAAGTGTCAAAGGGAAGTGGGCACTACATCCCCCTCCCCTTTGACTGTGTTCCTGGGTGAGCACTCACTATGAAAAAATGTGGAAGCTGCACTCGTAATACTACTGGCATCCTCCCAAGTGGCTACAGTCTCATCATATAGGGAGATCCCACTACACCCGTACCTGATACAATCTCTCTACCTCGAAGGTCCAAGGTCCTACGATCTATGATATAGATGGGCTCCACTGTCACCTCTCCCCTATCCTAAACCTTTAATGATGTCTATGTCCAACACATGAGAAGATCTAAAATGTGCCTAGCTAAGGATTCAAAAACATGTAACACATCATGTACGTGAACAAGCTGGGTGGCAATGCTAGATGGTCAGGCCAAAGGGCCGATACAACTCCAAGACTCTCAAAAGGACCAATGAATCTAGGAGCTTCTTAGAACCTTTTCCATATTGGATAGGGATTTTTGTGTAGCGGTAACATGAAGGAACACCTTCATGCCCACATCAACTCTATGATCAATCCTATGCAGATCCTCATACTTCTTCTACTGTTATGTGCCTCCTACAATCTCTACCTAATCAACACTACCTGGTTTGCTCCATGTCCTACAAAAGAGCTGGTCCAAGAGATACTCTGTCCTCTAACCTGTCCTAGCTAAGGGGGTGTCCTGAACTCCTACCATATAATGCTGAAAAGACATTCATGCCTATAGAACTCTAAAACTATTATTATAGGAAAACTCCACTAAGTATAGGTACTCCTCCAGAAACTTAGACTTGATCCATCACGTAAATCCTTGAGCATATCAACTCGAAAAATCTGATTCACTCACTTGTGTCTATCCATCTATCTAGAAATGATATGATGTGCTGAAATCTTAAACCTCGTCCTAAGGACATACCACATGGTATCTGAGAAGTGTGAAGTGTACAAAGGATCACTTGTCACAAATGATCTTCTGCAGAATCCCATGTAACTGCAAAATCTCATCCAAATGAACTGGCACACCAGGATGCTCTAGCTATATAAGTGTACTCTTCACCAAAGAAATTTGAGCCACTTTTGTCAATTTATCAACTAGTGATGCATAATGGCATTGTGGTGATATCTCGACATAGGTAGTCCAACAATGAAATCCATGGAATATGGTGTAGGTCACTTCCATTCGTGTATGTCATGAGGATAAGGAAGACCTGCTAGATGTTTGAAATGTGGCCTTAACCAGGTCTGAGCACTCTAAACACTATGACCTACAAACTGGGCCATATCTGGACGAATTTCTCTAGTGGTATAACTGTCTCAACGTAGCGTGCATCTTCTTCACCTCGGGATGGCTCAATAGGGTGCATGATGTGCCTCTACAAAGATGTCCTACCTCAAATCCATCTCTGGGAACATATATCCTACCTCTGTGCCTGAGAAGACCTTCTGCCTCTAAGGAAAATCCATCAAAATTCCCCTCAAGGGGTCATTGAATGAGCATCGACTCTCTGCTCGTACTATCATGTAGAAGCTATCATGGGGCAAGCTGTGAAGACTTATTTCACAAATCTATTCACTGTCACTAGCCATCTCATTTATTACAATCTAGTTGAGAGTAGTCTGGACTACCACAGTAGTTTTGTGATTTCCCCTTCACCATGCTCTATCTCCATGTCATACTCACAAAGTAACTCCATTCTAATGCCGTTGATGAGCATTTATATTAGGGGGGTGGGGGGGGTGGGGGGGCTCACTAAAAAGATCTATCAGGAGTGTGATCATTTTTCATGGGTCCAAGAAGAAAATTCTTCTTTGCTAGGGTAGGAACATCAGAGCTACAAGCCTTCTTCCTAAGGCTTTGATAATGGGTAGGATTTTTCTTTCCCCTTACCTACTGATTGTTGTACTGTGTATAATTTTGGAGCAATCATAATATGTCATATGATGCATTTCATCCATCCTTTGCATCATTTTATTATCTCTAATATCCTTTATTCAATGTCGGTATATTGTGCATATTTCTAAATGTTCATTACACCCTTTGGAAGTTTCGCTTAATGATTTTTGAATTATTGTTATGCGTGAGGCACTCCTATCTCTATCCTGAAGGCCTATTGCATTTCATCCACCCTTTTAAACAGTACTTACCTTCCCTTTCTGTTTCAAGGGATAGATGGATAGGGTGATTAAAATTCTTCTTTTCAGTACATCACTGAACTATTAGTTTTGTGTTTTGTTTCATTTCTCTATAACCCTCATGACACCATAGAGAAGATCCAACTTACTTTAGTGGGTGCTGGAGGTTACCTTAGGATGCATGTCCCATTAATCCTAGAAGTATTTAATGACTTTGACATTCATCCACAAAGATAATCGTCAACATGTCTCATATGTAAACCATTCCCCTCCTTCCTTCCATTCATTTCCTTTCTTCCATCAGTTCCATGTAAAGCTGCTTCTGAAGACACTTGTGCAAGCATGTCAAAGGTTCCCCTTGTGCTCCTTCATGTGTACGTGAGTATCTCAAGATGTATCAAGGCAGATGACCATTTTCCTACATCTACCACAGTTTCAAATACCCCATTCCTCCAAACTAATTTTGTTGAACGCCATCAAGTATATCATCATATAACCCAAGCACTCACTGTGATCTCATAGTGCCCATATCTCTTCTAGACCATGATGGTCTTTTCAATGAATCCATGGTTTTACAGATCCTCAATAGATGGTATATCTATGACAGATGCTGATTTTCAGAGGCAAGAGTAAGAAATGGATATCCCTTCATCTCAATCAAATAAGTCATCAATACAAGGAAGAGGATAACGATTCTTGATCCCTTGTCACTTGGTTCAACATGGCCAAGGTAATCAATACACAACCACAATGATCCATCCTTCTTCTTCATGAAGATCACTGGTTCACCCCAAGGGGATACAATGGGATGGATAAGGCCCTTCTCCAAAGGGCCCTCAAGTTGCAACTTGAGCTCATAGAGCTCCGGGGTGGTCATCTGATAAGGTTCCCGTGAGATAGGCTCTTCCTCCTCGAACTAGGTCTATATCAACCTAAAATCAATCTCACATGGGGGTGTGTGGTAGCTCCCCTGGAAATAAATTGGAAAACTCTCTCAAGATGGGATGATCATCTAGCGATTTCTCTTCGCATCATTCCTTTCACTTAGCATCTGTCCATTGACTCCCGTAACAACATCCCTCATGATAACCCATTCTCTCATCTTCGCTTAGAGTCCCCTATTTCATAACTATGGTACTTAAATAGAATATGCCCCCAGCTATGCCCCATCCCTAGATAAGTGATCATCAATGTTAAAATCATCTACAAAATGTTGACAGTCTAATGGTAGGAATCTGATCCTGGGAATATGAGATCGTGCAAAGAAAGAAGAGAGGGTGCATGTTTCAAGATAAGATCCAGTTAGTTTCAGAGGGCATATTTTTGGAGGAGATACAGAGATCTGTGTTTTGTGGTCAGAAGGTCCCAAATTTGCAACACACTCCTGGAAGAAATCAGTCCTCATGAGGAAATTACTATAAGATAGCCATCTCGACATCTACAACTGATTGAGCTTTCAAGAAAATGGGAAAATCAAAAGGACCGGGTTTCGCCCCATCAAATACCTGGTGTAATCTAGAGCCAATCAAACAAATTTTTCCATCGAATCATGCTAATTTCAAAGCATGAGGTATACCACCTTTAGCGTGCCAAAGGTCAGCAATGACTGTGCCTCTAAAATAAAAATACCTAGAACAGTTCTCAGAGGAGGTGCATTATTTTTATTTTTGTTGCATCCCATTTGACCAACTGTCGACTCAGAAGATCATCTTCAGTGCCTTACCCTTTTTCACTCTTGATGAAGGACCATGTGTAGTCCAAAAATATCTAGTTACATGGTCACAATTTCTAAGGAAGGGCAGTTACCTTCTCCTTTCCTATCGAACAGTACCTCTACTGGGTGCATCTTTGAATCTCTAGTTAGTATAGGTTTTTTTTCAACAAACAAGTGCACTATTATGGCACTCTACATGGTGAAGCTCCAGTTGAAATATGCTATGATTTTCATCTTGTGTCCTATAGTTGGACCCCTTGGCGCAGGCTCCCTTTGGCGTCGTTTCCTTTCCTATTGTGCATCAGCTATCGGTAGAGCCCCTTTTATTGCTTCTTGGGATGAGACAGCTTCTAATATTTCGAACGGTAAAGTTCTAACTAGTCCGTGCATAGTTTTTTCACTCATTAGGAAATCAAGTACAGAACATTTTCATCTAGAAAGTCATGCAACTTTTTTTTTAGAGCTCCTTAAACAGTCTCTTTTCAAGTGACTTCAATGGTGTTACTTAAAGTTTCAAATCTGTAATCTTCATGCCTTCTAGACAAGATCTATGCCCAATGGATGTTTCTAAGTGCTATCTGGTCTGCTTCATCCAATGTAGGAAATTCAGGCCCCGAAATTCACCTATGAATCTGCACCTGTCTCAAAATAACTCCCCTAGTACATTTTGAACACTTTCAGTCCTCATTTTAACTCTGACGCTTCAAAATTTTAGGTTGGCGCACTATTGGGGGTTCCCTGGAACTCGTCAATCCTTTACTTAGTTGTAGTTCTGTCCACTCACGATTGTGTGTCCTTTTTGCTTCTCCCTTTGCATAGTCACTTTCCGTTTTTTTCTCTCATAGTTTGCTTCACATGCTTCCCCTTCCCTCTATAGGTTATTTTATCTCCTTCCATTTCCCTTTTTCACCTTCTTTCTATAGCACCCACTTTCATTCTCAGTCAAATCACGCACTCCTTAAATTCACACATTTTTATTGATTTTTCCTTCTATATTTCCATGTCTTTAGTTTTGTTTAATGCAAAATATGGCAGTCTTTTGTAAGTGGTCGAAATATGTATGTTGGATTATTATTGTTGAGTGATTTTATAGACAAGTGTAAATTATCTTTAGACGATGTTCAAAAGTAGTCATTGTCAAAATGGCATGTCTTCCCTAACTTATTTCTGGTAATGATATGAATGCTATTGCAAAAACAATTGGCAATTTTTTTCATATCACCTATAAACAAAAGTTTTTTTCATTATAATAATGATTATTTATTGTTTGTTCGCAATGGATTGCCTTTAAATATGCTTGGGATTTATTTGAGTAGTTAAATTCTACCAATGGAGTTTGTATTGATCATAAAATAACATTCACTATTTGATTCCACTTTATTAAAAAAATTCTTTCTTCACTCTCCTTATGTCCACTACAACCTCAACTAAAGTATTTATCGCTTCTATTACATCACATTGTATCATACACAATATAATCCAAATCTATTGGGCACCTTCTCATTGACATGATCATTGTACCTCATGGTATAATTGCTAGCAGATACATAATTAAGTGAGAGGGGTATATTTAAAATATGAGTAAAAATATTTAAAACAACCGAGAACAAACGTCAAATCTCATGCCTAATTGAAATTTGCTAAGTTGGAAAGTTTTGTTTTCCCCAATTATTATCATAATTTATTGAGGAAATGGGTTGTCAAAGACATATTTTGAGATAACACCTATATAGTAAAACAGATCAATTACCATATTTATAAAAGTTTGAATTCATGTTCTCAAGGTTTGAGAAAGGTTGGGTGAGTAATAAGTGTTAGAGTAGGTATGTACCTTAGCTCATGTTCACCTAGGTACTTTATTTACCTTTATTGTATTTATCCTCGCCCACTTGTGTGTGTGGATATTTCCTTTTATTTATTTAGATATTAGGAGGATATTATCTAGTTGTTAGGTATAGTCCTTTCTTTGATATATGATATTGACTAGTTCTTTCCTTAATGTCTAGTTCTCTCATAAATCTATGAACTCAACTAGTTCTTTGATGACTAGTTCTTTCTATGATTTATGGCTTGATCTACGACCTTAAATAGTTCTTAGATTGTTATTCCTTGCCTATATAAGAAAGGTCCATTCTCGTTGTATTTCATTGGGTTCCATAATAATATATGATATTGCTGCTCAATTGTTTGCACACACCCATTAGAATCCTTAGCCACTGGTCATGTGAGGGCTTAAAGCTTGTGATTCCTTCTAGTAGGTACTTAACTCTGGCCCCATTTCATTTTATTTGTGTGGTGAAGGCAAGAGTATTTTATTCTATCTTAGTGGCAACTAAAATAAATAGTAGAGCATAATATTGAAAAACTTGTAACTTTTGATCAGTAACCCAGTTTTGAGTGCCATTTTTTGCAAAAGTGCTTGATTTTCCTTGATCTTTCCATTGGAAATATTTTTTTTTAGAATTTCACTATAATTATAAAGTGTCATATTGTAACACACACTCATTATAAAGTGCCAAAATCTAGGGGGGCTCTTGTTGCATTGTGTGGGGGTCTTGTTGCATTGCTTGGTTCTTGTATTTCTTTTTGGTGATTTTTTTAGGATGGCATCTACTTCTACATTAGATCATGTTGAGCCATTAACAACACATGGAAACCAAGAATGGAAACAATAAATAAGTGGAAAGGATTATGGGATTTAACTTCTTTAGAACAACTAGTGTTCACTAGAGAATATGAGAAATTTTAGTACTAGTGCAAATTTGATGAGTGTATGGGTTTGATAGGAACTTATGTAAGTGACAGTATTTTATTTCATTTGGAAAAGTGTGGACTCTCCTTTCAAAATATGGGAGAAAATTAGAGGATTTATTTGGTAAGGCGGATCATATAAGAGCCATGCAACTTGAAATTGAGATCATCTCTCTTAATCTTGAAGATTTTTCAATAATTATAGACTATCTTACAAAGTTGAAGAATTTGTTGACACAATTGAAGGGGAATGGAAGAGATTAGAAAGATGAAGAGTGTGTTTAATTGATTCTATCCAAGTCGAGAGGAGCATTCCAAATTTTTGGTTCTACCTTTTTCTCTAGTATGGATGCCTTAGGTGACACATTCAAAATGTCTAACTTAGAATCATTTTGTGAAAGACTTACTAGGGAAGAATATAAATTTTTTCACCTTGAGTGTTCCACCTCTCAAAAGGCATTACTTGCATCTAATCCTAAGGGCATGGGAAAACCAAATAGTAAAACCAAATCCACACCTTCTCCATCTCAGAATGCTTCTAAACCCAAAGAAAACAACTCAAAACCCAAGGAGTCTTCTAAATCCAAGAATAAGTCTAGCCGTTCATGCCCTTTTTGTGGGGGTAGTAATCATGAAGAACATGGGTGTTATAAGAGAATGTAAGCCTTAGAAGATGGAGTCAAGAAACACAAAATTTCTATCTCCATTCTAGCTCCTTCTAATCAGCATGGAAAATCACTAAATGTTGTTGGAAGATCTCATTCACCACTTGTAGACAATTGGGTTATAGATTATGGTGCTTCTCATCACATGATTTCTTCCAAGGAGTCTTTTATTTATCTAGGTTTGAGTTCTACTTCCAAAATTGAGGTTGGAGATTCTTCCTTTCTTTCTGTTGAGGGAAAATGTGATATAAAACTTGATGGTGGCAATATCCAAGATGCAATATATGTTCCCAACATCACTAAAAACAATTTTTTTGTATATCAAAATTTGTCATTCTGGTCAAGGGAAAACAAAGACATTTACACCACATGGGGCAGAAGTAAGAACTTTGCTGGAGCTTTATTCAGTTGTTGCTTAGGGTATTGTTGATCATAGTTCTAGATTATATCAATTTTAGGGTTTTGATGACACTTCTTTTATAGGGACAGGATTGGTTTCTCATGTAGATTCAAAGAGTAATATTTGGCATGAAAGATTTAGACATCTCAATTACATATATTTGAAGGAGTTGAAAAGTCATGGATGGTAGATGGTCTTCTTAGAGTTTCTTGTATTGAAGGAGTTTTTCATGGTTGTGCATTAGGGAAATACCACTAAGATCCTTTTCCTAAGAATTTTTCTAAGAGAGCTTCTTCACCACTTGAGATTGTGCATAGTGACTTGATGGTTTTTCCTACCCCATCTTTCAATGGAACTATGTATGCACTTACATTTATTGATAATTTATCGAGGCGTACTTGGGTTTATTTTCTCAACTACAAAAGTGATATTTTTTCACACTTCAAAGTCTTCAAGGCTTTGGTTGAGAAACAATCTTTTAGTAGCATAAAGAACCTTCGTACTGATAATGGTGGGGAGTACTTCATAAATGAGTTTTATGAAATTTTTGACAACTCAAGGAATTATTCACCAATATTTTTGTTCCTCATTACTCCATAACATAATGGCTTAGCAGAAAGGAAGAATAGAACTTTGAAGGAAATCGTTAATTGTATGATGCATTCTAGAGATATACCTCTTATCTATTAGGCAAAATCACTTAATTGCGCTAACTATATTTAGAGTCACACACCACACAGAGCACTTGAGCATTTGACTCTAGAGGAATTTTGGTCCAACACTAAGCTAGATGTCTCATTTTTTTGATTCTTTGGGAGCCACGCTTGGGTCTTTGTGCGAAAAAAATAAAATGAAATATTTGGATAAGAAGAGTAAACCCTCAATTTTTGTAGGGTATTGTGAGGACATGAGAGCTTATCGTCTTTTATATCCTGATACACATGATGTTCTTTTTTGAAGACATGTTTAGTTTGATAAGCGTTTCACTCCTCATGATTCTTCATCTTCTTCCATTCCTTCTTCTTCTTCATCTCATCTTGAGCATCCTTTCTTTGAGGAGATTGATGAGTTTTTGATAAGTTTGGGATACAAGAGTGGGATGATGCAATGGTAGCTGAGTATTCTTCTTTGATGAAGAATCATAGTTGGGATTTGGTATCTCTTTCTAAAGGAAGAAAGATGGTTAGGTATAAGTGGGTATACTGCACCAAATACACAGTTGATAGGTCCATTGACAAGTATAAGACTCATCTTGTTGCAAAGGGTTTTTCACAAGTTCAAGGTATTGATTACTCTGATACTTTTGCACCCATTGCTAAGATACATTTTGTACATCTTGTACTTGCTATTGTTGCATCATAGGGGTGGTCTGTATATCAGATGGGTGTGAAGAGTGCCTTCTTACATAGAAATATACAAGAGGAAATATATATGGAGCATTCGACTGGATTTTTTTAGGATTCTTCTCTTGTTTGTCACCTCTGAAGGTCTCTCTACGGTATCAAACAAAATCCTTGAGCTTGGTATGAGAAGATGGATTATTTTCTTCTATCTACTGGTTTTCTTCATTGCCACTCCAATCATACATTGTATCTCCAACATGTTAGTGAGGATATTGTGATACTTGTCTTGTATGTTCATGATCTGTTACTTACTTGCAGCTCTTCTTCCCACATTCAGAGTATTCAGAGGGCTCTTTCTATATAGTTTGACAAGACAGATCTTGGGCTATTGCATTAATTCCTTGGTTTGTAGATTTCTTAGATAGATTTAGGGATTCATTTGAGTCAGCAAAAATACACCCATGATCTTCTTAGGCGCTTTGATATGGCTGATTGTAAGCCAGGTCCATCTCCTTTTCAATCTGGAGTTACTCTTACTTCCACATTTACCATACCACTTTGTGATCCTACATTGTATAGGCAGTTGGTTGGGAGTCTCATCTACTTGACCCATACTTGCCCTAATATTTCATTTGTAGTAGGGCTTGTATCTTGGTTTGCACATTCTCCTCATAGTAGTCACTGACAGGCTACTAAAATAATTTTGCGCTATCTGTAGTGCACTTCCCACTTTGGCTTACACTACAGTACTAGGGGTTCTACTCAGTCGGTTGGGTATACAGATTCAAATTGAGCAGGTTCTATTGATGATAGGCGTTCCACTTCTGGAAATCTTTTGTCTTGGTTCTTCCCTAGTTGCTTGGGCATGTAAAAAGCAATAGGCTATTGCACTTTTGTCTTCAGAGGCAGAGTAGAGGGTAGACGTTATAGCGAGTCAAAAGATTCTTTGGCTTCGCCAGTTATTGACAAAGTTTGGATTCTCACAGGATTCACCGATTGTACTTTGGTGTGACAACCAAAGTGCAATTCACATTTCTCGCAACCCAGTTGAGAACCAATGGACCAAGCATATTAAGATACACATCCACTTCATTCGTCAGCACATTCAAGATGGAGTTCTTTGCTTGGAGTACCTTTCGACTCAGCAACACGTTGCAGACATCTTTAGGAAGCCTTTTGCATCACCTCGCTACCTTGATTTTCCTGAAATGCTTGTGGTCTCGGAAGTTGTTCTTGTGGGGTGTTCATGAGAACATCTTCCTTCTTCTTCTTCTTTCTCTTTCCTTATAGCAGGATTCTTTCCTTCTTTTGGTTCGAGATTTCTTCATGGATATATTGTACATGAGTACCTCATCAGGCTTAGTTGTTGGGACTCATACTGTGGACATGCCACTTCTATTTTCACCCCTAGCTTCACTTGGGGGGGGGTGCTACAGTAGGTATTTACCTTAGCTCATGTTCACCTAGGTACTTTATTTACCTTTATTGTATTTATCCTCACCCACTTATGTGTGTCGATATTTCTTTTTATTTATTTAAATATTAGGGGGATATAATCTAGTTGTTAGGTATAGTTCTTTCCTTGATCTATGGTATTGACTAGACCCTTGATGTCTAGTTCTCTCATAAATCTATGGATTTAACTAGTTATTTGATGACTAGTTCTTTCCATGATTTATGGCTTGATCTACGACCTCGACTGGTTCTTAGATTGTTATTCCTTGTCTATATAAGTAAGGCTCATTTTCATTGTATTTCATTGAGTTGCATAATAATATATGATATTGCTGCTCATTTGTTTGCAAAGGTTTATGTAAAGTCATTATGGCAATTGCTTTCATCTTATTAATCGTGATGTTTGATTAGCATCTGTGTTATTGGTTAATAAGATAAGAATGCCTTAGTAATTTTATGACTAGGTTATTCAATGAATCCCACAAGGTGTTAAATTTGATGGCCATTTATGCCTACTAAAAAAAAGTTAGGTGACGGTAAATTTCAAATCGCACCCTTCAAAAATACCAAATAATATAATTTTTATCATGTTATTAAAATTTATAAAATATTATTCTATATGTATTTAACTATTTAAAATAAATATTTGTATAACTTATCTATAAATATATTTTAAAAGTGACAACCATTCTTAAAATTTGTAAGTTGCATGTGACCATTTTTCCATAATTTACCAATATTTTACATCTAAAATCATGAAAAATATCTAAAAGGCCATCAAATTTAATCCTTGAATCCCACCCTAACCTGCTTCAATTTTAAAAAAAAAACTAAAAATTGAGACCACGTGCACAGCCCACACCGGGACTCCGGAGTACATTCTTTACATCGTATACGTGAAGAACCAATTTTTTTTTTTTGTGGCCAATGTCATACATCATTACAGATCAAATCTAGATAGATATATGAATACAAGTCAATCGTTGTAAAACTGTGGAATTTTTTCGACTACGGGCAGTCGACCAGCACTTTGTGCGTGCTGGTTACGCCCAGGTCAATCAATCCCCAGTCAAGTCCAAACTTACTATACTCTTGCAAAAGCCAAAAACACACAACACGCTTCAGACATGTACTTTGTCCATTTATATACAAAACTTACTTCGCTTAGACATTTTCGCTCTCAAGTCTGTGAGTGATTGTTTCACATCTTACATTCTTAATTTTTGCTTCAGAAAATGAACACACCTAAGGATTGGGGTGGTTGTTGCACAAACAGGTCCACGTTGGCACCAAACACCATGTCGTCATTAAAACGGAACGTATATTTGGAGGCCGCATGCATCGGTTGTCTGACTCCATACGGCGAATTTAGCTTTTCACCGTGTGGAACGGGAATTTATTCTCAAAACTTTGAATGTACCTATCTAAGGAAAAATCTCAAATTACACCATAGCAAAAGCACCGTTAATAAAGCTTCGGTTACCTTTCTTTTCCTCTCAGAGTATGACTTTTGTGTTTTCATATAACGAGTGAACAATATTCAATGCTATTTACATTTTATTCCATTGCAATTGGTTTTACCTTTTGATCCGTGAAGAGATACAACTATTTAATTTAATTTAATTTAGATATTAATGTCCACAAAAAAACCAAGAATGGCTTATCGGACAGAAATGGCAGTGCAAGACCAAGAAATCAAACAAATTTATGAATGATTAGTGCACAGTAACGTTTTAAAAGGAATGACACCTTTAATTTTCCCCAGACAGAGATCAAAGCGGCTTATAAATTCCACAAATCCGCCCGCGGGTGGAGGAAGACATTCACCTGCTCCCATCTTGTAGTCGGAAAATTAAACGTCGCCGCGTTAAGTTACAGAAATTCCTAAAAATCCAAGAGCTGGCTGCCTTCTAAATCTGCAAATAGAGTCTCCATAAAAGAGGATTCGTCGTCCTCGGAAATCAATCGGCCGTCACTTGATAGCTCCTTTTCTGAAACAGAGGACGTGGAGGGAGGCTCCTCCGTCAACTCACTGTTATTATTATTATTAATAGTGATACAAGGGATTTGGCCGAGTGCATGTTTGGCTGCTACGAGCCGAATGTGGTGAGGCGAGAGAGAAGATGCAGACGGAATCGCGGGTATGGAGTTCGGAAAATTGAATTTGGCATTGGGTCCTCTCAGACAATAAATTGCGGCATCGAATGCGCGAGCTGCCTGCTCTGCGGTTTCGTAAGACCCCAGCCAAATTTTCTGTCTACATTTGGGCATTCTCACTTCGGACACCCATTTTCCCCATTTTCGCAGACTGATTCCCTTATATTGGGGAGGAACCTCTGCTCGGTTAATACTTGACGGAGCGTTGCCGTCTTCTTGATGAGAGGAAGTGTCCATACAAAGATGAAGAAAACAATTGCTGTACTGTTTTTAAGGAGGAGCTTACGCCTGCAAATGCAAATGAGATGGCTGCTGAGCGAGAGAGTAATGAATCGAATATATCCGGAAATGGAACAGATTATATATTATATAATGACAGAAGCCTCGTTGGAACAAACCACTAACGACGAGGCCGAAGGTTCCTATGCGCGTTTAAAGCTTCCTTTTACTCGGAACTCTGAATATCGTGGACAAACGAATATACGCGTTGTCACTACAAGGAAGGGTCATTTGAGACAATAATTAGAGACAAAAGCATGCTTTTGTCTCTAAATATACTTTTGTCTCTAAAAGTTCCCTTGTTTTAATTTTTTATAATTTATTTATCTTTTCAATTACTATCTCCCTGCTATCCAAACCTAACCCTAATCTCCTGGAAAGCCATCGCCACTTGTATGTCTCCCAGGTTGAATGACAGTTGGGTTTCTGTGGATGTAGGTGTGGTGATTTGGGTCTCTACCTGGATCATCCCAGAGCCGTGTTCCCTGCTACACTCTCGCATTCTATTCTCCGACATACAAATGAAACAGGACAAACGATTCAGAAACTGGGCCATACATTTCTGCCACTGCAAGGGTGTCGCCCACTGAGATCTCAAACCGGACAATATTCTCTTTGCGAATGATTCTTCCTGTCCCAAACGCATCAAGCTCGTCGACTTTGGCCAGGCTCACTCCTTTTCTTAAGGTATTCTACAATGTCTTTTCTCTGTTTTTGTAGTCAAACAGGGGAACCGGCACATCGCCATTATAATCTCTCTTGTTGTCGAAGGATTCGATTCCAATAAAGCTACTTTAAACCCTGTCTTTCCTCCCTAAATTTGACCTTCGAATGAGAAAAACCTTAGCCACAGGTTTGGAACAGCTTCAGATGGAGTGGAGAGAGGATATGGCTAAAGATCAAGTAAGCCACTTTAATTTTTTCCCAGATTTCTTCTGCTTTTTAATATGCTTTTGTGGATTGATGGGAAATTTCTGTTCTGCTTACTGGTAGTTTGTTATATGAAGCAAACCATCTTTTAGTTTAGCTTCTTTAATGGTTACGAAACAGATCAATGAAAAGGAAACCTTAATGGAAGTCTCTAAGAAACTCCTTTATCTTTCATGTGTATATTCATATCCGTAGTAGTTTTTACTTGCGTGTTTGTGGTACATTGGTCTGGAATTCTTCTTTTTTGTTTTTCCAATTTGAGGTAATTGCTGACCGAAATTTGAATTGCATTGTTTGAGTTATATCCAGCTTGAATGGCCACGGACAAGGGTAGTTTATCAGGTTAAAGTCGGCCCAACAACTCCTCAGACATCACCTGCCCAGATGGTACCTCTAATATGGCCCCGCCTAGAAGACAATAGACGTCCCTCTAATCGCTGTGAACTTGGGGTTCCTGTTGGAATGCCCTCTGGAAATTTGAATTCTTCACGACTGGTTCCGCCACAGCCTCCACAAGATGACAGCAACGGGGATAGTTCTCTGGTATGCATTTTGGTGATCTCTCATTTTCTTCCCATCCCTGCAGATTGATGCTATTTGTTAAGTAATTACACTAAGAGATATACCGAGTAACGATGGTAGAAAACATGGGTTTATGTGATGGTTTCTAAGGCTTGACTGTATTTTCCAACTAAACTTTGAGTTGAAGTTGCAGTACAAGATAATTCAAGTGTGTACATTTTAAACATAAATACAGTCGGAACTGAAGCACCGACGATATCCAAATCAGTTACAGTATGTAAATTTAACATGAATTTACTTGTCCTGGAGTTATATCAACATTCTGTGGAATGAAAAAGTCTAATATGGTGTAAAGGACAGAGGGCTGGGTCGCAAGTTTCTGTCTCAGTGAATGAGACCCTTCTAGACCAGTATTGTTGAGAAGTTCTTCCCATTTTGGATTTCATACTACCAATTGTTATGATAATTGCATTTATAGGTTTGCCGTGGAATTTGGATTTGGGTGAAATGTTAGAAAACACTGTGGTCTTTCACAATGTAAGGTATTTTAATATTGACATTAGTATCTGGGTGTAATCAATAAGTATTGGTTTTCACCTTCTCACTGTCTTTGGTAAGAGGTTGGAGCGGATACCCCTCTGGCTTCATTTATCAAGAATTTTCGCTTTCTATGGTCATATATGAATCTTGTGATCTTGGAATTAATTTTTTTTCATTTAATAGTTTTAATGTTTGAGAATTATGCATGATAAGTGTTAATCTTCTTTTTTAGTAATTACAAATTATTAAACTCAGATTTTCACACAAAACATTAGTCTCTTTACTATAAATGGACAGTCAGCAAGGAATACCTACCAGAAGTTTATAAAGTTGAATGGAAGATTCCAATTGATATAGAAAGCCAATTGCGTAAGAAAAGCAAAGTAGGTTCAATGTAGCACAGTGCATTTTAGTATACTGGGTTAAAATTTTGGCAGGCTCAACTTTGAAGAGAGGCACAAATGCATTCCTAGCATTGCTTTTGTGCATCACACGAGCGTACACCTTGTAAGGAATATACATGAGACTATATTCATTTGAGTCTTGAAAGTATATGGTGGCAGGTAATCACCAGGTTGGGATGAGGTCGGCAGCAGATGATTTTCCCAGATCTCATGCTCGTAAAATTTCTATGTAGTTATGACAACATGGAGACATTGAGTAGCTGCCTCATATGTGCTGGAAGTTGTGTACCCAGCAGACCCAACACAATGGAGTAACTGCTAATCAAACATTGCATTGCATCATTGCTTACATAAAAGACTCAACACACTATAGTTTTGTCATTTTACCTTATCAAATACCATTTGACCCCTCCTTTGATGATACATTGACTTGGTGATTCTTCTTAGATGCCTCACTTTGATGATTCACCCTAGGCCTTTTTGTGGCTCATTTAGCTGATTCACTCTCTTGGTGACTGCAGTACTTATGAACTTGAAAGTTGACACGCAAAGTACACCGTCATAATCCAGCATGTGTCAAAGCTTTTTAATGTGTGTGAATAACTATGTGAATGTCATCATACAGTGTCATCTGAAGCACTGCATCTATAATTTGCATGAATGTGTCAGCAAACACCCACAATATGCCCCTTTGGAAACAAGGGATGTTGTAACGGATTGCTTAGCTCAAGAGAAAGTGTTAGATGTGTAAAAAGCATATAAGCGACAACATCAATGATACAAGCCATATTTAGTATATCAACTAACATGGTATGGGATCAGCTCATCTTCTCCTGGATCAGAAGTGGCTGCAGATGCTTCTGCAGCTCTGTCATCTGCATCCATTGTCTGGAGAAAGAATGACCCATCCTACGTAGCAGAGTTACTTAATCATTTTGAATCTGTCAGTATAGAATTTAATAGTGTTGTTTCAACATAATTTATGTCCAAATGTTAAAGATATTTTTTATGCTATAAGAGCCTGTCTTATAACTATTGCAGCTCTTCAACTTTTCCGATGAATATTTTGGATCATATACAGCGTCTTGCCCATTCTATTGCTCCTACTCAGGGTACAATGTATGTATCAATGTATATATAATTAATGTTGTGCAAATCAAATGAATAAGAAAGCTATGAAAGTTAATGTAATTACATGTATACGATGAGCAGGATGAATTGTTGTGGGTGGAAGCATGGCTGTACAAAGCAACACACAATCAATCCTATTTAATTTTTTTTGTGGAGAACCAAGGATGGAGTGGAACAGTCTCTAAATTCAGCTGGGACAACAAATTTGCAGGTGCCCAAATACTCTTGGCACAGGTAATCAATACAAATACATAATTATATACATTTACTCATTCCATTACCCTCTTCTGGATTAATATTATCATATCACAAACAAGTTTATGTAACAGGGGTATTTATCAGGTGAGGAATCCTTACAGAAGTACAAAACCAACGCAGATTCGTTCATATGATTTAAGAATTATGTTTCTTCTATGTTTAAGAATTGGATATGAGTTCATATCATTTGGCATTTTGAATAAAGAATTGTTGTTTAAAGATTTGGCAAGATGGTTTATTAATTTTTGTGGGTGTATATCAGGTGATGGCTACATTTGGATGAAGTTGAGGTGATTTGCTAAAGTTGAGGTGAGTGTAAATATAAAAAGTATCTTCTAAATAAATGTCTTGAATCTGAAAAATACCTTTCCGCCCTTTTAAATAAATGTCTTAAATCTGAAAAAATGTCATGGAAAGGGTGCCCTTATAGCCACCTCATAGTATCTCAATAGGCATTATCATCCTCCATAATTATTCAAGTAGAGGGAGATGTGAAAGCATTTTTGTGTATTGTATACATTATGAACTGAGATTGAGGAAGCATATAGAAATCTTTAAGGTCTGTCCATTACATCCACTTCCCAAATATCTACAAGTCATGAAATATTTTAATTCCTTTCTCAAACCAAATCAAGGCAGAGTAGCCTCTTGTAAAGGCAAGGATCCTTTCCTTGACAAGATCCTTGCCTTGACAAGAGGCTGCTCTGCCCTCCTTTGGTTTGAGAAGGGAACTAAAATATTACATGACTTGTAGATATTTGGGAAGTGGATGGAATGGATAGACCTTAAAGCTTTCTATAACCTTTCTCAATCTCAGTTCAGACTGTATACAATGCTCGGAAATGCCTTAACAGCTCCCACTACTAGACTAAACTGGAACTATACCTTCCATATCCTTGACTAAGACTTCCATAATACATGACCCTCTCTACAGAAACATCTAAGAATTGTAGGCGAGAAAGATTACCAAGCTTCTAGAGAATTCTACCACCCAATCCTGCCAAACATAAGTTTGATATGATCAGCAAATATTGTTGCATGTGGGTCCAATTGATCAACTCGTATTGTAATTGGGTTATCATAACTTAAATCCTTTTGTGTCTCATATTAATTTGTAGAGGCTTCCATAATTATTCCAATGGTAATTGTCCTCCTTAGAATCCCAAGATGTTAAGAATTTCTCACTTGTGTCTTGGAATGTTGACAAAGAGGACATTAAACTTATTCTTGTTAATTCACTGTCCATAGGCCTTTAGATAGATGTTTATTCTCTATTGTATTACTTTTCAGATTTCACTCTAGACAAGACCTGAGATAATTAGTGTCATCAGAAAAATGGAAGTTGGAGTACCCCTGTCCTCCTCATTCAATCACCAGGATTCCTGAGATAATTAGTGAACATATAATGAATGAGATGATTCCAATTCCCAAGCTTGTCAATGACCTACCCATGTACAACAGTGAAGAATCATGTATCTAAATAGCAACAATCAAATCAAAAGAATGGTGTTTGTTCTTTTTATATGTTGGGTTATTGCAGAAGGTTAGAGAATAAACTTAGAAAAATACAAGTCATATTTATATGATTATTAGTCATCTTAATCATTGCCTAAATAATGCATTATTTCATTAATGGAAGAACTACTTGGCTTTGCAAAAGATATGGTGATCCACCCTAGAATGTTCGGTATTGAGGCTACTCCTAGTGCCTGCGCATGTATGTAAAACTGTATGAGAATTATTATCAGATCCACACTTCATAGAAAATTCTTGTTACCATATCTAATATTTTAAGATATCAATTAATTTAACTTTACCAAGTTTTATTTTTCTTACTTTGTCACATTTTACACAACAGGGTAAATTCTGTCTCTAATAACTTTCTCCCCACATGAAATCGAGACCCAAGTTTTTGTAAACTTGTTATTTTCTATCAAACAAAAATTATCTCAAATTTTCAGACGATTTGGCTGATTATTTTTCACTTTATGATGATTTTACTTACTGAAATATGTTTTTCTTTTGAGTTGTCTCAGAAGTGCAGGTTGGTAATTTGGTCATAACCTTCTCTATACATACCCAATCGACCTCATAATAGACTCATTGGATTTGTATTTCCAAGGTTCTCTTACTGTCTGAATTTTATCTCTTTACGATACTTCCATAGAAAGTTATGCACGTTGTCCTAAAACTGGATTTGCACAATTTCCACAGTTCAAACCGAGTTTTTCTTATAAAATGCAAAATTTGAAATTTCTCAGTAACTTAAAAACATTTTTAAATACCCATTTTTGATATTTAAATGCCTAGGAAGTTTCATGCAATGCCTCTTCACCAATCACTGCCAGCTCTCTTGAGTTTTTCTCCTTTTACGCCTAAATACTGTATTTTTCATACTCCTAGAACTGTCATGCCCAGTTCACTCGTGTGAAGCCCTAAGGACCTGATTCCCTTTCTAAATGCTTGAGAGGAGTAAAAATATGATTATTTTCTGATTTCGTGATTAAGCTCATCATATTTCATAAGATATAAACATTTCTCTACAAACCTTGACCAAGGGTTTCCATGGAGCCCGAGAGGGATGATTTCATTCCAATTTCTTGAATTTGATGTCTAATGTCTCGAGATAAGCTCAATAACCTATGTATTATATATATATATATATATATATATATATATATATATATATATATATATATATATATCTATATATCTTTTAAAACAATCATAAATGCATGGAAAGCTTCTTCTATTTCTTATACATGGTGAAAATGCTGCACCGTACAGTCTACTAGGAGAAGGATAATGACAGATTGAACATTTGCATTTGAATATGCATTCAATTATTGTAAAATTCCTTCATACCTTCATTCAATTATTGTAAAATACCTTCATACCTTCATACTAAGGAGGTAGAGGTGACTTCCTTTGTAAACGTGCTCCTAGGATTAGGCTTCGGACTGTATCTTTCTTCCTCTTTCTAAACTGTCATGGATGATTCACAAAATAACCTTGTGAGAAACTTGCCATTAAATATAATGATATTGAAATAGAGAGTGACAACAATGGGACAACTGTTTTGGCATTTCTCTGAACATAATTTAGATGTGAAATGAGAATACGAAGAAATGTCATCAGTAGTGTTGTCTAGTTCTATGTAGTATTTTCCACCACTGCGGGCTTTGTTGCTACTGCTATGCCATCAGAGCTCTTATGTCACCGCCACATTTTTCCAACTCCTCACTTGTCTGGTTCCTTAGTGGCTTTTCTATAGACTTGGCTACAACATCATTAGCTTACATGGTGAAAGAACAATAATTATTGGCTTGTTCAACAAAATATGAATCTCATAAAAGGCTTACTAGACCTACTTTCTAATTGTGATTTTTGAGTACCAATGACACGCGATTTGCATTTCAATGGAAGTTGAGGATAGATGAAGGCTTGCATTGGACCCTGTGCTATGAAACAAAGTTCAGGTCATAACTAGTTCTCACATTTGATTACCAGGAAGGCTTAATGACATTTGAATTAAAGTAGTGAACACAAATAACACATACTCCAAAAATTGTGGAGTATTGTGACACACATAGAGCTGATTTCTGCCTATATGCTTAGAAGTTAGAGGAAAATATTAATTGGAATATAATAGTTGTGTCAATCAACTAGAAGAAACTATGCTTAAAGTGGACGTGAGCTAAGTTCAGTAATATTACATTTGAATAAAGTTGGCAAACAGAATTTGCTTTTGGTTTTGATTTTTCTTTTGCAATAACATAAATTGTTTGCTTAATTATTAGGAGATGATCAAATGGAGGTTTATTATGTTTAACATAAAAGTGAGTTTTGCATCGTATTAGATGTTTTGTGTGTGCATTAATTTAGAGGCAGATATGAAAGGATTTATGAGCAGGATATGCCAATACGTAGTTACAATTATAAAGAGATAGATGCTAATGCTGTGAAGTTTTCATGCCATACATATGTGCATAAAGTTTTATGTCGCTAATAGCTTTCTCTCTCTTGGCCTTGCAGTATGTTTCCAAGATCAACCCATGAAACAAGTGCGCAAAAGCTTTACCAAACCTTTAAGAATAATAAACGTTTCAGTAAACCAAAAATTTCACGTACTGACTTCACTATTTGTCACTATCCTGGTGATGTGAGAAAATGCTTCGATTTACTTATTATTTGTAATCCCTCTATTCTTACCAGCAGTGCCTTTTGTATCATGGGAATTCTTATTTTTGTCTTATGCATCTGGCAGGTTACATATCAAACTGATTTGTTCCTTGACAAGAACAAGGATTATGTTGTTGCAGAGCATCAAGGTCTATTAAGTTCTTCAAAATGTTCCTTTGTTGTAAGTCTCTTTCCTGCTTTGCCTGAGGACTCTTCTAAGTCAGCAAATTATGTCTTCTAAACCATTGCTTCTTTTAATCTCTACAATTGTTTTCTTCTAACTACTATCGTATTGTTAATGTTTGAATATTCACTTTCTGGAAATTATGATAGGTAGTGATACATGCTTGTAATATTTTGCTATCATGAATACTATTCAAAAGGTTTGTGGAATCAGGAAGATTGAGGTGGAAGGGGAGACTCTAGAATTATCATTGGTGCGATGCAGAATGGCAGCTGTGAGAAGTGGAGTTTCAAGGGCATTATTGAAGAAGTATTTCCAGGGCCTATTCAATAGTCAATGTTTTATCCTTGTCTTTAGGGAAGGTAATAAGGTGGTAGACTGGTTCGCCAATAGGGGTCTTCTCTCAAGAGACTTCGATTAATGCCAAGAAGCAATTCAGAAGCATGCTAAGCTTGACAAAATTGTTTCTAGAGAAAAGCATGAGGTTTTTGTGGCTTAAAATTGTGTATAAATGAAGGCTTTTCACATTATTCCCCCTAGAATGGTATACTCGGGCTAATTTTAATAGTTCTTGGCATTTTTTATTTAAAATTTTGTTTCTTGTTTTGAGCCCCATCCCCAAAAAGAATTGTCAGGTCTCCATCCTCATTAACTTCACCTCTCTTTGCTTCAGGCCTTTTTTTAGCATATCGGTTTATTGTTTTCATCGCAAGAACTTGTGGCACTATGAAGAAGAGTGTGGCATGTTTCTATGGAAGGAGAAGGGTTTTTTTTGGTGTTTTTATAGGGCTGCTGGGTGGTTGGCATTCGGCAGGTTTTAACGTCTATCCCTTCCTCCTGGATGTTGCTTCTTCCTCTGTCCATTGGGAATTTTTGGCACCTTTGAAGGCTTATGCAGAGTTTCTCCCCTGTATGTGGGAATTCTCTATGCTCCATGATAGTTTTGGTCATTATTTTTTCATTTTCATCAGTGTTCTCTTCCAAATGGTCTCCCCTATCTGTAGGTGCCTTGGTTGGCTTTGATGGCCTGTGCAATGTGGTCACATATGGGCCTGATTTTGAGGCCATGATGTGACTATGTTTGGGCAGGTATGTTGCCACTTCTGCTGATTGCATACCACTGAAATGGGCAGTTGTGTTGTTTGGATGCCATTTTTTGGCAGAGACTATCAGTGACCTTCATTGGGGTGTTTGATGGCCAATAATGATTTGGGTGTTTGGGTAGGTGGCACCATGCAGCTGGTTTCTTTCAAGGTCACACACACACATATATTTTGATAAAGGTAAATTTTATTAAATAAAAAAAGACAATAAAACTCTCAATAAAGATGATTAAAACACCAAAACACACTTGAAAGCTGTAAAAGACTATCAAGAAGAACAGTCAAACAAAGGAAAGATCCACAACCAAGTAGCATGAGCGAGGTCCAAGTCCCTGGCCTCATTATTATATAAGACAAAGACCAGAGAAGATCAAAAAATTCAAAAAGGCTGTTGAACAAAAATTCGTCAGGCCTTCACATTCTCATCCACCAGATATTTTAGGTGGAACTTTTCACATGGAAGGTTGTAAATATCCACAGGGCCGATGATTGCTTGTCTGAGGCACTCCCTTGCCTTGTGCAGTTTACCTTCAGCCAGCTCAATTGTTTGGATGTCCTCTTCCATCGGGGAGGTACTACTTTCATGCTCTGAGATCAAGAGATTGATATATGATGCTTCATCCTCAAGATGCTTTGCCATTTTCCACAAATGGTTGCTTCTGCCCTGTAAAATAGGATCTTTCCTCTTCAGGGTGATTTGTGTTGTTATTAGGGTTCCCATTCCCAGCTTCAGTAGCCCCCAGATTCTCTAAAACCTCTTCCTTTCCATTAGTCTTTCTTTTACCATGATGATGTTCGACTGACTTCTTGCAGGGTCATATATATATTTTGATAAAGGTAAATTTTATTAAATCAGAAAAAGGGATAAAACCCTCAATAAAGATGACCAACACACCAAAATACGCTTGAAAGCTGTAAAAAAATGTGAAGGGGACTAGTCAAATAAAGCAAAGATCCAGAGCCAAGTAGTGAGAGCCAGGTCTAAGTCTCTGGCCTTATTATAGGAGAAAAAGTCTAGAGAAAATTAAGAAACTCAAAAAGGCCGGCAAACAAAAATTCCTATAGGCCTTCACGTTATCATCTGACTGATAGTTCAGGTAGAACTATTCTCGTAGAAGGTTGTAAGTGTTGTCCAAGGTCGATGATTGTATGTTCAAGGGACTTCTTTGCCTCTTGCAGTTAACCTTTAGCGAGCTCAATTGTTTGGATGTCCTCTTCCACCGAGGGGGGAGACGGGGGGTACTACTTTCTTGCTCCGAGATTGAATTCGAGATCAAGAGATTGATATACGATGCTTCGTCCACAAGATGCTTTGCTATTTCCCACAAATAGTCACTTCTGCCCTAGAAAATAAGATCTTTCCTCTTCAGGATGACTTCTGCGTCATTATTAGGATTCTTATTCTCAGGTTCAGGAGCCCCTAGATCCTCCAGAACCTCTTCTGCTGATCCATCTCAACATCCACTGAGATTCAAAATCAAAATGTTCTAGTTCTTTCTGTTAAATGCTTTGAGCAAGATTGTGAATCTTATATTTCTTATTGTTGTTGCCATCACTGTAATGATGGGCTGTTCTCTTGCGCACACACCTGTCAGAAATAAGAAAGGTAGCCGTCTTACTTTTTCACATGGAGCTTTTCCAGCAAAAGCATTTGATCCATTTCATTTTTCTTTTGTTAATTTTGAGGACATGGGAAAGATTTAAGCTTTCTGCATCAGACAAGTTGGAAATGTGATTAATGGTAGGGCCAGGGATCTTGAATTGCTACCTAGACCAAGCCTATAGATTGCTTGGTGGATTAAAAGGTGTAAGATTTTAAACATACTTTGAATGCAAGTAGCTATGAAAGCAACCACCACATGCAAGTTAAACATGCTCCCATAAACAAACGCATTCAAATTTGATCACATTCATGTTCATTGTGCAGATATTGTAGAACTTCTGCTTTGCTAATTCCTCGATAGTCTCCTCTTTCTTATAATTCTAATTTGACAAGTTCAGGCTGCTTTTTTGAATGTCTTGGAGTTCCATGCTTAATAATTTTCTCTTGTTGCAATCATAACTTCATGTTACTTCGTTCCGAGAATTCAAAACAAATCTCTTAATCAAAATAAAAATTGTTCACTTTTATTTTAATGGGTGCATTCTCCTTCCTTAAATGAGATTTAATGATGTGGCCATTCTTTTATGTTTTTTCATATATGTGATTATCTGTTTTGGACAACTACCAAGACCAAGAGAGATCTTGAATTTATTGGATGCATACAAGTGCACAGAATACAAAACAAAGCCAAAAATTGCTCACAAACATTCAAATGACACAAAGGTCAGCATAATTTTTCTTCCACTAATCCAAGTTGGGTACATAGAACTAACTCTGAGTGCATATGACATTAAGGAATCTTGTGTGCTTTGAAGAGAACTTTGAAGCTTCCTGCCCGAGCCAACTATGACAAATGCTAACCTTTATAGTGAATGTTGTGATACATATTTATACTATTACCATCTGATACCGGTTTTAGGGAATGCTTGTCACTAGCAGCATTGAAATGTAAGACTGATCCCTGAGGGGATGTTATACACTAAGTCACAGGGTTCGGTGAATATTTCGCTTGAAGTTCGAAATTCACTGTATTTGTGATGCCAATAAAAAATTCGTTTAAATTCGCTAGGGTTTGTCAACAGAATTGCAGGAGAAAGGGCTCATTACATTTTCATCGCAGTCGTTAGCTCGGCAACATCTCTGAACCACAGACCCGACAATAATATGTATCAATAATTGCGTGGTCTGGTTTTAGGGTTTGATATTGTGTTCGAGGCAAACATGCTCGCGTCGGTGGTGTCTTCCTTGCTTCCCCTATGACGATTGGTTCTTCTCCTGTTGGCTCGTTGTCATGATCAGTTTGAGGATACAAAACCCATCCCCTTCGTTGCCCTTAATGCCTTCGTTCAAACCCGACATGTAGAAATAGGTTAGTTTATTTTTTATGTGTTAGTTTATTTTTATGTTCTTTTTGTTAAGTTTTATTTGGCTTTTTATGTAAATTATGTGTTTAATTTTTAAAAATGTTTTTTGATTTAAATTTTCAATTAAGCGAATTGTTATAAGTTATAACTTATCATTGTTTTTAATGTTTTAATGTTTATTTTAGTGATTTTAATGTATATTATTTGTTTATTTTTATTTATATATTTATATTTATTTTATTTACATTTATTATTTATAGTTTGTTTTTATAAAAGAATGTAATTTTTTAATTTTGAAGTGTATATTTATTCATATTTTCTATTATTCGAACTTAATGGCAAATTTTTTCCTGAACTTTATTCATTGGACGAACTTGAAACGAATTTTATCCTCGGCGAACTCGAACTCGAACCTTGTGACTTCGGTTATACAGGTTGGTGGTTCAGTTCGCGTAACAGTTGTGACAGATGTATATTATGAGGGCATGTGCGATGTGGCATATGGACTTATGGTATTGTGATTCTCATGTAAGGCGTTGATGCTCAGCTTATATGATAGGAGGTTGTGTACATGCTTGCTGGCTGTTATGACTGTGCAAAGGTTGCGCATGACTGGTGTTTTGTCTTCCAAGCTACCCTTAGATCAACCAACCTATACTTTAAAACAATATTACAAGCATCGTGATCAGAATTAATGTGACAAGTATCATCAACTATGGCCTCTAGAACAACGTTTAAATACTTTAAGATCTCTGTTTCCGAATGAAGTATGAGTTCCTTAGAGTGTTCAAATTTTGGAGAACAATCGGGCTTTCTGGAATGCAGGTTCCTGGGATCATGTATCTATATCCTTGGAAGATTGACTGTGGAAGTTGGTCTAAAATCAGTTTTCCATGCAAAACTGACCAGTTTGGAATCCAAAAAAGCACAAAGTGCAGTTTCCTATTTACCACAAATGGAACATAGATATTGTCCAAGTGTGTTAACATCCTCTGCGTTTAAATAAATTATGAGGTCCTTGGATTCCTCAAAATTTGGGAATAAGTTAATAACCAGGCTATTTGGAATACTGGATCCAGACTGACTGTTGAAGTTTGGTCTAAAAACAGTTCTATATATGAAATTGACCGCTTTGGAATCCAAAAATGCAGTAGTTGGAGTCCCCTGCTTGCTCCAAATGGGGCTTTTTCCATCATAAATTCTGCACGGTAACAAGCTTGGCTTTAACTTTGAAGATATTGGTGGGTTATTGCGAGAACAAAAATTTAACTTCCTCAGAGGCCTTGATTTTCCATAGGTTTCTGAATAGAACTCCAAAGTGTAAAGGTCATTCCTCATTCCATCTCTTAAGCTGTTCCTAGATGTATACATGCTCAAAGCAGAGAGTAGATCCCAGAAATCACCATCATCAAAGTGCATGACATGCGGCAGTCACCAAATTCTTCATCATAGTGTTAGCTCTTGAACAAGCTTTTGGGTAAGCTGCTAAGGTTTACAAGTCTTCATTTTTCTTATGTGTACAGGTCACTATTGCATATTTTGGATAGAGCTTTGATGACTTTCTCAGGTTCTCAGTTGGGTTTCCCACAAATATCACAGATTTGTTATTGCATTTGTTAAGACTGTCATAGGTCTTACTGATATTCCGCTTTTTAAATTTTCCTAAGGGGGGTTCTTCCACTTATTAGTTTTGCTGACAGACAATTCATGGATGATTCGATAAGTTTACCAGTTTAAGTGATGCCTTGAATATTCCCAGAAATTTTCAAAGCTCTTTCAGTATTGTCGAGCCTTTGATTTTGACGACAATTATTATCATAGTGGCTTCTCCAATGGATTTCCCATTTCCAGAATGGATGTCTGCTTTGGGCGACTTCAAATCCTGGCAGGATCTTCCATACTCTTGAAGTTCTTGAGTTTCCCGTCTAGCAGGTAGAGCTTTGTCATGGGTACTGATATATGACATACCTGTGTAATGAAAACCAAAGGATTTGGATTAATTAGTTGACGATCTGAAGACTGGAATGGCATATCACAAAATCTAAATTTTCCTGGGAGGGGAATCTCATCAGCCTTCCTACCTCTGGAGCTTGGTTGAGACCTTGTTCATTACATGGAATACAAATCATAAATGTATCCTATAACCAGCCAAGCCAACATGCATTTCAGCTTTCAATTGAAAGGAAATCCAATTCTACATGGTACATGCTATCTTCGCACATTGTTCTGTGTTTCTGATTGATCTTTGACCTTTATGTCGCAGGTCTTGGTAATCTCTTTGTTTTCTTATTGTATGGATATTGTTTTCTAAACCAGACGTATGGTTCTACTATATGTCACAAAGTATGCCAAATTTCATGGAAAAACTTCGAACTTCACCACACTTTATTCTTGTTGAACACAAACTCGAACTTTAACCATTCTTTTTACGTGGGAAGTTTTTGACATGCTTAAACATTATTTTATAAATAAGTGTATACATCATATACTGACTGCTTTCTCCACTCTTCCCTCTAACATATTTATGGATTGTTTAGACTATTGAAATGATAATTTTTTTTTTGTACGAACTTAAAAGATGTTTTTTTTTTAACTTCATCTATTGGTGAACTCGAACTTGAACCTTGTGACTTAGGTTATACTATTCTATCCTATGCACTAATTTCAGAATGTGGCAAGAAAAACTTAGGACCTTTTCAAGTGCAATAATTTTACCCTGCAACTGTTTAAATTACTAATTTTTTTGCAAGATTAGTGTATTAGACATTCTAAAACTGAGAATTCATAATTTCTTGCAAGATTAGTGCATTAGATATTCTAAAATTGTTAATTCAAATTGCTTAAAGAAAATGTCAAAATTAGACAAATAAATAGGATGTCTGGCAAGTTTCCAGCTTTTCCAAATTTTATTGGACTTTTTTAAAGTGATGAGTGCATATTTTGCTTGAGCTTGAATAGAACATATTGATAAGCTGTGAATTTTTGGTGACTCCTAATTTTGTAGGGTATGGAGCTTGAATTGAGAAAGCTTGAGGAATACGTTAAATCGATATATGATGAGATGTTGTATTTGTGGGGAAGGTACGCGCGTCTGAAATAACGATGATCTTATTTTGAGAATTTAATTGGACTGAGTATGTTAAACTTCGTGCTGTCTGTGGTTGAACATGGAAGAAGAAATGCAGAACCTAAATGTATCTACAAACTCAAGAATGGCCTGGTTCAGTATTATGTCTTTCTTTGTGTGCTTATCAGTAGCAGGTTGACAGATGTGGCATTTGAAGAGCTTTTTTGAGAGGAAGAAATTACTCTAAAACTTATAGGTAGTTTTTAGAGTAATCTGAATTATTCTCTCTGGAGAATTATATTTTTGAAATGAAAGCTAATTGTTATACATCTTTTGTTCCAGCTGATTTTTATGTATTCACTACTCCTTGAATTCCCAATTCTAAATTTGTTTATTTCACCATTTTCTATTTATCTATGTCAATCACGAGCAGTTGATTTCAAATCTAGTGTGTCAAAAACAAACTAGATGTTATTATTATTTTTGAGGCATTAATGTTGTCTTGTGACTTTTAATTTTATGCAAATTTGTACTTTCATTTGCTAAGAATAGATACTGATGTTGCCTTTGGAAGAACTTTTGATGTAAGTTTAACTGCTTTGGCATTTTATGCTATAGAGTATATGCAACTTGATGGTAGTACTCTTAGAATTGGTCACTCCCGTATGACTTGAGTTGTATGAGCCTATGTTTTAATGCCCATGGGAGGAACTTAGTGTGCCAAAAAATGGATCACCCTTTTTACAATTTGTACAGCTGTTATCTTTAATTTATATCATAATACGATATGCTCTTTTATATTAAACATGATTTTTGTAGGGGAAAAGGAAACCTTCTTCTAAGAAGATTACACGAATATTTTTTGCAAGAATTCCACCCTTTGTTACTAAGGAGATGTTTCAAAAGTCAGTTTTGTTCCTTAACTATGAACTAGTATTCTCAAATTATTTTGCAGTGTTGTGACATTTATGAATTCACTTGCTTCCTATAATTATCTCAAAAATGTGCTTTATTTAAATTTGTATAATGTCCCTATAGGTATTTTGAAGAATATGGAAATAACATGAAAATGACAACAGTCGGTGGAGAGGTAGTTCCTCAAAATAAAAGTTAATAAAAAGAACGTCGAAGTAACACTAGGGAAGCAAATGGATCGCTTGGAGCTGGTGGTGGAGAGGTGGTGTGAATATTTTATGTCAAGGGTTAACGAAATATAGGCACCCTATTGTATTTTATCATTGTATTTCAAGGGTTAACAACATTTAGACACCCTTTTGTATTTTATTTTATTTGATATTAATAAAATGTTTGACCCATTTGTTGGGCATAAGATTCAAATCAAATTGTTCTTAATTGATAATATTAATTACTAGTCCACTCTGACATCATAGATGATATGTAACCATTGACTGCACTATATAATATTTGGTTATTATTTATTCTTGAAATTCATATTTTTCATTCTTTAAATTTGTATCGTCTCTAGAGAGACAATAAAAATTGAAATTAGTATTGTCTCTAGAGAGACACAAAATTAGTATTCATTATTGTCTCTAGGGAGACAATAATGATATTGTCTCTAGAGAGACAATAATGATATTGTCTCTAGAGAGACAAAATATGTATCAATGTATATTGTCTCTAAAGAGACAATAATTAGAGACAATATTAGAGACACCCGCTTTGAGACAATAATAGAGACAATACACAACTTTTTTATTGTCTCTATTTGAGAAAATTTGGTCAATTATTGTCTCTATTATTGTCTCAAAACACCCCTCCTTGTAGTAGTGCGTGCCTTTTTGTTTTTTCCACCGCGGGTCTCCTTCTCGACAGTAGTTCAGATTGCAAGCTCCATGGCTCCATCACGTAAATGAAAGATGTGGGTTCTCGTACCTTCTGTCACAAGTGTTATTATGGCAGTGGAAGGAAAAAATCGATCGTCATCTTGGTGTAGAAAATTTGATCGATGGGAGTTTCATGAGAAAATTAGAAGAGGAGAAAAGATTTAACAGTTTGGTGAACATGTTATAACCTCCATTAGGATTATTCGTTTGTCATCAATATTTTATGATATGTATATCATAAACAGTCCACAGGTGCCCAGCCTATTCGGTTCCACACGGGGCATTGGTGTTGTTTAATCGGCTGCAGCATACATGTGTTCAATTTGATCAGGTAACCCTTATTAGCATGATACCGAATTGTGTGAAAAAAAAAACCTTCAAAAAAGGGCATGGACATTTGCTAAAGCATTATGGAGAAGGGAATTTTAGTGGATGTTGCAGTTGCAGGCAGTTTGTTGGGTTTTAGAAAAATGCTATAATTGTTAGGTGTAAAGCCAGAGGCCACAACTTATGTTGGACTCATCTTGTTGGTGCCACCTTCAAGTAATAGTTGAAGATGTGGGTGGGACCTATCATTTGAGTCAGCATAGGTAAAAATTATGTTTAATTATGTATAATTCACTAGAAGGCATTCACCTTTGAAGAACCTCATATTAGAAAGTGTCAAATTCCAGCAGCTTTTCTTGGATTAACAATTCTGTTTGAATTTTTATTCCCTGAATTTACCTGTCCTCTCATGATAAATACACCTGGCATACAATATTAGAGATCACCTTGACTGTTGGATAGTTTATGTAAAGACAATAACTCTGCAAAAGATAGTTGATATCTTTATACAGTAACATCCCAATATTTGATCATGGTTGAGGAAAAAAAAAAGTTCATAAACAATGTTTGCACTGTTTGTATTGTTTATGTTCTCCTTTGTTTCTGTTCTCCTTGCTTCTTAGTGCCACTTGCAGTGAGTCCACCGACCCTCCCAACCAGCTACTCCTTAGTACCATCTGCCGACATCAATTTGTAGGGGACATACAACCACTGTTATAACTATGTAAGCAGCAACAATACCCTCCTACATGCATATCCACTCCCTGACACTGGAATTTTTCATGCCATAATTGTTAGTAGTTGAAACAGTAGTGCCATAGCTGATTAGTCATATTTGTTTTACTGTAGCTGTTATCCTCATTTCACACGGATGCTTAAAATATTTGTCTGCCTATAAATACACCACTGCATTTTCAAGTTTCCATCTTGCGACACCTGCACCGGATTGGTTTTTTCAGCCCCTACAACACCCTTCTCTCCTCATATACACCACAACTCAGAAATATAAGAGGTCTGCATGATTTTTATATGCTTTTTTTAATTACATTATATTTTGAATCATTTTTCAAAGAGGTTTTCAATGTTTTTTGTTGGTATTTGCAGCGTTTTATTTTATTGAACTAAACTTATCATATTTTATCGTAAGATAATTTTGTAATTGAAAGGTGAAAGTCCTGTGTTGTTATTTATTAACAGGGTATTGCATCTATGTAAGAATTTCTCTTATCTGTTTAATACATTAAGATACATGTATTAGAGTTTTTTTCTTCAATCACACTATCAATAGTTGTGCTATGTTCGTCATGATTCAAATTTGGCATTATTTACTAATTAAAGATTAAGAACATTTCAAAGACATTGGTGACTAAGATTGTCATATTAAAGTAGTAGTAGCACTCGAGATTTCATTGTACGTTATTAATCTCTAAATAATATTATTTGATTCATGTATTCGTTGATATTTGAAACTTCATTCTTTCCAACTTGTATTGTAAATTGTAGTTTGTCCGCATTTCGGAGTGTTGCTGGTCTAATATTCACATCCAGGACCGACTTCTAGCTACCATGATGCACCGTGCTTCTGCGCAGCTTATGCCGACTTTCTCCATCAAAATAGATGTGTGAAACATCAAAATGTTAGTAAATGACTAAATAGATCACATAAGAAAATACAGAAAAAAATAATAGTCCATTGATTGGCTCCGATTCGATAAGTCAACATCATTGATTCAATGGATTAGTATCGACCAATTGCACTTTGCAATATGGTCTGGAAAGTAATATCAACACTCATTACCAGAAGACGGAAATTCTTTCTTCCCAAGTCCATTTCCAACAATCAATCTGCCTTCGTCTTAGAAAAACCAATAACTGATAATATCCGTGTGGTGCAAAAATTTATACACTCAGGTGAATTTCAAAATAGACCAAGTATTTTGCTGAAATTGGATATTTCAGAAGCTTTTGAAAAATGCAGGTGGGAATTGTCAACTACAAATTTTGATGCATTTGGATTTAGCAACTAGGTGAGTCAACGATTGCATCACAACTCCTTACTCGGTAAGTATCAATGGCCTCATGGGAAAGTGGTTCTGGCCCTTACAAGAATTGAGGCAAGGAGATAGTCTTAAACTTTGTTTATTCTAAGAGTGGTGATTTTTCTTAGACTCTTAAAGACAACACAAGAGAGGGTAAAATTCATGGACTGCCTACTGCAGACACTCTTTCTATCAATTTGTGGATGTTACTATCCTAATCTTCAATCTAAACCAAAAGAACTAGGGAAAATGAAATCCATCCTTCAAACATATCAGCTGGCCTTCGAATGACATATAAATGCAGGGAAATCTATTGGGATACTTGCCAACATAATCTTGCAATGTAAAAGAGATCTTCGGAGATTGGGCTTTAGAGAGGGGCATTTAACAATGAGTTACCTAAGATTTCCAATTTATTGGAAATCAAAATACAATTACTGTAGGTACATGGTGATTATTCTGAGGAGGTGGGTTTCAAGGCCGATATGCCTGTAGAGGAAATATCTGCTGAGCCAATAGAGCTTGTTGGTGCATAACTGTAAGCAGAAAGAATCAAATTTGATTTTTTTTCCAGGAGCTGTATTCAGATCCTACAATATAGTTGTATTTAAGTCAATTACTGCTATTTGGTTTATCATTTACATGTATCTTAGAAAAATGCCAATTTAAATTATGGTAATATATGAATACTTTAAGCTTTTTTGTTGCACCTTACAAGTATTCAAGATTTTAATTTAGGATTTGGAGTATGCAGACTTAGGTTGTCTTTTTATCATGTCCAAATAATATTATTCTTCAATAAATCTTTCTTCACCTTTAATACTACAAAAATTATTCAAATTCATAACATATATATGTATATGTTTTTATGTAATTGTCTGTAGATGCATGCCTCATATTTAACAATTTTTTTGCTATTTGAAGGTACTATGGCCACTCTAAATGGAATGCTGACCATTATCACAATATTCAATGATACCTCTGGTGCTGGTGTCAGCAGCCCACCTAGCGATCTAGTAGCTTCAAATGGGTCCCCTAATTCGTATGTAACCTAGGAAGCCACCATCGAGTAGATCAATACATAGTTTCCAACGACCACGTGTAACTTTTGTGCATTCTTTAGCTACTTCTGTTGCAACTATATGCTCAACCATTTTTAGTACGATATTACAATCTCTAATCCCATCAGTTATGGTTATCGATAGTGATTTAACCACTGGGTTAGACATGATTCACAACATAGATGACACGTACCTTAGCCTTGAAGCCTTGTACACTCCTCTTCGTGCGTTAGGATATGACCAATACTACTCTGATAGTAATGAGCAATATATTAGAGCCGCATTCAATGCTTACCTTGCATCCCTATAATTTTAGCACCTACCTCAACCCTACTACAACTTTGCAAAGCTCATACATATGCCAACCTTTTTTTACTAACCCATAGATAGCTCTTTTTGAAGGAATTACTGAAAAAGTCTATGTTTACAAAACTATGTTGTACTTGTTGCTCCATTTTATAACTCCCTATAGATGTTTTGTAAAGTGTCTTTCATGAAATATGCATTTTATCCTCCGTACATATATTTCCTACTTTACTTTAAATTAGCATGCAAAATTCAGTGTTATATGAACACCTTCCACATTGTACATATGTTTACGTACTTATCTCCTAAAAAAATAACACTATATGAGGACATTAAATTGGTTAACACCGCCCCCTTTTGTGAGGTTATGGAATTTTTTTTACTTTCCTATGGCATTTTTCCCACCATAATTACATACCCCGCATCGTCCCTACTCTTAAACATACAACACATGCCATATGTACTATCATTGTAGTTATATAAAATGCATTTTCTTATCCTACATTGTTTACTATTCTTTGTTGAATGTTTGTATTGGAAATTAACCTTACCCATGTCATGCATCACACTTTTTTGTTTAGTGCGTAACCCCTCGTATCCTTAGAATACAAAGCTCACAATATCTAAGAGCACAATAAATTGCCATACGCTTAATGTATTATCGTATGCTAGAGAAATACTTTACGTAACTCATTTGCTATTTCATTTATGTTGTATTTTATTGTTTAGGAATCAAAACCACCATGACAAGCTCCATTTCCTCCGATGTTGTGCCTCCCCAACTGGCCATAAACATGCCAACATACTGCACTGATACTTTGGTACCAGCTTCTCATAAAGGACACCCTGTAAAATGCATGCAACTCATGCCAATAAAGTCACTAAATCCTTACTAAATCCTTTGGTCTATTGAAGGTAGGGTCATCAAAAAATGATACCTAAACAAAAATAGCATAGAAAAACGCACAGGGAAAGTATTTATCTTCGACATCATCGACAAAAACAATTCAGATATAGTGGTGACTTCTTTTGACAAAGCTGCAGTTTTTTTACTACAACCAAATACAACTGGGAAAAACATACACAATCAAAGGAAGCACCTTACGGACTACGAAAAAAGATTACAATGATTCCAAAAATCCTTGGGACATCATCCTAGATTTAAAATCTTGTATAAAGCTCAGTAAAAATCAGTCAGTGGACATTCCTCAGTATATTTTCTATTTCAAAACAATAGCAGAAATGAACTCCTTTCCCAAAAAATATACCATTGACCTTCTTGCTATTGCACTATCCATTATGGCCCCCTCCACTATAAGGAAAAGTGATATTAATTTCAACCACAAACGCACTGTCCTACTTAGTGATAACTCGACACTCTGTATTGAGGAAACACTCTGGGGTTCTTTCAATGATAATGAGGGCACACTTCTAAGTGAACTATGTGCTTCACATACACCAATAAGACCAGTTCTTGTAATTAAGAGAGCAAAAACTACATCTTTCAAAGGAAAAACATTACCCACAGGCCCTAATACAAAAATCTTCATTGATCTTGATATAGTTGAGGATCACGCAATGCATGCATATTTTACTTTGATTAGCTCAACACATGCATACCCATTAGTGAGTATTGGCAAAATTAAAGAAACAAATATCGCAGGCATAAAATCCTCCTCACAAGCAAGTAAGGAAATCACCTTCTCAACTAAATAAAAAAATTATACACATGAATATGTCCTCATTTAGCTATCCAACTTTCACATAAATTATTAACAACAACCAATGCAAGAAAAAACTTGAGCTAATTGCAAAGTCCTCTTGGTATTGCCAAAAATGCAAGCATGGTTTCTCTAATTATGACTACAAAGATGAATTACACTTCATCATTGAGGATGCCACAACAACAACATGGGTAACTAAATTTTGATTAAGTTGCTACATCAATAATGGGTATATCACCAAAAGAGATTTTACTTCTTGCACCAACCCTTGACATGTTTTGGCCTGTTGTTAAGCCAAATCTATTCCATCGTTACATGTTCAAAATATCCACGAAGCTAGAGGTCTACAACTCACAAGATAAAGCCTAGTGCACTATTGTTGTTGCAATAAAGGACGTGACCTTTAACATGCATGAATCCCCATTAGATGCATTCCTTACATCCCCATAACAACGTAGTCATGAAAAAGATCCTATATACCTCACATTAAATTCACCCCACTATAGTCTCTCTATTTACCCAAAGAAGACATACTATACTTTACACACACAATGTTAGGTATTTTCTAATATATATTTACCGTATCACCTGCTCCACATATAGGTGTTTGCATTTGCAAGTTTGGTTCTATTTTTTACACACACATTTTCTGGTCTCATATGTCTTGAACGTAAACAAAAGTCACTCTTTTATAGGAATGCAAAATTTATTGCAATTATTAAACATCAATTTGTGGTTTTGATTTACAATGTTGCACTTCACGTCAAACAAACAAAAGTACTTATACTTTTTCGATACATTAACTTTATTTTATACCTAATTACTGTTTCCACTTTACCTCATTATACGCATGCTTGACATGAACTAAAAAAAACTCAAAGGATCATTCAAAGTACGCAAGAAACAAAAATAACCTAAATGAACATCACCGTCATATAGCTTGCATCAAATGACAAAATATGAACACACAAGCACCGTGCTATGTAACCACCCATTTCAACCTTCTCAAAGAACATACTCTAGATCGATATTCAGTTCAAGCTATAGAGCATTAATTCCGTAAAAGATTAGATTACCTCCCACCTATAATAATGTGTTCATGTTGTAATGAATTATATGTTGGGCTACATACAAGTGTTTACAAATGTGGAAATACCTTCCATAGATGCATTTCTGAAAAAGATGAACGTCACTTCTCAAGTTGGAATAAAATGGACATAGGCATGTAACCTAAAGTTCTTTCCTCACTTACACAGTTTGAGGAAATCTTTGATAACAAGGGTCAACCAAATATTGCAAGTGAAGAATGTTATAGGTGGTCAATGCAAATACAGAGGCCACACCACACAATATGTTTCATCCATAACTAGACACCTGCCTCTACACATCATAGACTTGGACATCTTAAATATCAGAAGAATTGAAGTAACAGATAAAGCTTATGAATGCTTTGTACGTATATCTTGTGTTATAGCTATATTACAATTCAAAATAGCTCCATGAGACCCTTATTAACAAGGATGTTTTCCTTGAAAATCCAATGCATTGTATTCCCTACCACCTCACATGTATTAAATATATCTACTTCCCTACCACACTTCAATCCAACAACCCCAGAAAATGCTGAAATGGAATCTGAAGTAGACCTTCTCCTAGGTGTCCCACCACATATTCCATAAGCGACAAACATCATCTTTTGTGTCATCCCTCCCTCCAAATACTACAAAAGTTGATCAAATAACAACTTTCATTCAAGGCAGGAACCAAAATCCACTACATTCAATTGAGTGGCCACACATTGGTTCCTCTGCAGTCAACGAATACAACACCAAGGGTTTTCTCTCTAGGGGATTATTCACACATTCTTCCCTCCAAAAGAGATTTGCATTATTCCACCAAACACATATAAAAAGGGTTGACATGCATGAATACACATTGCACCTAATTTTTTACCATGATAATAGATTTAGAAGCCATCTGCACTTTCTCCACTTCATTCTCAACATTATGTTGCACCACAAAATCCAAAAAATAATTGTTGTTTTCACCAAAAAAAATATAGGGGACAACTTGCCTACCATGATCTCAATGTTACGTCACCAACTTATGCACTTTCTAGATGACCACATTATAGAGCAACTAATGCACTTTGGGTCTAATTTTCGAGGACTAAAATCATTTTTGTCTAAGCATAGGCATGAGCTCATGGATATGATAGCCCAACTAGAAATCCATATGCTTTTCTTCACTTTAAGTGCAGTAGATACTAAGTGGCCAGATTTACACAGAGTAATGCCATTATCCCGTATGCCACCAACAACAACTGGCAAAAAATGGAGAAACATGAACTTGAACATGCACCCCCATATCGTGTCTACATACATGGAAAAAAGTTTTACAATATTTTGTGAGGAGGTGCTTAAAAAAATGCATTACACAGACTATTTGTATACGTGAGCTCACTACCTCTTAGATTTTCATAAAATACCACCCATACCCCATTTTCTAACGTCGTTCCTCTTTTTGTGAAAATATAGGTAGGAATGGCCAACATAGAGGCTCAGCTCATATCCACAGGTTTATATGGCTTCCAAATGCACCAAACATGGAAGTGCTAGAATGGGATGACCCCATTCAAGTTGATGTCAAAAAGTCTTTCTTCAACCAATTAGTGACTACATGGAATCTAAGGGGACCTGACAGTGGAACATCTAGGATACATCGTTCCCTTAAAGATGACCTAAACTTGTTAGACACATATGTGACACTTACATAAAACCTTGCAGCTGACTATGAAAACCTATTGAACCATGTGCAACGACACACAAAATGTAGTGAGGAAACCTTCTTGTAAAATAAAGTGGGACACTTCAGTGTAGATATAAAGCCCCTTGGCCACTCGAAGACTATTCAAGTTTGGGCTTAGATGAAACTTGTCAAAAATAGTACTCCCCTACATGTAATGACGCATGGATCAACTTACACAACTCAGACATGTTAGCACTGTGGCGAGCCAATGTTTACTGTCAGCCTATTGTGTCACAACACACATTCTTACAATGTATTACAAAATATGATGAAGTTAGCATCGATAACCCTAAGAATTCAGGAAGCTACCATCACATGTTGGCATGGATATCTAATGAAGTTAGCATAGATAACCCTATAAAGGCCACCTACAACAAGTTCCTTTTAGAATCTATTGTTAATCGGGACAAACTGGTGCATAGGATACATATCAAATGTTATTAAATATCCCCCTCTCTAGTTGTAGTCATAAATTCATTACCCTATCCATCGATAAATAGGTATTCAAATGTGTCCTCACAGATGTCTGTAACACAATAAAATTCCCTTCATTCATAGATGCATACATAAAACTCCCTTTACAATTGGAGAACATGTCCCTCTTTGAGGCCACCCATTCCTAGTCCTCCAACATTGAAAGGAAATTTATTCCGTGGCTACAAAGAATAAACCATGCAGTTGTTTGTGTAGTCCCCCAGTATTGTGATGTCCCTACCCCATATGTGATACACTATGAGGATTTTTGTTGATCAGAGATTCTTCTTTATAAAACCTTTTGGCATATCCAAAAATACATTGGCATCACTACATCTAAAATAACTAACAAATGGGAAAAAATGAAAAAATTATATGTCCCTTTACATGTACACAGATCCACTACTCTAGAAGATACTACTGTTAGAACAAGAAGTGATGACAATAACTCGCAGGGATCCAGTTCACTGCAGGAAGAACTATTTGAATGGGAGCATATAACATAGATGCACACAACATTCAATATAATAATTGATTATGTAGACATGATAGGCCTTCGTGACTTTGACATTAACCAAAATTGTATGTTGCATACCATCCCTACTATTTTACAAAAAAGTGCACCTAAATTCATAGACCTCACACGTAATGAGAATGCACTACCATTTTTTTCTCCACCTATGCAATTGGACGCTCTTCAACTATCATCAAAACAACACTGTGGATAATCAATTGTACTTTCCCATTCATCTAATCAAGGGAAACACGCACCAATGTAGATGAACATTCAAGGAACCGCTAGTATAGGAAAATCATACCTCATACAATGCATCAAAAATGGGCTTCAAAATATCATAGGAAAAATTAAATCTCCCATTCGTGTACTATCCCTAATAGGTATTGTTGCATTCAACGTAAAATCATCTACTATACATTTTTCCCTCCGAATACCCATTTCCGACAAAAAACCTCTTGAAGGCTAAACAATCTTCCAAGAGTATATGAGTTCCATATAATACATATTCATAAATGAAATGAGATTTAAAGGTCCTACAATGTTAAACAACATCAACAAAATACTTCGTGAGGCATTCCCCCAACCAAATAACCATGCATTCGGAAACTATTCAATGATTCTAGTGGGTGAATTAGGCCATCTCCCTCAGGTAAATGATGTACCATTATATGCAAGAAATAAAATAGGTAGATCCCTTTGGCATACTTTTGAAAATGTATTGCCCACATCCCTTTGACACTTATTACAGTTGATTTTGATATTGTTGACTATACTTATGGATATTATTGTATCACTTTGACTTAGCATGATGTTAGATGATAGAGATACTTGGACTATTCTTGGATTTCTATTCATAGTATGATGTTTGTGGATTATTAGAGACATATTATATTGATGATGATATGTTTTTTTTACATAGATATATGTTTCTGACATGTGATATTTTCATCATATTGAGTACACCTTAACAATTTAACTAATCTTGTGATCCTATTGATATTGATGAAATGTAGAATCGAGATGTTGTTAGAAATTGCAAATGATAACGTTAATTTCCTAGATGATGATTTGATTCATATGTAGATGATTGTGGATTTATATTATATACATTATCTTGGATGTTTTGATGTGGCCACAAGGCCGAAGGAAGTATTATGTTTTTTTTAGGTAAACATATCACAACAAACAATGGGGGGATTGGAGACTAACCACTTTGGAATACTAGATGAATTCAACAATGGTCACCATGAAAATTTTTGTTATATTGTTATGTGTGTGTTTAAATTGTTGTTAGGGGGTTTCCCATGGAGGTATTTCCTCCAATTATGACCAGGGGGGCTTATATGTCATTCTTTTATATTTCTTTTATTTAATTTTAGTATGTGATTTTATAGTGATGTATTCTCCTTTTGTTAATTATTTAATTTGTGTCTAGATTAGTAAATTAATATTGTTCCTAAACTAATTATAGATGGGTAAAAAGAATTCATTTATTAGATTAGATGACTCTTTGGGTTATGTGTTGTAAGTATAATGCTTGTGATCTAGAGTGTTGTACACTCTACCTCTTCATGAAAATTCGGATTTGACCTTAAGGGCCAATTTTGGAGGCTTGTGGGACAAGTTAAACTTGTCCCACACCTCTAAAATTACTATACCAACCCTACCTATGGATTGGGAATTCAAAAATAGACCCCATTATGTGTTTTGTAAGACAAGTGACATTAATTGCACTTTTCTTGCATGGGTTTTGAAGTGTGTCCTTAGGGGGTGTGTGGGTTTGGATTGTGTGTGGAAGAGGGTTGTCATTCCTCTCACCCACCAATTTATTGTGAATTTGGGTTGAGGTTTGACTTGTGAGGTGGAGTTGAAGATGAGTTATGTGGCATACTACATGGAGCCACCTCACCCTCCTCTCTCCCTTTTCTATTTATTCAAGTTCTTTTGCTTGTTTGGGGGTTACTTCATTTTATTTGGGCTCTTACATTTTAGAGTTGGAGAATTTTGGAGTGCATGTGGATTTATTTAGATCTTGTTGGTGTTGGAGTGGGATTGAAGGAGATTAGTGTGTGACTATTGGATCAAGATCTACCATGGAAAGGTAGGAGCTACACTCTTGTTAAATGTTTTCTTTTATATTGTGTATATGTGTATGTTTTTTTGTGTTTTGGTATGCTTGTTTGGTTCTTGGGTAGATTTCCTAGGTGTGGTGTACGAGAGGACTATGGGGATCTTACATGTAGGGAGGCATAAGAGTTTATTTCATGTTTTGGAGGAAGCTAGGTTGGATGCCCCACCTTGGACAAGAAATGCTCGCATTTCTTACTTGGTTTTTATGAGGGAGACATAAGAGATAGTAGGGTGGAATAGGAGAATGTGGGAGGCACAAGAGGATCTTGTGGGAGGCATAGAGGATCTTGTGGGAGGTTGTGTAGGGGTTTTGAGATGCTTATTGGAGGGCTTTAAGGTGGGCACCTAATTCCCATTGGGAGGTATAAGTAATCTCCCCATAGATCCTTGCTCCTTTGGCTTTACATTTTAAAGCCTTGTATATTTTGTTGGTTTCCTTCTTGTGATTGTAGTTCTGTTGATTGTGTTTTGGTATGGTTGTGAAATAGTTGTTTGTGATGTGGAATCTTCTATTGTTTCCATGAGTTTTATCATTTTCTCATTACATTATGGTTGGGGCTCAGGGGCCAATGAGGAGGATAAATTCTTCTCCTCATTGGATTATTGGTTGGGTGGAGACTGTTTCCTCTCCCCCCTTTTTTGTTCTTGATTAAGTGAAGCATGGTGGAACTCTTGTTGGTGATGTGAAACTTGGAGATTTTGTTGGTGTCCAAAAGAAATATTTCCTTGTGAGAAAACCTTCTTATTATTCCCACTTAAGGTGGAAGACTTCTAATATTGTATTTTTTTAAAAGGAAGTGTTGCATTGTAAGTTTCATTACCTAGTTGTATTATTATTTTGAAGGAAGTTCATTGAGGATTTGTATAATTTCCTTTCTCCTCAAAATTTTAGTATGTAAAGAAATGAATCAAAAGGAAATCATGTTTAAAAGTTTAGTTATAAGTTTTATTGGGGAAAGTAAGTTCTTTGCATTAAAAAAAGAAATGACCTATGCTCAAGGAAAAAAAAGTTTACTTTCATTGTTGAAGTTGTATTATTGTAAATGAGAAAGAAGGAACATAGAAGTTGTAAAATGCTAATAGTGTATGCATCACAAACTTGAATGTGGAATAATGTCTTTTTTAATTATTTGAATAAATGGTTGTAGTGGAAATGGAAAGAGGCAATGGATTTGAAGTATATTACTATGTTGAAATGTTGGCTTTTGATCTATCCAAAGCCTTACCAGCAGAAATTAAGCTACAAATTGGTGAAAGACTCTGGATATAGAGGTTAGACTATGAAGGAATTTCCTTCAGATGTCGATGTTGTTTTAACACTGGTCATATTACAAAAGATTGTGAACATTCCTAACGGAAAATCAAGCCCACATGGTGGAAAGATTCTCTGCTAGAGCATCTAACAATCTACCCCCAAGAAAATCCAGTTACAAAAGTTAGCGTCCACATGCAAGATATCACACCCATCATGGAAGTCTCTTCGAATAATGCAGAGAAGTTATCCCCAGATTCTACTTTTCAGAACACTGGTACAGTAATCAACTTTGCTTCGACTCCCCTAACTAAAAATCTCACCCCGCTCAAATTGATTGAAGTGGTTCTTCCAATATCAATGGAAGAAAGAAACGAAGAATGGAATGTAGTGGATAGGAAAAAGAAGGGATATAGGAAACCTTAATTCCCTACCATCTTGGACAAGGCATGATTCTTGTCTTTTTGCTAGATTTTATCGTTATATTTGGGTTGTTGGTCTATTTTGCAGTTGCTGGGCAGCTGTTCTAATGTTTAGTTGTTGTTTTTTAGTTGTTTTTCAACTGTTGGATTGCTAGTTGCATGCTTTTCTCTTGGCAGATTGTTTTTTGCCATTGGGCTTATTGTTCATATATGGATTCTGATCCCCTTTGGTTATGTTACTATGGCTATATCTGGCTTTTGAGTCATGTTTTACAAGGGTATAGTCCTTTTCAAAAAACTATTTACCAATAATTAAAAAAATGTTACATTTTGTAGTAAGGAAAAACAACTAATTAGAAGTAGATTTAGCTTCATTTATAATTTTTTTCTTCAAAGAAAAATTATTTAACAAAATTGAAATGATCTTGAAGTTGTTGTTACTATTGAAACAGGAAATGCTTAAATTGAGTAATTTTACTATGGAATGAATAGATGAATTAAATATTGTAACTGGAAACTTTAGGCACATAAAATTAAGTTCAGAATGAATTTTAGAACACTCTAGTGACTTTTGTTTTTTGGAAAATATCAATTTTAAGGGTATGTTTCTAAGGATCATGACCTCCGCCCTATATAGAGCGGCGGTCTTGTAACCGCCACTCAAGAAAGATGGAAGTTCATAAATCATCACCTAGGTCAGGTGGCCATCCCAAGACCGTCGACCTACTTTGTATGGTGGTTCTATCAGTAACAGAGGAAAACATAAATCCACACCTGTGCAAATTTTTACTTAGTTTAAACAAAAATTTTAAGCTTGTAAAATTACATAAGAAACCTCCAGCAAGTAAATGATGGTTAAAATTCATTGGTCAAGCAAGTAAAACTTCAAATGGATAATTAAAAAGTGCTAAATCTCATATATATTAATGGAGGTAGGGTTTTCTCGAAATAGAGAACTCAAAATACAAATAACTTTGTAATAACTCTAGATTTGGAGTGGAAACTCCTTCAATATATGTATGAAAGAAATTACAATGATAAATCTACAACCTAGAATAAAATAAGCTTTAATTTGTAAATTCTTCCATAGTTTCTTCCTTCCTTTCTCTTGTGGCTTCCATTTCTCCAACCTGCAACTTAAATAAAGGAAAAGTGACCAAATGAGGAGACAAGGGTAAATAAAAGGATTTAGTAAGAAATATGTTAAGCAATTTTTCCCCTTAGGAAAATTTGATCAAACATGACCTTGCACATGAGGAGATGGAGAGGTCATTTTAGTCGTGTGAGCTCACTTTTGACCCCAAAAAATCAGGTTGCAGGCAGCCTCGGTAATGGAGAACCTAGGTTAGAAAATGAGGCTGAAAAATGTTAAAGGATATCAAAGCTCAACAAGAGAAAAATGGAGAAAGGAAGTGTTCACTCGAGGCCTGAATCGGCTAAGTAAAAATAATTCAGCAAAATCTTCCACGTGTCTCAATAGCGTAACTTCAAAAGGTACAACAGAAGCAGGGTCCCCAAATGAGTACGAGCCCTCCACATGGTAAGAGTTCGAAAAGGTAGAGTCGGCCATTAAAAATTCTAAGGCCAACGAAAGGTGCCACATGTCAGCTCGGTGCAACTTCAGGGGTAAACTTTAGAGGCATTCCCCAAACAGGCGTAGGCTCTCCACGTGTCTAAGGCCCAAGAAATTTACATTCGCCATTAAAAATTCAAAGTAAAGCAACAGAGCCAGTAGAAGGCGCGACATGTCAGTTCAACGCAACTTCAAAGGTAAGACCGAAAAGGTAGGTCCCAAATGCGTGTTGGCCCTCCACATGTCTAGGGTTAGACACAGTGCTCCGCCAAATATAAGGGACTAAGCCAAAACAAAAGTGAACAAAGAAGTAGGCCCACGAACAATGCCAAGTGTCCAACCAGTGCAACTTCAAGAGTGGAAGGAGGGGCCTAAATCTTAAGATGCGTGGGGATGCCACATGGGTCTTGTACAGATAGAATATTTTAAATATTATGGGCCTAGATTAAACGCCCAACTGTGACCTTCAGACAAACATATCTTATAACTAGGAACTCAAATTTGAGCAAGAGAGGACATTTTGGAAAACTCTCAATGCCTGGTACTCACCTACCACCATTAATGAAGAATTTTAATTACAGTACACAATTTTTTATGCTGTCAGGCTTCTCACTTACCCCCATATTGAGGTTTGGTATTCTTTTCTTTCCCAATAAGGAGCATTAATGAAGGCATGGGTTGTGTCATGGAACCTATTAATTTTTCAAGGGAGTTCAATGCATTTCTGGGGTGGTTGGAGTGGGTGAATTCAATGCATTTTTTTGGGTGATTCTAGTAGGATTTTGAGTTATTCCCTCCTTTCTCTATTATCATTACTATATATTGTAAGGAGGGGTAATTTTCTAAAGGTTGGACATTTCTACTTTGCACCCTCCTTCTTCCCTTGTCTGCAAGTGATTTTATAGATTTCAAACCTCTCATTCAAATTATAATTCAAGTTTGTGCCTCTTAGCCATTGTAATGCACACTATTAATGTTTTGGAGAAATAACACATGTTTGTGGATAATTTTAAACCCTCTCTTATGTTCATTGTCTCTTTCCTAATCTCTCATTGCAGTCCTGGTTATCTTTGCATGGTGGTTGCATTGCATTTTTTTGGTGTGTGTTTGTTTTGAAGCAAGTGTTCAAAATTCCTTTGGTGTATCACCCTTGTTAGTTTAGGTTTTATTTCTTGCATCTCCTTAACCCTATCTCCTTGGAAAGTTAGAGTAGGTTTTAGAGTATGTCCTCTGCAATATGAACATGTGCACCTGAACAGAGGAATAGGAACTGACCTTTATCCAAAGAGCTCTCCCGATTTACAAAGTCCCAAACATTGGGAGAAGCTCCATTTTATGCAATCACACTGAGTCTCAACCCATCTAGTTACAGACATTCAGGGGTGTTGTGATTCCACATCAATTGTTTTGGCACACCCCATGGGACACTAGAGTTAGATTTTTCTCATCTTTCTAAGGTATCTCATTATCAAATATGAAATCTTAAGCCACTATGTGACCACATCAACAGTTTTGGCATGCCCATTGGGACACTAGAGTTAGATTTTTCTCATCTTTCCAAGGTTTCTCGTTATAAAACAAAAAATCTTAAGCCACCGTGTGACCACATCAATATTTTTGGCATGCCTGGTGGGACACTGGAGTTAGATTTTTCTCATCTTTCCAAGGTGTCTCATTATCAAATGGTAAATCTTAAGCCACGATGTGACCACATCAACAGTTTTGGCACGCCCGGTGGGACACTAGAGTTAGATTTTTCTCATCTTTCTAAGGTGTCTCATTATCAAACAACAAATATTAAGCCACCGTGTGACCGTATCAACATTTTTGGCATGCTCGGTGGGACACTGGAGTTAGATTTTCCTCATCTTTCCAAGGTGTCTCATTATTAAAGAGCAAATATTAAGACACCATGCAACCACATCAATATTTTTGGCATGCCTATCCAGACCGAGGTCAATAGTTTAGTCTTATCAAGATTAGTTGTGTGTCTTGGTAAATTTCCAGCCATTGCAGGTTTTGGAGCAACACATTTGGTGACTCTATCACTCAAACCCATTGGTTTCAACAGCCCAAAATTATCAAGTTCATGAGAAGAATACAAAAAAGGTCAAGAACTAGAGAAGAGGGGCTCTTCGTCTATCTACATTTATCCCTATATAGAGAAAGAAGGGGAAGAAGAGATCAAAGGTCTCAATCTTCACCAAGAAGCACATTGTCAACACCTCCACCTAGTAGGAATTTTGTTCAATCCACTAGAGTTCTTCAACCAATCAGAATGGTGCATACCAACCCCTATGTCAACTTCACTGGTAACAACCCGCTAGCTCTCAATGTAAAAAATCCAGTTCTAGTTACAGCATTGAAGAACAATCCATATTTTATTAGAGAGAACTTTTTGGTGCAAAATAGGAACACCCCCTGAATGGCCTCAAATATGAGTGGGGCATCCTGTGTGACTGCATAACATGGTGCCATCTCTCAAGCTGCGGGACTTGCAAAATTGAGATGGCCCTCTACAGAAAGTTGGTTTCTTCTTCCTAAACTACCTACCACAAGCTACATCAGAAGTATGCACAGTACACCCTGTAACGATGAGAGGCAAGAAGAGACAAAAAATAAAGAAGGATGGACAAGATGCATCAGAAAAAAAAATTTATTGCTCCAAAATTTCACATAGTACATCATCAGTGGGAAAGAGGAAATACAATGCCATTACAGAGCCATGAGAGGAGGATTAAAATCCACATTCAACCCTATGGAAGAAGAGAGATGAGGACCAAAGAGAAACAATGACCAACCTTTTGAAATATGCCCCTCCTTTACAATATATAGGAAGAATGAGAGAAGGAGGTAGAAGAAATACGGAATCTGTTCCAACCATCCCTAGAATGCATTAAATCCACCTACTCCAACCACTCTAGAAAGCATTGAAATCCACCTGCAATAATGATGGGCTTCATTGTAAGACCCATGCCTCTGTGTGTTGTTCCTTGCTGGGCCAAAAAGGAGTCCTATCCTTCATTATGGTGGTAGGTGAGAGAATGGACAACCTCGAAATGGCATACTGAAACATGATGGTGGTGGGTGAGAAAACCGACGTCGAGAGATTTCCAAAATGTCCCTTCTTGCCCAAATCTGAGCTTCCAGTCGAAAGATATGGCCATCTAAAGGCACTTTGGGTTTGGGGTCTATCCCTATGAGATCTACATAGACCCTCGTGCATTCTTAATATTATGCTTTGTGCTTTCATTCCTGAAGTGGTATCAGACTGACATGTGGCGTCATTTGTGAGCCTGTTCTATTTCATTAGCATTCTACCTGAGTCCCTCCTATTGGCGGAGATGTTCTGCGTGACCCGAGACACATGGAGAGTTGGAGCACATTTGGGACTGTCTTTTGGGCTTGACCTTTGGAGTTGTTTTGTTGAGGAACGCGGAACCTTCTATAGCTTTTCTCTATACTTAGTTGATTCGGGGCCTCGAGTGAACACTACCTTATCGAGTTTTGATTACGTGGAGGCTTCCAGTGATCCTGCTACTTGGGTTTGAGTCAACTTGTATGTGATGTCTAAAACTTTGAGCCCTTTGTTCAATTAATCTCTGATCTCCTTTAACGTTGTTGAGACCCAAAAGGTCATTTGGGAGCTCACAACTCTGAAGTCTGAACAGTTTTGGCACGCCTAATGGGACAAGATTGAAGAGCTTTACATATTCATCTCAGTAGATTTGATGTGTTAGTGCTAAGATCCAACCTTTGGAAGCTTGTTTAAACACATCTGGAAATTCCATTTGGTCAACAGACCATTCTCTGTGTTGCAAAACCTTCTCCCATCCATTTTTATCCATTATTCCCTCCACATCTTTCATTTTTTCCCATTCCATGAACTTGTGCAACCATGAATTCTTTCCCTTTGTTGAATTCTCATTTGTAGTAGCAGTACTATTTACCTCCATCCCCACATTTCCAAAATTCTCCTCCAAATCTATTCTATAAGCCCCATTATCCTGAAAATGCATATAGCTTGCATTTTTTCTAATGAAAATGTTTATGAAGAACAAGTTTATGAATATGATGGTAGAAACTCTATGACTGAAGTTGATTTTGTGAGGCAGGTTCAAAAGATGGAAATGAACATGATGAAAATTAAAGTCAAGTACTCCATAAATGTAGCTAAAGTTGGCTATAAGGTCCCTTGTCCATGGGTTGGCCCTCTACCAGGTTGGTTTAGCACCCAACAGAAGTTACATTATATGATCAGTACCAGGTCCTCATTCGTGAATCCATGCCTAATGGATACTTCCAAGGCTATTGATCTCTTTATCTAGTAGGCAAATGTCCCCATGAGTTGCCAAACTGTTATCACAATTTTAACCCCCCGGGAAAAATTAATCAAACACAACCCTACAGAAAATAAAATCTAAGGGGTTGTTCAGACCTGTGAGCTCACAATCAATCCCAAATCTGAGGGGCATGTGGGCTCAAAAATGAAGGAAAAAGGTTGGAATATGGGGACAAAAAACATTAAAGGAGATCAGAGCTCTTTTGAAGAAAGGGGCTCGAAGTTTCAAACTTCACATATGAGTTGACTTAGAGCCAAGTAGCATGGGTCAGCGAAAGCCTCCACGTAGTAAGAACATGACAAGGAAATGTTCTTTCAATCCCTCGAATCAAATAAGTATAGAGCAAAGCTGCGGAAGGTGCCACGTGCCTCAATTATGTAACTCCATAGGTCAAGCCCAAAAGGTGCTCCCAAACGTGTGCCAGCTCTCCACGTGTCCAAATGGCACACCTCCAGAGGTTAGGGTCCAAATAGGGTCTCCAAATGTGCACAGACTCTCAACGTGTCTAGGGTCTAACAGAAGTCAAATGGGTAGTGGGCCAAAATTGGTTAAGTATAAAAGGATAGGTGTAAGATTTCCACATGTCCCAGGTCAGACATAAAGGCTTCGTCAAATATAAATTACTTGGGTAGAACATGAGGAAGGTAGAGTAGAGTCGCGGAAGGTACCACATGCTTCATCGGTGTAATTTAAAAGGAATGGACCAAAGAGATACCTTGAACTAGCACCATCCCTCCACATGTCTCAAGTCCAAAAAAGGGACACCAGTTGTTAAAAATTCCAAGCTCAGGATAGGCCGAAGGAAACCTCCACGCGTCAGCTCAGCGTATCTTCAAGGTTAAAATCTAGAGGCGGTCCAAAAACAAGCGCAGGCTTACCATGTGGCCAGAATTCAAAATGGGGGTAGAGACAGCCATTAAATCAACTAAGGAAAGAAGATACAACAAAATCCCCATGTCTCTCAATGACAAAACTTCTAGAGAGGAATCCAAGGCTATCCCCAAACAAGTGTAGGCTCTCCACATGGCCAGAAGTTAAAATGGAGGTAGATACTGCCATTGAATTGGCTAAGGAAAGGTGAGGAAATGGAATGAGGCACGTGTCTCTTCAGTGCTCTTTCAAGAGACAAATCTAAAAGTGGTCCCCAAACCCGCGCCAGCTCTCCTCTTGTCTTGGGTCAGGTAGAACGTCTCTGCCAATGGGAGGGACTCAGGTAGAACACAAATGAAATAGAGCAGGCCCGTGGATGACACCACGTGTCCATCTGGCATGACTTTACAAGGTGAAAGGAGGTAGTAAAATCTCAAGAACACGTGGGGATCCCATGTAGATCTCGCAGGGATAGACCCCAAACCCCAAAGCACCTTCAGATGGCCATATCTTTCGACTAGAAGCTCGGATTTGGGCGAGACGGCACATTTTGGAAAGCTCTCAGAGCTGGCTTCTCACCCACTACCATCATGTTTTATTCTGAATTTTGAAGCCCTCAAGTCACTCACCTACCACCATAATTAAGGACATGACTCCTTCCTTACCTAGCAAGGAACAACACATCGAGGCATGGGTCTTGCAGCAAAGCCCATCATTGTTGCAGGCAGATTTTAATGCTTTCTAGAGTGGTTGGAGTAGGGTTGATTCAATCCATCGTAGGGGTGGTAGGAATAAAGTATGGATTTCTTCTACATCCTTCTCTCAGTCTTCCTACATATTGTAAAGGAGGGGCATATTTCAAAAGGTTGGTCATTATTTCTCTCCTGCCCGCCCCGCTCTTCTTTCGTAGGGTTGAATGTGGAGTTTAAGCCTCCTCTCATGGCTCTGTAATGGCATTTTCTTGCCTGTTTCCCACTGATGATGTACTATGTGAAATTTTGGAGTAATAAAATCTATTTTGTGATGCATCTTGTCCATCCTTCTGTATTTTATTGTCTCTTCTTGCCTCTCATTATTGTAGGGTTTACTGTGTATACTTTTAATGTTTGTTGTAGTTTTTGGGAGTTGTGTTTAATGGGTTTGAAGTTTTGTTTGGTGTGAACTATATCTCTTTTCTGTGGTGCATCTTGTCCACCCTCTCCATTTCTCACCTCTCTCCACTTTAGGCAGTTGAATTTGTGATCAGCCACTTCCTTTTTTGGTGTATCACTGCTTAATGTAGGCTCTATTTTTATGTATTTCTCTCTCCTTATCTCCGTGGAAAGTTAGATTAGGGTTAGATAGTTTTTCTGCACTAGTGTAGCTTTTAATAGGTAGTTTAGGAAGAAGAAGTCGACTTTCTCCCAAGGGGTCATCTCAAGTTCGCAAGTCCCACAACTTGAGATATGGTACCATGTTATGCACTCACACTGGATTCCCCACTCAGATCTAAGGCCATTAAGGGGAGTGCTTTGATTTTGTACCAACAGAACCAAACAACTCCAATTGATCATATCCAGGAAATCATGAATGTTTTTGTAATCCATGAAATTGTTGAAATGGACATTGTTGTCAAATTGTTGGCATCCCCCTTTAAAGGTAAATACTTGCAATGGTTTAAAATTCTAATGACAGGGTCTATCTAGAATTTAGACCATTTGTGCATAACTCTCCATAATCAATTTGGGGGAAATGGTAGATAACCTTTCTTTACTGGAATAGATGACAATGATCACGGGGGCTCTTAATGAACAATTGACAAAATTCAACTTCAGATTTAAGAGGACGTGGGATAGGATTCAGTTGGCCATGATACCAACAGCTCTAAAGGTGCTTTTCTATAGTTCCTTAAAGCTTTAAATTCTAATATTGCTATGATGATGGGATGTTACCCACATCCTATAACATTTCTATTAGAGCTGAAAATTGTTTGATCTAAGCTGGTAAACTCACATCTAGGCCACCTATGCTTCTAAATAAAAAAACTAGGAGCCCCTACAACTAGTCAAAGACACCTTATACAATAGCACATATTCCTATTCAATCTCCCTAGAAGGTTATGCCAACTAAGGGGAAACAAAAGGATAATTCATCCCCCTTCAAAATTATTGATCAGATAAAGATAACACATGTGAACATTTCTATGTGGGATTCACTGACAATCCCAGGACAATGAGATTTGTTGCAAGCTACAATGGTTAATTGGTTTACCTCGAATGGATCAAACCAAGGTTAGGAGAAATTTCTCACTAATGCAGTGGAACGAGGTGGTGGTCAACAAAGAAAAAATTTGAAGCCTCCACCATTCTATGTGTCATTAATTATTAGGAACCACTTGGTACATAACTACATGATTGATTCGGGTGCAAATAGCTCAGTGATTTCAAAACAAATAGAAGATCAATTGGGTCTAAAGTATGAGCCACTGCTGAAAGCAGTAGCTCAACTAGATGGGACAGTAGTAGGAACGGTTGGGTTCGTCAAGGGTTTAAGCCTAACACTACATGCTTGTCCAAATGTCATGGTCTTGGAAGATGTGTCTATAATTGACCTCCCACCACTCTTTTCATTGTGTTTGTTAAGGGACTTCAATGCCAAAATTGGTTGATATCTATCTATATATTGGTCACACACATTTTTTAGGATGAGATATGGAGCCACGACAGCCATCAGGTCAGATATAATTACAAAATTTTACATTAAGCCTCATGTGCCAAGCCCTATCAACACAAATTTCTCATCTTTCGATCAGGAGGAGTGTTCACTAGATCTGGAAATTGGTACCAAGGTTGAAGGAATTCCATATTTGACTCTGGATGAATGGGAAAACAAGAGGCATGAGTTTGACACATTTAAGGAAATGGAAGAATTATAATTGGTTGTATATTGTGTACATGAAGAAAATTCACCCATTCCTGACATCATCAAGCTAGAAAATAAGGATGAAAATGAAGTATGGAAATTATTTTTCGACGGTTCAAGGAGGAAAACAAGGTGTTAGAGGAGGTGCATTGTTATTTTTAGCATAAAATATCAAGTATTATTCAACATTTCTGTTTCCAGTTTTCCTATTCAAACAACACAACTGAATATGAAGCCTTAATTCATGGACTTCGTTGGGCTAGGACAAGAGGCATAAAGAATTTACAAGTATTTGGTGATAGTGAGCTAATTATCAATCAAGTCAGAAGGTAACATACTGCAAAGAATGACCTACTCAGGAGCTACAAAAATAGGGTATGGGACCTAATTGAAGACTTTGAAGCTTTCAACATTATGTCCATACATAGGAAGAAGAATGAAGTTGCAGATAGGCTTGCAGAAGTTAGAGCAACATTTTTTAATGTTGCTGATAGTATCAAAAGAGACAAAACACAACCACATATCCATGTGATTGTAAGGCCTATAGTTCCAGAGAAGAAAAAAAGCTGGAAGGTGTTTGAGAATGATCAACAAATCACCAACAAGATTCCCAGAGGTTTTGTGACACTGGAGTCAATATTCAACCCTAATGACCGGTTTCATAAAGAGAAATCAAACATTAAGGTCAAGGGAGATGATTCATAACTTATTTTTTTGGGGGAAGGAAAGATACTCCAAATTAGTAAGGTGGCCACTGAATGAGAGAGATATGAGTTTACAAAAAAAATTCCAAGAGTTTCCAGACTCCTTCGCTTGGAGCTATGAGGGACCTATGAGGATTCAATCCAAATTTGGCACAACATATAATAGATCTAGGTATAAATGTTGACCCCATCAGATAGAAGCAAAGACATGTCAACCCACACTTTAAGCCTCTTATGAAGAAAGAGTTTGAACAAGATAATAGAATCAAGAATAATATTTCCAATCAAACATTCAAGCTAGGTTGCAAACTTGATACCAATCAGGAAGAAGAACAGAGAAATCAGGTTGTGCGTGGACTTTCGAGACTTGAACAAAGCATCTCTCAAGGACCATTACCCACTTCCTTCAATGGACCAAATATTACAAGTGGTATCTGGATTGGAAATATTATCCCTCGATGGAAACTAACGGTATAATCAGATAATGGTAAAAGAAGACAACCAATTCAAAACGGCTTTAACCACTAAGTAGGGCACCTATGCCTGCAAGAAGATTCCATTTGGATTGTTTAATATTGGGGTGATCTACCAGAGGGTGATGGACATGGCATTCAAGGGGTTGATCAAAAAAATAGTGCTAATATATCTTGACTATATCAGGGTAAGTGCAGGAAGTTGATGGACAAATATAGGGTCATCCGTGGACATCATATTGCAAATAACAACATAATATCAACTTGTAGGGATTATTAGCAATACATACACTCAAAATTAGACAAAATTATATTAATATGAATCGTAGTATCCGGAATCTAGTTTCTAAAATATTAATTTTTGTAAAAAATGGACAAGATTAGCTATATTAAACACTCAAAATTCAATGACTTGGTATTTTTTTTTAAAACGCCGATAAGATTATAGTCCGTTTGCCCACAATTTGGATGACCAAAAATTGATATATATATTTTTCCTTTAGTGAGAAGTTATATGCCACTATCTATCTTGGGATGGATTTTATTTTGTATTTTTTTGAGTAATATTTTATTTTTTATGATTTTTTCCGTGAAAGTGGTATGGAAACATAAAGAAAACAGAGCACTTTCCGTTTGCCCGCCATAACTTCATCAAAAAATATTGAAATCAAATAATTTTTTTTGAACATGTATATAATTTCACCATGGTTGGGATGGTATAAGTTTTATCAAATTCTGATAAGTGAAACAAATTTTGTAGTCTTAAACGTAGACATAAACATTCACAGGAAAAAGTGTCTTAAAGACCTACTATTAGTAAAAAATTATAAAAATGATATTTATCCTCTTCTATTAACTTTAAAATCAGTATTTCTACAAAGCTAATAGTCTCCCCTACGCAATGGTACCATTTTTATGACATAGTTTTTACTTTTTGGCATGGTTCAAGTCCGCGGAAGACTAAATTTGATGTTTTGTTATTTTTAATGTAAAATTCAGGATTTGATGTCCACTTAATTGTCCCCCAACTTGGTGCACTTACCCATCATTGTCTTCTCAAAAAATTCAATGGATCACCTTTTTCATCTGAGACAAGTATTTCAAAGATGTAGGAGATTTGGGGTATCATTAAATCCCAAAAATACATATTCCTATCTCGTGAAGGCAAGATCCTAGGCCATATTGTGTCAAAGGAGGGATTTACGATTGACCCAGAGAGATTTGAAGAAATTTGAGCATTACCATTACCAAGTCATAAGAAGGCTCTTCAAAGCTTTCTAGGACGGATCAATTTTTTTTCACTCTTGTGAAGCCAATAACACTGATGTTGAAGAAGAGCATGACATTTAGATGGACAGTTGAGGGGAAATAAATTTTTTGAAGCCATCAAAGAGGCTATATCCCAAGCTCTAACTCTCTTCAATACAAACTTCTGTAAGGACTTCATGCTCTATGCCTTTGGTAGTGGGGACACAATTTCTGCAATCCTAGTGCAACAAAACAAAGAGGGATTTGAACAACCAGTTTCCTTATTTAGTTAATGTTTGGAGGAATATTAAGTGGGATACTCCTTCATCGAAAAGCATGTCCTTGCAGTAATAAGGAGCTTGAAGAAGTTCAAGCACCTTGTCTCAAACAACAAAATTTAGTTGTTGGTCTCTCATGTGGGAGTCAAGGAATTCATTTTGAATAAATATCTAAATGAGAAGCATGTAAGATGGATCACTCGTGTCATGGAATATGACATTGAGATTAAATTCACTAAGTGGGTCCATGGAAAGGGGTTATGTGATCAGGTTGGCATCAAGTCAATAAGCTGAAGCAGGTAATTAAAATGGGGTTTCTTTGGTTCTACAAGATGGTCAAGAAAGAGAAAATGATAATTTTCTTATCCCTTGTTGGACTCAAAACATAATACATTTCCTAAAAATAGGCCTATGCCCCCCAAAAATGAGCAAAGAAAAGAGGAGATACTTCATATTACAAGCCATTCCATATGTGCTTGTTGATGGTATTTTGTTCAAAAGGGACATCAATGGTGTTCTATTGAGATGCATCGGAACAAGTCAAATCGATAAGGTGTTACAAGAGGTTCATGATGGAGAATTTGGTGGTAATTTAACTCTACAGGTAACGGCTCTTAAGATAATGACGGTAGGATATTATTGCCCGATGGTGTTCAATGACTGCTGCATATGGATAAAAAAGTAAGAAATTTGCATTCTTCACAGGAAAGGAAATAAGCAGCACTCCCATTGCACCCAATTTTAGTTGACCAACCATTCATACAATGGGGATTGGAATTCGTTGGGGTCGTCAATCTAAACTCAAGCCAACGCCATAAGTGGATTCTCACAGCAACAAACTATTTCACCAAGTTGGACCGAGGTAGTAGCACTCAAAGAAGTAAACAAGTCTAGCATACTAGACTTTTATGAAGGGATAGTGAATAGGTTTGAAGTACTGGTCACTATCATATTAGACAATGCATTGGCATTCCTAGGTTCCAAGATCACATAATGGGCTGTCAAGAATGGGATCTACTTGAGCAACTCTTCAAATTATTACCCACAGGGTAATGGGAAGGTAGATTCCACAAACATGAATTTACTAAGAATCATCGGAAGTAATCTAGATGAAAATCAAAGGACATGGCATACAAATCCAAAATCGACATTATGGGATAATAGGATCACACCAAAGAGGTCAACAAGTAATTCTCCCTACAAGCTGGTCTATGGAAAAGAGGTAATGTTTCCTATATCATTAGAGCTTCCCACATTGGAGTTCATGAAGTAGTTAGAGTTATCTGAGTTTGAACAAATGGAGGCTAGGTATGAAAAGCTAATGGAATTGGAAGAAATTAGAGAACATTCAATTCAAATGATAGAGAAATATTAAGAATTAGTCAAAATGTGGTTTTATAAGAAAGCAAGAGCAAGGATCTTTCAGGAAGGGGACCTAGTTCTGAAGTGGGATGCAGATCGAGAAAAGCCAAGAAGGCATTCTAAATTTGATGATTTTTGGAGTGGTGCCTACATGGTTACAAGTATAAAAGTAGAAATTCCATCCAATTGTCTACATTGGATATAGAGGAGCTTCCAATTCTAGTTAACGGAATCTATCTCAAACATTACTACTAAAAGGAAAGTTTCACCCTTGTAAATATTAGCCTAGGATTTTAATTCCTCTAAGTATGTATGCACATTATCTTGATGTAGTGTAGGTTTCAATTTCCCTAAGTGCTTCGGCATGGGTATTTTATCTCGAAGGTTGTATCATTGTGCATTCAATGTGCCTATAGTCCATTTCCACAACCAGGTGAATGCTCCAAGTCAATACAATTTTCTACTCTCAAAAATATCACCTTCAAGATTTTCTTATGAAAATTGTGAGTACAAGCAACATAGCAAGGTTAAGGGCCAACATGTCGCAAGAAGTCAGGCTCAAGGTTTCAGGAACAAGATCAATTCTAGGTTATCATTCATGACTATGTGCCCAATGGATAATTCAAGGTTACTGATCTTTTCAGCTAGCAGGCAGGATCCTGTGAGTCTCCAAATTGTTATCATAATTTTCCCCTCAGGAAAAATTGATCAAACATGACCTTGCAAAGGGAGGAGATGGAGAGGTTGGTTAAGTCATGCAAGCTCACATTCGACCCCCAAGAAATCAAGTTGCAGATGGGATAGGAAATGGAGAACAAAGGTAAGAAAATGAGGTCGAACAATGTTAAAGGAGATTAGATCTCAACAAGATAAAAATGGAGAAATGCAATGTTAACTCAAGGCCCAAATCAGCTACGTATAAAAGAGTCAGTGGAAGCCTCCACATGTCTCAACAACACAACTTCAAAAGGTGCGATAGAAACGGGGGGTCCCCAAATGAGCGTAAGCCCTCCACGTGGTCAAAGTACAAAAAGGCAGAGCTAGCCATTGAAAATTTTATGTCCAGCGGAAGGTGCCACATGTCATATAAGCGTAAATTTAGGGGTAAAATCCAAAGGCAGTCCCCAAAAAAGCATAGGATCTCCACGTGTCTAAGGCCTGAGAAAGTTGCATTAGCTGTTAAAAAGTCAAAGCAAAGCAACAAAGCCAATGAAAGGTGCCACATGTCATTTTAGTGAAAATTCAAAGGTAAGACCCAAAAAGCACGTGCCAAAGGTGTGCTGGCCCTCCACATGTCTAGGGTCAGACATAGTGTTGTGACAAATAGAAGGGTACTAAGCCAAAACACAAGGGGAACAAAGCAACATGCCCATGAATGATGCCAAGTGTCCAACCGATGCAGCTTCAAGAGTAGAAGGAGGGGGCAAAATTTTAAGACTCGTGGGGGCTTCCACGTGAGTCTTGCATGGATAAATTCTTTTAAATATTTTGAGCCCATGTTAAAATCCCAACCCTGACCTTCAGACAACCATATCTTTAAACTAGGAACTTGAATTTGAGCAAGAGAGGAATTATTGGAAAACTCTCAACGCCTGCTACTCACCTACCACCATTAATGAAGAATTTTAGTTACATTGCAGCATTTTTGAGGATCTATAGATTCTCACCTACCCCCATAATGAGGTTTTTTCTTCCTTTTTTTCCTGATAAGGAACATTAATGAAGGCACGATGTTGGTGCGCAAAATAGTATCACCCCATTTTGCCATTGAAAATATATCAATTTATGACATCTAACATATTTTATCTCCCCATGTTGTGCCTAAGAATTCTCTTACTTCCTTTTGTTTGTCGTAATCAATCCATTCCTGGGTCAAGGATCACGTATGGATCCATGGTTGTTTCCTTATTTCTTTGTTTTTCTCGAAAGGGTCTATACTTTGGGTCCCTGTTCTCTATTCATTTAAAACTCAGGCTCTCCTGTTCTTTCCACTTTCCATAGTCAGGATTTTCTGTCCTTGTCGTTTCTTCCCTAAATACTTGAGGGAAAATGAATGGATGTAGCTCAGAGGAATGTATTTGAGCCTTGTAACATTTCTAAAGTCTTTTTCCTTGGAGAAAATTTTATCTCCAGTCTCAAATGGTCATTTTACTACATTTTTACGGTTTGACGGGCGTTTCTCCCAGTCAAAATGAGATCCTTGCATCAACTAGAAATGTGGCTTCTTTTGGTTGGCTAGGGGATGATGGGAAAATTCTTTAACTTATCGCTTTTTACTTATTTGGAAAAAAGGAAAATTTCGTCCCATAGCTCCGCTAAATTCTAATTGGTTTCTTTGGGAACTCATGTGGCTTCCTCTAATTGGATGGGGCACGATAGGTTTTTTTTTTGAAATTTTTCTTTTTGGCTACTTTGTAAAAAAGTATGAACCCACGCCGCGGCCCCGGCAGGATTTGATTAAAGTGAATTTTAAATGGAAGGGAAAAAAACCTTCTTTTGACCCCATAGATGGAAACGTGACAAGGTTAAAGGCGGCGATGTAGGCCTTCAGAGGTAAGTTGGATGTTTTACCCTTATGGAAAAATGGAATAAAATTTTAAAATGGAAGTGCACCCCCGCTGAGTCATTTTCAAGCCTTGAGGTTTTTAAAGTTACGCCATAATGACACGTGGAGGTCTTCAGCGGGTTTTCTATCTATAGACTTTTTAGCAACTTCTTAAAGCGCCCAAGACATATGGTGAGCCCATGCTCATTCAAGGGTCTCAAGTTTTGGGGACCATCTCAAGCTGCGCCATTGTGACACGTGGCAGTTTTGAAAAGTCAAAAGGCGGGGAGGCAGACCATCGGGGGAAGCTTAGATTCTTTGCCTCTTGTCATCAAAAGGATTAAATCATCAAAAATGGCCTACAAGCCCAAGAAAGGATAGTAAAAATTTTTTGTTCCATTCAACGTTGGAGGTGTTGGATTTTGGAGGAAATTTGGAAAAATTTCCTTTTGTGAAAAAGGAGCTAAAGTATAAAAGGAGAGTGCATTTCCACTGGGACCCACGTTGGGAAACCTGTCAGACCCATTTTTTGAAGGCAGAAAGGGTGGAGCTGTGGGAGGAAACTTGGAAAATTTTCCCTTTTCCAAAACGGAGGGTGAAATAGTAGGATTTGGTTTGCGGTTCCTTTGCGATCCACCTTAGGACACGTGACAGGCTCATTTCTCAAAAGCAGTGGTGCAAAGCAAAATTTGAAAATTTTACATTTTTTCCAAAAGTTGTAAAAGGTAAAAGGGTACCCGAAGGCCCATTTTAAAGTGGATCTCCCATGTGGATGATCCAAATTCAAAATAGAAATCAACAACAGTTGTGCATCTATATCTGATTTTTCTGCCATTTTCACTCCAGAGCTCGTGGAGATGTGATTCTTCATGATTTCTCTATATTTCTTACACATCAAATAGGAAAGGGGAGTAAATTTAATATCTAAGTTATGTGAGGAAGATCTATGGATTTATTTTACCATTAAGATGAGATCTGACCTCTGGGAATTGGTTCGATCTTCCATTTTTTATCCTCTAACACGCAAAGAACCAGATTTGACAGATTAGGGGCAGAAGTGGTTGGCAAGTAGAGGGAAAAATGATCTACCAGAAGGATTTGAATGCGGGAGATATTTGAAGAGATCCACCCCTTGAGCACCTGATGACTTTTTATAGATCTGATTCTTGAAATCGCTATGAGAATCATGGCGAGCACTACTGCATTCAATGTTTGGTTTTTTTTTGGGAGGAAAATACTCCATTGTAAAATGTTATAAATAGGCATGATTTTTTCCATAAAAAGGTTTGGAGGTTAGAAGGTTGGAGTGTTAGAGGTCAGAACCGATTCTCTAAGAGAAAATCTTGATAAAACCCGTCTTTCAGAGAAACTATCTGAAGAAACTCGATTATATCCTTTTTGTTAAATTTGATCATGTCGAGGTGTTTGCAAGTGTACAACCATTGACTATCTCTGAGATCTTTCTAGAAAATTTCCTCTACTGATAAATTTTATCAAACTTTAGTTAATCTATGTTATTTTTGTGCAAAATTTGTGTTTGCTTCGTTTCTGAAAGTTTGCAAGTAGTTTTTCTTGTTCCTATTGCATTCTTACGTTGAAATCTGTGTGAATCACACAAGATCTTATCCTTGTGATAGTTTGGTGACATTTGCAATTTCATTTATCAGAAGAGCTTTCATTTGATAGTGAAACAAACAAATTTAAAATCATTGTGACTCCTAAAATGATTATAAGATTGTTTGTTAGCCTTTGATTGTATCTTAGGCGTGATGAAATAGAGATTGATAATGTTTAGTTAAGTCTTCCAATTTGAGACTTTCATTTTGGATTCTTGAAGTTTGTGTGAAAAGCGTTGATCTGGGCCTCCATTGAAGCACATATTCTAGTTAAAGGAACATCTTAGCTACCCTAAAGCATTTTTCTGATTTGAGCTCTCCATTTTTATAAAATTCCTCAAAGACCTGGTATAATAAAATTTATCCTACTTCACCTCCCACCAAAATCATTCAAGAACAATAAATCTTACCCATACTACCCCTGTTTGTCCTATGTGTATACAGATGCACAATTTCTATTACCAAAACATGTAGAAACACTTTGGTTTTCATTGTATTTAGTGGCCTGAACCTTGCTTACAAAATATCTCCATTATCTAGAGTGACAACTCGTGAGAGTTAGGTTTTGTTGTATTGATCATATTTTCTTCAAGGTCTTCTTAAACACTTCAACATGGAAGGAATTCCCCATCTCCTCCATAAATAGCAGGCTATAAAAGGGTTCTCTCACCTTGGTTGAAAGACATTACCATAAAGTAGTAAGGATAGATATAATCCTTTTCAGGGTGCTATCCATTTCTCCACATCTAAGTGACAAAGGGCCAGTTAGGTCCCATCCCCGGCTACAAAATGACTCACTATGATCTATCTATCTCTAAGCTTCCTTCCAAACATGTAATTCTACTCATACTATGAAGGAGAATCAATTTGGGTGCCAACGCACGGGCTATGTCATGGAACCTATCAATTTTGTAAGTGAGTTAAATGGATTTCTAGGGTGGTTGGAGTGGTTTAATTCAATGCAGTTTTTTTTGGGTGATTGGAGTAGGATTTCAAGTTCTTCATTCCTTTCTCTATTATTCTTCCTATATATTGTAAAGAGGGGGAAATTTTCTAAAGGTTGGACATTTCTTCTTTGCACCCTCCCTTCTTCCCTTTTCTGCAAGTGATTTTACGGAGTTCAAACCTCCCATTCAAATTATAATACAATTTTTTACCTCTTAGCCATTGTAATGCACTGTATCAACTTTTTGGAGAAATAACACATATCTATGGATAATTTTCAATCCTCTCTTATGTTCATTGTCTCTTTCCTAATATCTCATTGGAGTCCTGGTTATCTGTGCATGCTGGTTGCATTGCATTTTTATGGTTGGTTGTTTATTACAAAATAAGTTTTCAACATTCCCTTTGGTGCATCACCCTTGTTAGTTTAGGTTTTATTTCTTGCATCCCCTTAACCCTGTCTCCTTGGCAAGTTAGATTAGGTTTTAGAGTAGATCCTATTCAATATGAACATGTGCACCTAAACAGAGGAATAGGAACCGACCTTCATCTGGAGAGCTCTCCCGATTCACAAAGTCCTACACTTTTGGGAGAAGCTCCATGTTATGCAATCACACTGAGAGTCTCAACCCATCGAATTGCATACATTCAAGGGTTTTTTGATTCCACATCAACAAAATCATAAGGATATTTACAGTTAGTTTGGAACCCTAGGATCTAGTGGCCACAATTGAATTGATCAAAGGGTTGAGGATCAACCCTACAATTGCTTAGTAGGAATGAATATTATAGATGTTTCAAATAAATTTAAAGGTATGTGTAGATGTGTGAATGGGGCCATTCAAATACCTTGGTGTGTAAAGTCATTAATTTAGTTCCTAGTGTGTTTTAGAAAATTAATGAAATGGACATTTAAGTCATTAAGATTATGGAACTAATGTAACTAGGTATAAGGTTACTCATTTTGGGTTTATATGTTAATTAAGGAGGAGAAAAACATTTAACAACGTAAATGAAATTATGGAACCTTCCTATTTGACTCTAATTAATTGCAATTAGATTTAAATTAAGAATATCTAACCATTTAGGTTGGAACTATTCCATTCTTTCTAAAGTAGAGATTATTGGTGAAAATTAATTTAATTTACTCTTGGGGTTGACACCCTCGCAACCTCATAACTTAAAACAAAAAAAAATCCATAACCTTGTGGATAAGATTTAATGTGTTCCTGGAACGTCATTTTTGTGGGGATTATAGATACAATAATTACCTTGACCAAAAATTTCAGTGAACAAGGATTAAACCCGACACAACTTGAATTCAAAGAAATTTTTGACCAACATAAAAAATGTAGAAGAAACAATTAAGGATTAGTATCTTCTCATGTCAGATACAAAGTCTTGTATGTCTACCTCAGAGTTAATCCAACTTCACAACTGAGAAGCACCTATTTGTAACAAAGGACCTAGTAGGCAAGCACAATAAACAAATGCTAAAATCCGTACATGTTCCAATTGCAAGGAGTATCATAGAAAAATGCAAACATAACTCTGAATCATACACTAAAAACAATCAACTGGAGCCAATAGTTTTCCTATGCATTGGACCATGCATTGGACAGGAGGTCATGTTGACATATAACTCATGGGTTAGCTAAGGATTGGTTTATGGTGCACTCGGGAAAGTGATCGATGTGGTGTAATAATACAAAATTTTACCCACCAGACTTTCCATCGTTTGTTGTTGTCAACTTCAGACACTACCAAGGGCCTTAATGGGTCATACTCAACCCAGTCCACTTTCCCCTACCTCCTATCATATGTGGCGATCATTGTCAAATTCCACTAAAAATGTCTTGGGGCCTCACCATCAACAAATCACAAGGCCTAACTGTTGACAAGGCCACAATAGACATCAGAAATATTGACCGTCAAGGATTGACATTCACGGCAATGTCAAGAGTGTGTGCCATCAAATATCTATAGATATTATGAGCTTTTACATTTTAACGATACAAAATCATCAGATACACAAAGAATGTAAAAGCACACAAGGAAGAGGAGAAAAGACTATGTAACACACAACTGCTACTTGATGTATAACACATGTGTACCCTACTACCTACATCATACCCATAGTAGTGTGTCCAGATCTATCTTCCAACCTAGATATATAAGTAAAGTGTTCCACACACACACACACACACACACACACACACACACACACACACACACATATATATATATATAGAGAGAGAGAGAGAGATAAAATCTAGTTGTAATGCAATACAAATAAAAGTCACCTTTAGTTTGCATCCAAACCATATTGTACACAAAAAATTTAAGCCATCTCTGATGTAACTTGCAACTCATTTTCAATTGCTAGTAAATATCGTTTTTCACCGTTAGGTAGGGGAAAGGAGCCAATTATGACTGTGAATATAAAGTTAAGAGACTCTTAAAGTCACTTAGCTATCATATACTTTTTTTAAAAATACCTCAGCATTTAAATTATGTTGCAAAATTATTTTTAAGGGATTACAAATAGGTACTTTTCAATACAAAGGAAATTAATATTAGCCTGTAATTGTGAATAAAATCACGTTTCTGGGACAGTTGATGTGTCACCTTTTTATTGGCTGATTTGTAGATGTGACTTGATGTGACATGTGTTATTGGCTAATTTTTTTTCTAATTTTTAAGTGTAAAAGTCATAAATGTTAACTCTTATTTTCATAACTAGTGGTACTATACTTCACATTACCACTCATAGTCATTCGCTTATGTACAATGATTTTTACAACTACTTCGTGAATTATTTCTCATTAAATAATTTCTGGTCACTTCCATCATGACTCATCATGTCACATCCTACATACAGTTGTTTGGCTCCACCAGTAGAAAACTTGCAGTTTTCACTTCTTAGTATTAAAATATTGTCATCCTATCATTCATATACTAGGATAAAATCATATTAAGGGAGTTGGGTCCATACTTCATAGTCCATTCATTGCCACTGTGGTAGAGAGGAATTTTTGATAAACAGGGGGTGTACATGCTTTTGAGGTGTACACATGCTAGAATCAAAGCAATCTTCATGTTAATATTTTTTTGTTTTGCTGGGTTGGAAGTGAAACTTTTCAATGTTTTTTGGCTAGCAACCAGGACTATAGTGTTTTTCCCTATTTTTGAATATCAAAAAATATTCTCTTTACATATATTTTCCAATTTTAAAGTGTTCCTCGATGATGAGTCAAGTAATTTTACTCTCTTTTCCCCAAAGTTTTAGGAGTCTGTTCGGATTCTATAAATGTTATTAGAGAGTGTATGCATGTAGGAAAATCAAATATAAATTTTATTTAATATGAAATATTATTATTTCCTAACATTTATTAGAGGGAAATACCTGTTCATGAACTCTTAGTAGAATATATTTTTTAAGATGATTAGAAAATACTAATTATTAATAAGTAGAAGATATATTGAAACACTGAGTGGTGTACATAATATAAATGGTAACAATGTTGAATTTTAATATCTTATATCTATTTAAGTATATTATTTAATTATATATTTAAATTTTTTTGAAGATGTTACTATACAATATATAGGTGAGTGTATATGAGTTAAGCAATTTTACACTTAAAATGCATTAAAACTATTTCAAAAATTAAACACATATAAATCAATAAATCATATAACACATGTAATTCAGGTTATATGATTCCAATCACTCCCATTATTACAATGATATTATATGATGCGCATGGAAAAAATTATTCTAAACACTTCAAAGTGTATTAAAAAAATTTCAATGCTTGACTTTCTCATCATGGTCCCACTTTAACTCACATCAAATGAGTTTGGAATTTAGTTCTACGTAGCTTGACTAAAAAATATAGTTAAATTTTTGGTGGTTAGACACCATCACTATAATAGATTAGTTCTTATACATATATGGTCATCAAGTTTCTCACATCCACTTGTATTCTTCCTCCACCATTGAATTAGAGTTGATGAGCCTTTACAATGGCAAGTGATGGCACTGCAGTAACACCTCCAAGTGATATATACAAAAAATTCTTAGGGGGCTCAATTAAAATTCATATTACACAAGCTAAAAGTACTTACGAGTCCTTGCATACCCTTTGGTATTACCCCAATGGGTATTATGTCATTTTTGTTCTATGTTATACTTTAATTGAAGGTTTCGTCATGGATCAAAAAAATTAGGAAGCACTAGACCTCAACCTTTAAGCACCACACACGGTCTCGAAATTTCCAAAAACGATATGATGAGCTTGTTAAAAAAATAGTATAATTGTCTAAAACAACATTTATGTAAGTTTTTGGTATGGTGAATATTGAAAATATTTTTTCTGTATGAATCTTATGATGTACATGTCCCTACCTATATTTTATTAATACTATATTTAAATTTCTCAAATTCATTATGACCCCAATAATATTTGTTGTAATTTATTCTTAATATATCATGTTGTTTTGTTTTACCATGAGGAACGTAATATAGCACATCAGAGACATTGTGACAAAACTAGAACTACCTTGTACACTAGTGAGGAATATATTATGATACTCTCCAAAATTCATGAAAATGGACAGTTAAATGACTCTTTCTTTCGTAATCCATATCATGTGGTTGATCCAAGACTTGCAGGATTTGATCCCAATACATATTATATACTAGATGCTAAATAGATCTCACTTTCTTTGGTGTTTTTACACACATATATTAAAAATATAAAAACATTCTAATATTTTAAAAATTCAACATCATGGCCTACATATTATGTTGATGTATTTCACAATAAATTAAATTAATTAATGGATCAGAAAAATTAGGAAGTAGATGTCTTCGGCATATAATTACCAAAAACAACAAAAAAATTGTTGAAAACAATATTATGTATGTCAAATACATATATTGCGCTTGTATAGAATAACATTTATGTAATTTCTTAAAGTAATGAATATATGTACATATTTTTTCCATTGAATATTTTAATAATATCCCCACCTATATTTTATTTCTAATATATAAATTTATCGAACTTGTTGTGACTTAAAATATGTGTCGAAATTTCCTCTTACTATAATAAGTTTTTTTTGTTGTGAGGTATTTTCTATTCTAATTGCGCTTATATATTGTGTTGTTTTATTGTTCTTAAAACACATAATAATGTGCTTGCAGTAATCCAAAAAAGTTTAAAATAACCTTTGGTATTTGTTAGTTGTAAAATTTTACCTTTTGTGTACTATTTTAGTTTTCATCAATTGATACCAATTAGACATTATTCGTGTGTTTTTTAATTATATTCATGAACTCCTCTTTGTTGTTAATTGTATTTGCCATATCTTTTGTTATAAGTTTTTTGAATGTCATATGAAGTGGCGGTGACACTTGATAGGTGACCTTTTTTTGTTTTTCAAAGTCAGGGTGCACTCACCCCATTATTCTTTTTTGTTTGTCAATTTTACATGATTGGTATGCTAATTATAATTTAATGTCTATAAATAAAAAATAGATGTATTTAAATTTTTATATAAATAATTATGAATATATCATGTATTGAATATTATTAGTGTTTAAAAGTATTTTATAAATATCAAGAAATCATCAAATCGCTCATCATTCTATGTTGGCATGAAAGCTAACGTTACATTGATAACTAGAAAAAGGAAGGCATGATACAATGTCAAATGTTTTTTGAATGTCTACAAACCAACATCACACCTTGCACTTTTTTCATTAGCTTCCTAGATTATCGAGGTGAAAGGTGAAAATATAGTCATTTATGTCACAATTCTTCGTGAAACCAAATTGTCCCTTAACCCTCAACATTTTGGTTTCAACCCTCTAGAGATTTGGATGTCCAAAGAAGTGATAATTTTTTATGTAAGTGTTTATGACCAATCATGATAGTCCATTTAATTATTGAGATAATTTTAGTCTCTAGATTTATGAATTGGGTGATTTATGTATTATTTTTTCAAAGAGGGAGGAAATACAATGGATATAATATAGTTAAAAAAACTAGCTAGGTGAACAATTATTTATTATGAATGAAATTTATACCTCAAATTTTAGCAATATTTCCATACCGTCATCATCATCACGATTCATTTAAACTACTTTCACTTGCCAATTTTCCATTAAATCCTTAAAATTATTGAATTTGGTATTACTTATCTTCTTCGGAGTCTACACTTCGAACATTAGGTACTTAATACCTAAAACATATAACATATAAATAGCCCGTTCTTTATTAAAAAAAATTAATTGATGATGAAATATTTTATTTCCTTAATTTAGACTACTTAAAGGGGAAATTTTTTATCTTAAATGTATAGTTTAAAAATTTTAGTCACACACTTGCATGTTTTAGGAAATTTTGGTGCTATTTTTCTTTTTTCCCATGCATTATATGAACACAAGATATCATAATTTTTGTATACAATTTGTTTTTAGGTTTCATTTAGTTTGGCCCTAGAGGTTTACCTACATATAATTTAATAATTCCAAACACCCATCGTTTATTATATTAATCTCTTTTAGTTTTTGAAATCATATCACGCTTCGAATTCCATAGCCAACATTTTACCTTTTGTATTATCAGGATATTTTAACCTTATTCATATTTTTTCACATTTAAATTTGTGTTTTTATAAAAACTTCAATTTAAGATAACTTTGTTAACTTTATCATTTATATTTTGAACAAATTATGTTATTTATAGAAGGTGTGGACTCAAGAAATTGCATACATTTTTAATCATGTGTGTATTAAACTGGTAACATATGTTCAAGAAATTTGTGCATGGAATTGAAGCCATAAAACAAAAAGACAAGAAAATTTTTTACCTCCAGAATAAGGAGGTTAGTAATTAGTGAAAAGAAATTTTGATGAACTCCAGATAATCAAAATAAAAATAAAAATATAAACATTTCATTTGGATTGATGGGTTCAAGTAATCATTTGAATTTCTATGCCATATATTTCACTTAATATGATATATCATTGAATTTTACTGGTACATTAATTGTTTTAAGTATTTTCCCTAATTAGTACTCTAATATGAGAAGCGTTTGGGATAAGTTTTAGCATTTTATGACAACGAATTGTGGTTTTATCCATACCATACCTTCCTACTACCATTTGATGACATATGGATATCATTTATACTAACACCTTCATACAATATTCTTTTAAAACCTTTAGATCACCTTAACACCACCTCTATGCATCTTGCTCAACCCTTCATCTCTCCTTCACAAAACCATTCATACACTCTTTGTGGTAGATAGCATCCACCATGGTCAATTTCATTGATGAAGTGAGTAAATAAATTCATACTATGTTCATTTATTTACACACACCATTTTTTAATTTCTCTTTTACATATCGTAATATAGTCTTCTCTTCATATCCAAACAAATATTCCTATAAATCTTAATATTTTTTTCAGCCTAGTTGATATTATACTTGGAGATCAACATTAGAGGATTTGGCTACAAGGACCAAAAAGAATCAGAGCTTCATCAGTGAGGGCTACCTAAGTTTCTATAATCTTAAGTTTTTGTCTACGAATATCTTTTACTTGTCTCTCTCGTGAACCCTTACTCTGGTGGTTGAGAGCCAACCCTTGTGATGTTGCCTCCTTGTGTTGGTGATGGCAATTGAGAGAGGCTAATAGTGTGCTTACCACAAGGTGGTGGGCTTCAATCTCCTTGCCGAGGAGGAAAAGTTTGGAAGCATCCAAAAATAGGTAAATACAATTAATTGTAGGAGATAGAGGGCATAACTACAAAGGATCAAGATGTACAAAACACGTGGTGTAAGATATACTCTCACAATGATTTAGTAATTCTTGTAAGTATTATAATTCCAATGCCACTTTTCTATTTGTACCTAGATGTGAATATAAAATACAGATATGATAAAAACTTTAATGTTAGCTAAAACTAATGAGAAATGGAACAACTATTAAATATAGAAAATAGATTTGGTATAAAATAATAATTGTGAAGAAATTCCATATAAAATCAATGTAAGTTAGCCACTAGGTGGAAGTACAATAGTGTGTTCCACTTATTGTTCAAAAAATGTAATTGGGTCAAGTCAGATTTTAGGGGGGTTCTGGAGAACACCACATTCTCGAGAATCCCCTTTTATAATTGTGTCATGTAATCAAAAAATGGGTTCTCCAAAATTACCCCTTCAAGTGAACCCCCTTCACCTGAAGGAGGTTTGGGGAAACTCCAAAAGCCATTTTTAACCTTCCACTCTTTTTGGACAATGTGCTAATGGAATTATGCTAAAGGAGGGTTTAAGCGAACCCCCTTTGGCCGAACCCTTGTGGCACCTACGTGGCACATTTTTCCCCTTAATCCATTTGGAAGATAATTATAGGCCAAACTTTGCCACATAGGTGCCGCACATTTAAGGTAAATGAGTTAGTTAAATTACACAAATCTACACCAAAATATAGTTTTTTATTACCTTTTTAAAAATATAATTGTCATTTTTAAGAAATATGTTTTACTATTTTTAAAATATTTTTCTAATGTATGGTATTTTACGATAATCAATAGTACACTTTCACAATTTGAAAAATACTAAAAGATATTAAAAAAATAGAAAAAAAAATCTTAATTTTTTTTAAAAATCTTCTTTGTACCTATGAAAAAAGTAATTTTGATATGAATCTGAAAAAATATTGGCATAAACATATGCACACCCAAAATATGATAATATCTTCATTAAAAATATTAACAAAAAAATACCAAAAAAAATTAGGAACTCAATATTCGAATCTAGAACATATATCTAAAATTTCATGGTGAAAAAGTAAGTTTTCTTTTTAAAAACGACGCTAGATGGTTATTGTTTTATTATTAAAAAGAAATAGCGTATGAATAAAATTAAGAAAAATAACATATTTTTTTCTTATAAAAAACTACATGTATTCTACAATCTAAACACAACATTTTGTTAGTTCATGGAATTTCATGAATGTGTATGGTTTTGTGACTATTTCCTTTAGAATTTCAATGAAACTAAAAAATCATGTTTATAAAGTTACAACAAATGCAAAAAAGTGGGACACACTTATACGCTTTCACCCCACTTAGAGATATCCCAAAATAGAGCCATTACATTATAAATGATATTATGGAGAGAGGGTTACAAAAAGATGACGAAACCATGATTGGGTATCTCTAGCATGGGAAAAATAATAAAAGAGATAGTTGAAAGTTTTAGTTCAACAACACATTTGTGGGTATCAATTTAAATTTCTGGTGTAGTCTAATAGTAGGCAATGTGCCAAGGTAAATCCGTCCCTTGTGGTAAAAAAATTGTTAACTAACGGTCATTATACTAATATTCTATTTTAAAGTAGGTGCCCCAGATTCTCGTCTACCTTACTGATGTCAACATTGATTTTTTGCCATGATGAGAGTGATAACAAAGATACATTTAAACCATACGTTACTTCCTTTAAATTGTGACTTTTCCAATATATCCTTTCAATAATTGCATGTGATACTGTAAGAATCAATGAGGTTATACCATCATAATAGGTATGAATCAAAAAATCTAGTGGAAGATGACTTTGTATTAGACAAAAAAAATTATGAGGAAGGGAATCTAGGTGACTTATCATCCCTACAAAATCATAAGGATAGGATTTGGTTTTGGTGAAAAATGCCATGATTTTAAGTCAAAATATTGGATGGAAGATAGTTTATTTTTTCTTACATTCAAGTATGTATTGTTTCAAGCTAGTGCACACATAAATTTGGGGAACTACATTGTGCTTATCTACATGATCGATATTTCTATTTGTGTTATTCACATGTTTCTTTTATAAGTGGATCCCCATAAAAATGTGGATTATATTCCAATTTTAAGTCAAATTGTGAATAAAGAGATGCCTATTTGAGTGGAGAGTTCATCCCATTATCACACACTTTTTGATTCACAATGTGTGTATAAATATTGGGTATCCTCATAAAATTATATTTCACATGTATTTATAGTGGTGTGAACAATATTCGGAAACTACATTTTTAAAAAATATATGTATAAATAAGGTGCAATACATTTATTAGAATAATGTATTTGAATGGTAAAGCAACATGTATATATCTATTCCCCTTATTTGAATAGAGTATACATACTATTATATACACTTGTTGAGTAAGTTTATATATATATATATATATATATACACATATATATATATATATATATATATATATATATATATATGTATGTGTGTGTGTATATGTACATATATGTATCTATATATATACATATATGTATATATATACATATATATATATATATATATATATATATATATATATATATATATATATATAGATACATATATCTACATATATATATAGATACATATATATACATATATATATAGATATATATGTATGTATGTATGTATGTATGCATATACATACATACATACATACATACATACATACATATATATATATGTACGTATGTATCTATATATGTATCTATATAAATCTATGTATGTATCTATATAAATCTCTTCCGACATGGTTTCCTACTTATGTGTGTATATATATAGATACATACATACATACATACATACATATATATATATATATATATATATATATATATATATATACATATACATATATAGACACATATATCGTTACTTTCAAAATCCATCAATGATTATAGGGGGCATCCAATCAATTAAATTAACCTATGGAATGATCACGACCTTATATAAATACAAATAATCCTTCCTTTCAAAAAGTATCAATGATTAGGGGCATCCATTCCATTAAATTCTCCTATGGAATGATCCTGACCCTATTTTCTTGACTCTTCGTGTCAGATATATAGAAGGATTTGTACCCTAGTGGATGTACTAACAATCTATCATCCTCAACATTGAACTACAACCCTTTCAATATTTACTGTAATTTTCAATAAAGCACGAAGGAGAAAATTTGGCACAATATCTCAGTTTCAAAATATGTCAAGGAATGTGTGATACCATACACATTCTTTTATCAATGTATAATTCATATTTCACCACAATATGGTTTTTTGTTGATTTCACTAGAGGTAATGAACATGTTTTAACTTGAATATATTATAAAATGATAAGAATAATATATTTGAAAGGAAATAGAAGAAAATATAGTTGACATTGACATATGTAATTTTGGTAAAAGAGTTTTTGATTTCATTAATGAAAAAAGGTCAATAACGTACTATAGTTAGGTGGATATTTTTCTATAAATTTGAGCTTTCAAAAATATATTATAATAGAAAATTGGAGAAAATCTAGACAATTCAACATCAACATTGTAATTGGGATATTATTAATATCTTCTTTAAGAAGATATTTCATTCTTAGGAATTATCATATCGACATGCATGTGCATGTTAACAAGTTATAATTAATTTTATTTAGATTTATAATAAAAACTCATATTTGTATTCTTAGCATGTTAAGTGTATGTTAAATTACCTTTCTTTATCTATAAATTTAATTACTATCATTCCTTTTTATCTAGCTATAAGATAACGTTTATAGAAGTAACTAGTTAATATAAATAGTTTTCAATCACTAAATGAATCAAAGGTAATGTGGTCTCATAGAATATATTTTTTCATTTGTTTTATTGGCATGAAAATGAAATCACAAACTAAGTTTCACTTCTAATCTCTTCCGACATGGTTTCCTACTTATGTGAAATGATAAGTTCTTTGAAAATTGAGCATGCATGACATGAGTGAGAAGATACTTTACCTGAAGAACACTTGAAAAATGTTTTAAAAACTTTATTTACATGTTTCACACATTTAGAGGGAAAACGTGCTAGGTTAATTTATGCATTATATTACCTTAAATATTTAATTATTTAATAAGGTAATTAGTTTATATATTGTTATAAAAATTTATAACAGTATTTGTCATATTATTGCATAGGTTATATTGTTATGTAGTTGTTACAATTATTATTTGTTTGTATTTAATTATTATTGCTTCCTAGATGTATTTTGGAAGCTGTTGTGATTTTGGTTGTACCTGTGCAACCCATTTATTTGTTTGTATATTTTTGTCCAATATGTATAAATATTGCAACACTTGATTGTAATGGTTGATTAATTTCACATTAATAAAATATACAAGCTTCCGTCCCTGTTTTTGAAATTACATTTGGTACCAGAGCCAGAATTTGGATATGTGAAGTAGAGAAGGTTGGAGAGAGGAAGCATACAGTTTTGGAGGAGATTCTGCACTCTAGGAGAGCTTGTGTTGCCTCCAGTAACTTCCCAAAATGTTCTGCATCTCCACAACCTCCTACCATTATCCAGGTGTTTTTAAGACAAATTGTTTTTGCTCACTAGATGCAATTTTTTTAAAAATATATTTTTCCCCAAGAAGGGTTTTGTCTCTACATCTAGAGGAATATCTAGTTATAGATAATATTATTTGTGTTCCAAACTTATTGCACAGGTCAAGGATATTGCAAGCGACATTCGAGGTATCCACAACATCATTCCAAAATTGGCGTTTGCATTGATAGAAAGGGAGCAATGAATTAACAGTAAGCCATACATTACATATGAATTTGGTATTTTTTTGGAAGACCTGGCTATCCACATGCTCCACATGCACAAGAGGAACATCGACTCTAATTCTCCATGCAATGACCCCTACAATAAAAATAACTTACCTATACAAATGTAAACAAATTAATCAGAAGCGGCTGAGCCACGTGAGGAATCCATTCTCGCCACGAATCACACCCTTCTAACTTGCACACGCAAAAAGAGGCATCATTGATCCTGAATCTAGAACCATAAAGCCAACACAATCAACAAACCAAAAAAAAACTATCTGCAATCTATACCTGCATGAAAGAAAGAAAAAAAAGAGGAGTACAAAAAATCAATCAAGGCGGCGGAAGCCATGTAAACGGAGTTTCAATCTTTGCAAGGGTCTCAATTCATAGAAACTTGAACTTAAGAATGATTGTTATACATTGATCACCATAGAAGAATATGATCCGCGCTAGACATTTGAAACACTCTATATTTCTCACTTTCCATAAATTATACCGTAGGGAACTTCATTGCATTTTCTTCGAAGCTCGTTTATTTAAAGTCAAAATTTGCAACTCTAGTCATCACAAGACCTCCAGAGCTGGTGCCGCAGTAATACAACAAAAAACCCAAAATAGATATGAGTGTGGACAGAAGTGCCACCATATTTGCCATTGTATTCTGCGTTAGGATGCATTCGATGGAAAGACCTCCATTAGCATTCATACACCCATATTTTAGGCCACCCAAGAATATATCAACAATCCCGATAATACCATGGGTCCAAAATTTCTAGTAAGTATTGCTTTCATTTCATCGAAATTGAGCAATATGTGTTGTTTCTGGTGTAAAACAACCCGTTTTAACACTCCGCAACCAAACAATGAGCGGGATTTACATGAAATTTGATATTTGAAATTGAAATTTATTATTGTACTTTCTTTGTCAGCAAAGTGGGCCCTAAGAGGTCCCCTAAAAAATGTACACGGTTTGGAGAATGGGTGTAGGGGAAAGGACCCAGTGACTATGCATGGGCCAATGACCGTGAGTGGATATGTGAAATAAAGTACCATTAATTGTTTGAATTAAAGTTAAAAATGAAATAAAAACTAGCCAATAAAGCGAGTCAAATCATGTCACATCAATAAATTAACCAATGAAATGGTGACACATACACAACCCATAAAAATGATTTTATTCTCAATTAATGGGTTGCCTTAAATTATTTTGTATTCGAAGTACTCATTTTTAATACCTTAAAAATATATTCTCCACATAATTTAAATTTTTGAAAAAAAATCTTCATATTAAAAAAATCATGACCTACAAAAGGGTATTTTTAAAATAAATTTTTATGATTGTTTGGTGGCACTAACAACCTTAGACATTATGATTCACGATGACTGGCTCATTTCCCCTATGCACATTAACGGAGGAGGTTTGGAAACTGCAAATGGTGTTACTTTGTATCATCGACATAGAATAGTCAAAGCACCACACAAGCGGTTGACCAGGAATGTACCGGGAAGATACACTCGGGAAACTTTGTCAGCGTTAGAAGAAGGGAGATTTAGAACAAGGGATTTTTGTTTTCAATAACCAACATGATTCTATTGTGAAATGCATGGCAACACCTAAATATGGTAGAATTTGAGTGTTTTCTATTGGTGATGTGGTCTATTGATCTCCATCTTCGTATATGAACACCAATTATATGTATAATCTCTATGGAGAATTATAAGTATAATCTCGATTGTGAAGACAAACAATGGTTACCCCATTCCATCACGTAAATGATTATTATTTTCTATTAGAACAAAATTTCAGAGATACCATCTGTTACTTCCAATAGTTTCCCATGATGTGATCTGCTCATTGATAGAGTCTTCATCATCTCCTACCTAGTTTTGATGTAGGCAGCCTAACAATTTACAGGGACATAACTCTCTTCATTCTTTCAATGACACCTAAATTTTTTATTAAAAATAACAATTTTTTTAGTAAGAAAAGATATAATAAACTGCTAAACAAACAAAAAAGGGTGGAAAATGTCAGACTATAGAATGCAAGTCACATTGAGCCAAAAAGGCCTTAAGAAAAATCCATTTGATTTTAAGATGGTGTCAACATACAGGTATACATAATAAAAGTTTGTTTTTAACCCTAAAAAGGTATAGTGAATAAAGGATAGCAAAAAAAAGAGGCCAATTATGATGCATGTTCAACAAACATGGTGGTGGAGGAGATGGAGGTGGATAACTATCCAACTTATCCCCCCAATCACTAGTGGTATAGGGTTACACCATGTCCGGGATGAAACTGGTGGTGGGGGGAGATAGTAAGTGCTAATCATGTAAAATTCCCACTAATTAGGGCTAACCCACCCACTTTTGTTTTCACCATCGAGCCATTCAAAAACAACACCTCTATGAGAAGGAGAAGGATACACAAATATGTGAAGAGATTTGTGGCATTAGGGAGAAGAATTTTTTTCGAATACTAGAGCAATACATTTGAAAATCGTATCTATAGCCTTGAGAGGGAGTATGGTGATGCAGTGTGTTTAGAAGAACCTTGTTAATGGTGCACGAAGCATTTACTCAATGCAAAGCAAGGATTGCATGTGTTTTACCTCCAAGCTGAATGTTTTTGCTTGGACGTGGAACATAACATAGGATATCAAAATAAATTTACTTGACATGGGGGAATATCTTTCCATAGTATGTGATTAAGAAAATATTGAAATAAATAAATGCTAAATCTAAATATGTAAAAATGCAGTAAATAAGTATGCAATGAAGTACAAATTTGACCAAAAAAAGTAAGCTAGAAAGTTTGAAACCCTAGTTGTAAATGAAGGGATAAAATAATTATCTAATTCACAAATAATCATGGACTGTGTCGAGATAGCAAAAATGATGAACAGGAGGAGAGAACTCTCACACCCAAGCTCAGAAAATTGTGCAACCACAGGATCTTCTTTCACTAGTGCGCCTAGACTGGCTCATGAGCACCTATGGAAATGTAGACCTCCTCTGGTCACCTATGACTTTGTATGGATGGGATATATTTGTTATTGTTCTCCTACTATCGCAAATATGTCGATGTACTTTGTTGTTGTTCTCCTGAAACCTCTAAGAAGAAAGAGCACTTGAAAACACCCCAAAACACATCAAATCCTAAAAAGAATAATATGAAAATGGGGAGTCAGAATGACCCTGGAGGTATCTTGACTGAGTGACTTTACGATCTGGGTGCTACATTATGTTTCACACTCCACACAGTTCTGCTTGTATGTGTGTAGAATCATGCCCTAGGTAGCTCTTGTGTGAGTCACACTTGAATAACAAGCAATAGCTAGATCTAGAAGTTGTAAATAGATGTGTGCATGGAAAAGTGAAATTACCCTCCTACGAAGTGTATGTAGAAGAATGCAGTCCCTTTTCCTCTTTTTGAAGCTAGATGGATGCCTGAATACTATTAGAATGATCTTGGATGTAACCTTAGGTGCTGATAGTAGATGCTTAGTGTTTGGTCCTTCATTATGATCACGTATCTTTATATTTTATATGATTCCCTTCGTCAAAATTCATAATTAATCTCTAAAAGGAAGAATAAAAATAAATAAGATGACCAAACAGATAGAAAAGACCAAAAAAATGTGAGCAAGATACAAAGAGGTCGGGGCACTCAGAGGGGACGGGGGTGCCTAAGTACTGACATCCAAGCTGGGCAGTGGTTTCTAGAATCAGAAATGCCAAAGTATAAAAAGAAATAATGGGTAAAAAGGTGTGTGAGACCAAGAAGGAAAACAAAAAACAAGGAAAGAGGCCAAAGATAGTGATCAATTATTACTTTTCTTGCTTAGGAATCATATGAATAGTAGTATGTGATCAAGACTAGAAATATACCGAAAGTGCAAGATTTAGTGTCTACATTTTACCCTAATTTATGTTATTAAGTGAATGCTATATAAGATAAAGTAGATTAGATGTGCTTATTTGATAACCATCTAGATTGATGGCGAAAAGCATGCCAAGGAGACAAGAAAAAGTGTTGAGTGAAAAAAAGTGAAGCGTAGAAGCTAGAGAAGAGGAAGTAAAAATGTTGATGACCCTAGTGGTGAAAGCATATGTGTAGATGTCACATTGTACCTATTGTTGATGTCATTAGATGATTGATTATGTTTGATTTATACATTATTGATGTGACTGTCACTTCCCGTAAGGGGAGACCTACAAAAGAGAAGAACAAACAAGTAGTCAAATAAGTGTATATGATACATTCGATCCAAATGAGTAAAAAGTGTGTAGCAAGGATGTAAAATGTGAAAAACAACATGTGCACATGATCCATGATGAGTGAAAAACATAGAAAGTATGCTGAAGATGTTGTAGAGGAATACGTTTTTGGGGTGATCTCATGCCAGTTGCGCTGAGTGCGAGATTTTTGGGTGATCTCATGCCAGTTGTGTAAATTATGGAAGAAATGTAGGGAAAAAATTATAGTGTTATTCGCCAACCTTTAACTACTTCCAAAATTATAAATACCACTACAAGAAGCACATGCAAATCTGATGCAATGCTAAAAGTAGAAAATAATGTGTAATGCATGCATGATGAGTGCTAAAGGACTGTGTTTTTCCTATAAAATATGCTGTGAATAATTATGTGAACTATGCCAAACTAAGAAAAATCATGTAACCGATCTTTCGTCATAGGTTCCCATGAAGGGTCCTAGGTTCCCAAGTGCTATTGTATGGTGTTTGGGAGATGGTTTTATTGCTATGTTGAGGACCTAAGTCATATTCTAGGCCGTTTCTAAGACTAAAGATTGTGTTGGATCAGTACTGAACTATTTTGTATGGTTGACTGTAGATTGTTGTATGGGGTGACTAATTCACCTAATGATGCCACCTTGTTCGGGGGTGCTTTCAATATCACGAGGAGTGTGTGGCTAAAAGGAGGACCGACTACAGAATTGAAATTGATGCCCTACAAGGGGAGGTGAATATGCTTGGTGAAAACCAAGGCACAAACAAACAAAATGGATGGAAAATAAGTGTTAATAAAAATAAGATAATAACATATGTGGAAGGACAATATGTAAGCTAACATGCAAGAATACAATGTGTAAGCTAACACGGAAGAAGAAAATACGCAAAAACACAATGTAGACCATGAAAAGCAAGTTGCAAACATGGGACACCAAGACAAACAAGGCCGAAGTGGCCAAAAACATATAGTTTTAAAAAAATACAAAGGGCATAGCTGACAAACAATGGCATATGATGAAAAATAGTAACAAACAACCATGGTAGCAAAGGGTTCCTGCAAGACAAATGTTACACATGAAGAACCCATTAGCATGTTAGATAGATAGAAAGAATGTCAAAATGTGGTATAATATGATATAGTAATATGCTCTAAAAAATGAAACAATAACAATTGTAGTGTATACGAAAGTGGATGCCCCCAGGAGCCTACTGCGGAACTCATAAGAGGTATAGTTTCAAGGATCCATGATGCATGTAATGGTTTGTGTGAATTTTTCGATCATGACTAGAAGGAAAGTGAACATGCATGTGTATATAGAAAAGATAATGACATACAATGTATCTACCTAAAATAGTAAGTAAGATGTAACATGTGAGTATAAGTAAGAAAGAACAATGAGAAAGCAATATATGTAATATATTGTGATTGTGTGAGATGGATTGGAATTTAAATGTATGTGTTACAGGAATCCCATTCCCAATGAGCAAATATGAAGGAGTATGCAGGAGATGAGTTTCATTTATACATGTCCCCTCATTAGTCGAGAATTAACCATAGAACACAAGTGTCTCATCAGGAAATGGTTTGAGTTGTGTGGTGAAAAGATATGATCATCAAAGCGTAGAGCGTAGAGAGTGCATAAGTTTGCTAGTGAGTGCGGATAGGTTCATTTCATATTGAGACCCTCAGTAGTCAAGTATGAACTGTTATGGCGTAATCACAACACCCATGTTTTCTCGCAAGTGAATGGCCGATGCAATCAGTGTGATTCACCAAACATGGAGTTAACCCAAAGTGTGGGAAATTTCAATCAGGATAAACCTCTTGAGAAGGCCGAATTCCTATCATATCCTAGTGCCAGCTACCCCAAAGTGTAGAGAGTTGCTGATATAACACTTATGTAATGTTTCCAAGGAGATGGAGATAGAGAAAAATGCATGAAAAATCAAAACCTACTCTAAGGGAAGGTGATGCACCAAGAAGGAGTGTTCAGTAAACTTGCACAATAAACAAAACACAACTAGAATCTTGTGAGGAAAACACAAAAGTTCACAACAATTTTCATGTGATGAAAGACCAGAAGAGCTACAACAAAACACAAAAATGGTGTTTAACACATCCACAAATCTATTTATATTGCTCCCAAAATTTATACAATACACCACACTCAAGCTTAAAGGCACACATTTTTCATTACAATATCTAGTAGGGAGGTTTGGAACCTCTAAAAAATATTTTATAGACAAGAAGAAGAAGGGAGTGGCATATACAAGGTTTCCAGCCTTTTGAAATGAGCCCCTGTTTACAATTTATAGGAAGAATCAGAGAAGGGGGAGAGAGGAATTCTAAATCTTTCTTCAACCACCCTAAAATGCATTAAAATCACTTGCAACAATGATAGATGCCACTATAAAAGCCATGCCTCCATGTACTTTTCCTTGTTAGGGAAGAAAGAAGCCCATACCTCATCATTTTTGGTAGGCGAGAAATCTAGAACACTCCTCTAAGATGGCGTACTGTGTAAATTTATTTTGAAAAACTTAGTCTCACTAAAATTAAGAAAACTAGTTTTAGTTGTGTAGAGGACACTAAGGGCTTACCAAAAAGTTTGATTTTGTTCAAATCTAAGCTTCCAGTCAAAATTTATGGCCATCTTAAGATGATGGTTCCATATTGCAATAAATTTGGGCTAGTGATCTCTACCTATTTAGGACTCTGAAAATGCATCGCAAGCTCAAAAATAAAAAATTTAGGACTTTTGGAATTCGGAACTTCAGGGATTTCAACTTTAGAGACTGCTGCACTTTTCATCACTCAAGTTGGCTTGAGAGTTCCACAATGTTGAACCTCTGAAGTTTGAAATTTATACTTAGGAGTTCGGACTATAAAATCATGTCACATGACACTGTTCATCATTTGAGCAAAAAGTTCAAAAATTCTGAAACCCTGAAGTTTGAAATTCAGACTTCGGGTTTCATGCCTTTGCGTTATCAAGAGTTCACATTTTAGGATTTCAATATTTCAAGGTTTGAGGACTTCAGGTTTCTGAGATATGGGACTTTGGGTTTTGGAGATTTGGGACTTTTGGTTTTGGGGGATTTGGGACTTCAGGTTTCTGGGGATTTGAGACTTCAGGTTTCAGGGATTCGAGACTTTGGGTTTCAGGGATTCGGGACTTCGGGTTTCTTATTCATCTAGGAAGCACATATCTCCAAATTTCTGAAACCCTAAAGTCCAAAATTTGGACTTTGGGTTTCAAACCTATGCCCCTCCTCCTTGAGACACTTTTCATCACTCTGAGCTTACAAAACCTTCGAAACTCCAAAACCTCGAAGTTTGAATTTCAAACTTTGTGTCTCACACTTCCCGCTCCATTTTCACGATTCTTTTCACCGAGTCCCCAAATTTTTCTTCGGCCTACCTCCAAATGACCACACCTATGAAGTCTAAATTTCAAACTTCAGAATTTCATTATTCCCCAAACTCCTCTGAAATGTGCTCAGCTTGCTTCATTTGACTTTCTTGGCTCTAGCTCAAAACATGAGTTCCCATGGCTGAATCAGTCCCTCTTTTTTTAGGCACGTAGTCACGTTTGTCCAATTTTTCCTGAGAGGAAAAATTTGATAATATGACCTAGGGAACCATAGTGTGTCATAGGGAAGTGTTTCGTAATCAATGTATGTTAGAAAGATATCTCATGAATGAACTGAATGTGAGATGTGTTGGTGTGACATGTGAAGTTCATGAATGTAGTGAGCCTTCTACAGTAAAGTTTGAAAAAAATCACGAGAGTGCATCATTAGGTTATGATGATGGAATTTTATCAAGATGTGCAAGGTAAGTGATAGATATTATATGTGATGTGTATAGTGAACAAGTAGAAATGAAAGATAACTGATAATGTTAGAAGGGGAGGACAATGAGCATAATGCCCCGAAGTGTATGGTAATAGATATGATCAAGTAACATCATCTAAGAGGTCATCATTGTCATGTTAAAAAATGAATGGAGATGCATTAGAGATGTGATAAGAAATAGTATGTGGTTGGTCAAGTAAAGATCCATAGTGATGCAAATTATACATGCCCATAACATATTCCTCATCAGTGAAAGGTGGTAATGGAAATCCATGTGCATACTAATGAGTAAGGTTTCGCGAATAGCGGAGATATGAGTCATTGTAAATGAAAATGCAGCCAAATGGCATGGGGAATGAAATATGGATATGATGATGATCTAATGTGCCACAATGGTATTTGATCCATGATTTTCAAGAGTAAGTTGTGTAATGTTTAGATTACACGCAACAAATACTAATGAATGAAATACTCGAAGGCCATAAACAGAAATAATGCAAACATATCTATGATATAGATGTGGTGAATGAGGTGGAGGTAAGATATCATCAAGTGTAAACCCAAGACAAGTCAATCCATCATGTGTTCAAATAATGTCAATGTAAGTGGGATTGAATTGAATTTTTGGCCGATAAAAATTTTTCATGAGGAGAGTTCATGTGAAACGTGGTAGTGCAGATGTAGATTGTTGAGGAGAAGATACTAAATCTAATATGAAGTTTGATGTATGGACATATCCCTAATAACATACCATAATGTAGTAGTAGAAGAGGGGACATTCTGAATTGAATGGAACAACATCTAGTGTACAAATAGTTCCCTCGAGTGGAGGTAATTCATACGGATAGTGCACGGGTCGCGGATCAACATCAGGATGTATAGTAGTAGAAATCAAAATAGTTAATTTAGTGTTTGGGTTTTAGTTGCAATATTGAATGTTGTATTATCAGAAGGAACTGCATATACAAATCCCTCATGGAAGAATTTGACACATCATCAAACTATAAAAGATATTGTTTAGATTATAAGAACCCATGGACTACAAAAAAACAATTATATGAAACCAGGATATCAATGACAAAGAATACTACCAGAATATTTTTTGGAGCAACTGTCATCGGTAAATTTACAATACCTAGGCATGGACACACAGTGGAATCATATGGTTTCATATAAATATATGGTGAATTAATATTAGCAACATAAAGGCATACATCCTTAAGGAATGACATGAAACTAAAAGATTGAGATCATATCCATTATCAAATAAATATCTCTTCACACCCAATTTATTAATGCCTACTCGTATATATATAGGAGGATCATTGTCATAAATAGAAATATCATCAGCTATAATATATGTAAAGGTAATCTATTGATAAAATGCATCTACATATGTCTTATAAACAATGTCTTGATGAATAGTAGAAGGAATACGAAGTAGTAGCTATTAGTGCAAAATCATAGCACCCCTGAATGTCTGCAACTCGATGGGATGAGAATATCAATTTGATTGCGTAACATGGAGGATCTATCAAAGTGTGGGACTTTTTGAATCGAGAGAGCTCTCTGGATGAAGGCCAGTTCCTATTCCTCTATTTAGGTGCACACATTCATATTTCAGAGGACCTATTCTAAAACCTACTCTAACTTTCCAAGGAGATAGGGTTAAGGAGATGCAAGAAAGAAAACCTAGACTACCAAGGGTGATGCACCAAAGAAATGATGAACATCCTACTTTGTAATAAACATAAACCATAAAAGCACATTATAAACATCACAAAGATTACGAAACTATGATGAGAGACCTGGAGGATGCAATGAACACTAGAGAGGGTTGAAATCATCCACAAACTTATCTCATTGATCCAAAATTGATACAATGCATTACAGTAGTCAGGAGGAAGAAATTGCATTACAATTTTAATGGGAGGTTCGAATCTCCATGGAAATTCACCTATGGAACAGAGAAGAAGGAGGGCACAAGAAAACTATCCATCCTTTAGCAAAATTACCCTCCTCACTATATATAGGAATAATTAGAGGAGGTAGCAAGAAATATAGACTCTTGTTCAACCACCCCAAAAGGGAAATGAATTCCCCTACAACAATGATGGGTTTCACTGTAATACCCATGCCCCCACCATTGTTCCTTGTTGGGAAAGAAAGGAAGCCCATAATCCATTATGGGGGTAGGTGAGAATGTTGACACATTCAAGAATTGAGGGATGCATTTAAGGATATCAAGTTGTAGTTGAGTAGCAGACGTCGAGAGCTTTCCAAAAATTCTTCTCTTTCCTAGATCTGAGCTTCCAGTTGAAGGTTATGGCTTTGTGAAGATCGAGGGTTGGGTGTTTAACAAAAGCTCACAATATTTAAAAGAGTGTATTTGTGTGAGATCCATGTAGCAACCATGTGCACCTTAAGATTTCACCCCCTCCCTTCACTCTTGAAGTTGCACCGAAGAGACATGTGGCATTGTCCGCGGGCCCGCTCTATTACCTTTACATTGTGGCTAATCCCCTTCGGGTTTGGCGAAGACATTATGTCTGACCCTAGACACATGGAGGTTTGGCACATAGTTGGGACCTGCCTCTGGATTTTTCTTTTGAAGTTATGCTGATGAGGCACGTGGAAGCTTCCGCAAGCCTGTCCCAAGCTTGGACTTTTCAATGGCTGGCGAAAACTTTCTTGGACCCTTACTATGGTGATCATTTGGGGAATGCCCTTAGATTTGACCCTTGAAGGAGTGCCGATGAGACAAGTGGTGGCTTTCGTTGACCCTTTCTTATACTTAGTTGATTCGAGTCTCGAGTGAACACTGCCCACCTTGTTCCTTTGGGCGAGTAAGGGGCCTGACTATGTATAATGCCAAAAACCCCTTTATGGGTGGGACATGTACGATAGAAAAGTGACATGCAAGCAAGATAATCTACAAGTATACTTTCTTCATACCTGACCTCCCAACGTCATGCCAAGACAACCAGTGGAAATGAAAAATATGTGGGTGTAGACAAATAAGTTGGGAAATCTTATATCCTCAACATGTAACAATGGGATCTGCAAGTTTAAGGCAAAGAAAGATCTGCTAACATGAATTGGTGTAATGGATCATTTAGATATAATAGCTGATCGGAGGCTCCAATCAATGTCGAGCTCTAACAAGATCCTATTTATTGGTTGTTGGATGCGTGGAAAGTGACCTATAGGTGTTTCGTGTATATTTCAAGACAAGGTCATGAAAATGGTAGTGAGAGGTGTAGTGGATTTGTAGGGAACTATGGGTGGTTTTCTGGTCTAGCCCAGAAGATATTGGCTTGATTGGCTTCTATATTTAATATGGAAAATTGTGTTATGATATCTGGTTGAAGTGGTGAAGATATAGATACTAGCATGTGTAAATTGGTGTCAATGTTTAACTGATTAGCAGGACCATTGGGTTTTGGGACATGGAGATCACAACCATGAGTTCGTGGTTGTTGTGGACCTGTTATGGTCATGTGAAAAATAATCCCTTCTTCCGAATATCCAATAGTCATAATATTTTTCATCTTCTATGTTTAATGCTAGGAGTTGTGCGATCTTCTATGAATACCTTATGGGTGTTCTAGCAACTTGTATACCTAATCCTATGTCTATCTCAATGAGAAGGTCTCTTACATTTGGCTGTGGAACTAATGAATAACAACCAAAAAGTTTCTCTCTTTCAGGTTCTTGTATGGTCATGTAGATATCCTATCAAGGCAATCTATAGTTGTGTATGCTTTATCGTCTTCAATATTCAATTCCCTCAATTGTTCACAAACTGCTTGTGGGTTTATTGTCGTTTAAAAGTCATGAATTCTAAGACCTTGATCTATATATGTTAATGTTGTGAAGAGATTTGGCTGAGGTATTAGCGGTTTGAATACGTAATCCCTGGGCTCTCTGGGTCCCGTAATTGTCATGCAAGAGATAATCATACTTTAACTGAAATAAGTAAATTAATTGTGAAAATAAATCTACACTATGCTTATATTCTTTCTTTGTATTTTTAAGGATCTGAATTTGAATTTTTTTTAAAGAGCAGCTATTCTAATAACAAAATTAAAAGAAGTAAGATAGCTAGATATAGCTATTTTCCTGTGCATTTGTGAATTTATCCTAAATATTAAATAACTAACTAATTTAATTGAAAAGACCATCAATCTTACCTCAGAAGTGAGGAACAAATCACAGCTTCTCAGAAGCTATCATTCCCCACGGCTTCCTAGTGGAAATACTAAAAGCAAGCTTAACTGAAATAAAATGATTTTGTTATTCTATTTGATATATTGTAACTACAACTTTGACAATTGAAACCTAGATTTTACAGAATAAAGGACAAATCCAGTTTGTATTGTGATTTGTCCCCTTAGTGTGATCTCTTCGTTCCTTCGTGTTCTCGTGAATCTGGAAAAAGTGGGGAATGTGACGGTGGCAAGTAGGAGAAGATGTTCAAATAGTGGCACCTTCCATGTAAGCCATGAACAGAATGTAAGTAAGAGAAGAGATAATGCAAGAGAACAAAGCTTGACTATGTCAATTCCTAGCGGGATTATTACAGGGATACAATACAAGCACACTGAAACCTCTAGGATCTTATAATTCCTGTGAGAAAACAATAACCTATAGCTTCTATGCAGAATCAAGATTCAAATGGACATGATCTAGGACCAGAACTATGGAGCCTTGAACTGAGAGGCTAAAAGCTTTACAAAATCTAAACTTGATTGAGACTTATTGAAGAACTTTCAAAACACACTGAATAATAATTCATAGAAGGAGAGGGGCCATTTTCTTGTAAACAAGCTTGGTATTTATAGACACTTTGATTTACCATAGGGTAAGTTTGAATTGAACTCTTCTATTATAAACAAAGAGGAATTACTATTTACTAGGTGGCTAAAACTTAAATGTAAGCAAGAGTGGTTGAGAAATTCGAGCGTCACTTGATTTTTTACGTTGAAAAAAGCATCAGAAAATTCTAAAAAATGTGCACAAGACCAGCAGCCCTATGTAGGGTGGTAGTTACAAGACCATTGTTTCCCTTTCCTGGGTGAGCGGTCATGGGACCGCCGCTCAAACAGAGTGGCAGTCCTGAAACTAAAGACCAGAAATGCAAGGAAAGATGAGGAACAATGATTAAAATAAAGTATGCGAAGGCTGGATAAGGCATTTTAGGATGCAAATATATACTTAGTGATGCTTTTCTAGATTTTGAACACCTTGTAAACATATCTGAATCATCATTGGGGTTTTCTGTAACCTCTTTCTGGTAGTACAGTACATACAATTTCGGGTACGTACATATTGCCCCGTCGGAGAAGCGTTTTAGCCATGAAGGGGCATAAAATGGTGGGTCCGAGGTATGGTGGTCCCAAAATGGGGAGTTTGAAGCTATACCTGACATACCTATGTGTCACAATGTCACCATCCAGATTCCTGCTATCTGTAAAATGAAAAGAGGAGTCAAGTGCAGATAGATAAAGAAATCAAAAAATAAATACTAAATTAAAATGAAATGAGGAATTACCATTTGTGCGGGGATAAGAAGTTACCTCCATTGGCACTCCAACTCTGTAAAAGAACATTCAAAACAAGGTTACAATGTTATATATATATATATATATATATATAATGAGCTCATTTTCCTATTGATTTGTGTGTATCGATTTGGCAATTTTTGAGCTCTGGTACCCACGGTAACCGTTTTCGATGAGATTTCAATCAAAACGTTCGTTACGAGATCATGATCATGCCTTCGAGAGTAGGACATTGACCCACAAAGTCTCAGGTTAGTTTTTCTCAATTCATTTTTTTCAAACCTAAAATATAAAAATGTTGAAATCTTTGTCTTAGGGGGGTTATTTTAGAAAATGTTAGTGTTAAATGAGTCTCTAGGGGGTCACCAATAGGGTAGGATTTTATTTTAGTCAGAATGGTGTATATTTCTATTTTTAGGAATTTTCAGTGCTTTACGGGAGCACGCCGAATCGGCACAGGATCACCGCCCTGCACAAAGCGGCGGTCATGGGACCGCCTCCCTATGAGGGCGGTGGTCGCAGGAATGCCAACCTTATATGGCAGATGTCATGAAATTACCACTCTGCACAGGGTGTCGGTTCTAGACAGAAAGAGAAAATAGATTCCTTAGTTAATTATTTTTTCATTTTTGAAATTTTTCTATGTTTTTGATGAGCTTATCTGCTATATTATGTTGCTAACTTGCTCTTTTTCTCTGTTTTGGGTGGACGCAGAAGAAGGAGGAGTATATTAGGTGGAACAGAGGGAGGGAGTTTGACTGGTTCCCAACAGTGTTAGAAATGTTTACCCAGGCAGAGAGAGACACTTTGCAGAGGGCCGGTAATTTTAGGATTTCACAGGTTCCTCATGTTGCTCCTCCTAGTCACATATTGTGTGACTTGTTCTCATACTGGGATGAGGACTGGAACAATTTCTAGTTTCCAGGTGTTAGGGGTGAGTGGACTATCACCCTGGAGGATATCTATCGTTTACTGGGTGTTACAATTCTTGGGAGGCGGCTCTCTCATAAGACATCAGGATCCAGTTCTCAAATGGTTCATTGGGCTACCTACATGGGAGATGATGTTGTCTCCTTTGGATCGAAGAAGGGGGTGAAGATCTGATTTATTACTGATTCTCTTATCCCTATCATCCGTAAGGTTATTATGGGTATCTTAGCCTCACGGTTTATTGGGGATAAGGGAGGAGATACTCTCTAATACTGCTAGGCTCCCATTATTACATAGATCGAGGCCCATGGCCATACTTATCTTTAGGGAGTAGACATTCTTAGGACTACATACCATGACTTATATAGGGTGGTCAGGTTACAGGGATAGCCCTTGAGTCATCCCACTCTAGTTATGAGTTGGGTATATGAGTGCATCATCCCCTATGAGAGGGGTGTACTTGTAGAGGATCCCGGGGTTGTCAGAGACCCGAGGTTGATGGGGATGACAGTACTCAGGATGGTACATCATCTAGTGGCTTCATTGACTACTGCGGATATGGAGGCCACTTCTTATAAGGCCATGGTGGGAGTATGGGGAGAGGATACACATACATTGATTGAATTCTCTACTACAGGTCAGTTAGTAGATATGATAGAGAGGGTGGAGGTTCACCCATTTGATCGAGTCCCTCAGCAGTTTGGTCTCCCCTACATTGATATGCTTCTTCCATCGGGGCCAGTATACGGGACTATTCATGAGGCCTGGGTAGGTCCTAGAGGAGATCGCGGTTGGACCACGGTTACTCCTTGAGTTCCTATCATGGTTAGGTAGGTGGTTCGGGGCCTAAGGGACGGCCAGTGCTCCTTAAGAACATTTACTTCAGATCATAGCTCATCCTACTTTTAGTAGGGGAAGGATGATCCTTTTGATGTCGAATCAGACTCTGAGGAGTTCATAGGAGGGGATACTGAGGAGGAGATGATGGGAGGTGAGGCTGGTGGGATAGCTGAGGATGATAGTGATTCTGAGTGGCATGATACTCAAGATATCTTGTAGGGCCAAGAGGGCGGAGGCAAGTGCAGAGAAGGTGACCTTGGTCTCAGAGGAGTTGCCTTCTCAGGACTTTGAGGGAGATGATGAGTCCGTGATAGGATGTCATTTCTTTCTAGATCCTGGGGAGGCTCCACCGTCGGTGGCAGTGTCAGTAGAAGGTGAAGATCCTAGAGACTGTACCTGGATGCTTTGAGATCCGAGTGAGTTACTGCACTTTTATTGACCTTGTTAGTTAGAGATGTTTGGATGATATTTCTTTTTTTTGTTCCGTTTGTTTTTTTCTTGCTTTTGGTTATTTTCTAACTTTTTATTTCCCTTTTTATTTGTAGTAACTGCTAAGGGATGGCAAGATTTGATTTGTCGGGTGTGTGCCAAAACCCTGTTACTTCCTTTGGGGAAGACCTCGGGCTCAACTTACCAAGGATGTCAGAGAGCCTTTAGCAACCGACCGACACACTGATGTGTTTTCCCCTGTCTAGAAGGTGGCAGAGTTAGTGACCTCCTTTTGTACTGAGCTAGCTGGGTACAAGGTTGTTGAGCGCCAGATGAGGCAGAACCGTTCTTGTAGTGAGACCACATCAAATGGCCATGATCATGAGAACTTAATTCATTCAGAGCATCATCATAGTAGGAACCCTATATGTGATTCTACACCCTCTGAGGGATCCCACAAGGACTGAGGGGTTTTTTGGTCTTTTTGTAGTGATTTTGCTAGATGTTTATATGAGTTGTTTTTGTATTTTTTGGGCTCATTGAGCGTTTTTACCATGCCTAGTGCATGATGGCATTGTACGTAAAACATGATTCTTATATTTATATCTCTTTCTCGACTTTCTTGTATCTAGAGTTTTTCTATTTTGTTTCTCATGTGTACACTAGAGTTTTTTAGGAAATTTTGCTTTTATATGTTTTTCAGAATGTATACAATGGATGACAGGTGATAGCAACTGTTTGAACAAAATATTTCTCTTATTGTTTGTAATGTTGATATGTGATGATGTAAACATACTGTAGTACTGAACTTTTGGCTTCTTTGGGAAATGTTTGTTGCTTCTTCTTGTTTTGGCAAAATGTGATGAATGTGTAGTGATAATGAGATGAACTTGTCCCACTCCTAACTCCACGTAACTAGTAAGATGTGAGGGCTTAACACCAAGGGTTGGGAAGGGCGCAAATTGTATGAGTTTGACTGAATGGAAATGATGAGAGAAAGATAAGGTATTGATAGAAACCAATTTTAGACCTACGTAGTTATTCTTACTCAAAACTACTACATAGTTAAGAAGGAAACTTACTTTCTAGTTTATCTAGACTTAGATCCATGGATGGAAATTTGGTTGACAAAATATGGTTTTGAGGATTTTATCTCTTTGGAATTTGGATACCTAATTTCACTTAATACACTTTTCTTTACATTTCTAAAATACTAAGGTTCATTAATTTGTGTGAATGGACCCCCTGCGCCATGCCCCATGCTACTAGTAAGAAGTATGGGCTCGTCACTGAAGGCAAGACATACGTGAGTAAGGGAAATTATTTCCTTTCATAACCTCGCACCACTAGTAAGAGATGTGGGCTCATCACCGAAGGTTAGTGGGGAAAAGAAGTGTGTAAAATAAAATATTCTATTTTGTTTAGTATTTTTTATTTAATTTGGTTTTGACATTTTTGATTTGTGATTTTAGAGTATCCTTGTTCCATAGAGACATAAGAGGGATAGATGCGACACCAAGAAGCTTATAAAACAAACCATACTTAAGAACAACTTAACCTAGTAGAAAATAATGAGTATGACCAAGTATACAAAACTTGGTATGGTTTTCATCAAGATTTTGTCTTTCAGATTGATGAGATGATTTCAAAACCATTTTGATGATATTATGAAAATTGAAGAGATATGATTTGAATGCTTTTTCCAATACTTTCAGAAGCTTGTAATAAATTTCTTAAGAATATGTTCCTTGACAACAAAATTTACGAAATGAGTGAACAAAATGAAACAACTGAGTGACTAATGCAATGTAGGTAGATATAATATACAAATGGTGATGCTGATGACTTATGCGTAAAACTGTTTAAGATGCAAGGAATTGACACTTTCATTGAATTCCTCACCTTCTAGTGTACACAAGAGATACACACCATTTCCAAAGTAGTTCATGAGTTGGTATCGGCCCAACCACTTGTTATCCAAAATTCACCCCTCAAGGTAATTTTGATAACATGCATCAAATTATTTTGTCCCAAGCAATTATATTGAGTCCAGGCACAAAAGTTATGTTTCTAGGGTACCCTCATATTTTTTCTAACTCCCCTGTCCAAGGAGGAGAGAGAAAGTTCTGAAGAAAGGTGAAAAAATCGCAAAAAACAGGCAAGTAGATTGATCCAGAAAAAATCGTGAAAATTGGCTAAGTCCTGCTCAAGGGAGCAATTGGGACATTTGGGACAAAAAAACGTGGATCGGCCGAAAAGCCTCCAGGCAGCCCACTAAGCATTTGGGACAATCGGGCCAAAAGGACGCGCGGGACGCGGAAATCCGAACTGGCCGAAAAATGGAAAAAATTGACTAACTGCCGATACAGTCTGGGACGTGCGGGATGAAAGTACGCGAACCGGCAGGTTTGGCCGAAATGGAAACAAATGGTCTGAAAGAAAATGGGACATTTGGGCCGCGAGTACGCGAACCGGCCGAACCGGACGAAAAGAGTCGAGGCAGCCCGAAAAGCAATTGGGACATTTGGGACAAAAAGGCGCGAACCGACCAGTTCGGCCGAAATCAGCACAAAGAGCACTATACCAAATGGGACAAAGGGACGCGTGGGACGCGAAAATCTGAAGGAGCCGAGAGCCAATCAAATCTTGCCACGTGTCCAACGCAAAGAGGGACAAGGAAGCCCATTTCGGGCGGATCGGAGGTTTTTGTCCCAAACGGTTTGGGACATCCGCGACAAAAGGACGCGAAGGGCATGAAAGATCCGGCAAACCCGTCGACCAATCAAATCATGACACGTGTCACAGGAAGAAAAGTCAACGATTGGTCCAGAAACTTCAAACGGCCATAACTTTTGACTCCGAGCTCCGATTTTCACAAAATTGGACTTTCTGGAATGAGCACGACGTCCTCTACGCCACAGAAACTGGATTTCTTATTTTTAATGAGGGGAGATATATTTAATTAAGAGAAACATATTCGGCTCCAGTCAGTTAATGTTCATTCCCGTCAAATGACAGAAAACGCCTGCCAGACCCAAAATAGCTACCCACACTCAGAAGGCCATAACTTCTGCATTTCTCAACGAAATCACACAAAATTGGTACCGTTGGAATCATGGCTCCGAGCCCGACGCAAAGCAATCAAGAAATTTTGGATTTGATGAGAGATTGATTTATTATTTTAACAAAACGTGGTCGGGTTCAGAACAGTGTTTTATTTGGTAGCTGGGAGTGCAATTAAGAGGCATGGCCATCATTATTTCTCTGCCGCAGCACATGGGACAGTATGGGGATCCTTTTGCAAGTAATGTATAACCATTTCACTCAATTTAATGCCTCTTACAGGTGGTTGAAGGATAGATTTCGGGATTTCCATTTTCCCTTCTCTTTTCCTTCTCATTTTTCTATAAATTGGAGTGTTGGGCTCATTGTAAGGGAGAGAGTTTTTGGGTAGCAAAGCTCTGCCAAAATTGCTTTGTGAAGCTAGTGTGTTGCAGGCCCTTGTATTGGACTCCTTGCATGGTGATCCAGGCCCTTATCTTGTAATAGACTGAATTGTGCATACCAGGAAGCAATAAAATACCAGTTTGTGGATGTATCTTCCCCTGCTGTGTTTTCTTGCATTCTTCTTGCCCCTTTGATCTTTCTATAAGAATATTGTGTCTATTTAGTATGTTCTTGTAGGGATTCATTATCATTGTGTATGCTTGGAATATTATTGTGAATGCATTTTGCTAGATTATAGTGAACTGTCATCACCTCTTCTAGTGTGCACTTTGCCTCTGTATTTCACACATTTGGAGATTACTCTCACACCCTCCTTTTCTAGTGTATCACCACTTTAGTGTAGGCTTTCATTTTATGTATTCTCTCTCCCTGGTCCCTTAGAAATTTAGATTAGAACGGTTAGCTTACCCTGCATTAGAGTAGATTGTGGCAGGTAGTTTAGGAGCAAGAACCAGCTTTCTCTGGAGGTCTGTCTCAAGTAACAAGTCCCACAACTTGGAGATAGTACCCATGTTATCCAATCACACTGGATGCTTAGAGTGATCAGACTAGAAATCTGATCATCATCCAGGGGTGTTGTGATTCGGTGATAACACCACTTGTGTCAGAATTTCCTTCCTTCTCCAGTTTTCTTATCAATCCGACTGTCTAGTCTTAGAACTACATCTTCCTCGAATATTTCTCGTTTGTAGACATTTTTGTTATATTTCCATAAAATCAAGTCAGTATAGGCTCTGTGTCATTGTTCAGTGTTTAACCTGGCCTCATCAAGGCTTTCTAGTTGAGAGATATGTGCCTCTCTATAGGCTTCTTCTGCCAAGATCCTTTGTAATGAGTTGCGGAGACTGGGTATTTTGACCTCAAGTGGGAGAACTGCTTTTGCCCCTAATACCAATGAGAAAAGGGTTATTCCTGTTGGTTTTCAAATTGATGTTCGATAGGCCCACAAGGTTGGGTATAATTTTAAATGCCACTCCTATTTGTTCTCCTTAACTTTTTTGAGGAGAATGGATTTTAAAGTTTTGTTTGTTGCTTCAACCTGTCCATTGGCTTGGGGGTAATAAAGAGAGTTCGTATGATGGTTTATCTTGAATTTGATGTATAACTCATAGACCTCATCGTTCTTCAAGGATGTGCCATTATCTAAGATAATGACTTGCGGGATACCATACCTGCAAATGATTTGATTCAAAATGAACATAGCGATGATAGAACTTGGTACAGTGGTTAGAGGCATGGCCTCGACCCATTTAGTAAAATTTTATGTGGCTATGATTATAAAGTTATGGCCATTTGTTGATGAGGGAGAGAATTTCCCTTTTAAATCTAGGCCCCACGTGGAAAAGGGACATGGGGTTGCGATTGGTTGCAGAGCCTGTGCTGGCAAGTGAATCTCATGGGAGAAATCTTGGCATTTATGACATTTGCACAAAAATTCTACTACGTCATGTTCCAAGGTGGGCCAGAAATAGCCCATTTGATGTATTTTTGCAAGTAGTGGCATGGCCACCGAAGTGGCCTCCACATATCCCATTGTGGGATTCGTAAAGAATATTTTTGGATTCTTTCATGTCAAAACATCTTAAAAGCATTTCATCGAATTCTTCACGGTAGAGCACCTGTTCTAAAATAACATATTTAGCAACGATAATGCATAACTTCCTTCTTTGTTGTGATGTGGCACCTTCTGGGCATGTGTGGTTCGTGATGAAATTGACGATGTCAGTGTACCAAGGACATATAGAGATGGGGGGTCTGGTTTTGACAAAATATATGCACTCATCAGGAATGTCTAGATCTACCAGATTGCCTCCATCTAATGGATTGTCAGCTAACCAATCTACAATGATTTGTCCCTTAATGGACTTTTGGTTTGCAAATGTCAGTTCAAAATCACCCATTAAGGTTATGAAACGTCCATCATTTTTAGATAAAGATCCTTGCGTGAGGAATTTTCTTAAATGATATGTCTTTACAATGACCCTTGTTTCTTGATTCAACATGTAATGTCTTAAATGTTTTGTTGCGAAGACTATAGCAAGGCATTCTCTTTTTGCCTGTGTGTAACGTGTTTCATAATCAAGCAACATCTGGCTAATGAAATAGACTACACATTCTTATTTATCATTATCTTTCTGATCCAACATGCAAACTAGCGAGACGTTAGTAGCCCATGAATACAAGATCAAAGGATTATCTGATCTAGGAGGAATTAGCATGGGAGGAGACAACAAGAAGCATTTAACTCCTTCAAATGCCTTGTTACATTCTTTCGTCTAATTAATGATATAATCCTTCTTTCATAATTTTTTGATTAGATGAATAGAAAAACTTAAGTCTGAGATGATCCTTCGAATTGCACTGAGTTTCCCTAGAAATGATATGATACTAGACTCATCTTATGATGGAATCATTTCAAGAACAACCCATATTTTGGCTAGATCAACATTAATCTCTCATGACAATATAATGTAACCCAGAAGCTTGCCTCATGTCACACCAAATACGCATTTCTCTGGATTCAATGTGACGCCATATTAAATCAATTGCAAGAGAATGATATGGAATACTTCTAGGTGATCACGGTGCTTCTTGGCCTTGGCCAGCAAGTCATCTACATAGGATTCCACAATCGTATGAATAAGGTCGTGGAATATGTATGTCATTGCTTGTTGATATGTAGCATCAGAGTTCTTAAGACCAAATGGCATGAAAGCGTAACAATAAGTTCCCCAAGTAGTTATAAACATGGTCTTGGCTTAATCCTCTTCAGATATTTTGATTTGATTATATCCCAAGAACCCATCCATGAGAGACAAAATCTCAAAACCAGTTGTTGCGTCAACAATGACGTCGATGGATGGTAATAGGAAGTCATCTTTGGGACAAGCTTTATTAATGTCTCGGAAGTCTATGCAAATGTGTATCTTCCCATTTTTTTTTAGAACAAGGATAATATTAGATACCCATTGTGAATAGTTGACTGGTTTGATGAATCCCACCTGGAGAAATTTCATTACTTCTTCTTTCACCATAAGAGCCACTTTTGGTTTCATTGGTCTCAACTTTTTCTTAATTGGATTTCCATCTGGTTTGGTGACAAGATTGTGTACCACGATATGTGATGTAATTCCCGTCATTTCTTTGTAAATAAATGTGAAAGCCTTTTGATGTTTCTTGAGGATCTGGGTATTTATTTCTATCTCCTCTGGAGTAAATGAGGAACCCAACTTCAAAATCTTCGGTTCTTCCACTGTTCCAATATTTATGTCAATCATTCCTTCAATTAAGGAAGTGTTTCCTTCTTCAAATTCAGGCGGGGCTGGAAGTAGTTCCAAACCTTCTCCATTCTCTACCTCGTAGATTTTGAGATTCTTTTGCGGGGAGATTTTATCATGGGATTTCAAAAATAGGAAGAGGAAGATGGGATTAGGGAGAAATCTACTATTTTATGAGTGAGATAAAATTCCCCATAGGCGTTCAGATATCCAAGAGTGACCCTATTGCTATGAAAGTGATCTAGGATGGTAGACTCGTTTTTTAGCTTCTATATGTGTCAAGATCGGGGTTGTTGGTATTTTATGTACCAATGGTTTAGTATGAAGTGATACCATTAAACTTGTATTTTCCAACTCACTGTTTGGAGTGAAACGGGAAGCTGAGGTTGCTATTGAATCAGTGAGAAGGTTTTGTTCTTGTGGGATTTCTTCGATTGATATGAATTCGAATCCCTTGGTTAGATCTAACACCGCTGTTTTATAGAGTTGTAAGTGTTCAACTCTAGTTTCATATACTGCAGATACTTGGTTTGTAACTAATTGCGAGTCTCCTAGCACTCTAATGTTATCAGTGCCCATCCTTTTGGCTATGATGAGGCCAGGGAGTAGGGCTTTGTATTCAGCCTCGTTGTTCATACATTTGAAGTTTAACTTTAAGGAAAAAGGTAGGATATTTCCCTTGGGAGAAGTAAAGATCACACCTGCCCCAGCTCTAAAATGAAATCTAGCTCTATTGAAGTGGAGAGTCCAATAGTTTCTCAGAAAAATGGATGTTGGGACATTCTTCATGTCTACTTCTTTTACCTTGGTTACTTCTACCATACAAACTTCATCTACTGGAAGGGAGCCAATTCCTAGGGTGCATCCCATACCCATGGAATCAAATGGTAGGATAATAGGTAGATCTTTCTCTAGTAACTCAAAAAAAAAATTGATAGTTTGTAATGACACCATCTCGATAACATTAGTCTCATTTTTGAGTGTCAGAATGCCTTCGACTAGATTCGTGATTTCTAATTCTGTTGAAGGTATCAACTTTACTTCTAGTTTTGAATTGACTGGTTTGTTAAGTTGATTCGTTGGGAGTTCAAACTTAGAGTGAACGCCTGGTCTCTTCTTCAAATATGATAGGTGTATATCAAACGGTTTTGGGTCACCTTGTGCCAAAAATTATTTTCCAATGTGTAAAAATATTATTTCCTAGAATAACGTGGAAGGGATTTCCCTCATGCGATGTATCCATGGTCGACCGAGAATCATGTTATAGTTGGTTTCCCGATCGGTAATATAAAATTCAGTGAGGAGTGTCTTAGGTCCTAAGGTCACTGGTAACACTATAGTCCCAATTGAAGTGGCCTTGAGGCTATCATAACCCCTTAGCGTATTTCATGTTGTGGAACAATTTGTTTCTCCAAAAGTGAAGGGGACTATGTTAACTGCTGCCCCATCATCAATCATTGCGCACTTAACATAATTATTACAAACCCATACCTATAAATACAAGCTTGGGTCACCTCTACGTGTAATTTCAATGTCTGTTGGCATTTTCTTATATCAAATATAAACTTAGTATCACTATTTGGCTGCCCTGGAGGGTAGATGTCAAAGTCTACATGGTTTACTTGTGTTTTAGGAGGAGTGATGTTAATTAGATGACCAAGACCTAATGCTTATAAGAGAACAGCCCTGTGGGTGGAATATTTTTTCAACAAATTCAAGAAGGAAATGTGAGAGAAGGTTTTTGTTAGGTCATTAATTAGATCATAAGCGTCTATGGGTTTTTCCAATGTTTTTTGAATGTTTTTTGGTTCTAATGGGTAGGCTGGAACTGTTTGAGAAGTATAATATCATGTTCTTGTTATGTTTCTACATGTAGCTCGGTATCTAACTCTACCAAACCAACTATCGTGGTTTGTGGTCGAGTTCCTAATTGGGGTGTGACCGGTGGATTTAATGAAGTTGAGGCTTCATGATCATTATTTCCTTTTATAATAACCTTGTTCATCCCATTTGGATCTAACCTATTATTGTTAGAGTGATTCAGGAGAGGATCGCTAAAAATCTTGAGGGGTGCATTTTGAGGGGAAACTACTCCCGTATAGGTGTTTGGCGTAGGTAATGTAGAATTTTTTTTAAAAATATCTATAAAGAGTTATATTTTCTCTTCTAGCAAACGTTGCATGAATTTATTGTAGTTGTGGCAAGTCCTAGTATCATGGCCTTAAATCTTGTGGAAACTACAATACAAGTTGGGATTATAGTTTTGAGGTTGTTGGTTTTTAACCTGTTGTGGTCCAAAACTCTGATTAGGTTGCTAGTTGTTAGAGTTAAAATTTTGAGGCTGTTGCCTTTGGTTTTGATTCTAATGTTCAGTTGGGTTTCGGATTGGACCTTGTGTCTGGATTTGTCCTTGTTTTTTGTGTTTTTGTGATGGACGATTAAAATTCACTACACTAATTGTTAGAGAAAAGTTATTATTTTGTTGATTGTTAACGGGTGGTGAAATGTTTACGATGTTTTCCCTTTTAACCTGGTCTGTGACTCCATCTGTGTTAACCCCACGGTTTTTTTAAGGATCTTGGGTCCTTGATTGGTATTCCCACATTAGGATAAGTCATAGTTTTTTTATTGGGAGTGATTAATTTCCCATTCGTTCCATATGTCTTGCTACCGCTCTCTATTGCCGCTTGATCGATTCAAAGAGAACTCTCGAGTACTTCATCATAAGTCCTTAGTGGGAACTTCTGGACTTCTTCCTTTATCTCTCTATTGAGAGAATGAAGGAACAAGTCACATAGTTCCATCTGATCCATGTTTGGAGAACTTGCTGATGATTAGAGGAATGTACGCCATCTTTGAATAAACATTTGAGCAATAGATTCATTGTGCTCTTGTTTAATATGTAAGAATTTCCTGATCCCTATTCTTAACAATTTGTTCATGTCAAAAGCTTTGATAAATTATGACACAAGTTTTTTGAATGAGTGTATCAAGGATTTAGGTATTCTATAATACCAATCAAGTGCAATACCCTCTAAGGTTTTAGGGAATATCTTAGCAACAACCCCATCCCAAGGGAGCAATTCTCGAATGGTCATGGAATAGGCCTTGATATGTGTATTTGGATCTCCCTCCCCTTTGTATTTAGGCAAATTGGGAAGAGGTCTTGGAAGCATGACACTTTTTATGGTGAAATCTAGAGGTTCTTGTAAATATTCTAAGTCCCTACCGCATAGGTTTTGACCATTGATGGTGCTTTCTGAGGGGGTGGTGGTGCAATGGTTTATTGATATGGCATAGCATATGTATTTGTAGGAGCATAAGGAAATCCCTTTGGTTGAGAGAACATCTTGGGAGAGGAGAAAATGTCTCCCTGAGGTGATTTTGAATAAATATTTAAGTAGGGAGGAGCATTGCTTCTGATATGGGTTGTTTGGTGCCAAACTGGGAGGTATCATACTTTTAACTGGAGCAGAATTTGAAAATGAAATTCTAGTTAGTGTTCGTTGCGGGTAGTTATATGATTATTGAGGAGGCATGCCTAACGTGTTTGTTCCTGTGAGGAGGTCAATTTGACTAGAATAATGTGGAGGGTTGGGAGTTCCCGATTGCCCCGAATATGAAGTTTGATTTTTTTGAGCAAGCTCTAGTCCCCTGACCCTCTCAGCCAAAGTTGAGATGACCTCAATTAGTGATGGCCCAATGTTTAACCTTGATGGTTGTTGTGGTACTCTTTGAGGTTATAGAGGGGTATGGTATCCTGCTATGAATTGTTCATTAGTCTGTCCAAGTTCACCAAGAGTATTTTCCATTGGTGGAGGAATGGGGGTATTTTCCTGAAGCAGGGTATCGGGTTGTGTTTGTAAACTTCCTAGAGATGGATACATGTTTTGGAAGTATTTCTCGTTTCTGGCATGGCATGCTAGGTACTCCTCATCCAAGAATGGGAGTGGATCTAATTTCCTACTAATTTGTGGTCTAAACAAAGCTCGAGGAGATGAAATGGATTCTCCAATAAACATCATATTGTTAGAGCCTGAGGGCTCTAGTTGTTGTGTTTATGTGATATCATCCAGCTCCTCAATTCGGAATGAAGAACTAGAGCTAGTTCTTTGAGGAGGATTTTGTGATGAAATTAGTAGCTTGAAAAATTGTCAGCCCATGTGGAAAACGAGGGTGACGTTTGTCTATTTGTTTGACAATAATATGCTTCGAGACCTAAGAGAGGTCTGCCATATGTGTCGTATCCTGACATATTCGACGGGTATATAAATACCGATAGAATAATGGGAAGGAGCGAAGATGGATGAAAGAAATGGAAATCAAAAGGGAGCAGTTGTTGCATTTCACGTTGGGTTCACTAATTTTATATGATAGAAAAGTGACATGCAAGCATGATAATCTACAAGTAGCCTTTCTTCGTACCCAACCTCCCAAGGTCATGCCGAGATAGCTAGTGGAAATGAAATATATGTGGGTGTAGAAAAATTCGTTGGGCAATCTTATATCCTCAACACGTAATAATGTGATCTGCGAGTCTAAGGAAAAGAAAGCTCTCCTAACCTAAATTGGTGTAATGGATTGTTCAGATAAAATAGCTTCTCGAAGGATTCAATCGATGTCGAGCTATTGCAAGATCCTATCTATTGGCTATTGGATGTGTGGAAAGTGACCTATAGGTGCTTCGTGTATATTTCCAAACAAGGTAATGAAAATGGTAGTGAGAGGTGTAGTGGATTTGTAGGGAACTAAGGGCGGTTTTCTGGTCTAGCTCAAAAATTATTGGCTTGATTGGCTTCTATATTTAATACCAAAAATTGTGTTATGATATATGGTGGGAGTGATGAAGATCTAATACCAGTGTGTGTAAATTGGTGTCAATGTTTAACTGATTAGCAGGCACCTTGGGTTGTGGGCCCTGGGGATCAGAACCATGAGTTTGTGGTTGTTGTGGACCTATTACGGTCATGTGAAGAATCAATCCATTCTTCCGACTATCCAATAGTCATAAGATTTTTCAACTTCTATGTTTAATGCTAGGAGTTGTGTGATCTTCTCAGAATACCTTATGGGTGTTCTGGCAACTTGTATATGTAACCCTATGTCTATGTCAATGAAAAGGTCTCCTACGTTTGGCTGCGGTACTAATGAATAACAACCAAATATTGTATGGTCATGCAGATATCCCATCAAGGTAGTCTATAGTTGGGTTAACTTGACCAGAATGCATATGCTTATCATCTTCAATATTCAATTCCCTCAATTGTTCACTAACTACTTGTGGGTTTATTGTCATTTGAAAGACGTGAATTCTAAGACATTGATTTATGTCCGTTAATGTTGTGAAGAGATTTAGATGAGGTATTACTAGTTTGAATACGTAATCCCTAGGCTCTCTAGGTCCTATAATTATCATGCAAGAGATAATTAGACTTTAACTGAAATAAGTAAATTAATTATGAAAGTAAATCTACACTATGCTTATATTCTTTATTTTTTGTATTTTTAAGGATGTCAATTTGAATGAAATTTAAAGATCACCTATTCTAATATATTAAGATAAGGAACAATTAATCTAATAACGGAATTAAAACAAGTAAGATAGCTAGATATCACTATTTGCTTGTGCATTTGTGAATTTATCCTAGATATTAAATAACTAACTAATTTAATTGAAATAATTTCAATCTTACCTCTTAAGTGAGAAATAAATCAGAGCTTGTCAGAAGCTATTATTCCCCATAGCTTCCTTGGTAATACTGAAAGAAAGCTTAACTGAAATAAAATAATTTGCTATTCTATTTGTTATATTGTAACTACAACTTTGACAATTCAAACCTGGATTCTACAGAACAACTGTAAATACAGTTGTATTGTGATTTTTCCCCTCTGTGTGATCTCTTCATTCCTTCGTGTTCTCGTGAATCCAAAAAATTGGGAATGTGACAACGGAAGAAGGAGAGGATGTTCAAATAGTTGCATCTTGGACATAAGCCAAACAAAATGAAAGTAGGAGAGGGATAGTGCAAGAGAATAGAGCTTGACTATTCAATTCCTAGCGGGATTGTTATAGGGATACAATACAAGCATATTGAAATCTATAAGACTTATGCTTCTTGTGAAAAAACAACAACCTATAATACATAAGAAGAATCAAGATTGAAATGGACATGATCTAGGACCAGAACTGTGGAGCCTTGAACTGAAAGGCTGAAAGCCTTACAAAATCTAAACTTATTGAAACTTATTAAAGAACTTTCAAAACACACTGAATGATAATTCATAGAAGAAGAGGTGCCATTTGCTTGTAAACAAGCTTGGTATTTATAGCACTTTTATTTACCAAAGTGTAAGTTTTAATTGAACTCTTTTATTATAAACAAAGAAGAATTAATATTTACCAAGCGGCCAAAACTTAAATGCAAACAAGATTGGTTGAGAAATGCGAGTGCCACTTCATTTTTTACGTTAAAAAAATTGTTAAAAAGTTTTGGAAAATGTGCACAAGATTTCCACCGTGTCCTGGGTGATGGTCACTGGACTGCCACCTAGGCAGGGCGGCGGTCCTATAATTGGTGACAAAAATGTAAGGAAAATGGGGGGTAGGGTTTATAATGAAGCATGAAAAGGTTGGATAAGGAATTTTAGGATGCAACTTTATACTCAAAGAGCTTTTCTAGATTTTGAACACCTTGCAAAGAGATTTGAATCATCATTGGGGTTTCTGTAACCTCTTTTTGGCAGTACATTACATAAAATTTTGGGTACGTATAGGACCCTTGTAGTTAGCTCCTGAAATTGTGACGGTGGGACTCTTGGCATCATCCATGGGCCAGCCCTTCATTTCCTTATGTTTTGGCTTAGTCCATTATTTTTGGAGGAGTAATACGCCTGACTCTAGACATGTGGAGGGCTCACACTTGTTTGGGTCCTTCCCTTTGGGTCTTACCTTTAAAGTTGTGACGAGCTGACGTGTGGTTCCTTTCGCTGGCATTGAAATTTTTAACGGCTGAATCTATCTTTCCCACCCATTTAGGAGTAACTCGTTGGACCCTAGACACATGGAGTCTCACGCACATTTAAAGACTATCCTTTGAACTTGACCTTTTGAGGTGCATCATTTGTAGACACCTAAAATTGGTTACTCAATTTAATGTCCCCCGTGTTCACTTACCTGTTCTAGTATTGGGTAACCCGGTGCACTTTTGTATCACTACTTCTCTCTTAGGGTATTACTTAATTATCTAATTAAAATGCCTATCCTAAGTTCGTTCCACCCCAGTATATTTATTCCAACTACTTATTTACCCCATATCACTTCCCAACCTCTTGTGTCACTATTATCCATCCATCCCACCTATTTCTCCTCTCCTGGAACTGTGCAGGGGGACATTTATCATATTTGAGTTGGAGGGATAATATTCTTATCCTCACAAATCTTCCCTTCTCGCCACTTTGGGAATCTATTCCCTAATTGGTGGCGACTATTCCTCAATCGAATCCGATTTTTTGGAATGGCACCGATTTTACCTTGGTCGGTGCTGATTATAAATACATGACCAGAACTCAGTTCTGGTTAGACAGTAGAGACTTGAGAAATAGTGAAAAGCTTGAGCGAGTCTTGAAATTATCAATTGAGAGAGAGCAAATTTTTTCCACATCAATCCTTGAGAGGTGCACCATTATTCTGCCTGCATAACATCGATATCGCTTAGGTTCTTCAACCTCTGGGTGACTCCATTTCTTCATCTAGCCAAGGTAGAACTATGTCCATATCTCTGCAGCTCCCACAGGTCTCCACAATCCGATCATCATCAATCACCAATCAAGTCATCTGTGATTTCTTACCGGTCAACGCCGATTAAGCATCAATCGAAATTGATTTGTCCAAATCAGCACAGCTCCAAACCATCGACGCTAATCACTGTCTGATCGATGCTGACTAGTCTCCAGAAAGGTACAGAATCTAGGTGACACAATTTCATCTTTGTTTTTACAATTTCCTACTTTCTTTCAATTTTTGCTGTTGTTTTTACATTTTTTCTGCAACTTAAAATCAGAAAATCTAAACATTTGCTTACATATTTTATCTTGTATGCCTTTATGCTTAATTGAAAACGTGAACTGACATCCACCGAGGAAGTTAATCGATTCCTAGACCCACGTTCTTGGCAGTTCACCCTTATATCTTCTAATGTCATATTTTTCTTTCAAGTATTCATGCATCATAAGTTTCTTGGATCTACTCTGCAAGATTGCTCATGTGCGCCCGTCTTAATTCCATTAGGTTTCTCTCCATTTACGTCTTCGAATCTTGTCCAATTAATCCGGTATGGACTTTATTTGTGTTTTTCAGGGTTTTTATGTTTAGTTTGGTGCATTAACTTGGACAGGTAACAAGCATGGAAATTCTTGATCTACATTCTGGCACACCTTGTGGGACCTCACCAAAGTCCCTTATTGGTAAGTTCATCTCTTTTCCAATTTTGAGCTTTTTTCTTTTTCTTCACTGATTTTTATCAGTTGTTCTTAAGCATTTCCTTTCATCATTTCAGTCTTGCTTCTTTCATTTCTAAATTTACAAATTTAGGTCGCTTCTTTTTTACAAATCTCAATTCCAATTTCTATTTCTAGAATTAGTAAATCCTTCATTTTATTTCAAAGTTGCATTTTTGATTCATCTCTTTTTGTGAAATTGTCATTTCCTTGAAAGTTTTCTAGTTTCTTAAAATAGAAATTTCCTTTCCACTAGTATCAAGTTGTCTGGATACATCTTGTTGGATTTTTTACGTGATTTTCTTAACCCTATTTTGCGGAGCAGTTTGTTTGTTCACGGGATTGTTCGAGGGGAAGAGCTCAACAATGCGCTTTTTGAAGTCCACAAACCTTGGAGAGCTAAATATACCAGTATTTATCTTTTGTGGTGTTTTCTCCTTTTTAAGAACTTAAAAAGAACATGTTTGTTTGTTTTTATCACGCTTAAACACTTTGGTTTTGATCCTTAAAATAAATTAATCACGTTGGGAAAGAACTTGATTGACTTGTCTTCATTGAAATCAAACATTTCGGTTTTAGTGCTTAAAAAGAAAATTTTATTTTTCATCTTTGCTGTATGTTCTTCACCTAGTTCTCTAAATAGCTTGGAAAATTGATCAAAAATCGGTAGTGACACTATTTGATTTTTTATTTTTCACCCTTGCACATAAGGCCAAAATCACTAGTTATAAAGCATTTAAACAAAAACTCCTTCCCTGGCCTCACCTGCTTGGAAGTGATATCCAAGAGGAAGAGCATACGTGATACTGGGGCTGTTTTATAAATTCACGGAAGTTCTGGTATATATTGGCAAAGCACCTGACTCCCTTATCGTAGCGCTGTGTGTGAAGTGCGGGGCTAGGCCCCTATATCAGGCCGCCGTACCAGTATTTTACTGAAGTGCCTTCAGGACTCCTCACCAAAACATTCCCTAAACCATCCTTAGTTTGGCAAATTGGGTAGTCCCCATTCTAAAAATCTTTCCCTAACATTTTCTCTTCTTAAAAAGCATGAAAATTTAAAAGAGATAATCACCTACACCACTTGAATTATATGTGCATTAATTAGGTTATTCTCTTTCTATGTTTATGCTTGTTTATGATATTCATCACCCAGTCACAATCTATAAAAATGGCTCAACTAGCCTCTTCCTCATCTGAGACCGCCGCTAATTTGGATATTTCGGCACCCCTCGGGTCTTCTTCGGGACCAATGTTAGTTGGTTCCCCATCTTGGTCATATAATCCTTTCTATCATCCTAAAGCGATCCCATCATGACCAGCTTCCCCCAGTCCTTCAGAAGTGTCATTTTCTTCTGATATAGAGTATGTTCCTCACGGAGATCTTGAATTTTAGGCACTCCTTGACCACAACCCAATAGCCCTTATGGATTGCTCAGTGCATAAGTCTACTTCAATATCTGATCAGTTACCACCGATCCAACAGGTTTATGATTATTCTCACGAGACATCCCAGGCTCTCATAGAATAGTTATCAGGATTCTTCTCACCTCGAACCATGAAATAAGGTGGCACATCTATGCCTCCTTTTTCTCTTCCACCAACCATGTCGACTAGTTCTCAAATGACGCTGTCTATCCCTAGTGCAGCAGCTGCCTCGGCTACCCGACAACCTACTTTCGAGAGGCCCTTTTCTTCAGCTATAATGAGTGCTTCCACACACCCACAAATTGCTATCAATTATTCTATGCCATCTATTGCATCTCAGGTTTAGTATCTCTCTTTGAGCCAACCCCCTTGTACGAGTCAGTCAGTTCCTCTTTTTCGTCTTCCAACTGATCTTTCTTCCAATGCTCCAACGACAGTGAATTTTACCCATCCTTTGGCATTGGCACCCTTAATAACTAATTTGGTAGTCAAAATCCTCATTCATAGTTTGTATCCCACCATATCAAGTCAAATCAACACCCATATTCCTCAATCCATTCTGATTCAGTCGGTAAGTGTAGGAACCCACCAATCACAAGCTCCATCTTTCATTCAACAACCTTTCTTTCAACCACTTGTCATCTCATAGCTTGTCTATACTCAGAATCCTTCACAATCTGATGTCATCCAACTTATTTTCAATAAAATCACAGACCTAGAATCCTCCACCAAAGGGGCTCACCCTTCATACTCTTTTGAAGAAGTATGTAATGAACCAATTCATCCATCAGTGGCTTTTAAGCTTTATCCTCCCCAATGGGAACTTCCTAAGCTCTCAAAATTTCATAGCTGGGAGGATCCTCAACAACACCTATGAGCATTTAAACATGCTTGCTACCTTATAGTATAGGGCTCGGAGCTTATGCTCCATACCTTTCCTATGTCTTTGGCAGGCCCCACTTTAGACTGGTACAATAACATACCCCAACATTATTTGTTTTCTATCTCTTAATTAGCCCAGATGTTTGTTGAAAACTTCTCAATAAACATCATACATAAGATCTTGATGACGAGTCTATCACATAATTTTTTGCTCGTTGGAGAGGAATAATAAATCAGTTTTCCTTCTCCCCCCGCAATCTCGGTAAATCGAGTTATTTACTCAATCTTTCACCAATCATATTTCTTCCACTTTAAGGATTCAAAACTTTACAATGACACAAAAACTTGAGTCTCACGCCATCGAATGAGGAAGGTTAAAAATTTTCTCTAAGTCTAAACCATATTTTTCTCGATTTACAAAATCAAACCCTGATTCACTCGAAAACAATGATTTTTCAAATGAGATTGTGAAAAATCCCCACAAAGGAAGACTATGAAACTTGGAGCATCCATTACTATCCTTAATACCTTTGTTTTGATCTATTGGTCATGATCAAAGATGAAGAATTTATGGAATTATGAGAAAAATTTACAATCCTTTTATGAAGCCACTTACAAACCCCATGGTCTAAAAACAAATCGCATTTTCTGTCAAACCCTACGAGATAATTCCTTCAAAATTGGAGCATTTTTTCCCCTCACTTATACCATTCCAAAAAATAAAAAACCACTCAAATCATACAAGAATTACTCCTTGAATGGTGAAATAGAATTTTTCCCTCTCCTCCATTAACTGTAATTTGTAAGCCTTACACACAACCAAAACATTTTTTTGAAATTCTTGCTAATTTTGAGAAGATAATATAACCAAATTTGGAGAGTTTATTCATCTTGGGAATGGATTTCCAGTGAATCAAATTGCATCCAATTTGGATTTTATTTTCGTTTGTTTTTCCTGAATTATGAAATCAACTACCCGTAGTAATAAAATCCATTTAAATTTACGTATTTTTGGAAACTTTTGTGGAATCCATTTTCACTTGCACCATAGAATTATTGCCACTTAGATCACTTTCTAAGACCAGTGAGATCATAAAAATGCAAAATGGAGCTCCAAAACTCTAGATATAAGATCATTTTAGTTCTAGTGTCTGAGCACTTATGATTAACTAAAACCATAAATGCTATCGTATTAAAAACATCAGGATCTGATAACACTTCTAATCAAACACCTTGGAGAGACTCTTCATCTTCTCGAAAAGGACCTCTATCATATCAGTATTTTACTTCGTTGGAGGAAAGGCGTCACCTCTTTTATCAAAACCATCATCTTCGTCACCAAAAACCAAGGCACCCTTTGTGCCTCCTATCAAATCTATTTTTAGAGCTCCTCCCCTATCTAAATCAGTCTTATCTAAATCATAAACTATTTCGACCAAGCAGCCTTCTTCATCTCCGAAGACTAAAACACTTTTCATGTCTTCGTAATCTTCAAAATCTATCTTAGGAGTTCCTCTTCCAGTAAGATCAATATTGTTTCACTTGCTTCAATCTAAAGCACCTAATACTGCTTCTCCTATTGTTCAAAATAGAAAAATAGTCCCTAAAAAGACTGTCAAACCTGTTGGTCTGAAAATCTGTCATGAGAGCAAATCTAAGGATAGACGAGCCAATAGTGTGCAGGGCATAGCCCCTCTTTGAGACATCAAAGCGAAACAGGTTTATTGCTATTCTACCGGCATGAATCTTGTGCAATTCTCAAAATATTATGCCTTCGGGGTTTGGGATCTCATCCCGGTAGGGGTATTCCCAACTGCAAAAAGAAGGGAATGAAAGGAAGGGAGAAGAAAGATCAGATCCGAAGGGAGAAAAAAAATGAATTCCAAAGCAGAAGGATCAAAAGGATCTATGTTTTGGGATTGGTAGTAAGTGGAGCCGAACCTACTTGCATAGACAAATAAAGCAATACTGATGAATAAATGACAAAAAAGTTGAGATAGATTCAACAGAATAAGCACATAAATCATGACATAAGAAAGATTAAAATGCTCATAACACACATATTCAGCACAAAGTCTTAATATTTGTATTAATATCTTTTCTGTTACAAAAGCTCAAAGTCTTTTCTTCCTACTTCTATCTTTCATCTAAAAGATATCCACCCTCTTGAATACAACAAGTATTCAAGTATTTATAGAAGAAGAGAAGAAGAGAGAAGACAAAAAGAAACCAATGACTTAATTACAAAAATACCTACAAAATATCTAAAAAGTCAACTGTTGACTTTTGACAACTTGGTGGATGACATCATCCCATGGTGCAACATGGATGATGTCATCGTTTGTGCCAACATACTCTTAGATATTTACAAAAAGAAAATCAAGAGGAAGGAGACTATTCATCATCGTCTCGCGGCTGAAAAGGGGTATCCTGCTTCTTTTGCTCCTCAGGAGAGGTGATATGGAACTGGGCCCGATATTCCATGAACTTGCTGATCATGGGCTGAAGTTGATCCTGGGCAGGATCCTTGTGACGATCACTGATAACCTTCGCAAGTTTCCTGCTCATCTGTGAGCTTTTCTGGGAGCTTGGAATATTAGTTTCCTGCCTCTATCAGGTACCCTATGAAGTCACGATAGGCCAGAAGGTTGTTGATGGATTCGGTGTCGAAAGGTGACTTCTGCCCCCCAGCCCCTGCGATACGATCTCCTTGAAGATCCGAATAGTTTCATTTGCCTTCCTCAAGACGAAAGAAGGAGTGAGCAAGCCTGGGGACATTCTCAGGATGATCTGCTCCATCTAGTGCATAGCCTCCAAGGCTTCCTCCTTGACTTTATCTTTCTTTTCTAGGACAAACTCCAACTGATAAACCCGGTAATCCAGAGTAGAAAGGATTTTGTTGGGGGCTCTGGGGTGATCGAAGATGCCGAACTTGACCAGATCTTCGACTGAATAGTCGAGCATTTTCTGGAAGGTCTCATGCTGCAGCCTAGCATGGTCCAGCTCTTCGGAGATAGGTCCTGCTATCTCCTGGAATGCCTTGTTCCCCCGATCGATATTCTGATACAATTCGGTGAACTTGATGATTACTCCCTCACTTTCCTTTGAGGATTTGGTCTCTCCAGGAGGAAACTGCCATACCCTGCTTGCCTGATTTTGGCATATTCATTTATCTTATCCTGGCTCAGGGGCTCAGGAGTTTCAGCAGGCAGTTGTAGGAGGTGCACTGCCCATTTTCTGCAAGGCGTGGAGAAGATGTTTATTTTTCTCCTTTAATAGCCTCTTTTCTTCCTTTGCTTCCTAGAGCTTCTTACAAAGGGCATCAACTGCAGATAGGGCCTCTCCCTGAAGGCTTTTAGAAGATGTTCCCATTATGACTTGGGTCACTGTATAATCTGTCGGAGACAGATCTTCTTTACGCTTGGAAGGATCGGGATACGCTGATCTCCATTACCCTCTCCCCTGATGCACTCTGAGAGAAGCGGGTTATGGGATTTAGCTTCTTAGCCCCCTTTGATGGGATGACGGAGAAGTCCATCAGTGTGATAGGGACTTTCCTCTTTTGTTGGCTCAGGTGCTGAGAGATCCAAGCTGGACTTATGGGAGTGGGACCAGAAGTGGAAAAGGGAGCAGCTGCAGTAGTAGAAGGGAAGTGTGTAGAGACACTTGGTGGCGGCATTGATAGAGAGGCCAGCGAAGTGCTCACAGAAGGAGGAGACACCGCAGGGGAAGTAGATGTGGGGATGGAAGGGAGCTGAGAAATGAGATAGGAAATGGTGGGGGACAGCTCCGCAAGGGAAGAGAAGATGGAGGAAGAGGAAAGGGGAACAGTGGAAGATGGGGAAGAAGACACGACCAAAGGGATGGTCGTTTGAGCCATAAGAGGAGGGGGAAGAGGAGGAAGAGAAGGGAGAGAAGGAACCTCAGCAGTTGTAGCAGTGGCAACACCCTGAGTGGATGTGCCCATCAGAACATCTTCGGCCGCTTCTTTCTCTGGAGATAACAGGCTCATAATATGTTCTTGTGTGGCGGAAGGGGGACTCTCAGGAGCTCCTTCTTGAGAAGAGCTTGGTTCTCCCTCTTTGTCCTTACCTTTGCCCTTTGGCAAATTTTTTGGCTGACAGGTGCGTTTCCCAAAGGATACATGGTGAAATCTACCCCGAGGTAGATAAGGCCATTCATCCTGCACCAGTGCTCTGTCTCCACAATGTCTCTTTGACCCTTTCTTCAATAGTCTAGGGTGCTTTTGTTCTGTCAATTACAGCAAATGGCTAGTTGTCCCCATCCGTGTCAAGATATACCTGATTAACTTCTTGATCGGTAGTTTGATAACCTTTTGGGACAATGGCCACGCCGTACTGAATGATCTCTGCCAGGGCCAGGTGAGAGTGGTCCTTTCTTCTGAGTTCGACCTCATGGTACAGGTCGATGTAGATATCCTCGATCTGTGGAATGTGGATTGGATCGAGTTTTTCCTTGGGAAGGCAATTCCTTGGATCAAAAGTGGGCCTGGCCGGGAAGTTGTGCTTTGGATTTAGCAGTTCTAGCTCTGCAAACATTTCCCGGGCTTTGTGATGAGAAACGCAGGTGTATCTGCCTACTGTGAGGGGGAAAGGAGTTCCACCCTTCTTCCTCTTCAAACATTTATCATGATAGGTTATGAGCTGTCTGGACAGCTCTAACAGGATTAACTTGGGGCTGGCATATCTCGGCAATTTGGTGGGCTCCCCCAAGAAGTTGGCCACTCTGAGATAGGTGAAGGTGGGGAATTGGGTAAACAGTGCTCCCCACTTCTCAGTTGCTGTGACAATGCTCTTGGTCATTCGACCGTGAGTCATGTTTGGCCTCAAAAGGTAGACGACGTTGTAGAAGAAAGCATCTTTAATCTTGGTAAACTGCGGGATGCTATTCTCTAGCTTCATCTCTGGGTAGTACTCATATATTTTGGCTTGGGGCCAAACCCTGCATCGGCTCAATGCTGGATAATCCCTCTCTGAGGCTGGAGCATAAACTACATAGGAGTTCATGTAGAACCTCCCCATTGTGGTGAGTTGTTGGAGCTTATCGGATATGGTACTACTTATGATCTCCGCCCACTCGAAGTGTTGATCTGGTACATTCTTGTTCATAGTTTCAAAGTACCTAAGCATCCATTTGTGAAAGTAATGGATGTCAGAAAGCCCAAAAACTCTACTCAGGAACGTGATAGTGTCACTTAGTTCCTCAGAAGAAGTCGCTACAGTGAATAACCTGTGGCCATCTGGTTATCACCTTCTTATTCTTTAGGTAAACCTCATTCATGAGCTGCACGCACTGGTCTTCATTATCCTCCCATGCCTTAACGCAGTCTTCTTGGCTCACGGCCACAAAATGCCGGTGGTGAGGGATGCCAAGCATGATTTTGAAATGTTGGGTAGTAAGGTTGATTATAACTTCACCCTTTTCATTTTCGACACATCTTGTGTCTTTATTGTAGCAGCGGGCCACTACCATCATGAATTCATTGTTTATTGTACTGACAAGAATCCCTCTGGAAAAATGCAAACCACTGCCTACCAGTTTGTCCATCCAAGGACTTCCTGTGACTCTTCTGGTTCTGGCCCAGAAATCTTTCATGTCAATTTGACCGAGCTCAGATTCTCTTATATCCAGGTCACATTTTTCCTGAGACTCAGGAATTCCGACCCTCTAATACTTGTACTTGATCTCTTCCTCTGTAAGTTTAGCTTTTCCCTTTGATTTGGTCGGCCTTTTGCTTGATGTAGACATATGTGGATCAGAGTTCAGTTGCTGATCCGGAATATATAGGACACGAGAGATGAAGCAGGTTCCACGAATCATGACACGAGGACAATAGGCTTGTTTACAGGTGCAGAGGAACAAAATTATCATGTGTTTTCAATTGTGAAAGTGACAGGGCAGATGCGCCTATATATAGGCAAGGGTGTAATAAATGCGCCAACCAATTTTTCAAGTGGCGCACCAAAACAAGGGTGTTGTACATGTGAAACTTTGTGCCCTTTGGCATAGATAAATGCATGTCAACATGAAATTATGTGCGCCTTTTGCGCGTTTAAAGGACTGTCAACACTAGATTTCGAGCACCAAGGTGAACCAAAACATGACGTAAATTTTGTGTTGTTGACATGAAGGCACATGCACCTTGGCACAGGCGGGAAAGGTGCATCAAAGGGAGGTGCAACAATTATTGTGTCAACACCTCAAAGGGTGCGTCAAAGAAAATGAAGAGGGCACAGATAAATTCAGTGTTGCACAGACAAAAGGTGCACCCAGCCAAAAAAGGACAAAAATGACTAAGTTCGGAAAACTGGATTTCCCATAAGGGATCTTAAGATCATTTCGAACACTTTCGGTCCTATCACATGCGAAACAAAAATTTGGTAGGGTTACCTGTAAAATTGCCCTTGTCAATTTTACGGGATAATAGCTGGCTCTTTCTGGGGACTATCTTTGAGTGAAACGTAAGGGTAGAGAATCCCAGATTTTCATGTGCCTATCCATTGGGCAAGAGAGTCAAAAAAACAAGGGCGAGGACAAGAGAAAACACATGACAAAAGAAAATACACGACAAAATCAAACTGTACAAAGAAGAGAGCAAGCTCTACTTCTTGAATATTTTGAGGTGCTACCCAGCTATAGGGAGCAAGAGATCAGTTCCGTCTAGATATGAGAGATAGAAGCTATTCTCTTCATTGAGTCATTTGATCTTGAAAGGTCCTCTCCACAGGGAATCAAATTTTCCATGCATTCCCTTTGGCTCTTTTCATTTGTCCCACAAAAGGACAAGGTCTCCCACCTGGAACTCTCTTTACTTAGCTTTTTTATCAAACAGTCTCTTGACCTGATTCTAATGTTCGGTGATCCTGTCGACCACTCTCACTCTCTTTTCTTTGAGCTCTACTAGATACATGATCCTCTTTTCAAGAGAATTTTGGAAAGTCTCATCTTCAATCACTCATGCCAAGCGCAGAGCAGGAAGTTCCGCAGAAATGGGAAGTTCAACGCTCGATTCTGGATATAACACTTGAAAAGGTGACATACCGAGGGACCTCTTTGGAGTAATACGGTCTTCCCACAAGGCGTCATACAATGACTTATGCCATGTTCGCTGATTCTTATCAACTAGCTTTCGTATAATGGTCACTAAGTTTTTATTACTGGATTCTGCCTGACCATTTCCTTGGGGGTAATAATCTGAGGTGTGAGCCAAGGTTATCCCGTATTCATAGCAAAAACTAATAACTTCCCATGAAGAGAATTTGGAAGCATTATCAGCAACAATCTTGCTTGGAACGCCAAACCTGACAATGATATTTTCTTTGATGAAACTGCAAACAACCTCGGAAGTGGCATGCTTGACAGGTATGGCTTCCACCCATTTCGTGAAGTAATCTGTTGTTTCAGGACATAACTATGTCTAGCACTTGATTGGGGATTGAGTGCACCGATAAAATCAATTCCCCACTGCCTGAATGGTTCATCAATGATGACCGGCCTGAGGGGAAAAGTAGCTAATTTTGGCTTACCAACAAATTGCTGGCAGAGGCTCACACTTTACTACCCAGGTGGTTGTATCTTGGAAAAGTGTTGGCCAATAGTACCTGGCCCGGATGATCTTGTGTGTTGTCATGGAAGATGAGAAGTGACCACCACAGGCTGAATCATGAAAACTTTGAAGTAACTTTGTCTGTTGTGGTTTGTCAACACATCGTAAGAAGATGCCATCTATCCCACGTTTGTATAAACCGTCATCCCAGATGACATATCTGGCTGCTCTGAGCTTTATAGCACGCTTCTCCTTTATGGTTAGATGAGCTGGGCATTCACCATAAGTGAGAAAGAAAGCAATATCAGAATACCATTCGTCGCTGGTCGCGACAAATAGAACCATGGGTAGTGAATCAGCTTTCTCCAGCTGGCTTTGTGCTCCATCAGTGCAATCATCTTTTTCGTCAGGGTCTTCTGAACCTCAGTTTTCAGCCATGAGCTGACAAAGGCCCTTGTATCTTACTAGCTTGGTTGGTTTTATATCTAGATCATACTCCTGGACTTTGCGATCCAATTCCCTTGCAAACTCCCTAACTCCTGTTGAGTTAAGATGGACTTGACTGTCGTGTCAGGAACTAGAACTACCGTATGAGAGTTTAGAATGTAGTACCTGAAGTTCTTGACTGCTTTGACAACGGTGAAGGCATGATTTTCCAACTGATACATCTTCAATTCATGAGGCTTGAGGGGGGAACTCATAAACACAATCAGGGAATTCAACATCCTCAGAATTATTTTGCATTAGGATAGCTGACATTGTATGCTCAGATGCATAACTATACATGATAATTTTTTTGGAGAAATCAAGACATACCAGGACTGGTGCATGGGCGACAGAGGCTTTTATCTCCTTGAATGACTTCTTTCCTTCTTCGCTCCACCGGAAAGACTGGTGACCCTTTCATCATGTTTGATATATGGCGAGTCTTCTCAGCAAAGTCAGGAACGAAGCATCTAAGAAAGTTTACTTTTCCAAAGAAAGAGTGAATACCGGTCTTGCTTGTCGGTAAAGTAAGGCTCTGGATAACCCTAACCCTTTCAGCATCTATCTTTGTTCCTTCTTTGCTGACTACATGCCCTAGTAATTTTCCTTCTGTGACTCCAAAAACAGATTTTTTTTGGATTCAGGGAGATCCCATGCTCTCGGCATCTGGCCAATACTTGCTCCAAATGATCACAATGATCATTTCGTTGTTTAGAGAACACAGTTAAGTCATCCAAATAAACTACGATGACCTTCCCCATTATACCTTTGAATGCGAAGTCCATTGCCCATTGGAAGGTGGCGCTAGCGTTAGTCAAGCCAAAGGGCATCCTGCTGTAGGTGAATGTACCCCAGGGGGTAGTGAATGCTGTTTTGAATTGGTCTTCAGGTGAGACTTCAATTTGATTGTAGCCAAAAAAAACCATCAAGCATAGGCAACATTTCTGATCCAGTTACTGCTTGCAGAACCTGATCCATTATGGGAAGGGGGTAGTTATCCTTTAAGGATGCCTGATTTAGGTTGCAAAAGTCTACGCATATGCGTATCTCACCATTCTTCTTGCGTACTGGCACAATATTTGCAACCCAGGTACTGTGATGGATAGGAAAAATGATTCTCACATCCAACATTTTCTGAATTTCAGCCTGGATAGTACCTGAGACCTTAGGATTGTAGTGTCTCTATTTCTCGCGAAAGGGTTTGACACCTTCTTTCAACAGGATGTCATGCTGGACGTCTGTTGGCTTGAAAGACTTTAAGATCGGCATAAGACCATGCCAATACATCCATGTATTTTCTTAGCAATTTGACAAACACCTGCTTTTCCTCAGGTGTGCAACATTTTCTGATGTTTACAAACTACGTGAATGTTCTATAGTACCTAGATTGACTAGCTCGGTCTCCGGGGAGAGTTAGGATTGTCTCGCCTTTTCTTTCTGACAAAATGATCATGTCTGTCGAACAAGCGTTCCAGAGAAACCAAACCTTTTGGAATTTTATTTCCTTTGAGCTTGACATATGCCATCACTCCTTTTTGATTCATCATCTTGATTAGTAACGGATTCCTGGCATGCAGAAGTGGATCCTTCAAAATGAATCTCTCTGAAATTTTCTGCCTTTTCCAAAAAGGCAATAAGTTGATTGTCATCATTGAATACCTGCCAGTGCTGAGAATTGTCTGGCACGCTCGGGCGGAAAACTACCTCAATGGTATACGTGTCTGTTTCAACCCTGGGTGAGGGAGCATAAGGGATGCTGAGACGGCTAATGAATCGGCCATGTCATTTTGAGCTCTTGGAATGGATTCTATTGAGAAAGCATCAAATTCTTCGATGTTATCCCACACTACATTGCGGTAATGTCTTAGCCTTTCATTCTTTACTTGGTATATCCTTTTAACTTGATTTACGACCAGCTCTATATCACCTTGTACTTTTAGATTTTTGATCCCTCTTTCCTTTGTGGTTTACATGCCAAGTAGCAAAGATTCAAACTCAGCAGTATTATTTGTGTTGAAAAACTACAACTTGAAGGAGAGAGGGATAATCTCATCCTCGGGAGATATTAGCATGGCTCTAACGCCGCATCCACTAGTCGCGCAACTGCCATCAAACTGTAATGTCCAGATCTTGTTAAGATCCTCCTCTTGGATGAGGACATCCATTTTGTCAGACTCAGTAGACAAGAAATAGTTTCCCATCCCTGATGATTCGAAGAGAATTTGGGCTTTGGGGTCATCGGAGTTAGTAACCAGGTACTTCTTTTGTGATTCTGGCTCCAACGTTGGCATTATACCTTTGACGGGGATTCTAGTCTTAGACCAGTCCATACGAATCTCTCCACCAACCTCACTGCAAAAACTCCTTCCTAATAGAATTCCATATGATGCCGGAATATCGGCAACAAGGACGGTCATCTTTTCTCTTTTCTCTGGGAACGCCACAAATGCGAACTGTGCATCCTTGATTTGACCGATCAGCGGAACCTGCTTGGTTTCCAAGGAATAACATCTGCCAAAAGGCTTAGTAAGGGTGAGGCCCAAAGCATGGGAAAATTTTGCCAGCATGACATTATCAGAATCCCCAGAATGAATTATGCAGTTGCTTAGTTTGTGGCCGTTAATTAGGAGGTAGAGATAGAAAGGCTCTATCTTGCCTAATGCAGAGGTCGAGGCAACATTTATACAAGATGCATGATGAGTAGAAAGGATTCCCTTTGGGGAAACCTGGGTAGTTATGACATCTTGATTTTGGATGTATTCGGTCAATGTTACAAGATGTTCGGGATTTGACTGAAGATACTCGGCTTCAGACATTTGGATCTTGGTCTTTTTAGCATGATCAATAATGTCAAACGCGGCCAAGGGCTGCATTGATGAAGAAATGAGTCCTTCATTTCGTGGTGGTGGAGTAGAATTACTGGTGTTGATAGGAACATGAGAGGGCTGATTTGGAAGAGGGGCAGAGGGAAAAAGGTTTCTCTTGAAACAAGACTTAGTAACGGATGGAGCAGGAAGGGGACTACCTCTTTTAACGATGGTTGGTGGCGTGTTTGACACAGCCTTTCTCTTTCTGTACCTTGGCAGCCATCTCTGCTTCTTTTCCTTGCGAGCGGGTAAAAACAACATATGATTGTCTACTTGCATACCCTTAGGTACCCTCCGCTTCATCAGATTCTTCCGTCATCAAATTCCATATACCCGATAGTAGAGTCGCCGGTTGGTTCACCAACATCTTGATCATCTTTACCTGGCGATAAAGGTTCTTCATAATTTTTTTCCTCTTCTTCTTCTGATTTCAGCTAAAGCATTGACCAGAGGAGCTTCAAGCGCCAACCGAGAAGCAGTTGCAGGCAAGCGCGGCCTATGCGGGGTGCTGTTGGGAGTGAAATTTCTTCGTGTAATATCCCGATATGAAGTGAACTGGGAGAAGCTTGAGCTAGCTGCTTCTTTAAAGCGAAGCAAGTCATTCGCCATCTTTTGAAATGCCGGATCAGATGAAGTGGCGGGGGAAAGGCTCGAAGCTTTGGGCTTGGACGGTTCCCTTTTTAGTTCGCAAGATATAAGCAGGTTATCTTCAATCCGTATGGCAGCAGCTCGGGCGAGAACCAAAGTAGCGACTTGGTCTTGTAAGAGTAGGAAACTTACTTTTGAGCTCATGGCATTGACGAAGAAGCATTTCTGATTTTCCAGTGGATTTGGAAGCATGGTAGGTGGAACACAGTTGATTAGTGAATTGAAACGGGTGACGAAATCGCGCATAGTTTCGTTGACCTCCTTCTTTAGGTGAGTGATCTTTGACAGCAACGCGAACGCGTCCTCTAAAGGTTTATACCTGTCCTCAAATGGAGCTCTTAAGGTGGCCCAACTAGTAATAGACCCGACCGGTAGATGTTGAAACCATTCCGCGGTGGGCCCTTGCAGGGTTTCCAGAAAAAGGAGAACTGACACATCTTCATGAGTCACGTCCAGAATACTGCAAGACATGATGAATGCAGATATATGTGAATCGGTGCTTTGGTTTCTGCTCCCATCAAACTTAGGAAAATTATTTCAGTTTCCATGTGGGAGCGCGTGCACAGGATGTGGCAAAGCCAAAGGGCCCATAACATTTCCCCATGGTACTAGCCATTTGAACAGCCGGAAAAAAGAATGCGTGCTGGGAGGATAGTCCCACTGAGCAACAAAGCACTGCAAAGTGACGTGGATGCCCCTTGCGAGAGATGTTTCCTTTGTGGAGGTGAGACACTCCTGGATGACCGGTCAGCTGGAGCTCAGCGATGAGAAGCGTGCTGGTGTAACACTGAAGTTGTGCCTTTGAAGCAGATCGAAAATAGGATCAACTTCTCCACGAGCTCTTCTTGCTACAAGTAAATGGTTCACCTGCACTAGTGTATTTTCCAGATCTGCAATATTTCGGGGTAGAATGAAAAACTATTTTTGATTGTACTTGCTGATTTTCTGATTTTTCTGACATAAATCAGCAGCATGCATTTTTCAAAAAAAAAATTTAAAAAATTATCCCTCTTTTTGAACAACCGATTGTAGTTTTAGTGATGATGATTAACGAGGATAAAACGATGGTAAAACTTAGTAAGCTGATTTTCAGATCTAGAGTTGACTTTTTAAAGAGTTTGAAATTTTTGGTAAACTGTCAGAAACTCAGATCTATGGAAAAATACAGGTTTTTTTAAAAACTCAGCGAACTAAATATCTCTAACTAGTCCAGATCTACGGATCCCTGAAAAAAAAATTCAATTTGGAGCATTACTTTTGCAAAAAATTTGGGTTTTGAGTGAAGAAGTTTAAAATTTGTAAACAGGTAGTGATTTTTGAATTTTTACTGATTTTTAATTCTCTAACATACCACTACTATAGATTCATTAGATCTGTTCTGTTCCCCAGTAGATTCGCCAAAAAATGTTGGTCTGAAAATCTGTCGCTTGAGAGCAGATCTATGGATAGACGAGCCAACAGTGTGCAGGGCATAGCCCCTCTTTGAGACAGCAAAGCGAAACTGGTTTATTGCTATTCTACTGGCAGGAATCTTGTGCAAGTCTCACAATATTCTGCCTTCGGGGGTTTGGGATCTCATCCCAGTAGGGGTGTTTCTAGCTGTGAAAGAGAAATGAATGGATGGAAAGACGAAGAAAGATCAGATCTGAAGGGAGAAAAGAAATGAATTCCAAAGCAGAAGGATCAGAAGGGTCTATGTTTTGGGATTGGTAGTAAACAGAGCCGAACCTACTTGCATAGACGAATAAAGCAATACTGATGAATAAATGACAAAAACGTATGAGATAGATTCAACAGAATAAGACGCATAAATCTGACATAAGAAAGATTAAAATGCTTGTAACACACATATTTAGCACAAAGTCTTAATATTTGTATTACTAATCTTCTTCTGTTACAAAAAGCACAAAGTCTTTTCTTCCTAACTTCTATTTTTCATCTGAAAGATATCCACCCTCTTGAATACAACAAGTATTCAAGTATTTATAGAAGAAGGAGAAGAAAAGAAGACAAAAAGAAACCAACAACTTAATTACAAAAATATTTACAAAATATCCTAAAAAGTCAACTGTTGACTTTTGACAATTTGATGGATGACATCATCCCATGATGCAACATGGATGATGTCATCATTTATGCCAACATACTCTCAGATATTTACAAAAAGAAGATCAAGAGGAAGGTGACTATTCATCGTCATCTCGCATGGTTGAAAGGGGGTATCCTGCTTCTGTTGCTGCTCAGGAGAGGTGATATGGAACTGGGCACGATATTCCATGAACTTGCTGATCATGGGCTGAAGTTAATCCAAGGCCAAGATCCTTGTGACGATCACTGATAACCTCGCAAGTTTCCCGCTCATCTGTGAGCTTCTTCTGGGAGCTTGGAATATTCGTTCCCTGCCTCTATCAGGTACCCTATGAAGTCACAACATGCCAAAAGGTTGTTGATGGATTCAGTGTCGAAAGGTGGCTTCTTGGCCCTAACCCCTGCGAGATGATCTCCTTAAAGATCCGAATAGTTTCATCTGCCTTCCTTAAGGCGAAAGAAGGAGTGAGCAAGCCTGGGGACATTCTCATGATGATTTGCTCCATCTGGTGCATAGCCTCCAAGGCTTCCTCCTTGACTTTATTTATTTTTTCTAGGACAAACTCCAACTGATCGACCCGATAGTCCAGAGTAGAAAGGATTTTTTTGGGGGCTCTGGGGTGATCGAAGACGCTGAACTTGACCAGATCTTCAACTGAACAGTCTAGCATTTTCTGGAAGGTCTCATACTATAGCCTAGCATTGTCCAACTCTTCGGAGATGGGTCCCGCAATCGCCTGGAGTGCCTTGTTCCCCCGATCGATATTCTTATATAATTCGGTGAACCTGACGATAACTCCCTCACTTTCCTTGAGGATTTGGTCTCTCCAGGTGGATACTGCCATACCCTTCTCACCGATTTTTGTGTATTCATTTATCTTATCCTGGCTCAGGGGCTCAAGAGTTTCGGCGGCAGTTATAGGAGGTGCACTTCCCATTTTCTGCAAGGCATGGAGAAGATGCTTATTTTGCTCCTTTAATAGCCTCTTTTCTTCCTTTGCTTCCTGGAGCTTCTGTCAAAGGGCATCGGCTGCAGATAGGGCCTCTCCCTGAAGGCTTTCAAAAGACGTTCCCATTGTGACTTGGGTCACTGTATAATCTATCGGAGACAGATCTTCTTTACTCTTGGAAGGATCGGGAAACATGACCTCCATTACCCTCTCCCCTGATGCACTCTGAGAGAAGTGGGTTATGTGCTTTAGCTTCTTAGCCCCCTTTGATGGGATGACGGAGAAGTCCGTCGGTGCGATAGGGACTTTCCTCTTATGTTAGCTTAGGTGCTGAGAGATCCAAGCTGGACTTATGGGAGTGGGACCAGAAGTGGAAGAGGGGGAAGCTACAGTAGTAGAAGGGAAGTGCGTAGAGACACTTGGTGGCGGCATTGACAAAGAGGCCAGTGAAGTGCTCGCGGAAGGAGGAGACACCACAGGGGAAGTAGATGTGGGGATGGAAGGGAGCTGAGAAATGAGATAAGAAATGGTGGGGGACAACTCCACAAGGGAAGAGAAGATGGAGGAAGAGGAAAGGGGAACAGTGGAAGATGGGGAAGAAGATATGACCAAAGGGATGGCCGTTTGAGCCACAAGAGGAGGGGGAAGAGGAGGAAGAGAAGGGATAGAAGGAACCTCAGTAGTCATAGCAGTGGCAACACCCTGAGTGGATGTGCCCATCGGAACACCTTCCGCTACTTCCTTCCTCTGGAGATAACAGGCTCACAATCTATTCTTGTGCGGCCGGAAGGGGGAATGATAGGAGCTCCTTCTTGAGAAGAGCTTGGTTCTCCCTCTTTGTCCTTACCTTTGCCCTTTGGAAAAATGTTTTGGCTTGATAGGTGTTGTCCACTCAAAATTCCCCACTCTGTCAAAAGTAAAAATTTCAAAATTTTGAGTTTAAATGTCTTTTCTGTCGAGCTGGTGGTGTGAAAAAAGTCTTGAAGTCGAAAAAATCTAAGTTTTGGGTCATTCTGTAAGTATTTCGGGCCTGTCGGACATTTTTGTCCCAACTGTCCCAAGTGCAAACGGGTCTTCTGTTCTCCGATCGGCCGAAACCTCCGAATTTGTCCCATTTTCGGGCCCGTCGGAAGTTTTTGTCCCAAGTGTCCCGAAGTTACTGTGCGAGATGTTCCAATTTCGGCCGAACCGCCGAATTCGTACTTCACACTTTCTTGTCCCAAATGTCCCGAATTTCAAAGTGCGCTCTGTTCCAATTTCGGCCGAAACCGGCCGAGTCGCGTACTCCGGAACTTTTTGTCTCCAAATGTCCCAAATCAAAAAGTGCAAGTTGGAACCTTTTCGGCCGAAACTCCCGAACCGCGTAGCTCTTGCATGCCCCAAAATAGCCCAAGTAAAAAGTGCTGTTCCATTTTCGGCCGAACCGCGTACTCCGGAACTTTTTGTCCCAAATGTCCCAAGTTCAAACGGGCCTTTTGTTCCATTTTCGGCCGGTCCACCCGAACCGCGTACTTCGAACTTTCCTGTCCCATCTGTCCCAAGTCCAAAAGGTGTGCTCTGTTCCATTTTCAGCCGAACCGCCCGAGTCGCGCACTTCGCACATTTTTGTTCCAAGTGTCCCGAAGCCAAAAGTGCAAGTTGTTCCATTTTCGGCCGAAACACCCGAACCGCGTCACTTCGCACATTTTTCGTCCCAATTGTCCCAAAATGCATTTGTGCGTCTTCTCCCTGTTTCACCCGAATCGGCCGAGCCGCGTGTTTCGCGCATTCGCGTCTCACATGTCCCAAGTGAACCTAATGCAATTCATACTTAGTTTTTCCCGCTCGACCCGAATATGCTAAAATATGAATTTAAGTTGCGGCTCTGATGCTATCAATCCGAAGATCAAATTTCAAGGACAGCTGGCAGAAGGACGAAGCTCTCAAGACGCTGGTTACATCAGTTTTCAAAGATATTCATTGTCATCCTCAAGATGAAAATTCTGGTGTGTCCCTCGTGGCAAGGACATAGCTGATACGTGGAAGAAAATTCAAGCAGCGGTTTCCGAAAACGGTGGGTCCCTCTCAGTGACTGGCCACCTGTCTGCTTCCCCATACGTTTCTCTTCTTCCCTTTCTTTTTCAGTTTTCTTTGTAATAGGTTGAGGTATTGCGGTTGGCAGTCCTTAACGGTTCTTGATTAAAGAAACGGTTACGAAGAGTAACTGATCTGTAAACTATATAATGGCATTTCTACGCCATTCTTTGAGGAGGAAGAACTTGGCATATTTTCTGCAAGTGTAAATAGATTATAGAGAAATCAATACAGAAGGACTTTCCTTTCTTTGTCTATCTGATCTCTGTCTGTTCTAAGCTTCATTTGTTTTCTTTGTGAAGATCATTTATCTCAAATTCGTTAGTCTCATCGATTGCATACTCTTCAACTTTGCAAGCACGGTGATCTTGCATAACCAAGAAGGAACTTTGTTTCCTTGATAACGAATCTGTGTTACGTTAAGAAACTTTGCGTTCTGGTAGATGTTATTTACAGAACTTTGTGTCTTTAAATTCCATCTTACTTGTTCTATACGAATGATCTTGTTTTCAATTCACAGTGACTTCGCATACATAAAGAATTACTCTGATATCTATAATTCTGCATGTTTGCCTTTCTGCTCTTTTCCATGCTCTCATTTCCTCAGTCCTTTTGTAATTGATGACCTTCATAGAAAACACTTTCGTGGTATCCAAGTTTAACCAACAAATCATGTCCTGTACATTTGTAAATAGGTTTGTTTCTGAATAAGGGAACCTCTCCCATTAAAGAGGAGGGACTTCTTGTCCCCTGTCTGTTGCTCTTCTTAAAAGTCCTATTTGACGACCAACAGTTTTTGGCGACTCCGCTGGGGAAAATCACATTCCAGTTCAGTAATTTTTGATCATCTTTTGATCTGGCGACTCCGCGTTTTACTCGAGGGAGAAGGACCCTTGGTATTGAAGACTCTCAGTTTCAGCTTTTGGAGCAGCAGGGTTTTCCTCTTCCCTTCAACAAGAAATAGAAGAACTCGTTCAACGAGCACTCCACCTGTTCAAGATAGAAGTCCTGTGGGTGGTATTCCTTCAGAGCCTGCTAGTCCCAATCTACGAGCTTTGATCCTCGCTGGTGTTAAAGTTCCTCTCCAAGCCGTTTTTCCAAGAATGGCGGCACAATTGCCATGGGGTCAGCGTGTCGGGCCCCTGGCCCTTACTCAGCCTCTACATGAGTTACCCAGAGGTAACCGAAAGAACTTCCCAAAATTCAAAGGTGATGGAAAGGTACATCCTGATGAACATATTGCAGCCTTCATAGTTGCATGTGGGGTTTTGGGAGTTGAACATGAAGACGTCTCCGTAAGACTGTTCGTGGAGACTTTGCAAGAAAACGCTGCTGATTGGTTCTTTCACCTTCCGGCGGTGCTATAACCGACTGGGACACCATGAGAACCCAGTTCGAGAATCGTTTCAAGCCGGAAGAAGATGTGCATGCTTTGCTTGCCCAAATTTCTCAGATAAAGAAAGATTTGCAAGAACCCATGAGAGAGTTTGTGGCTCGGTTCAACAGGTTGATAAATAAAATTCCCACAAACACTCGACCTGTTGATCGGATTCAAAAATGTTTCTTTCTAAATGCCCAATCACCTAAAGTTAGTTATGCACTAAGAAGGGCTAATCTCGGAACGTTAGCTCTGGATCAAGAACTGGCTGTTAGTGTCGAAGATGACTTGATCATGTCAGGGAAGTTGAGAAGAGACACTCCCAAATCTAAGTCTGCTGCTTCTTCCTCTTCCACCCCTGGACCTAACACTGACCCATTAGTTCAGAAGCTTGCGAATGATCTTCTTGCTATAAAGAAACAACTGGCTCAGCACGCTCCTTATGCAGATGTTCTGAGGAAAAATTTCCAGCCCAGGAATCGTTTTCCTACTTCTCAAACAAGATTAGCACTTGAAGGACCTCCTGTTAGAGTCCCTGTCAATGCGACCTGTGAGGTGGAAGAACCAGATGATGATGAAGATAACGAAGCTTGTGAAGAGTTTGCGAGAGAATTTGATGATGAGGCAGAGGAACTTGAGGGATCTCGAGTGAATTTCTTTACCACTGAGGGCATTGATGATTATGATGAAGTGGTAGCAGACATGAACAGCGAATCTTTTGCTGTCATGACTCGAGAACAGACAAAGCAGAGGGAGAAGGTGACCCAGCCACCTAAGAAATCCAAGGAGCAGTCGGCAACTATCCCTGTAATTGCAAGAAGAGGATCTCCTATCCCTACTTCGTCTACACAGAAGGTGAGTCCTATCAATCCAGTTACCAAAGTTACTTCTTCTTTTTCTCCTAAAGTTGATAAGCCTAGAATTTCAAATGATGATGGCCCGTCCACTTCTGGATCCTTTGATATTGTTGATCACCTGAAAAAGACCAAGGTCCAAATCTCAGAAGCTGAGTACTATCAAACCCATCCCAAAGCCTTTGCCAAAATGATCCACTTTGTTAATTCCAACTCTAAGACCACTTCTAAAGGCCTTCTACCTACTCCTCCTTCTGCACCACAGCCCAGTCTGGTAGCTGCTGTCACCTCGCCTGGTGACAAAATTAAACCATTTTATGTAACACTTCTCATAGCTGGCCATAGACTCAGTAATTGTGTCATAGACTCAGGAGCCTCAGATAATGTCATGCCTGCTAAAGTAGCTCATGCTTTAGGCTTAACCCTCACTCGCACTTATGGATCTTGCTACTCTATGGAGAGTAAAGAAGTGCCTCTGGTTGGAAGGATTAAAGATGCACAAGTGGCTTTTGCTGCCTTGCCTGAAAAGAAAGTGTTGGCTACCATCCTAGTAGCAGATATCCCTCCTTCATACGGGATGTTGCTAAGTAGGAACTTCTGCAAAGATGTGGGTGGGGAAATCCAGATGGACTGGTCGCATGCACTCATGCCTGTCAATGGACAAATGAAGAAGTTGTTTCCTGAAAAGCAGTCTGAGTATATTGTGCAGAAAACGGATGATCCTAGAGCACAAATACTCTATGAGGATATGGGTCATGGCAACTACATGATTATGTCCCCTGATGAAATCCAACCCCCCAGAAGTGTCACCTAAAGATCCCAATGGTATTTGGATTTTAGAATTTGATGGAAGTTGTTCCTCAGCTGGTTCTGGAGCTGGTGTTCTACTGGTGTCACCAGAAGGTGTCCTTCATCCTTTTTCATTTAAGTTGCAGTTCGAGAATACTAATAACACAGCAGAATACGAGGCTCTCATTCTCGGATTGCAGGTGGCCAAAGAACAAGGTATAAAGAATCTTCTGGCTCGTGGTGATGCAGAGTTGATTGTAAAGCAAGTCAGGAGCCTTTATCAAGTAAAAAATGGAAGGCTGAAGGCATTACCGGAATCAAGTTTGGGATTCTATTGAATTCCTTGATGCTTTCTCTATTGAAGCAGTACCTAGGGAGAAGAACAGCAGGGCTGACTCACTAGCTGTCTCAGGATCTCTACTGATTCCTCATCCTGAATTTTCTCAGGATAAGTTCACCATTGAGATGGTCCATCGGCCTAGTGTACCTGACAATACCAATAACTGGCAAGTTTTCAATAATGATCAACATTTGCTTTCCTTCCTGGAACTCAAGGGTAATTTTGAACAACTGTATTTTGAGGGAAGTGACAACCTGCCTCGTGAGAGTGTGCCCTTTGACCAAGCAGTCACCCAAGGAGAAGAAACAGATCAAGATGGATGCATCAATCTCAAAGGAAACAAGATTCCTAAAGGGCTGGTGAGTTTGGAGGAACTATTTGATAAGCATGACAGGTATGTGAAATCTAGAGCTTCTTCTGGGCCTCAGCAATCAGCTAAGTATGATAAGATTGATATTGGGAGTTCTACTGACCCTAAGCTAGTGAACATTGGAAAATGTTGCACAGCAGATGAGAGGAGAAAAGCAATTGATCTTTTGAAAAGGTATAAGGATGTTCTCGCTTATTCTTATGAAGATTTGAAAGCTTTCAAGCCAAAAGATATGCAACACTCTATTCCTCTCAAACCTGGAATTAAGCCTTTCAAGCAGAAACAGAGGCAATACAACCCCAAAGTAGCTGACACCATCTTTCAGGAGATACAGAAGTTGTTGAAGGCTAAAATTATTTTTCCCATTCACCATTCAACATGGATTGCAAATATTGTGCCTGTTAGGAAGAAAAATGGTGAGATCCGCATCTGTGTTGATTTCAGGAACCTGAATCAGGCTTCTCTGAAAGATAATTATCCTTTGCCCATGATGGATCAAATATTGCAAGCAGTAACAGGCTCTGAAATGTTATCTATGCTTGATGGATTTTCTGGATACAATCAGGTAGAGGTTGATACTGTAGATCAACATAAAACAGCTTTCACTACTCCTTGGGGCACCTTTGCTTACAAGAGAATGCCTTTTGGGCTTATTAATGCTGGTGCCACTTTCCAGAGAGCTATGGATCTGGCTTTTGGAAGCTTAAAAGGGAAGTGTATTGTCATCTACCTTGATGACCTGACAGTGTTTTCCAAGACAAGAGCGGATCATTTTGATCACCTAGAGAGCAGTTCTGCTGAGATGCAGAGAGCATGGGATCTCTTTGAACCCTAAAAAATCTGTCTTTTGTGTCACTGAGGGAAAACTATTAGGGCACATTGTCTCCAAGGATGGTATTAAGATTGATCCTGAACGAGTTCAAGCCATCCAGCAAATTCCTCTCCCAACCAGCAAGAAGGGCGTGCACTCCTTCTTTGGTAAGATAAATTTCTTGAGAAGATTCATACCTGATTTTGCAGAGTTAACTTTGAATATTTCTCAGATGATGAAAGGGAAGCAAACATTTGGTTGGTCTTCTGAGGGAAAGGAATCCTTCGAAGGTATCAAGAGAGCTATCGCTAAAACTCCTGTTTTAGCCTGTCCTGATTTCAATAGAGATTTCATCATCTATTGCTATGCTACAGATAATACCTTGGCTGCCGTGTTGACTCAAGAAGACTCTAATGGGCATGAGCTACCAATCGCATTCATGAGCTATATTCTGAAAGATCATGAGTTGAAATATACTATGATGGAGAAACATGCTTTTGCGGTGGTTAAAGCTGTCAAGCAATTTCGCTTTTACATCCTCAACTCCCATTCCATAGTGCTGGTTCCAGATACCACTGTTAAGTCAATTCTCACACAACAAGAATTTGGATCCAAGAGAGGGAATTGGGTTGCTAAGGTCCAAGAGTATGACATTGACATTAAGCTAACCAAGCTGGTTCGTGGAAAAGGTCTTTGTGAGCTCATTGCTGAAGGAGCTAAACATGAGTTGCTGGAAAAGAAAGTTGACCTTCCTACTGTTTTGTTCCTTAGTTCAGTTGACGAATGGTATGCTGACATCGCCCATTTTCTCACCTATGGGGAATGCCCCTCTCATTTAACTGCCAAAGAAAAGAGGACTGTTAAATTGAGGTCAGTGCAATATGTATTATGGGAAAATGCTTTGTTCAAGCGTGGCTTAGATGGGAGATTTTTGAAGTGTGTGGACAAGGAACAACAGAGAAAATTGCTCTCAGCTTTTCATGATCAAGCATGTGGAGGGCACTATTCATCAACAGTCACAGCTCATAAGATACTCCGTGGAGGATACTACTGGCCTTCCTTGTTCAGAGATGCATCCAAGTGGGTGGATAAATGTGAGGCTTGCCAGACCTTTGTGGGAAGACCTAAATTGGCTTCTTTGCCTCTCAAGCCAGTTGTGATTGAGGAGCCATTTCAACAGTGGGGTTTGGAATTCATTGGTACACTCAATCCTGCTTCTAGTGCTGGTCACACTCATGTACTTACTGCCACTGACTACTTCACCAAATGGGTGGAAGCTATTCCGGTCAAGAGCACTACTTCTGAAGTGGTATGCAGCTTCATCAAAGAGAACATCTTGGTAAGGTATGGTGTGCCTAACAAGATTGTAACAGATAATGCCTCGAATTTCTCTTCAGCTGAGATAATGGACTTCTGCTATGGGTATGGTATTTCTTTGGCTCACTCTTCAGATTACTACCCTCAAGGAAATGGGCAGGCAGAATCTACTAACAAAAATCTGGTGACTATCATAAGGAAGTTAGTCAATGAGTCTCAGCGAAACTGGCACAAGAAGCTCTATGATGCTCTTTGGGCAGACAGGATTACACCAAAGAGAGCTATTGGAATGTCTCCTTTTCAAGTGGTATATGGAGTAGAAGCTCAATTGCCAGTGACAGTGGAACTGCCGGCCTTGCATCTAATGAAGGCCATCGAGGATACTAGTTTCAGAGATGCCCTGGACAAGAGAATTATGTACCTGCACAAGCTGAATGAAGACAGATTGGTGGTTGCTGATAGGATATCTGTTCACCAGCAGAAGGTAAAGGTCCTGTTTGACAAGAAAGCTAGGTTCAGAGATTTCCAAGTTGGAGACACTGTGTTGTTATGGGATAAAAGGCATGAACCTCATGGCAGCCATGGAAATTTTGATTCCCTGTGGCTCGGACCTTTCAAGATCAGACACTTTGCTGGTGAGAATTCCTTTTATCTTGATTACATGGATGGTTCTTCTCTCCCACTTCCTTATAGTGGGCAGTATCTCAAGTTGTTCAAGTCCTAGGTGATTAGGGAGTCCCTTGTATATTCTGTACAGTGTTTTTGCTTCTCTGCTTTTGGTGTGTTTCCCTTTTGTTGTTTTTGTGTGTTGCCCTCTGTGTTGGTCTGTTTTTGACTCCGTTGCCCAATGGATAAGGCACTGGTCTGCTTCACCGAGTTTGTCTAAGTTCTTGCCTTGTCTCATTCCTTGAATTTATGCCAAGTCATCCCCAGAAGGAGCCAGCTGTTGTCCACTCAAAATTCCCCGCTCTGTCAAAAGTAAAAATTTCAAAATTTTGAGTTTAAATGTCTTTTCTGTCGAGCTGGTGGTGTGGAAAAAGTCTTGAAGTCAAAAAAAAAATCTAAGTTCTGGGTCATTCTGTAAGTATTTCGGGCCTGTCGGACATTTTTGTCCCAACTGTCCCAAGTGCAAACGGGTCTTCTGTTCTCCGATCGGCCGAAACCTCCGAATTTGTCCCATTTTCGGGCCCGTCGGAAGTTTTTGTCCCAAGTGTCCCGAACTTATTGTGCGAGTTGTTCCATTTTCGGCCGATTCGCGTACTGATTTTGTCCCAACTGTCCCAAGTTCCAAATTGCTCTCTGTTCCATTTTCGGCCGAAACCCCGAGTCGCGTACTTCGGAACTTTTTGTCTCCAAATTTCTCAAGTTCAAAAAAGTGCAACTCTGGTTCCATTTTCGGCTGAAACTCCCGAACCGCGTACTTCGCTCTTGCCATGCCCCGAATAGCCCAAGTAAAAAGTGCATCCTCGTTCCATTTTCAGCCGAACCGGCCGAACCGCGTACTCCGGAACTTTTTGTCCCAAATGTCCCAAGTTCAAACGGGCCTTTTGTTCCATTTTCGGCCGGTCCGCCCGAACCGCGTACTTCGCGCTTTCCTGTCCCATCTGTCCCATGTTAAAAGGTGTGCTCTATTCCATTTTCGGCCGAACCAACGCGAGTCGCGCACTTCGCACATTTTTGTTCCAAGTGTCCCGAAGCCAAAAGTGCAAGTTGTTCCATTTTCGGCCGAAACACCCGAACCGCGTCTTTCACACATTTTTCATCCCAAATGTCCCAAAATGCATTTGTGCGTCTTCTCCCTGTTTCACCCGAATCGGCCGAGCCGCGTGTTTCGCGCATTCGCGTCTCACATGTCCCAAGTGAACCTAATGCAATTCATACTTAGTTTTTCCCGCTCGACCCGAATATGCTAAAATATGAATTTAAGTTGCGGCTCTGATGCTATCAATCCGAAGATCAAATTTCAAGGACAGCTGGCAGAAGGACGAAGCTCTCAAGACGCTGGTTACATCAGTTTTCAAAGATATTCATTGTCATCCTCAAGATGAAAATTCTGGTGTGTCCCTCGTGGCAAGGACATAGCTGATACGTGGAAGAAAATTCAAGCAGCGGTTTCCGAAGACGGTGGGTCCCTCTCAGTGACTGCCACCTGTCTTCTTCCCCATACTTTTCTCTTCTTCCCTATTCTTTTTCAGTTTTCTTTGTAATAGGTTGAGGTATTGCGGTTGGCAGTCCTTAACGGTTCTTGATTAAAGAAACGGTTACGAAGAGTAACTGATCTGTAAACTATATAATGGCATTTCTACGCCATTCAAAAGAGGAGGAAGAACTTGGCATATTTTCTGCAAGTGTAAATAGATTATAGAGAAATCAATACAGAAGGACTTTCCTTTCTTTGTCTATCTGATCTCTGTCTGTTCTAAGCTTCATTTGTTTTCTTTGTGAAGATCATTTATCTCAAATTCGTTAGTCTCATCGATTGCATACTCTTCAACTTTGCAAGCACGGTGATCTTGCATAACCAAGAAGGAACTTTGTTTCCTTGATAATGAATCTGTGTTACGTTAAGAAACTTTGCGTTCTGGCAGATGTTATTTACAGAACTTTGTGTCTTTAAATTCCATCTTACTTGTTCTATACGAATGATCTTGTTTTCAATTCACGGTGACTTCGCATACATAAAGAATTACTCTGATATCTATAATTCTGCATGTTTGCCTTTCTGCTCTTTTCTATGCTCTCATTTCCTCAGTCCTTTTGTAATTGATGACCTTCATAGAAAACACTTTCGTGGTATCCAAGTTTAACCAACAAATCATGTCCTGTACATTTGTAAATAGGTTTGTTTCTGAATAAGGGAACCTCTCCCATTAAAGAGGAGGGACTTCTTGTCCCCTGTCTGTTGCTCTTCTTAAAAGTCCTATTTGACGACCAACAATAGGTACGTTTCCCAAAGGAGACGTGGTGAAATCTACGCCGAGGTAGATAAGGCCATTCATCCTGCACCAGTGCTCTATCCACCACAATGTCTCTTTGACCCTTTCTTCAATAGTCTAGGGTGCTTTTGTTCTGTTGATTGTAGCAAACGGCTAGTTGTCCCCATCCGTTTTAAGATACACCTGATCAAATTCTTGATCGGTAGTTTGATAACCTTTTGGGACAATGGCCACGCCATACTGAATGATCTCTTCAAGGGCCAGGTGAGAGTGGTCCTTTCTTCTTAGTTCAACCTCGTGGTATAGGTCGATGTAGATATCCTCGATCTGTGGAATATGGATTCGATCGAGTTTTTCCTTAGGAAGGCAATTCCTTGGATCGAAAGTGGGCCTGGCCAGGAAATTGTGCTTTAGATTTAGCAATTCTAGCTCTGCAAACATTTCCCAGGATTTGTGATTAGAAACGTAGGTGTATCTACCTACTGTGAGGGGGAAAGGAGTTCCACCCTTCTTCCTCCTCAAACATTTCTCATGGTAGGTTATGAGTTGTCTAGATAGCTCTAACAGGATCAAGTAGGGGCCGGCATATCTCGGAAATTCGGTGGGCTCACCAAAGAAGTTGGCCACTCTGAGATAGGTGAAGGTGGGGAATTGGGTAAAAAGTGCTCCCCACTTCTCAGTTGCTGTGACAATACTCTTGGTCATTCGACCGTGAGTCATGTTTGGCCTCAAAAGGCAGACAACGTTGTAGAAAAATGCATCGTTAATCTTGGTAAACTGGGGGATGTTATTCTCCAGCTTCAGCTCTAGGTAGTACTCATATATTCTAGCTTGGGGCCAAACCCCGCATCGACTCAATGCTGGATAATCCCTCTCCGAGGCTACAACATAAACTACGTAGGAGTTCATTTAAAACCTCCCCGTTGTGGTGAGTTGTTGGAGCTGCTGGGATATGGTACTGCTTATGATCTCCGCCCACTTGAAGCGTTGATCTGGTATGTTCTTGTTCATAGTTTCAAAGTACCTGAGCATCCATTTTTGAAAGTAATGGGCGTCAGAAATCCCAAACAATCTACTCAGGAATGTGATAGTGTCACTCAGTTCCTCGGAGAAGTCGCTATGGTGAATAACCTGTAGCCATCTGGTTATCACCTTCTTGTTCTTTAGGTAGACCTCATTCATGAGCTGCATGCACTGGTCTTCATTATCCTCCCATGCCTTAACGATGTCTTCTTGGCTCATGACCATGAAATGCCGGTGGTGAGGGATGCCGAGCATGATTTCGAAATGTCAGGCAGTAAGGTTGATTATAACCTCGCACTTTTCATTTTCGACACATCTTGTGTCTTTATTGTAGCAGCGGGCCACTACCATCATGAATTCATTGTTTATTATACTGACAAGAATCCCTCCAGAAAAATGTAGACCACTGCCTACCAGTTTGTCCATCCAAGGACTTCCTGTGACTCTTCTGGTTCTGACCTAGAAATCTTCCATGTCAATGTGACCGAGCTGAGAGTCTCTTATATCCAGGTCACATTCTGCCTGGGACTCAGGAATTCCGACCCTCTGATACTTGTACTTCATCTCTTCCTCTGTAAGTTTAGCTTTTCCCTTTGATTTGGTCGGCCTCTTGCTTGATGTAGACATATGTGGATCAGAGTTCAGTTGCTGATCCAGAATATATAGGACGCGAGAGACGAAGCGAGGTCCACGAATCATGACACGAGGATGATAGGCGTGTTGATAGGTGCAGAGGAACAAAATTATCACATGTTTTTAATTGTGAAAGGGACAGGGCGGATGCGCCTATATATAGGGAAGGGTGTAATAAATGTGCCAACCACTTTTTCAAGTGGTGCACCAAAACACGTGTCGACACGTGAAACTTTGCACCCTTTAGCGTAGATAAACGCATGTCAATGAAAAATTATGTACACCTTTGGCGCGTTTAAATGACTATCAACACTAGATTTCGAGTGCCGAGGCACACCAAAACACAACGCAACTTTTGTGTTGTTGACATGAAGGCGCATGCGCCTTGGCGCAGGTGGGTAAGGTGCATCACGGGGAGGTGCAACAATTTTTGTGTCAACACCTCAAAGGGTGCACCAATGAAAATGAAGAGGGCACAGATAAATTCAGTGTTGCATAGACAAAAGGCGCGCCCAGCCAAAAAAGGATAAAAATGACTAAGTTCGGAAAACTGGATTTCCTGGAAGGGATCTTAAGATCATTTCGAACACTTTCGGTCCCGTCACAGGACCGAAACAAAAATATGGTAGGGTTACCTGTAAAATTTCCCTTGTCAATTTTACGGGATAACAAAACCAGATATGCAAGCTCTTTTATCTTGGCAGTCTGCTAAGACTAAAGAGGTGCCTTCTTCACCTCAGTCCACATCTTCGTCTACCAGATTTTATACTGAAATTCTTCACCAACTTATTCAATCTTGAACTATATCGTTTCCTCCAAAAAAACCCTATAATCTGAAAGGATTAAAACCTTCATGGTTTAACTCTGATTTGACTTGTGCTTACCATCACACTCCAGGTCATGACACCAAGGGATGTAAAGCCCTTCAAGTTCTCATTAACAGCCTCTTGGAAGAAAATGATCTCCTGTTGGAGGAGGAGGAACAAGTGTCTCCTATCATGGCAACAACGTCTGAGCCTGAACGGTCTATTCAGGCCCCCAATTCTATTGATATCGCTCTGGATGATCTTCCACCCTCTCAAATCAAGGTAATTTGTATCGCCACTAGAACACAATGTTACAAAAATCCATCATCTTCTACAACCTCTTGATCACGAGTTGTTATTTCTACTGCCCCTGAAGGAGTTCCTCCTTCCTCATCGGCCCTGAGACCTCGGCTCTCTATTCGTGCTTCACCTCGAGATTAGATTCCCGTGTCAGTTGAGGAGAGTGTTATGAAACAACTCACCCATGCTCCGATCAAAATGTCTCTTTTTGACCTCATTCAGTAATCTCCCTAGCATCGCCAGGCTCTAATTGATAATCTACTCCACATCATGGTGAATTTAGATGAGCCCCAACCCTTCAAGATGGGTTTTGGGTTGAATAGATCATCAACCACCATCTCCTTCAAGGATTCTGAAATTCCTCCCCTTTCTTCTGAGGGTTTAGAGGCTCCTCTCTTTATCACATTTTAAGTCAATAACACTACGTTAAAACGCACTATGATCAGCAGTGGTGCTGCACTGAATGTCATTTCCTTCGACACATTTGAGCAACTTAAGTTACCAAATAACGTAGTGTCAGCACCGCCTTTTGCCCTTCGATCATTTAACGATCAGCTGGCAGTTACCTTAGGAACTATGGTCCTGCCCATTCGGGTAGGCAAGAAACTTATTCACGAGCTTTTTTACATTGTCGAAGGAAAATTACACTACAATGTGATCCTCAGACACTCCTAGATCCATGCAATGCACTGAGTCCCATCAACCCTTCATCGATGCATAAAATATCAGTATGAGGGAAAAATCTATACTCATATAGGAGACCCTTTTCTGTTCGCACAATGTGACATGACCACAAGGTCTATCCCTCCGAAAGAGAATGCTGATTCTCCTGATGATGTTTCATCCTCTTCCATACCTATATCAAAACTACCAGATCTACAAAATATGGAAGATACGTTGTAGCATTTTTCGCTAGGAGAGCTTCCCCTTCTCTCTTTTGACGCCCGTCGCAAACCTAATGAGTATGGGAGGCCAGAAAAACAACCTGAATATCAACCAGGTCTTGGCCACATCGTCACCATTGGTCTACCCAATCAACAGAATGAATTCATCTACGGTGGTCTTGATACACCTCACTATCATCCAGATTCTCCTCCTAGGGCCAAACCCTATTCAACAGGGTTTGATTATCTACAGAATCTCGAGTTCCTAAAAACTTATCTATATCGATGTGCGTGGAAGGGCTTTGGCCTGGGAAAGTATGAACAAGGTGTTCATGACCTCGCATCCATTCCAACTCTTAAACCACATCAAAAATTTGGTTTAGGGTTCAAACCTCTCTTCAAAGCCACCATCACCATTCTCACTAAGCCTCTTTCCGTTGAGGAGCCATCTCCTCCCGTCAGGTCAAAAGCATTGCTTGATGTGAATGACACGATTTTCATCCCCCCTAACTTTTTTTTAGTCAATTCCATTTCCTTAGGTCCACTGACCTATAAGACTAATGGAAAATCCACTTCCATACCATTGCTCTTCCCTGAAATAGTCGAAGACAACTCTCTGACTATCAATTCTATCCACTATTCGGATGATGATTCTATCCTTCCTTATCTCAGGGTAGAGGATTCTCATCTTATTAAAACCTTTCCTTTAGACACATCTACGCTTCTTAATGAAGCCACTGTCGATCTTAATATAGGGACTTCTGAAGACCGTCACATCATTAAGGTAGGCCAATCTCTTAACCCACAAGAGTTAGGAGACTTTATCAACTTTATTTCTAACCATCTCCAAGCATTTTCTTGGTCATATGAAGATATCCGGGGCCTCGATCCTAAAATCGTGGTGCACAATATCGTTACTCTTCCAGACATCAAACCAATTAAACAAAAACTGTGTAAGATGCATCCTCGTGTAGCTCTCCTCGTTAAAGAAGAGTTATAGTGCTTGCTTTTCACCAACTTCATCCAAACCATTGACTATCCACAATGGGTTTCAAATGTAGTAACACTAACCAAAGCTACTAGGAAAATTTGAATTTTCACTGACTTTCGGGATCTTAATCTCACTTGCCCAAAAGATGATCTCCCTCTACCTACTATCGACCAACTTGTGGACTTAACTGCAGGTCATGAGATAATTTCTCTTATGGATGGTTTTTCTGGGTATGATAAAATTCTCATCACACCAGAGGATCAACACAAGACTTCCTTCATAACTCCTTGGAGGAGTTTTTTTATTGTGTCATGCCATTTGGTCTTAAGTACCCAGGGGTGACTTATCAACGCGCAATGACCTACATCTTGCATGATCTCTTACACAAAACTATATAAGATTACGTCAATGAAATCCTCGGTAAATCCAAACACCATCAGGATCATCTTCTCATCCTTGCACCTCTCTTTGAGAGACTCATTCATTTTTTTCTTCACCTAAATCCATCTAAATGCGTGTTTGGCATTCTCACTGGTAAAATCTTAGGCTTTATCATTTCTATCAGGGGTATTGAGGTCGATCCTGTAAAAATAAAGGCTATCATCGAGATTGATCCTCCTTCCAAGTTAAAGCAGCTCCGTGGTCTTCAAGGATGCCTTCAATCAGTACGTCATTTTATCTCGTAGCTTTCAGACTGTTGTCAACCTTTTCATCATCTCCTTTATAAAAACGTTCATTTTGAATGGGATGAGCATTGACAAAAATCCTTTGATGATCTCAAAGCTTATCTTCTTTCTCCACCTATGCTCAAACCTCCATGCGAGGGGGAGCCATTCTATCTTTATATTTCTGTGACTGACCATGCTCTGGGAGCCATGATCTCACATCGAGATGCTAATGGTAAGGAACAAGCTGTCTATTATATCAGTCGCACTCTTCATGAGTATGAAACTCACTATTTTGAAGCTGAAAAGCTGTGTTGTGCTCTCTTCTTCGCAATTTCTAAACTTCTTCATTACCTCCTTAATCATAACACTCAAATTGTTACGAGAGTCAATCCACTCAAGAAAATGCATGTGAAACCCTATCATAATGATCACATCACTTGTTTGCTCATGCTCATGACATAGTTTGACCTCGAGTTCATCTCGTAGAAATCTATCAAGGGTCAGGTTATTGTTGATCAATTAGCTGATGCCCCTCTTTCAGAAACTCAAGTCCCCCTCGCTTAATTCCCAGATGAGTACATCTAACAAATTGATTTCAGTCTGTCTCCTTTTAAAGTAAAACTTTTCATTGATGGGTCCAAGAGTCAGAAAGGGGGAGGCACAGGTTTTGTCATGATTCCTCCTTGGGGTGCACCTTTCCCTGTTGTACACAAGCTTAACTTTGAATTTACCAATAATATGTCAAAATATGAATCCCTCATTTTAGGTCTTCAAAATGCCATTAATCTTGGCGCTCGCCATATTGACATCTTCGGTGACTCTGAGCTCATCATTAATCAAGTCACTACTGTCTATCAGTGTAAAAATGATACCCTTCAAAAAGATCACGATATCGTTCTCTTTCAGCTTCAATCTTTCGATAAATTTACTATCCAGGCTATTCCTCGTACTGCAAACTGATTTGTAGATACGATGGCTTATTTATCCTTGATTATTCCTCCATTCACTGAAGAGTCATGAATTTAGGTGGTTGTTCATTGTCTAGACCAACCATTTCATCTCAAGCAGTTAACTTCAATCAACACCATCACGACTGACACTCAAGATGAGTGGTATCAGCACATTTTCGATTATCTATTCTATTCAGTGCTTCCTCTAGATTTGAATTCTAATGGAAGAATATCTTTTATCCAACATGTAAACCGCTATGCTATTATGGGTGGAATCCTTTAGAAACATGGTTTTGAGGGTATTTTGCTTCGGTGCCTCAAAACCCCAAAATCATCTAAGGCCATTCAGGAGGTCGATGAAGGTATCTGTGGTGGACACTTTGGTGGTTTTGTTGTGGCTAAGCGCATCCTATGTTTAGGTTACTATTGGCCTTCTCTTAATCGAGACTATTGCTACTATGTCAAGAAATGTGTCAAGTGTCAACAACATGCTAATCTTACACATATCCCTAGTCAAGATTTACAACCTGTAGTGGATTTGTGGCCTTTTTCACAATGGGGTCTTGATCTCGTTGGTCTCATCAATCCGCACTCTTCACAGCGACATCGCTATATCATTACTGCCACATAATACTTCGCTAAATGGGTGGAGGCTATTCCTCTTTCATCGATCAAAGCTAAACCTATTGTTGATTTTGTCCATCAACACATCATTTGTTGCTTTGGTGTTCCTCACAAACTTGTTATAGATAATGGCAAGTCTTTCAAAAAAAAAAATTTGCAGAAACTTTGTGACACCTTCAATATTAAAATCAGCTTTTCTTCTCCATACTATCCACAAGCTAATGGCCAAGCTGAAGCTTCTAATAAAACTTTGCGTAATATCCTCATAAAGGTAACTAGTGGAGTTGGAAGGGATTGGAATTTACACATCCCTTTTACTCTCTGGGCTTATCGGAGTAGCATTCATACCCCTACTAGTGATACTCCCTTCTCTCTCACCTATGGGTCTGAGGCTATCCTTCCTTTGGAAGTCAAGATTCCCTCTCTTTGCGTCTCTCTCAGAGAGTTTTTCTCTGATGAGGACTATCATCAAAACCATCTAGAATAGCTTGAGTTGTTATATGAACATCATCTCAATGCTCTTAAACATCATCAAGTCTATCTTGAGCATGTCAAGCATGCTTATAACAAGCATTTACAGTAGCATGACTTCTAAGTTAGTGATCTTGTTCTTAAAGAAAACCAAAATGTCACTACTCTGGAACAGAGTCAACGTGGTAGGTTTTCTCCTAACTAGATGGGACCGTGCATTTTCACTCATAAGTATGGGTCCAAGGCTTATCACCTATCTTTCATGGATGGTATACCTGAAATGGAACCTCTTAATACTTTGTATCTAAGGCCCTTCTACTGTTAAAATCTATCTTACATGATCCCAGTCATGAAACATGTCTTTCATGCATCCACAACCTGTCATGCATTTCGTAGTTACTTGGAACTATGTAGTTCTTCACGTTATTTATTTTTATACCTTAAATATGAGTACAACGTCTCTACTCATGGAATTTTCTTATGGATGTGTTCATCCTCATAGTAGGAATACCTTAATCACTACTTCATCTGCCCTAGGTGTTCATCTTGGTCAAATCCACTTGGGGCATAAGTACGTGTTTGTATACATTTTCTTTCCCTCTATTTGATCTATCTGGTCTAAACTCAGCTTCTTCTAAATATCAAAAAAAAAAAGATGCTATCCTAGTCCCAAAAGATAGACTGATCCCTCGAAGGACAGCTATCCATGCCTTATCAAAATAAATAAAAAACGTAGAGCATTCCTCGAATGATGGCTACCATCAAATTCAAAATACAGACCACTCCCTTGAAGGAAAGTTGTTTGTTTTATGGAATTTTGAGCCTTTGTAGTAAAAAAATTCCTCTCTCGGCCTGTTTGTTCACTTGTTAGCATCTCTGAAAGACTTCTCATATCGATTAGTCATTCCATATCTAGAAAACTACCCACATTGATCAGTTTTATTTTCTATCAAAATAAATATCATGAAGCTGTGATATGAGACCTTTTTGATCATATGGAGACCATGTTTTCCCCATATGAGCATGTATTTAATCCTTCATGTGTTCTGACGAGATGCATACTTATCTCTTGTCCTTATCTACCTCCTAGATCTGGTTTGCGACTAACTCGTGTCAGGTTTATTTTATCTATGTCTATGGCCTTGCGTGCATTTTCTTTCGACTTAACATCAAGGTCTCTATTTAAGGTCAGTTAGGAGACTAACTTATCATTCTTTTTCCTATCTAGGTGTAGTGATTTTGTATTTCTAAGGGGTAAGATCATTGCATCACTTTCTTTTCATCAAATCAAATTGAGATTACCCGTGTTCATTTGTTGTTTATCTAGTTAAATTGACATTTAACATGTTAATTTAATCAATAAAATCTATCATATATCTATGCTCATCTTATCCACTTCATCTAAAATCATTAAAGTAGCACATATTATGTGGATCCATCTATCCATCTATCTATAACATGTTAATTATTCATCCATGACAAATCAAAATTAAATCACATCTATCTATCTATATGTATCAAAGTTAAAAGAATGAGTCCAATCACATAACACAAAGATGGATATATATATACACATATGAATGGATTCAAATCGAGTTGTATACATTGTATCAAAAATGCCTTCAAATCGAGGCTACATCAGTATATCTCTACAAATATCATCTCTATTTAGTAAAATCTGACAAGTGGAAAACATTAGCTCCTCCTCCCTCCTCAGGCACGGGCTCTCTCTCTCTTGGCCAGCACCTACAGAACTGGAGGTGCCCGTAGTCATGACCCTATGACCTCCTCGGTCTCCCCCAGTGCTTGTACCCTACGATGCACCACTAGCAGTGGTTGTTGCTGTCCTCCTCCTCACTCCGTAACGAGGCATATCTGGGGCATGTTGTGTCAAGGAATCCTCGTAGTATCTCACCTCGACAAGGATAGTTTGATAGGTACTCAAACTTACTATGCCAGGTGCTCTTAACAACATTGTTGTTGGTGGTCCTCCTACTACGAAACTCTATGCCCCTAACTCAGATGTGGTGCCTGTATCACCATATTTGTCCATGAGGGCCTCTTTATGTCTGTGATATCTATCCCTCTGCTGGATAGCTGTATCCCACTCTTGGTGAGAAGTGTCTCTCTCTTGTATCATTATGTCCCTCTCCTCCCTCAAAGTCCTGATCTCCTCTAGAGGAGTCTGGTGTGTTTTGTACCAAGGTGGCATGCTCTCCCTGCAGTCTCTCTAGCTCCGCCGTTGTATCCTCCTCGTCTAACTCCGTAGATGCTATGAGATGCCATGGTAGCTCCTCATGATACCACGCCTCATAACCCTCATCCACTCCTACATCATCATCATCATTTGTGGGAGGTAGGGCCTCCCTGAGTGGATCTGTTGGGACAAGTATCGAAAGATCTATCTCCTTGCTATCCTATCTGTATGGCACATATATAGTCAGAATAATATTTATCAATCCAAACTATCTCATCACCCATATAAACAAGACCCACTCTAAAATCTCTAGCCTGTGGCCCCTGACCACTCTACTGCATCTCAGCTCCACTAAGTGGGCGTCTTGTCTGGCCCATGTGGGATAGACCTTGTATGGCCTCCATATAACTTGTGATGGTGCCAGAGTCCTAAATCTCTAGGAAAACCACTCTAAAGATCTCCCTATATCTCCAGGGACCATGTCTTCCCACCATCATCGAAACCCATAATCAAGGGCTCCCTCTGCTCTTGGCATCCATGGAAGTCTGGACGGTCTAATCAGTGATATATGCTCATAAGCCCAAAAATGGAGCACAAAACTGACATCTATCCTTGTGTGTCTTCCTGTGGAATACATCCATAGCTCATGATATATCTGTGCTAATGTGAATACCTACATCAGTGAATGTGAATACCTACATGAACTCAAGGATATCATAGACGCAGTCAAGTAGGAGTAGTGGGAACCATCCACCTCTAGAATCTGGTAGTGCATAATATGAGATAGCCATCTGGATCAATGTTATCAGTCTACTCCTAGGGTCATCCTTTTGGTACTATGAGGCTATCCTCAAAGCCCTAGACACTATCTCTAAATCATCTGCCCAGTCCCCATATAACCATACTAGGGCCCTCCTCTACTGCTCCCATGAAGTAATCTCTATCAGGTCCCCTATGATCGGTAACCTGAGGATCCTATAGATGTCCTCATGGGTGATAGTCATCTCACCCATTTGAAACCAAAAAGTGCGTGTCTGGCTATCCCACCACTGCATCAGTGCTCGCATTAGATCCACGTCTCAGGTTACCCATCAATAATAACAAAAACCCCCTAGTCTAGCTAAATCCAGATGGCACCACTTAGCATCTGTCACATCTGGCAGTATAGTCTCCAGTAGCTTGGGAATAACATCCTGCATGTGTAGGAACTCCCGTGCCTGCATCACATAAAACATCGTCATTAGGTTCATATTTATCAAAATCAACATCATTAAAATTTCATCAATTTTTTTCTCAAAAGATTCCAAATGTTTCATCTTTCAAATCAGCGCCGACTCAGTCCATCGGCACCGTTTACTTTATGGTCAACACCGATTGTATTCCAATCGATGCCGATTGCATACTAGTTGGCACCGATTTTGTCAATCGACACCGACTAGGAGGCAGAGAGCTAAAAACACCCTCTTGCCTCCTACTAAAAAATAACACAAACATACAAGGCTAAGGAAGGACCACTTACCCCTGGCTGCGTCCTCTTCCTCTTCTGACCACATCCGGAAGCTTCGATCTCGCTCAAATTAAATTTTTCACTTTTTTCTAAATCAATCATCATGATGCAAATGAATCATTACCATTCACATTTTCTGTATTTATAGGTTTTTGGGGCGGTCGGCGCCGATTTTTTGGTTCGGCGTCAATTCTTTGGGTCGATGTCAATTAGGTATGAGTTGATGCCAATTGGCACCCATTGGGGCCGATCGAGTGGATTTTGATATATTTTCTCATCGCATCACACCATGACATGCTTCATTCTCATTTGATTATCTTTTCTTGCACATGTGTCACCCGTAACACATTTTTTCCATCATTGTGTCATTATTTCAGGTACTTGTACCTTGTCTCCTTGCATAGCCCCATGTGTGTGTCACTCGTAGCATGGCTTTGTTTTTCGTTCCCCGCTTGGGGCATCTCATCATTATATCTTTTGCATGTTCCACCCATAGCACACTTGTTATGCCTATTCTGGAAGCATTTCTATTGCAAAGTCCACTATAGTGGCCATATGTCAATTTCCGTGATGGCTTTCCTCTCGAGGAAGTTGCTTTATCCTTCTTGTCTAAGCATTGATGCTTGGCTTGTTTCTCTGATCATTGTTATGACCTTATTTCCCCCTTTTGGTGCATATTTTTGGTGTTATCATCCATTCCGTGTTTTTTCCATGTACATGGATAACTCACGTTTTTTGCAACCTAAAGATAGTGGGTCTGTAGGAACTAACATCGTCTCATTTGAAGACTGTCTAGTCTGCCCTAACAATGTGAGTTCCTTAGGTCGATGCCTTTTTTGTTTTTTACGTGTGTCATCAATGATCAGATCTACTTTAGACATCTAGTTGGGGCATCCTCTTCTCTTCTTTTTCATCTACCTTTTTCAAACTCGAGATCAGTTGGCTTTTTGTGGGCCACCCATTCCCAAGTTTGATGGGGAGCACATCATCAATATTCTTCCGTTTCTTCCAACTCCTTGTTTTTCTCTCGTAGCATTGCTTATCGCAAGTTACTCAACAAAAAGGGGCAAATGTAGACACCTAAAATTGGTTACTCAATTTAATGTCCCATGTGTTCGCTTACCTGTTCTAGTCTCGGGTAGCCCAGTGCACTTTTGTCTCACTACTTCTCTCTTACGGTATAATTATCTAATTAAAATTCCTATCCTAAGTTTGTTCCACCCCAGTATATTTCAACCATGGATAATTAAACATTAACCATGTAATTCTATCTTCTACATTTATTCCAACTACTTATTCAACCCATATCACTTCCTAACCTCTCGTGTCACTATTATCCATCCATCCCACCTATTTCTCCTCTCATAGAACTATGTAGCGGGATTTTTCCCGTATTTGAGTTGGAGGTATAATATTCTTATCCTCACAACTCTTCCCTTTTTGCCACTTTGGGAGTCTGTTCCCTGATCGGTGAAGACCGTTCCTCAATTGACGCTGATTTTTCAGAATGGCACAAATTTTACCTCGATTGGCTCCAACTATAAATACACGACCTAAACTCACTTCCGGTTAGACGGTAGAGACTTGAGAAATAGTGAAAATCTTGAGTGAATCTTGAAATATCAATTAAGAGAGAGTGAATTCTGTCCAGATCAATCCCTGAGAGGTGCACCATTATTCCACCCACATAACATCAATATCTCTTAGGTTCTTCAACCTCTGGGTGACTCCATTTCTTCATCCAGCCAAGGTGGAACTCTGTCCATATCTCTGCAGCTCCTACAGGTCTCCATAATCCGATCATCATCAATAACCAATCAAGTTGTCTATGATTTCTTCCCGGTTGACACTGATTAGGCATCAATCGACACTGATTTGTCCAAATTTGTTCCATTCCAAACCATTGATGACGATCAATTTCTGATCGACGCCGACCAATCTGCAGAAAGGTACAGAATCTAGGTGACACAATTTCATCTTTGTTTTTACAGTTTCTTGCTTTCTTTCAGTTTCTGCTGCTATCTTTACATTCTGTTTGTAACTTAAAATAAAAAAATCTAAACATTTTCTTAGATCTTTTATCATGTACACCTTTATTCTTAATTGAAAACGTGAAATGACATCCACCAAGGAAGCTAATCGCTTCTCGGACCCGCTTTTCGGGTAGTTCACCCTTATATCTTTTAACGTCATCTTTTTCTATCAAGTATTTGTGCATCACAAGTTTCTTGGATCTACTCCGTAGGATTTCTCATGTGTGCCAATCTTAATTCCATCAGGCTTGGTCTCCATGTACGTCTTCAAATCTTGTCTAATTAATCCGGTATTGACTTTATTTGAGTTTTTCAGAGATTTTATGTTTAGTTTGGTGCATTAACTTGGACAGGTAACAAGCACAGAAATTCTTGATCTACACTATTAGGATGTATGGAGGCTTTCATAGGCTATGTCACTGCTAATACTTTTCAATAGCCAGTGTAATCTTTTCAGACTCTGGCTACGTGGAGATCCCGCACTCACTTGGGGACCCCGCTTTGGCTTCTACCCTTGGAGTTTCTCCGATGAGGAACGTGGCACCCTCCACAGTTCCTTTTCCTTGCTCATTTCTGTACTCAAATTTGGGATCAAATTTTATCCCACACGACTGAGCTGACCCTTCCATTTTTCTTGTGCAAGGTTGCATGCGACCAATTTTGCATGAGGGAAAAAATTAGGATAACAATTTGGTGACTCACGAGATCACCCGCCTGCTAGGTGAATGTATCAGTTTCTTTGAAGTATCCATTGGGCATAGAGTCATGGATGGTAGCATGATGCTGATCCTATTCTTGAAACCTGAATCCGATGCTTGCACTTCCTTACCGTGGACCTTTCTTGTTGTCCACACTCTCAATTTTCATAAGAAAATATTGAAGATGATATTTCTGAGAGAAGAAAATTGTCTTCACCTAGGGTTTTCACCTTCTCCTGAAATGGAATCCTACAATATTCACCAAGAGGCACATCGAACTGTATAATGACAAAACCTTGGAGCAACAAAACTTGTACTGGAGCACTTAGGGAAATGAAACCTACACTGCAGCCAGACAATGTGCATACACTCTTAGAGGAATTGAAAATCCCAGACTAATATGTACAAGGGTGAGAATTATCCTTATAGTGGTAATTTTTTAGGATCCCATTGAATGGAATCTACAATTCTTCGCCATCCAACTTAGCCAATTGGAAGGCATTGCTACCTTTGCATTATGTGATCATGTATGGGCCACTCCATATGGCATCGAACTTGGAATTTTTTCTCGACTTTACACGATCCACATCCCACTTCAATACCAAGTACCCCACTTGGAATGTCCTAGCTTTAGCTTTCTTGTCAAAGCTATCCTTGATTAACTCTTGATCCTTCTCCATGGTCTACACTGCATGTTCTCTTGCTTCTTCTAATTCCATCAGCTCTGCATACCTAATCTCCATAGGCTCAAACTCAGCTAGTTCTAGTTTTTTCAGGAGTTCTAATGCTGGAAACTCAAGTGATATAGGCAGAAATGTATCCTTCCTGTATACAAGCTTGAATGGAGAGCTACCTGTAGACCTCTTTGGTGTGATCCTATCTACCCAAAGAGCTGATTTGGGTTTTTTGTGCCAAGTTCTCTGATTTTCATCAATATTTCTTTTGATGATTCTCAGTAAAAAAATTTGTGGACTCTACTTGGCCATTACCTTGAGGGTAATAGTTTGAAGAGGTGTTGAGGTATACACCATTCTTGACAACCCATTCAGTGATCCTTGCACCAAGGAATTCCAATGCATTGTCTGATATGATAGTAGCAGGGGCACCAGACCTTGTGACTATCCCTTCATAGAAACCCAAGATGTTGGATTAATTTTCCTCCTTAAGTGCCACTTCTTCATTTCACTTTGTGAAATAGTTAGTCACTGTGAGTATCCACTTGTGGCCTTGACTTGAATTTGGGTTGATTACTCCAATGAAGTCTTATCCCCACTACACAAATGGCTGATCTACTGAAATTGGATGAAGTGGAAGGGTTTGCAATATTGCTTTCCCTCTGAAGAATGTGCACTTCTTGAATTTTTTGACCCATTTGTAGCAATCACTAAACACCATAGGCCAATAGTAACCAACCTTCATAATTTTGAGAGTTGTTACTTGTGGAGCAAAATGACCATCCACTTCTCTATCAAGGAACTCATGTAATATCTTCTCAACTTGGACTATCCCAATGCACCTTAATAGGACACCATTGATGTACCACTTGAACAAAACACTGTCAACAAGAACATATAGAATGGATTGTAATCTAAAGTACCTTCTTTTTGCTTTACTCATTTCTATAGGGCATGAAACTGTTTGGGGATAATGCACCAACTCTTGAGTCCAACATGGAATGGTAGCATCGTTAGCTGGCTGCTCTACCTCATTCTGTAGTAGTAGGAAAACCTTTTCTTCATCCGTTGACTTAGCTATTTATTTGGAAGTAAGCTGCTCACACAGACCTTTGCTACGAACCATTTTGGTCACATTGATTTCAATATCATACTCCATTACACGAGTGATCCAACCTTCCCTCTTCTCATTTAAATCCTTTTTTAGAAGAAATTCCTTGACACCAGCATGAGACACTAGTAGTTGAATCTTGTTGTTCGAGACCAATTGTCTGAATTTCTTCAAACTCCTAATGATAGCAAGAACATATTTATCAATAAAAGAGTGCCTTACTTCATAATGTTCTAGGATTCTGCTAAAAAATGCTATGGGCTGATTTGAACCTTATCTATTAGGCTGAACTAAGATAGCTGAGATTGTGTCAGATCCTCCAAGAGCATAAAACATGAAGTCCTTTGAAAAGTATGGGTAAATAAGAGTTGGGGCTTCTGATATTACGTTCTTGATAACTTGAAAACTCTCTTTTGCCATATGTTGTCCATTTGAATGCAAGACTCTTCTTCAGCATCATCATTAAAGCCTTCGCAAGAGTGGAAATATCAAGCACAAATATGTAGAAAATTTTTATCCTTCCCAAGAAGCTTCAAAGATAAGTGATGTGGCAATGAAAGTGTTATAATGGCTTCAACTCTTTTAGGGTCCATTGTTAACCCTTCTCTTGAGACAATGTGGCCAAACAACTTGCCCTCGTGTGCCAAAAATACACATTTCTTTGGATTTAATGACACTTCAAACCTTCTACATCTATGAAATAATTTCCTGAGGTGGAAGAGGTGGTCTGTTGCATTCTTTGAGAAGACAGTGATATCATCTAGATATAACATCACTATCTTGTTGATTAAGCCTTTGAACATCATAACCATAGCTTGTTGAAACGTTGCTTCGGCATTGGAAAATCTAAATGGAATCTTCTTATAAGCATATGTGCCCCATTTTGTTATGAATGTTATCTTGAACTGATATTCCTCTTTCATCATTATTGTATTATAGCCCGAGTATCCATCTAAGAATGAAAACCTTTCAGAACCAACTACAACCTACAAGATTTATTCCATTGATGGAAGTGGATAATGATCCTTTAGTGATGCTCTGTTCAGATCATGGAAGTCTACATACAATATGATTTCTCCATTTCTTCTCCTCAGTGGCACCATGTTTGGAACACAACTTGAATGTTTGATAGGGAAATGATGCTAGCTTCAATCAACTTGTTCAACTCTTTCCTCATGAGAGGATCAATATGAGGATTTACCACCCTTTCCTTATGTCTGATAGGTTTAGATCTCGGATCCAGCTCAATAGTGTGTTGTGCCAACCTTGGGTTGAAACCTCTTAAATCCTTGCAATTCCAAGCAAAGACATCTGAGAATTCTTGACAAAGTTGAATGAATTAATATTTTTCTTGTGGGGTATTTACTTTGCCAATTTGCAATGTCTTGCCTTCATCTATTGAAATGGGCGCTGAATCTTCACCCTTTACCTGAATTGTTTCCTTCTCCTTCTAGAATTGATAATTTGGGTTGAAGATTGACTCCAAAGTTACGAGACCTTTTGGTAATTTGATAGTTGTCATCTACACCACTTGGTCAACAAACTTTTGTTCCAACTTGTCTTGGTTTCTGGAAGAGAACTCAACTTCTTCTTGTAAAAATTTGAAAATTTGTTAATCATTCTCGAAGACTTGCAAACTTGTGTTGTTGTCTAGAACAACTGGTCTTACAACCACTTTAATATGGGGCTGAGATTTATCACTCTTGATACTTTCTACAACATCAAATGCTGCCCCAATTTCTGCCAATTTGTCTGCTGCTTCATTCTTCTTTGTTGGGATGGAATTGATTCTAAAAGCTTCAAAATCTTGAATGATATTCCTTACCTGATTGTTTTAATTCCTCAATAGATCATTCTTGGAAGAATTTTGTCCTCTGACTTGATTCACAACTAGCTCACTATCGCCAAACACTTGTAAGTTTTTGATGCCTCTATTTCTTACGTAATGAAATCCATGAATCAAGGCTTCACACTTAGTTGTGTTGTTTGAGCAAACAAAGTGGAAACGGAAAGATGAGTAATATTTTTTACCTTCTGGTGAAATGAGCATAACTCTTCCTCTTGTGCCTTGTCTATTCATTGAGCCATCAAATAATAGCCATTATACCTCATTATCATCCTTCTGGTCTGATTTGGTGATGCTAGGGATGAATTGAATCTCTTTATGCAAACAATAGACTCCTAATTCAGATTCTTCCATTTCCTTGTAAGTGTCAAATTCATGACTCTTGTTGGCCCATTCATCAAGAGTCAAGTCTCGAATGCATCCAAATTTTGTATTTACTTCATGAGTGCTTGGATAATCTTCTTGATCAAATATTGAATAGTTTGAATTGATTGGGTTTGGTGTATAAGGATCTATGTGACATTTTACAATAGGCTCAGATTTGATTGCAGCCTTAGCTTCATACCTGGTTCTAAATAATGTATGTGACCAATCAGCCAACAAATAACCTCTAAAGCGGCGAAGTCTCTTGACAAGCACCATGCAAAGAGAGGTGCGAAGTTTATGAGTGATACATATTGCAAGATGGTCACATTGGGACATGCATGCAATGTGAGGCTCAAATATTTGATTACTCAAACCTTTTTACCATTGTCCCATCCAATTGCACTATGCCTTTGGAGATGACTTCATATTGAAGACCTAGTTGATGAGATATTTGTTTCGGCATGACTGAGCTACTTGCTCTCAAATCAATCGTGTAATTATGCACTAACTTGTCTCTAATGATCAATGAGACATAGAATGGGGGGGGCTTCATAATTTTACCTTAGTCATTTCCTTGATTTTCTCCTTGTCAAGCTACATTTATAAGTACCTTTTATTTTTGATTGGGTGACTGGTTTGACGCTGACCAATTTACCATAGCAGCTTGTAATAGATCTCTCTGTCCTGGGATAGCCAATGACTCCCACATCGATATGTTTACATTTGTTTTCTTCATATGTTCAATGATGTTGAATGAAGATGAACTATCTCTCTACTACCCCTTGACTTGCAAATTCTTATCTCGTACATGGGTTGTTGCAAGCGGCACTTCGGATGGTCTGGAAGGTAGTTTGGGCTGACCTTGCACATTAAGAGCTGCACTTTGATTGCTAACACCTAGTTGAGTAATAGAGGGTTGTGGATCATTTGAATTTGATGAATTTCCTTATCCAATATTCCTTTTCTTAGACCATGTATTGGCTGTTATGCTTTGAGAAGGTGCTTGATTCATACAATAGAAATATTCAACCTGTCAATTTACTGTGGTCTCATTTAGAGATGTTCCTTACTGAGTTGTTTCCTACTGCTCATTTCCTTCTTGGCTTGTCTCTTTTTCTACACCCGTTTTTGTCACCATAAGGGCTTGATTCAAAGCACTATTGAAACACATTGTCTGGTTATGAGGTTGATTGCATGGGAAACACCAATCACATTCCTGAGCCATATTATTTTGCACTTGTACTAAAGCTCTAGATGTGGATGCAACATTAGGATTGTAAGGCTGGAATGGTCTATAAGTAGGAGGTTTGGCTTGATTCTGATTTCTAGTTTGGATGGGTGGCATATTAGGCTGATATAGAGGTCTATTGGGTTGATTTTGAGGCTTATATGATCTAAAATTTATAACTTGTTTCCTCTTAAGAGTCATGACTTCTTGGAGCTCATTTGAGATGCTAGTTGATGAGGTAGAATATTTGATTGAATTTTTATTTCTTGGTGTAGGAATGGGTGCTAATGTAGGTGTTTGACTAGTACTTGGAGCTCATAGTTCTAGATATAGAGGCATATGTGGCCTACGTGCAAGTTTACCAGTATGAATTAAACAATTTTCAGATCTAATAGCAATGTTATAGGATGTGGGTAAAGTTTTTCCTCCCATGGATTGAATTATCATGGAATTATCAGAATTTAAAGTTTTAAGGAAGTATAGGAAAGCACCTTCTTTTGTTGGTCTCATGGCCAATGGAGTCCTATCCCACGTACACTGAAATCTGAAGTTGAAATCAATCAACTATTCATTAGGATCCCTCTTTATCGTTGTCAAATATTCCAATAGAGACAATTTATCCCCCTTTTCGCCAAACTGATTATGAAGGGTTGTGCACAAATGGTCCCAATTCTAGATAGACCCTATTGTTAGACTTATGAAACATTACAAAGCTTTACCTTTGAAGGAGAATGCCAAAAACTTAACAAATATGTCCATTTGAGTGATCTAATGAATTGCACAAACATTTGCAATATCTTGGATGTGATCAATCAAAGTCGTCTGGTTCTCTCCAGTACAATATGGAATTCTCTTCAATGCTGTAGCTAGAATTAGATTTTGTGCATTGAGAGCTAGTGGGCTACTACCAATGAATTTGATGTAGGGGTTGGGTTGTGACATCCTCATTTGTTAGAGGACTCTAGTCGATTAAACGAAATGCCTACTAGGTGGAGGTGTTGACAATGTCTTGCTTGGTGGAGATGGAGACCTTTGAGCTCTTCTTCCCCTTCTTGCTCTATCTGGGGATAAATGTAGATATATAAATAGCCCCTCCTCTCTATTTCTTGTCATTGTTTGTATTCTTCTCATGAACTTGACAAGTTTGGACTACTAAAACAAGTGGATTATGCCACTTTTTGAGTCACTAGATGTGTAATTTTAGAGCTTCTTACAAGCTGGGAACTCACAACAAGTGCACATTAATCTTGTTGTAGTAAAAATGAAGACTTCTTGTCCTACTGGGCATGCCAAAAATTGTTAGTGCAAAATCACAACACCCCTGAATGTCTACAACTCAGTGGGTTGAGACTCTTAGTGTGATTGCATAACATGAAGCATCTCTCAAAGTGTGGTACTTTGTGAATCAATAGATATATCTGGATGAAGGCCGGTTCCTATTCCTCAGTTCAGCTACACACATTAATTTTATAGAGGACGTATTCTAAGACCTACTCTAACTTGCAAAGGAGACAAGGTTAAAGAGATGTAAGAAATAAAACCTAGAGTTACAAGGGTGATGCACCAAAGGAATGATGAACACCTTCTTTGTAATAAACACAAACCATAAAAACACAATACAACCACCACACAAATGACCAAAATGTGATGAGAAACCAGGTGGATGCAATGAACACAAGAGAAGGTTGAAATAATCCATAGACCTATCTTATTGCTCACAAATTGATATAATACATTATAGTAGCCAGGAGGTAGATATTGCATTACAATTTGAATGGGAGGTTTGAAACTCCAAAAATTCACCTATGAAATAGAGAAGAAGGGAGGGTGCAAAGCAAAACTATCCATCCTTTATCGAAATTCCCCTCCTCACAATATATAGGAATAATTAAAGGAGGTAGAATAAATCCGGACTCTTGTTCAACCACCCTAAAAGGGCAATTAATTCCCCTACAACAATGATGGGTTTCACTACAATACCCATGCCCCCATCGTTGTTCCTTGTTGGGAAAGAAAGGAAGCCCATAATCCATTATTGCGGTAGGTGAGAAGCATGACACATTCAAGAATGATAGTTTTAAAGATATCTAGTTGTAGTTGAGTAACAAATACCAAGATCTTTCCAAAAAGTATCCTCTTCCATAGATCTGATCTTCAAGTCGAAGGTTATGGATTTCTAAAGATCGAGGGTCAGGAATTTAACGCGGGATCACAATATTTAAAAGATTCTATTTGTGAGAGATCCACGTGGCAGCCCCATGCGCCTTAAGACTTCAGCCCACTCCCTTCACTCTTGAACTTGCACTGAAGAGACACGTGGCATCGTCCACGGACCTGCTCTATTTCCTTTGCATTCTAGATAATCCCCTTTGATTTGGTGGAGACACATGGAGGGTTGGCACATGTTTAGGACCTACCTCTAGATTTTACTTTTGAACTTGCTCCAATGAGATACGTGGAAGCTTCTGCTAGCCTGTCCCAATCTTGGAATTTTCAACCACTGACAAAACCTTTCTTAGACCCTGACTACGTGGCGTGTTGGCGCTCATTTGGGGAGTGCCATTAGATTTGACCCTTGAAGGAGTTCCAATGAGACAAGTGGTGGCTTCCGCTGACCCTTTCTCATACTTAGCCAATTTGGGCCTCGAGTGAACACTACCTATCTCGTTCCTTTGGGTGATTAAGGGGCCCCACTATGTATAATTCAAAAAAACCCTTTATGGGTGGGACCATTGTAGTTAGCTCCCAAAATTGTGACGATGGGACTCTTCACATCATCCGTGGGCTACCCCTTTGTTTCCTTGTGTTTTGGCTTAGTCTCTTCTGTTTGGAGGAGCAATATTTCTGACTCTATACAAGTGAAGGGCTCGTGCTTCTTTGGTTCCTGCCCTTAATGTCTTACCTTCAAATTTGTGTTGAGCTGACGCGTGGTTCCTCTCCCTGACCTTTGACTATTCAACGACCAACTCTGTCTTTCCTGTCCATTTAGGAGAAACTTGTTGGACCCCAGATACGTGGAGTCCTGCGCACATTTGGAGACCTTTCTTTTAACTTGACCTTTGGAGGTGTGTCATTGGGAGGCCTAGTGGCTTCCGTAAGATCTGTCCTTGTTAAGATTTTTTAACAGCCAGTGTAACCTTTTTAGACTCTGGCCACGTGGAGAGCTTGCGCTCACTTGGGGACCTTGCTTTGGCTTCTACCCTTGGATTGTGCTGATGAGGCACATGGTACCCTCCATGAATCCTTTTCTTTACTTTTTTTTGTACTCCATTTTATGATCGAATGTGAGCCCACATGACTAAGCCGACCCCTCCATTTCTCTTGTTCAAGGTCACATTAGACCAATTTTTCCTAAGGCGAAAAATTGGGATAACAGTAGCCAAGAGGGTAATTATTTTAGCATGACACTTAGGTTTGGCTAGCAAGAAATTAGGGTGAGAAATATCCACTATGAAAGGAGCCTAAGAAAAATTCAAGAAATGATGAAAAGAAGATCCAAAGTGTTAAACAATAGGGTTCACCAATAAGAAAATAATGAAATACATAAATTCTAAATGTTAATATTTAACATGGCAGTAAATAAATATGTAAAGAAGTACAAATTTGACCCAATAAATTAAGCTCGAAAGTATGAAACCCTAGTTACAAATGAAGGGATAAAATAATTAGTTAATTCACAAATAATCCTAGACTATGACAAGATAATGAACTAATGAATAAGAGGAGGGAAGTGTCACACTCGAGCTTAGGAAATTATGTGACCATACAAACTTAATGGACTGCGGTGCCTAGGTGCTACAGACCTCCTTTGGGCACTTGTGACTACTCAGAACCTTAAAGAAAATTATCTTTGCAAGGTCACGAGACGTTCGCTATTGTTCTCCTTTTATAAACTGTATGTCACTATAATTCACTGTTATTCACTTGAAACCTACAAGTAAAAAGAGCACCTGCAAAAAAACCAAAACACGTCAAATCCAAAAAATGAAGCAAATGGGGAGTCATACTAACCCCAATGGTCACTTGACTGAGTGAAATTATGATCCAAGCATTACAGTACGCCTCAGACTCCATGAATTTCTACATTTGTGTGTGTGTAGAATTGTTCCCAAGTTGGCTCTCATGCGAGTCATGCTTGAATAATGATAAATAGCTATATTTTGAAGATGTAAATAGTTGTGTGGATGGAAAATGAACTTCCCCTCCTATGAAATGTATGTATAAGAATGCAGTTCCTTATCTCTTGTGTGAAGATAGATGGATGTTTGGATGCAACCTTATGTGGTGATAGTAGACACTTAGTGCTTTTTCCTTTATTGTGATCACATATATTTATATTTATATGATTCCCATTGTTAAATTTTGTTGTTAATCACTAAAATGCCAACCAATACAAAATAAAATGAAAAAATCAATAAATAGACCCAAAAGATGTGAGCAAGTTACAGCGAGGTCAGTGTCACCTAGAGGGGATGGGGGCGTTTTTGCTTAGAGTCAGAAATAATGAAGTATAAAAATATAGACTGGGAAAGAAGGTGTGTAATCTACTAAAAAGGAACTAAAAGTAAGCAAAGAGGCAACAGATAGTGATCAATTATTACTTTTCTTGCTTAGGGATCATATGAATAGTATAATGTGATCAAGAGTAGAAATATACCCAAACTGCTTGATTTAGTGTCTACACTATTATTATTAAAAATAAAAAATCTTATCTTTCCAAATATGAAATAAAACATAAGCTATAATAATTTGCCAATAATTGTTGAATTTTATAGTGAGCATGGTGGAATCCCCAAAGATAACCATGTTGTAAGTAAAAAATTCAAAGATGAAGGGTTGGAAAAGGGTGTAGATCCATTTCCCAGATGATTGGTCATGCATTTATAACCAGAAAAGGTTTTTAATTAACTTTGGTTTTTGGAAAACAAGTAAAATAAGGTTTACAACTCATATGTGCTTAAGTATGTCCCTAACATGAAGACCCTGATACATAAGGCACAACATGAAATAAGTTTTGAAGGCTCAATATGAGCTTTCTAGATGTTTTCACATATTATGTCCCAAATTCCATCCATGAACATGATATTTCAATGACGGTTTAAGGATTTAATAAGAATGTTGCAAAATGGGTTTCCATTGGTGAATGCAAAGATATCAACAAAGGAACACAAAAAGAGATCCCAATGTTGTGTAAACAATTATTAGGCACAAAATTTTAACTTCTAAAATAGACTTGACATCATTATCTTTTAGATGAAATTTAGATTTAAGAATATCCAATGACATGAAATATATGGAAGCCTTGAAGAATATGTCACCAGTGACATTAATTCCCTTTATAAAAATTAAAAGACTTTTAACGTAGGGAAACACATAAAATAGGACATTATGGAAATTATGAAAAGGGTACTACCAAAGGGGGAGAGTGTGTTAAATGATATTCGTTATCTAAAACTATCCCCTACCCATATGAGGTTGGGTTTGAGATATTCCCAATATTTTCATATTGTTTTATCCATAAAGGTTCCTCCTATATTCACTAACATGGGTGAAAGAAGATGACTAGATAGAACCCTGGACCTTTCCTCACTTGACGACCGAAAGGGGTTCCTAAGTAATTCTATCTATGAGAATTATTTTTCGTGCTTCAAATACATCAAAGATTCAAATTATCCATTTGACACTGAGGTTAATTCCAAATTTTGATGTCAAATATCCCTAAAATTCACGGTTATTTGGGACAACAAAAATTTCAATGGAATTAATGATTGAATCTTCTTCAAATATTAAGGTGGGAAAGGAATCATTTTAAAATTGGTTGTTGATGAGTTGTAGTTCAAACTAAGAGAGCATGATTCCATTCTCCAAGCCTTGGGATGAATAGATGGCTTGTAAATAGTTGAATACTTCTACACATAACAAATATAGAAGCTGAGAGGACATCCTTGTATCATTTACATGAAGAGGCCAAATCTAGAAGGTTGAGATTCATTGATAGAGATATATGTTCTTGTATCTTGAAAATACATATTCATAACATGTAAAAAGTGAGGTTAAATGCAAAGAGCTTAGATCATAAAAATAATGAAAGATCATTCTATCATGTGATAGGTTTTCTAAAAATCAATATTTATAAATGGTGATTTTTTAGTCAGATACTCTACCCCATCCCATGCCTTCCAAAATAGTTATATCATTATCAAGGATATATTTGTGTTGAAATAATCCATTGTTATCACTTTGGACAATAAGAGGAAGGATATTGTTGATTCTATTTGAGACTAATTTGGCTATGATCTTATAGGAGACATTGAGGAGAGTAAAAGGCCACAAATTTTATATCTGTTTAGGACCACCAACTTCTAGGATAAATTTAATGTTATGTTGATTATTAATCTCACATAAGGAGTTAGATGTCATGGCTTCAAGATTGAATGAACATGTAAATTAGTTCTTACAAAGTCTCATATAATTTTTTATAACTCACTCCACAAACCATCAATTCATGGGGGATTTTTGGAAGCCATATTAATATATACTTATTTGAGGTCATTGAAGGAAAGGGTTCCATCACATGAAATTCTTTGAGCTTGGGAGAGCTTACATGGGAATAATTGACAACATTTCATTAGATCAGATTCTATTTTATGGGAATAACGTTTAATAAAAAAAATAAGATGGTAATCGTGAACAAGATCTTATAGAATGTTACGAAATTTTGTAACTTGGACATTTGATTATTTGAATGGCTTTAATTCTATCTGAAGTATGTCTAGATAAGAGTAGAGAAAAGAAATATTTGAATTCTTTTTCTCCAATTTTTATCTAATGTAACATTTCTCTATGTTGGGCCCTCTAACTTTATAATATTTTCCTCCTTCATGAGTTTATTCCTCCAATGTTTAGCTTTCTTTTGAAAAGAAATGATAAAAAGAGAGCTATCAAGTTCATGTGAAATATGTTGGAATTCACGGTATATGAATGTGGAAATTTTTTTTACATATATCATGAGAAAGGTGGTGGTTATTTGAAAAGAATTATTCTACCATTCAATCCATCTTGTATCCCCTGTGGGTTTGGGCACCAGATTCCAAATCCTTATGATATATTTTATATTTTTCTCCTGTCGCAGATGGGTAATATTGAGATAGAATTTAGACCTTTTACTTTTCAAATGACAACATCCATGTAATATATAAAAAACTGGGTTGATGGTCTCAAATTAAAGAAGTCTCAGCCACTGAAACTGGTATCTTATTATTGGAGGAAAAGGATAAAATATTGAATCTATAAAAAAGGTTATGACCTTACCTCTCAATCACCGTATCTTTACCTTTTTGGAAATTGAACTAGGTGAATCTAGTAGCATTGGAATATTTCCTAGAATGGATTTTCGTGTCATAGATTCCAAGTTAATGTAGAACAACATTTCTTGCTATTTGGCATATAACCACATAGGTAATCACCCTTCCCCATCTTCATTAGATTCTATGATGTTGAAATCCCTACATATAATCCAATGGGCATTTAAGAGTGAATCAATTATCCAAATCCAAAAAGGAGATGATTCAACTACATCGTTAGATGTATATAGACCTTCATTAACCCAATAATATCCCCATCCAAATCAAAGAGAATCCATATCACTTATTCGGAATCCCAAAAGATGATTTTCTAAGAAATATATGGTGTAAGAAGTGTAATGATCCCTCCATGGCTTGACTTGTGATTAGAAATATGGAAAATGGCACATGGAAAAATAGTCCAAATGGTGGACTAGAGAAGAAACCTAAACATTTTAACATCTTGTAAGCACAAATATTTCATATCATATTATTTTAGATATCTATCCTAAACTAGATACCAACTTTTGAGTTCAGTAAGGCCACATACATTCTAAAATTACACAATCATTGGGCAAAATAAAGGTGCATGAATCCCTCATCATCAAGACCAAAAAGGGAAATAAACTTCATCTTATTACCAAATTTCCATTTGGAGAGAGGGATGTAATCTAGAAGTTGAAATGACTATAATTTTTATTGATTAAATTCACATTTTATGGGGAGAAGGATTTGAGAACGACAAAGCATATAATTTTGTTCAAGAAAGAAAACATTTTTGGTCAATATTACTCACCCCATAGTGGTGTTGTCAAGCATGAAAATTAGAAACAAAAGACATGAAAGAAGATGCAATGAGTAGGTGATTTAATTAAGATAGAATTAAATTCAATGGAAAATTAAATATTGTTCCTATTGATGTACAAAATGATAATATACAATAAGATCCACGAAATAAGAAAGCAATAATGTAAAACCCTAAGATAGAGAGGGAGTTAGGAAGATTTTGTTGATTTCCAAATTCACAAGAAGTGATCTCAGCTGGTGAAAGTGTTGACTAGACCAAAAAAAATGTCGTAAATGCTCACTATAAATTTTGGTATTCAGGAATAGGGCTGGGTGTGGGTGCCCAGTGTAGGAAAGAGGCATTTTGGTGTTGGTGAATAGTTCCTTGGCACTGGTGAATGTGTACAGGCTTGGGATCTACTTTCTTATGTGTCAAAAAATCTACATTGCTGATTCTTCTTGATCACCTAAGTGATCGCTGAAGGTACTTGTAACCTGTAAAAGATAATTTCACCTACACATACCCATAAACCAATTCAAACATAAAAAGAAAAATGTATAATGGGGAGTCAGACTAACCCTGGAGGTCACCAGAAGAGTGAACTTATAACCAAGCACTGCACTATATCTCAAGATCCATGTAGTTCTGGTGTGTGTGTGTGTGTGTAGAAATTGTGCCCTAAGATGACCTTGTGCAAATTACACTTGATAGGTAGTTGTAGCTAGAAGTTAACAATGTAATAGTATGTGTAGATGGAATAGAATAGAATTTCCCTTCCTATAGTGTGTATGTAGAAGTATGTATCCCTTTTCCCTTGATGGATGCTATATGGATGCCTTTAAAGTGATTTAATTCCTTTTAGAATTAAAGCTTACATGATGATAGTAATGCTTAGTGCTTGCTCCTTTATTATGAAAAATAACTATATATTTATATGATTACCTTGTTTAAATTTAGTAATCATCAACTGAAAGGAAGACCCATAAGTTAAAAACATGCCCAAAAGATAAAAGATACCCAAAAAATGTGAGTAAGGTAAGAAAGGGTTAGGGACGCCGAAGAAGGACATGAGTGCTTGAGCACTGTTATCTTGGTTGGGCGTTGGTGTCTGAAGATATAAAAGAAAAATTAGTTAAGTTCTGACTCGAATGTAAGTTGTGTAAGATTAATTAGAAAATAAGAGACAAAGAAAAGAGGCCAAATATAGTTTTCAACCACTAGTTTTATTTCATAGGAATAACATAAATGCTAGCAGGATTTTAAAACCTAGAAATGTACCAAAGTGCATGATTTTGTGTGTACATTTGCCCCCACTTTATGTTGTTAAGAGAATACTCGATAGAATAAAGTAGATAAGAGATGCATACCTTATTTTCCTATAGAGAGTGGGCCAAAAAACATGTCGAGTACACAAGTGAAGCGTGGAAAGATTTCAAAGTGAAGGATGGAGAATACGAAAGGGAAGTGGGCCCTAGGGGTGAAGCGTAAATTTTTTAGCTGTGTTGTTATAAGTTATGTGTGCTTCTTCTTGTAAGGAAGGACCTGCAACAAAAGATAAATAAATTTTTCAAGATTTTTATTAATCATAAACGAGACAAACATGTGTATAAGTATGTAAAAGTATGCAAGAGTGTGTAAAAAGGAAAGTGTGCACCTGATATTTGAAAGAGAAAGAGATCGAAAAGTGTCAAGTTGTTTGAAGTAGCTAGTTTGGAATTCTAATGGTGAGGGTTTTTGGTGATCTCACATCAAGAACAAGTTTATTGGGTGATATCACTCAAGGAACGAGTTTTTTGGGTGATCTCGACCCAGAAGTGAATTTTTTGGGTGATCTCATGCCAAGAGAATGTTTTTTGGATGATCTCACGCCAAAGAGAAATTGTTTGGGAGAGAGGTATAGATTTACTCTCCTTCCATGAATCTACCTGATAAGCACCATTGTAGATTGTGCGTTCTAAATGTTTCATGATGTTCTAAATTAGTCCCAAATGTATTGATTGTTCTGATTATGTAGATAGAGTGCATTCTATGACTTAAGGTATATTCCTGTAAGTGTAAAAATTCTCTATGAATTGTTCCAGACTATGATGTACTAATAAAATTTTTTATATGCCCCTAGATATTAGCATCCAGGAGAGAACCCAAGCACCCAGGTGCTACTGTTTGATTCTGGGCATTGGTGTCTCTTTTGTGATTCTAACCCAATTCTGATTCTAGATCATTATGTGACTTTATGCCTATTATTTTTCTGAACTATGTTTATCTGAATTGTAGCTCTAAGCTATTCTAAGGTTGATTTGTTGACCTGATCTATTCCCCCCTTTTTTGGGGTGCATGTGATGATGGTGGGAGAATGCGACCCAAATGAGAGGACTTATTTATGAGATGAAGTTAATACCTGCAGGGGTAGGGGATGTGCATGTTAGAAACCAGGGCACATGTAAACAAAGTGGTCTAGAAATATGTGTTAGTGAAAGAAAATCATGGAATAGAAAATAATGTAGGAAGAAAGTGTGCAGAGAAGATAAACCATGAAAAGAGGGTTTCAAACATGGGACATCTCTCAAAATGTCACAAGAAAATTAGGGCCAAAGCGGCCAAAAGTATACAAGACATAGGGAAAATCCCACAAATAATCGCATACATTAGCAAACAATGGAAAACAAGTAGTGATAGATAGAAATGGTTATACATATTCCTACAAGGAAAATGTTACACATGAAGAACTAGTTAATATGTTAGAAAGATAAATGTTATGTCATGAGCATTTATAAATTAGTGAAAGGCCATATAATTCTAATTAGATGTAATAATAAAAACTTAAGTGTGTAGAATGTGGTAATAGTAAAATTAGATTCCCCCAGGAGCCTCAGTGGGACTTGTCAAAGGTAAAGTGCCAAGAATCATTGTAACTTGTAAAAACATTTAAGATATATACATTCAAATCTAGAGACCAAGTTAATTCACATGTGTAGATGATAAAGATAATGACATAATGAGTATATAGCTAACATAGTAAGTGAAGGGCAACATGAAAGTAGAAAAAAGAGAAAAAGAGTAAATGCAACCAACCTATCCAAAATGTAATATGAGTATGATGGAATGGAATGCAAAGTGTGAAAATTATCACAATCAGCATGCCCCTCAATGGATGTATAGGAGATGAGGTTCCTTTATAGGTGTAGAGACAAAATTACGGTCTAACTACTACTTACTATATTGCCAAGTCTGTTGTTGTATATATGGATCTTGTGTAAGAAAACTATTAACTAATGACCCATTCCATATTCATTCCACTTGTCTTATTTCTCTTTATTTCTTTTATTTCATATACTTGTCACTCATACACCCTGTTCTGGTCAGGTCACAGGGATCCATGTCTTTCAGGCTTAATTCATTTATCATCACTTGTCCCTGGAGACTAGTGCCCAGGAAAAGATAGTACCATGAGGTGTTCCTGTACATCCTAGGCTCCTATGTCCTATTTATGTTTGATCTCATTTTTAATATTTGAGGTCAGTATTTTTGGTTTTCCCTCTCATATCCTGAGGCACTAGTCATATTTTCAGGTCATTAGTTTCAATATTCAAGGAATATATCCGCGTACAAACACAACATCCATACAATTATATGGGTGGATAATTCTTATCAAGGTATAGCTATCTACATAGAGAAAGGGACTAAATTTTGGCACATTACTCCTCATACACACTGCATAAGAAGGAGATATCATTCTATTCCATCCACACATTTACCTTCTATCTAGCTACCACACGTTCTCTTAGCATCATTGGTGTGAGGGTTCCTAGGAGCACTATTACACATAAAAACACATAGAACTACATTGGGTATGAGATGTAGTGCAATGCTCAGTCTAAATTTCACCATTATGACAATTGATGATATTACAAAACCTCATTTTAAATCTTTATTATTTATGATTTGATGTCTATCTGATGGTTTTGGAGGTCTATACTTCATTATAGGTTTACATGTACCTTGTTGATTGAAGTGCGAGATACATGTGACCAGAGACGATTAAATGTGAAGCCCTAACAACCATATCGGAACCAGAGACGATTAAATGTGAAGCCCTAACAACCATATCGGAACTAGGATATGACATTTTCTCTAGACCAAGGCACCGAAAAGCAGGCCTAGGGCACCCGTGTGTGCCCCTATCCCTCTCTAGGTACCCAAATCCATCCATTTCCATCTATGCTACATTTTTCTGTTGTTTTTTGTGACGGTCTTTGCTTCTACTTCATCATATAGTCTAGTGCAAACTCACTCTGGGATAAGTGAAATTCACATAAGTACCTTACCCCTTTAATTTATTTTCATAATTAAAATTAAATAAATTTTTTGACACATATATTCCATTATATATCATTTATATAAGATATTTGCATTTGTATTTTAATTAAATATTCAGATTTTATTCAATCATTTTGGCAAACCAGTAGTTTAGAACTTCTTTCCCTATGATCTACTAAAACCCTAGTGTCTAAAAAAAATCTCTCCTCCTTCTCGGCTAGTCATGTCTCATGTGAGTTTCAATCATAAATCTTATGATGAAACACTATGGATAGATAAACTCTTTTCTCTATATCACAATTTTTTTCTTTCCGATGATACTCAAAAGACAACTCTTGACTAATGAATGCAATGTGACTACTAGATTTTATCATTCTACCCTAATCATTATTTCTGATCTAAAAATATTTTCCTATTGTAGACCTTGTTATTTAGTTAGCTGCACTCCTCCTTCTGTTATTTATAATTAGAACTTGGATGATGTTATTGTTAGTTTTATGCTTAATCTTGATGATAATGTTTGTATCTATCAAAGAAGAAGACAATAAAAATGTGCATGATTCTATTTCTTATACTGTTTCAAATGATTTTAAAGCTTCATCCCATACTCCTTCCATTTTGAAAATTTTTTTCTCATGATGCATTGCATGATATTTATCCTCCTTCTTCATTATATGTTGATTATACACTTAATGAAATCCTTGCATCTAAATATTTGTTTGATCTTGATGAAACACATGATATTCATGATTCTACGTCTTTACATACTATTGAGTGTGAATCCTCCACTCCGCTTTCATATTTTTCTAAGATTGTCTCTAATAATATGCATGATTCATCTCTTTCTATTACATTCTCTCCTAATGATGTTTCTGATGTTATTCCTACTGCTTTTAATTGATGTTCCTTGTTCTTCACCTCTCATTACTTCTTCAGCACCCATATCTAGTGTGCCTTTAGCATTGACATCTTCTATGTCTCCTCATAACATTCCTATGATCACTCAAAGGAAAATTGAAACCACTCAATACACTATTGGCATCCTCTACCATCCCTCTACAAGAAATATTATCACTCATGCATGTTCTTTGGCCACAATTATAATATCAAGTCTAGTCTCTCACACTAGAAATCAAGGCCTATTATTCTTCTATCGATGATAATTATTTGTATGGAAATCATGTTACAAAATAGATTCATAATTAAGCATTTCCCAAGGATTTCACTATGTCTACATTTTCATGTTTTGATGGTACTAGAAAATACCTCTTTTCATCTCAAACATTACCCCTGTAAGTACGACCTCATACTCTAATGATCGGTTGTTTCTCAAATCCTTTCATCATAGCCTTATCGATGATGCTATTCAATGGTGAACACATCTACTCTTTGGATCTATTACTCCCTATTATGACATGGAAGAATATTTTTATTCATCGCTTCATACTCAACAATAACCTTAGAGTCACATATGAGCATCTACCTAGCTTACACCAAGGCCAAACAAAAACGTATCATTGATTACATTTTTTGATTCAATGGTTACATAAATCAGTTAGTATTTAACCCCACCAAATTAGAGAAGCAATTCATCTTATGTCATGGTTTGATTCCCGTTGTAACAAAATGATTGTAATATGACATGTGTGAATCATTCATTCTCTTACGTTATAGGGTCATTGATCTACAACAAGATATCATTTCTACACATGTTCTAGATCATCCTCCTATCATTACTTCTGCTCCATCATCTAGTTCTTGTCCACTCCCTTATATTTAGTAGCCTCCACGGTCTCCATCTCCTCCACCTCCCAAGCATTTTTAACCTTCTACATCCCATAATCATCCTCCATATCCTCCTCCACATCAAGCTACACCTCACATTTCTGCAACTGTTTCATGGAATCCATTACAGTTTTCTTATCACACTAGATGTCATGATGTGCTGCATACCTTTCTTGACAAGAGTTTTATTTGCTTAACTTCAAATCAGCAACATCCACCTTATCTCTTGCAGCTGTGAGCATGATAGGACATTATTGCAACTATCATTACACCATTTGTCATCACGACAATGACTGTTTCACCCTTCATGATCACTTACAACAATTAGAAGATAAGGAGTTCTATTTCCTTTGGGTATCAATCTTGTGAGTGGTATATATATCCAATCCCACAAATGCGTACTGTTACTCCAGTCTATTTATCTCCTCCATATAGTTCTAAGGTTATTATTTTCCCAAAACTACAAGTTATTGCTCATCAGCGCATTCTCCATCTCATTTCTCCACCACTGCACCATCTCATCCATTAATACATGCTGCTAATACACATTAGATTTCACATACCTCGCCATCTCCACTTCTCACTATTACATCACCCATCATTGGCACCATTCCACATGAAATTCAGTTCGGCTCCTAAACTAATGTTTCTTTTACTCCACATGCTTCTACCACTCTGCACAAGCCTTGTCTTCGGTAGATGATTTATATCACCTTAGCCCTTGATGACGTACTCATGTTCTTACAGTTCTGAAATGACTATTTAGGGATCTTCTACAATAAGAACCTATCATCATTCTTGCGCTACAACACCTTATCGATCAATATATCTTGTGCACACTAGCATATCACTTCCCAATGACGCACTCTTGCTTTTTAGTTCATTCTTGAATGTTGAGGAGTCTTATATAAATGAACCTTACCATCTCTACATTGGGGAACATCACTATTATTCCACCCACTATATTCATCATACTAACATGCACTTCACTACACTATTACAAACATACCATATTTTAAACAAATTATTCATTTTTATTGTATCATTTATCAAAACTCTATTCATACATATGATACACTTTTTGCAATCACACTACATCTATCATACAGGCTATATCATCATTTATCTATCTATAATCACATTATTAAATGTCAAAAACTACCCATTGCAAATCAATTCAAAAAAAATAATCAACACATCACGCATCACATATAGCAACAATAATCAATCCATTATACATAAATTATACGAGTCCCAATCATTACATTATCACATCAATGAACATTAAATACAATGATCATATGCCAACAAGTCCTTATATTATATCACATCAATGAACATTCAATACAACGATCATATGCCAACAAGTCCTTATATATATCACATCAATGAACATCTAATACAATGATCATCACTGAGGGTCAACTCCCCTTACATCGATACATCATTAAACATCATATCTCACCATTATTATCACTATATGCAACCGGGAGCACTCTAGAACAAGAAGCTTCACTACTCACCCTATTCTGGTGATCGTTGGCCCCTATATCTCTATACCTACATACACAATAGTGTGTTCTTAGTACATTTCTCTACGAAGCGACCCTATAACTGTAAGTACAAGCACAAACACATCTTATGTTAGGGGGCCTCCAGCCCTAGCCTCTCTAGCTCGCTTTGTCCTCTTACACGCCTCATCCCTCTCGCTTAGTAGAATGGTACACATTGTTTTATACTATTGCCACTAGCTTTTAACAAATGGGCATGCTCGCTAACAATATCATCTACACGGTCCAACATTCCTCCACCCACAAGTGCATAAATGGGAAACATTCTATGTCAATGTGTGGATAGATGTGTACACAATTAGTGACCAATATGAATCACTAGTATCCATAGAATAACAAAATTAGAAAAACACAAAAATAATACATAAACCAAATAAAAATCATCAAACATCACTATAAAAATACTCATTTTTGACTACCACTTCCACTACGTTATCTAGGGCATGTGTTTGCCTCTCTATTCTTCCTCTGAGTGGTAATTTCCACCACATTGGGAAAAAATAGAAACAAAAACACCCATCACTTTGATTTACACAATGTGTGGTAGGCCCTCTATACACCTTACATCTTCCGTATCTATCATATCAGTCACTGAATCTTCCACATCTGGATCAGGAGGTACTACCTGCACTCCTATGGGCCTTGGTATAGATTGGCCCCTTCTTGGTTCCCTAATAGCTCTCACCCATACATATGGCTCTAGGCGCACATCCTGGGCCATGCCAAACTTTCGTGACACATGCTTCACCTGAAATAACTTGGTCACCCCTTGAATCTAATTCTCTAACCACATAGTCCATAAAATGCATCGTCACTCTACTACATCCTATGGCCATTCTTCATAGTATCTGTATGGCCTCCATATCACAACCTCTTACTACTTCCGATCTATCATCACTCTAGAGGTGTCTGTGTCTATCTTCCTACCCACGTATGCCTACCCATCTCCTAGTGAAAATATTATTCCTATCCCACTCTCCTCGTGGTCCAAAAACATGGCCTTAGTGTCACAATATAATCATAGACCTGCAAATGTAATAATGTAGTAGTTTCGATACAACCTTCACGCTCCTCCCATGTAAATATCTATAGATCCTTGTATAGGTGGGACAATACACATCATTCCTAGGCATACCTCCTACTCACCTCCTCTATCTTCTGACTAATATTATACATCTTATATAATATGCCTACACTACCACCCTCCACTACAATCAATGATGCAATCACCACAACAATAAACTTTCACAATTGCATAACACCTAATCTTAGGATAACGTCTAAGTTAATATGGACCCCGGTGTAAACTTGGGTCCTCAAAAAGTACCACCTAGTGTCCCTCATCTTTGTCTATGCATCATCCATGGCCATAACCTGAAACCTCTCACCAACGATAGGAAATCATAATATCTGATACACATCCTTCAGAGTAACTATCATCTCCCTTGTAGGTAACCAAAAGGTGAAAGTATCTACACACCACCTCTCACACAAAGTTATAATCACATGAATATTATGCTGCACATCCTCCATCCTCACTCTGTGCCATAAGACGAAACATTCTATAACATCACACTCATCTTCTGAAAACCCCAATTTTAGTAATGTGCACAAGTGCAAACCACCAAGAAATTATGTAGAATGGATGTCCCTATACACACCACACAAAATAAATACAAACATGGGGTTGAAACATCATGCATATACCCATACACCTACCAATAACATCAGCACAAATCAATTTTAACATCTATATAACTCTAGACTTAACCCAAGATTTCTGGGATGCCAATGCCTAGAAGCAAGATTGGGGCACCCAAAAGAAGGTCACTAGCGTGCATGTCTGGGTGCTTGTGTCTCGAGGCTCAGTAACACATTCACAGATATTGTTTAGGTCGAAAACATAAATAAATTCAAAGACAATTTATTTATTAAAAAATATCAACAAATTTCTAAAAAAAATCACAGTTACTAGCTCCATTGTTGTACGTGATGCCAAAAATTGTCACCCACCATCTCGAACTAAATAATTCATGATGCTCTCACTTGAAGAATATTTGCACAACCAAAACTCATAATCGCACTAGCGCAATAATCAAATAAATTTTTCCTACTCACCTTTTTACATTACTATTTATAGTAACTCTCCATTCCTTACCTTAATTTTAGCCATTACTTGTAACCATTTTCTTAACTAATACATATTACATGATTTCGATCATATCTTTAGCATCCTTGATCTTATTTCTATCACGTTCATGTTATTATTTTTATAATTCCTCATTATACCGTATCATATGCATCTCACATAAAATATTTTTCCTTGACAACATTTCTATTTGATATACACTCATTTTTTTTATATATATCATACATTCTCCATTATATCATTGTGTGTTTACTTTCGACTTAGCATTCCTTATCATCACCACTCTACCTTTCTCCAAAAATGGGATCCATACAATTGGGATCATCCTATAATTCCCCTTACACCATTAGGTGATCAATCTAAATTTCTAACCCATCATTTTCTTGTTCAAAATGCAAAATTTCACATCACTTTCCAATGATTCCCCATAATGACCTAGTCTGGGGGGTAATAAGTGTAAAAATATATCCATGAGTAACCAATCAACCAGTCAATCAAATACATTCAAAAATAAAAAATATTAAAACATACCAATCAATCAAACATGACACAACGTATTTACCCTCCCAAATGACTGAACTTGGGAGTTATATCAGCACTTTCCCAGATGAGCTAATGTGGGAAGTGATTCTAAATCTTTCGACCTTCTATAGATAACCTAACATTGATTCCACCATATACAAATTTTGGCGACACCCATGGAGTGGGGGAAATGAGACCTCATTTCATTTCTTATACTTCTCCTATATGGGTTATCATGTTCAATCAAAATGGATCAAAATCAAATAAGAAATTGTAATTGTTTGTGTGCAATAGCTAGATCTTTTGAGGATGCAGTTAAAGTTGGAGGGTGAAATTAGAGCTCTCTCCCTACAATCTTCCTTTGGTGGAAGGATACCAAAATTCTCAATATTTCACACACATGCAATCAGGTTGGGAATTGATCACTCCCTACCCCATCACATCTCCATCAACTATAAAAATCGAAATATCCAACCATTTAACATCACAATCATCAATATCATTTAACACTCCTCATAATGGTCATACGTCTCTCGTTATGCCACATGGATAAAAAAATCGATCCATAGTTTGAAAATACATCTACCACATTTATGCATAGTTCGGAAACTTGGCCTTCTCCGTACTTCTCTCAGGTATGCATCTCTATATACTTTATGGTACCAATATTTTGCTCACCAACATAAAGTGGGGGAAAATGTAGACCCAAAATCACACACTCACTACTATTTACTATAATGCCAAGTATGTTTATTTATATATGGATCTTGGATAAGAATATTATTCACTGATGACCCATTCCATAGTCCATCCACTTGTCTTGTTGTTCTTTGTTGATTTTTTTTTCTTAGACTTGTCACTCATACACAAATTTTTGGTCAGGTCACAAGGATCTTTGTCTATCAATATTCACTCATTTATCATCACTCAACCCTATACACTAGTGTCCAGGACTGGACAATAGTATATGGCATTCCTATCCATCCTGGGTTCCTGTGTCCTCTTTATGCTTGATCTTAATTTTGACATTTGAGGATTGTCTTTTTGGTTTTGCCTCTCATATCCCAAGGTACTATTTGGCATGTTGGGTCATTAGTGTCAAAATTCAAGAAAAAGATTCCTATATAAACACAACATACATACCATTATATGGGATGGAAATTCTTATCAAGGGCTAGCTATTTATTAGTGTAAGATTTATTTTCCTCTCTTTATTTTTACTATCCTACTCGAGAAATTTCACCTCACTTGAATTTTTCCTACACTTACGGGATATGCTTCTTTAGGTGTACACTTGACTACACTATTCTAGGTTTTGGTTACCACTTGACTACACTATTGTAAGTGTGAGTCACTACTTGACTACACCATTCTAGTTGTTATTTACCACTATTATAGTTATTGATGCTCTTGATTCTAGGAGGAGGTTACATATTCCCCTCTTATATGTCCATCTCTTGCATTATTCTATTTGATTGTATTGAGTTGAAGCTATATCTGTGTTATTGCAATTATCTCTTTTATGTTTTCATATATTTGTAGTCTTATATGGTTGCATTTTTATCTTGGAATAATTCACGTCTCACATCATTCACTTGTGCAATCTTTGAAGCAGTAGATCCTTAGCTCTTCTCCATTATGGTATCAGAGCCGAGATGGTATTGAAATTGTCTTGTTATTATTCTCTAAATTTATTTTCATTTGAGATTATTATTTGCAACTATTTGGATGTTATTTGGTGTTGTTTTTTCCTAGTTGTTTAGATATATAGCCTATTTGTAGGATTTTGATATTTACAGGCTTGCATAGTACACATACAGTTCTGGAGATTACTTTATTGCAAGACCTAAATCATTATTGTAGGATTCATGAAATATTTATCCAAATCTAGGAATTTTTAAGACCCGTGAAGGGAATTTTCACCTATATTAGTGCTTTGTATGCTATTCAGACTTACAAAGGGTGTGTATCTGATCAAAAGGCATTTCAGACATGCAACCAATCTTCTAACAACCCATACACACATTCTAGTTTTTTATTCGGACACTTTTTTTAAGTCCCACGGTAGTATTGTTTGCTACACTCAGATTTGCAACAATTTCAGTTCCGGAGTGAAGATATTCTTGATCCGACGTGTTGATAACCTCTATACTAAAAAAACTAGCTATTTTGGCCTTCAGTCCCACCTAGTGCATACGAATCGAAGGGATTAGCCTTAGGTTCATCAAATCCTCCTCCTTATTTTGCTAAAATTATATTTTAGTAAGAAAAGGTGCATTTTAAGTTTAGTGCAACTTCATTTAAATAGGGCTTATTAATAGTAAATAGATTTTGTAATACATTTGATTGGAATCTCGGTATCGAGTGTCATGTTTTACAAAATTTAAATATCGTTCATTTCCTTAAAGCATTGGACATATTTATTTTTTGTAAAACGCACTAAGGTATAAAGTGCCAAAATTATGGGGGTGCTTGTCAATATATTTTCTAGGGGGTGTACATAATGTTTTCTCTCTTGGTTAGAACTTCTTGCTTTCAACACATTTCTTAATTTTCTACAAAAATTACCAAAAAAAATCTTTCTACAATAAGGGATCTAAGCTCAGTTAACCTAGACTTACACCATTTAACTACGATGAATGGAAATAAAAAATATCCATTGGACTAAGGAGAAAAGGGTTTTATTGTATCACAATGGGGTTAAAACTAGAGCCTAGTATAGATGTAGAAAAAGTTAAGTGGTATACTAATTGTGATGATGAATTTGTTATTTTGTATCTTTTAGTGTCTCTTGAACTCCTTTTTCACATAGAGTCAAGAAAATCTCCCAACGAGTCGCGAAAAAAGTTAGAAAAGTTATTTTGAAAAGTTGACACTATGAGAGGTCATGAGCTTGAAATTTAGAACTTATCAGCTCAAGTCCTAGTAACTTTGACACCTTGGAATATTTCCTTAACAAGATTAAGTCCTTACAATTGTAGTTAAAATAATGTCGAATAAAAGAAAATATGAACAACTTGTTCTTTTAGTGCTTGCCAAACTATGTCTGGATTACTCTGTCTTTATTTCTACATTTTATGCTACCAAGAGAGTTCTTGGAGCCACATGATCTACGCCATCCTTAGATGATTTCATTTCTTATTTGACTAAGAAGCAAGACAAGTTAATTCAAATGCGTACCTTGAAGTCATCCAAACCTCAATCCCTCATTTCCAGGAATGGGAAACAAAAATCTTCTAGGAACCAAGAGAAGAAGTAAAAGAGTAACGATCCAAAAAGGAAGAAAGAACTGAAATCCACTACATCTTCCAATCCTATCTACTAAAACCTCTAGTTAAATGTGAAGCCTAAAAATGAAAATGTTAAGTGTTCCTATTACAAGAAACTTGGTCAAGATAAACACAAATGTATGAAGAAGAATATTTGACCACCCCATTCATCTCCTTGAGAAGAACAACATAGGGGTCCTTGAATCTATCAAATAGTCTTCATCAACCCAAGAATTTACCAAGGAAAAGGAAAATGATAAAGAGAAAAATAAGGGAAAAGCACTAGTTTTAGTTTCATCCTCATCTACTCATGTGTGGGTTATCGACTCTAGTGCTTAACACCACATGGGTTCATCATAGGTTGATTTTTCTTCCTTAGATCCCTGCAGCATATCCTCCATCACTTTGGGTGATGATACTCTAGCCATAGTTTTTAGGGAGAGGTTTTGTTGAAGTTAAAGGGGGAACATTCACAAATGTTCTTAGTGTAATTTCACTTTCAACTAATCTCTTGTCAATATTAGATGAATCATATAGGGAAGGGCATCAGAGTCTTATTTGATCTAGATTCAATTGAGATCAGGGAGTTTCATAGTGACACTATAGTAGCACTGGGAATGGTAGTTGACCATGCTAGGTTATATACCTTCTCACAATTTTCATCTGATGTTTCCCATACTAGACTTCTCACACACTCAGATGGAGTTAACAGATTATAGCATGGTCCGGTTGGCCATGTTAACTACCGCTACATTGAGAAACTCAGTCAGCATGACATGGTTACAAGATTTCCTAGAGTTTGTTTCTCAAAGGGAATTTGTGAGGGTTGTGGTCTGGTAAAACACCTTGAAGAGGTATTTGACAAGGGAAAAGATTGGAGAGGTTCAATAACTTTAGAGTTAATTCATAGTGATGTCATAGGGGATTTCTCTCATCATTATTTCACTAGGGCCAAATATGTTCTCACCTTCATATATGACCTTTTCAGATATACATGGGTCTAATTTCTTAGGAAAAAATATGAAGTGCTCAATTAATTTTGGGACTTTAAGGCACTTTTTGAGAATAGATCTGGGAAAAGCATCAAAGTTCTTCGAATAGATAATGGGGGGGAGTATGTTACCAATATATTTGAGTAGTTTTGCACCACTGAGGGTATAGATATACAAAAAATATTTCCTTACAATCCTCAACAGAATGGCATGGAAGAACGCAGAAATTAGTCCTTGAAAGAGACAGAAAACTATATCATCCACTCTAAATATTTGACTCTGCATTTTTGGGTAGAATCCCTCAATTGTGTATGTTATATAAAAAATGGGGTTCCCCATAAATATTTAAAAGGTATAACACCCTCTGAATCTTAGAACAATATGAAACCAAAATTTAAGCACTTCAAGGTCTTTGGATCACCAGTGATGGCATGCATCCCCAAAAATAAATGCACTGAAATGGACTATCAATCAAAACCTTGCATATTTCTTGGGTATCTAGAGTGGGTCAACGGCTATAGGATTATCCATCCTAATACTCATGAGTTATTCATTGAGAGAAGTGTTAAGTTTCAGGAGAATCCCATTGACTCTTTAATTGACGCTTCTCCATCTACTTTGGCTTCACTCATTTTTTATGAGTAGTATGAGGATTCAGATCATCCATAGCAAGTTCCTAAGGAATAGTCTTCTAGTTCTTACAGTGAGCATAGTAATGAGGAGTCATCATGATCTACTTCTAGTAATAATTTAGAGGATTAGGATTTGACACATGACTCACCCACTTTTGGCCCTCTTTGGGCTAGGTAGACACTTGAGAGTGTAGGCACGTGGGGAGGAGAGGAGATCCAAAGGATGAAAAACATACTCAGGAAATCTATCAAAGTAGGCCACATTCCTTCTATGCATCAGTGAAAAATCCACATGCATTCTGAGAGGTTTCATGCATACCTAAGTGGGATAGTGTTATGCATGGGAAATATAATTCCTTAGTCAGTAATCACTCTTAGGATTTTACTTCACTTCCTAACTTGGAAGTAAGATGGTTTGATTTCAATGGATATATTAGACCAAATTTACATAAAATGGATTAGTTTATAAGTACAAGGATCGATTTGTATCCAAGGGTTTATCAAGGTAGATGGCATAGAATAATCAAAGACCTTTGTACCCGTAGCAAAGATGAGTTTGATTATAATCAAACTTTCATTAGCTGCAACACATGCTTGAAGTGTGCACCAGATGGATGTGAAGAGATATTTTATTCACAGAGACCTACAAGAGGAGATCTACATGGAGCAGCCATTAGGGTTTTTTCAAGATTCATCCTTAGTTTGCAGACATAGGAAATCTATCTATGGCCTGAAATAGGCCCCTCAAGATTGGTATGCCAAGATGGATTCCTTCCTTGTAACTTATAGTTTTATACAGTATCATTCGGATTCCAATGTATATCTGTTGTGGCGGGATGATTCATTACTGACACCGGTACTTTATGCTGATGACCTTTTGATCATGGGGAGTACTTCATCAGCTATCTTAGTAGTGAAGAAATCTCTTTAGGATAGATTTTCCATGACTTATTTGGGTCCACTACACTACTTCCTTTGCATTAAGATCATACAGTCCAATTTAGGGATTTCACTTGCAAAACCTAAGTACTCTCTCAATATTTTGGCTTGGTTTCACATGGCTAACTACAAGCCATCTCCGAATCCTTTCTTATCTAGATTCAAGCTTGAGGATGATTGTTCCACACCCTTGGTTGATGCTACTTTGTTTTGAAAACTTGTTGTCAACCTTATTTACTTGACTCACACATGACTTGATATCTCCTATGACATCAATATTGTTTCAAGATACATGTAGAAACCTCATGAGCTGCATTGGAAAGCAGTTAAGAGGATTTTGCATTACATTTAGGGATCACACAAATATGGGACTCACTATAGGGTTGGTTCAGACATTAACTTGGTTGGCTACAAAAACTCAAATTGGACTAGTGACACAAAGTGTTGTAAGTCCACTTTAGGTTACAATTTCTTATTGGGTTCTGGTCATATCAGTTAGTCAAGAAAGAAGAATGATATTTCTCTATCATCCACAAAGGAAAAGTACACTAGAGTTGTTAATGCAGGTACTGAGGCTATTTAGCTTCAGGGGATTCTTTCTGAGCTTGGTATCTAGATCAAGCAACGTATAGTTAGCTTTTGTGAGAACTAGAGCACCATCCTAATGTAGCCAAATTCTAAACAAACTTGATATACTGCAAATAATATGAACTCCAAAAGAAAATAGATCTCCTTCTTCATTATTGAATAATCAATTACAATGTTTCCTAAATAGGAAAAAAACTCCCAACTTGAGTTGCCAAGTAAACCCTAACTAACTTCGACTAAATCTATTCTAGGTGGCAGAATCTACTATTTTTAGCAGTTTATTAGAACCTACTATTCTTAGTAAGTTCACACGCTTATTCATATGGGCACAAAAACTTCCACACATGTTCTACATTCCTAAATTAGAGGAATTGCCAACTTTCTAACTCATAATGCAACTAATAGACTAAAATTAATTAATGCCCAAAATAGGAAAAAACCAAACTACAACTTAAATCCTAATTTTCAACCTCAAGATGGCGGATTTAGGGCCTGAATATGTGTAAAAAATTTCCTCAAATGATAGGGAATAATGTCAGTGTGTTCAACTCATTGAAACATGTGGTTTAAAAAAAACAAACTCAAACGGAAACCCGGAGCTCAAGTTATGACCTTGTCAAGTTCCTACTAATTTTAGCGCATCACATCTAGATATTCAAGAATCTGGTTCTTCATCAAAGGACCAAACACATTGAGATTCACATGCACTTTATTTGGGAGCTCATTCATGAGCAGGTCATTGATTTGATATTATTCCAGTCTTTGGAGATGGTTTCTGTCATCTTCACCAAACCTTTCACTAGAGAAATTTCATTCATCTACAATCTATTCTTAGGGTGCGGTGTACGTCAAAAATTTCTCCATCTTCAGGGGATTCCTTCTATCCTCTTCACTTATTCATGTATCTCTTTAGGGGGGAAGTTTTTCCCAATGGGTTTTCTCCTTTTACTCTATCTTATGAGAGATTGCATTGTACGTGGGTACCTCATTAGGCCTTGTTGACAAGACCCATTTTCATTTTTCACTGTCCACCTAATTTGTGGTTATAGGGGGGCGTTAGTGTAGGATTTATTTTCCTCACTTTAATTGTATTATCCTACTTTGGATATTCCACCTCACTTGGAGTTTCCTTGTACTTACAGGATATTCTTGTTTAGGTGTACACTTGACTACACTATTCTATGTGTGAGTCAGTAATTGACTACACCATTCTAGGTATATATTGCCTTGATTTTAGGAGGAGGCTACACATTCGCCTCCTATATGTACATTTCTTGCATTATTCTATTTGATCATATTGAGTTGTAGTTATGTTTGCATTATTGAAATTATCTCTTTTGCATTTTTGAAATTTTTTCTTGGAACAATTCACGTCTCACATCATTCACCTATGGATTCTTCAAACCAGTAGATCCTAAGTTCTTCTCTGATATGGTATCAGAGTCAAGTTGGTATTGCAATTGTATGGTTACTATTATGCAAATTTATTTTCATTTGACATTATTTACAAGTATTTGGGTGTTATTTGGTGCTAGTTTCACATAGATTTTTGGGTATATAGCCAATTTATAGGTTCCTTTTATCTATAGGCTCGCATAGGCACATACAGTTCTGGAGATATATTTCTTACAGACCCTAAATCATTGTTGTGTGATACATGGAATATTTATCCAAATGTAGGCATTTTTAGACCTGTGAAGGGCATTTTCACTTGTATTAGTGATTTCTATGCTATTCAGACTTGCAAAGGGCATGTTTATGATCAAGAGGCATTTTAAGCTTACAACTGAGCTTCTAACAACCCATACATACATTACATTTTTGAATTCAGGTTTTTTTTAGTATTGCGGAAGTGTTGATTTCTTCACTCAGATCTACAACAATTTCATGGCCACAGTGAAGATATTCTTGATCTGACATGTTCGCACCCTCTATAATAAAAAAATTTCATCAAGGCCTAACAACCTCGACTAAACATCATCCACATTTTTCCCTTCGGCCATGCTCGGTGCATATGAATCAAAGGGATTAACCTTGGGTTCATCAAACCCTCCTTTTACTACAATTATATTTAAGTAAAAGATGGTGCATTTCAAGTTTAGTGTAAATTCATTTAAATAGGGGATTTTTGGAAAATAGCTATTGTAAAAATTTTGATTGGTAGCTCAGTAGCGAGTGCCTTTTTTGTAAAAATTAAATATTTTTCATTTCCCAAAAGCATTGGACTTATTTTTTTTAAAAACACACTAAGTTATAAGGTGATTGTTTTTCGAAGGGGGGAAGAAAGTGTGATCCCCCAAATGTGTCGATGATGGAGAGTTATGTGATCCAATGAAAGAAATGAATTACGATGGTGACAGGGCTTGAAATTTATCATAAGAAAGCATATTTTAATCACAATGGTAGGAAGGAGAAAGAGTAGAACCAAGGTTGGATTTTGGGTTGAGAGGAGAAAGTCTACAGAGGTCATCTGAAGTTTGTTAGTCTTCCATAATGAGTGGTTACTTATTTGGAAGTTTTAACGTCGTAAAAGACTTTAGAGGTGGAGGGGATAAAGGAAATATTTTGAGAGGTGGTTGCTTAATAGGAGGAGTTCACATGGAAGATGGATTTTGAGAGGTGTTTGATTAATAGGATGAGGATATGGAGGATGTATTTTGAGAGGTGGTTTTTTGATAGGAGGAAGAGATGGAAAACATATTTTGAGAGGTAGATACTTGGTTGGAATTGGTTATATAGGCGGATCTCTACTGACTAGAGTAGGAATATTAATAATCATGGAATGATTCTCATGAGACATGGAAGTATATGATTTGGTATCCCAGTGGGATTTAGCAATTAGAGATGTAACATTTTTTTTTAAGAATATGAAATAAAAACCTAACGCTCAATGTACATTATTCATCATTTTAAAACATAAAAAATATTGTCATTATGTCCATTTATTCTCTATTAGTTGAAAAATGAGAAAACTTGGTATTTGGCAAGTTGATCAGGAGGATGGAAATGAGTTGTTGGAAAATCGATCAATTATTGATTGAGAAGATCAGGAAGAATATCATGTTGTTTATAATTTAAATAAAACTTGAGAGGTGTTGGTAATGGTAAGACTTATGGTTCATTGATATGAGAAGATGTAGAAGATAAAGGATTAGGATGAAATGTAGAACAACTAGCATGGTCCTTAGAAACACCCTTGAGATGTTAGATTTCAGCTTAAAGAAATGTAATTGTGGTTTCTATAGCTTGAAATTTGTCTTGCAATAATTCATGTAAATCTAAAGTTGACTTGCAAATGGATTGATTTTGTGTGATAGAAGTATAACTAGGGTCATTAGAGAGATGGATGAAAAGGGAATTGACTTGTGAATGTGGCGTATTGTGAGGGAAATACATAGTGACAATATATTTTTAGAGAACATATTTGTAAGGTGGGTGCATTTGAAGTAAGTCATGTAAGAAGGTTAGAGGAATCTAGGAAGCCATTAAAGAAGATCGAGTGTTTGATCATGAGTGGGGTTCACCAAATGATTTAATTGAAATATAATTAAATTTAATTAAAAGTAACTATTATTCCTAATGACGCACAAAATGACAATATGCAATAAGATCTAGGCATTAAGAAAGCAATAATGTATAATGTTAAGAAAAAGATTGAGTGAGGAAGAATTAGTTGATTTTCAAATGCACATGAAGTTATCTGGGTTGGTGAAATTGCTAAAAAGACTTCAAATGGAATCATAAATGCTCACTCTAAATTATGGGATTTAGGAACAAATCTGTACAGGGGTGCTCAGTGTAGGAAAAAGATGCCTAAGCATTGGTGACTGTGTAGAGGCTGATGATATGCATTCTACTATGTCATAAGATCTTCATTGTTGATTCTTGTTGATCTCTTGAGGGATCACCGAAGCTCCCTATAACCTGCAAAAAAACATTTCACTTACACATACCCACAAACCACATAAAACATAAAAACAAAAATGTAGAATGTGGAGTTAGAATGACCCCTATGGTCACCCAAACAGTGAACTTACGACTGAGAATTTCACTACATATTAGACTCCATGTAGTTTTGGTGTGTGTGTGTAAAAATGGTAACCCAGGACACCCTTATATAAGTTCTACTTAATAGTGGGTCTTACATAGAATGTAACAATGTAATAGTATGTGTGGATGGAATATGACAAAATTCTCATTCCTATGTTGTGTATGTTGAAGTATGCAATCATTTTCCCTTGAATGGATGCTAGATGGATTCCTTTGAAGTGCTTTGGTTCGTTTGGATTCTGCGATCTTAGGTGATGACAATAACGCTTAGTGCTTGGTCCTTTATTTTGAAAACATAACTATGTATTTAAATGATTACCATGTTTAAATTTTGTAATTGACAACTAAAAGGCTGACCCTTAAGTGAATTTTTTTCCCAAAAGATAAAAGAGACACAAAACGAGTAAGGTAAGAAAGGGTCATAAGAGCTGAGGAGGGAAAGGAATGCTTGAGCACTACTATGCTAGCTTGGTGCTGGTAAAGCCATAAAACATAAATTAGTTAAGTTCTTACTAGACTATAAGTTGTGCAAGACCAAATGGAAAACAAGAGACAAAGTAAAGAGGCCAAAGATAGTTGTCAACCACTAGTTTTATTTCTTAGGAATCATGTAAATGCCAACATGCTTTTAGGACCTATAAATATTTCTAAGTGCATGATTTTTTGTCTACAGTGGGATGCAAGAGAGTGGCGATGAAGCATTTATAGTCATTTGTGTAGCTTGTTTCATGTTGGAAGAAGATTATATTTATTTATACATACCAGTAGAGAAGCAATATGTTAGAGAAGGTTTATTGGTACCATGGGAAATAATTTAATTTTTATGGGCTTGGTCCATCCATTAGATGCATTCCTAGAGGGTTTTGATTTTAGCCAGCATTTTTCTTACAAGGGGTGACATGAGGTAACCTTTATAGGGAATTCCCTAATCATATGGTCTCAAGCTTAATAATGGAAGCATGTATTTGGGAGCTTAATCTACAACACACACTAAGAGAAATGAGTTTTCCCAATTTGGACATTGATGGTTTTCTTATACGTATTTAGATAAATGAATTTCAACATAAATATGTTTTTTTAGATGTGTTGTTTCAAATTTTGGTTTCTCAAGGAAGATGAAATTCCTGACGGGCCTGATGAGTTGCTGAAAAAACCCCCAAAGTTGGAGAGGTAGACTAGGGAACTGAACATAAAATGGGATTTTGAGTTTATATTTCTCAGAAACTATGAAGTCTCGGTTCAAATGAGAGAACACAATTAGTGTTATGAACCAACCAAAGGTCATGGTTGTCATTAGCTTTACATTTTTTTACATTGTTAAAATAAAACAAAATACTATTGATCATATTGTTAACCCCCTCAAGCTTGACACCATAGGACTGCCAGTGGTTGTCAATCCATTGTTTAATTGGGTCTCTAGTGGGAATTGTCCAATGAAATAACCAACAAGGTTAAAAGATTCAAATGATTTATATGCTTTATCACATTCAGGTAAATCAAGAACAACATCATGCAAAGAGAATTATGGGTCAAAACTAGTGTTTCGTTAAATACCTTAAGAAAAACATTCCTTTCTTATTTTAGTGCCATTTTTTTTTATAGATTTGCTGATGATACCTGCATTAAATGATGTAAGATCTAAACACATGGCCATTAATATAATATTTTACCCCACCTAAACGTAGAAGAAAGGAATTTTTTAGGATATAAAGACATAGAGTAAATATAATGCTTCCTAGATTGATTGACGGTGTGAAAAAAAGGCTGTATGGTGTCTAGAACATTGAAGTTACATGTATAGAAATAGATAAACCCTAGATGATATTGTTCAATTTGAAATATTATTTTCACCCTAAGTAAAATTCATGACACCAATATTTTTCAACTGTCTTCTCCAAATAAAACAAAGAACTACCAATTGATCAAATACACTTTGAAGTTAAAATTTATAAATTTGAAATTTGTAAATGTTAATGATATGTTTAAACATTGACATTTCAATGATCAATTTATAATTCATGTACAATCATTAATTTATTTTTTCCCTTTCTTAAAATTGGAGTTAATCTTTTCCCACATATGTTTCATATGAATGTTGGTGTTTAGTCTTTCATATTAACTATTTTCAATAGATTTAGCATATTCTTTCATGTTAACTATTTTTCATTTTTGAAGTTGCAATGCCTTCAAATAACATGAAAGCTTGGAATAATTATAATGAATGTTTATAACATTAATACTAGAGTAAAATTTTCAGTGAATGCACCCATATAAAATTATAAACTTTAAAGAACTACGAAATAAAATAATTAAGGATTCTTATTCAATTACACTTAAAAAGTTGTGAGAAATTTTTAAATGTTTGTAAATAAAAATACATTTCTTACCTATAATTTAATCGAATTTGATTTCGTACAAGGAAAAAAACTATTAAACCAAATCAATAAAATAAAATAATTACGATAAAAATCAGGACTTAAACATAAAACCATATCTTTAATATAATTTATATTAAACCAAACAACCTTATATTGTACTCATTCTTTCAAAATAAAGATTCCTCGTGCTCTTTTCTTGTGTAACATTTACTACATGATTTAACAACCTTTTTAACATAAATATAAATCTCAAATTTTACAAGCGTACATCACATCACTAGACAACCAATTCTTTAATATAATTTATAACTTCATTAATCTTGAAAATGAAGAAATCATTACACCCACAAGCTCCATCGTATTCTACAACATGAAGCAAAATTGTCTTCGATTTTGCAATGATTGCCCTAGCGATGGCTCATACATAAATAGTTTCTTTCAAGAACTCATTTATAATATGATTGGACAGCTCCATGGAGTTTCATACCATCAAAATCTGTTACAATTTTATTTATTAATATATATACCAGGCTGAAGTTTATTTCCTAAATTAAGTTTGAACCTATTGTCAAAGGATTGACCTGCATCTATTGTGTTTCATGCAAGATTGCTATGCTTTGCAATAATATTTCCAATTTCCTTTGATTTTAGATATAAGGAATGAATACATCTGCTACATCGTTTCCAATTAGGATAACAATTTATTTTGACATTTTTGTTTATTACATGATATAAAAGGTTGGCGATTAGGCAAATAATCTCTCTGATCTAATATGTTCATGATTATGGCTTGCACTAAAAAGAAACCTTTGTCTTAGTATTATAAGGAACTATAGTCCAAACTGAAAATAAATACAGACTAACCTGTTAGAGAGCCTATCCATCACATGTGTTTACATAGGTTGATTCGTCAACAACCAATGAGATGGTTACCACTTTTTGAGGTGGCTTTATCATTTGTTTGTTGACTAGTCAGTCTTGTAAACATATGTGAGCTTTAGGCTAAGCACCTTTAGAGAGCATATCCATCACATATGTTTTCATAGGCTGGCTGGTCAACAAGCAATGGACTATTTAGTCAATATCTTCCATGATGCTAGATGTGAATTTTGACAGAAGAAAATAACTATCTTATCATGAACGACATTCAAAATGGGCATCCAAGCTTCATGTGCTCCATAGTCCATATTCTAGGAATCTCAACATCCTTGGAGCAAAAGAACAAGAATTATTCTCCATGAATAAAATCATGTTTCCTCGCGCTGCAAGTTATTGTGAACACTGTAAACACATATATCTTACTCCTTTCCTCAGCTATACAATGTTGTGAGTGGAAAAACCCTGAATAAGAAATAGAACTTGGTTCCGGCAAGTTTTAATATTCAAAATTTAAGTAGGATATTTAAAATTTGATGACTATATCTCTTACATCTTAAAATTTATACCAATATTTTTGCTTAATAAAATACTGCTTAGAAGTTTCTGCTCACGAATTTGAGCAAATGCCTTTTCCGCACATTTTAAAATATGTTCCCATTTACTTTTAAACTGAAATTGGAATTTCAAAATCCCATAGTTGACAAAAACACAATATCTAAAATTTTGTTTATATCAAATCAAAATTTGGATGAATGTTTTTAGTAAGTAGAGCCAAATTTGACTTTCATGGACAAATAAAATACAAATTTTGAACAATGTTTTATTTTTAAATTTGAAATCATTTTCAATATTATTCTAAATAGAAATATGGTTCAAACTTTTCGATAAATTAAGCCTTATGCTATCTATGGAAAGATCATTCTGAATTTAAAACATTTTTTTGTAATAGTTTTAATATATACGTGTCTCCTTCTGAACCAAAATTTGACGTTAATGAAACTTGGTGACAAGTGACTCATTTTGTGTTGTTTTGGGTGAATGTTAAAATTCGTTGCAATCTACTTCTAAATAGAGGTTTGGTATAACTAACCTTATAGTCCTGCATGAAGATCTAAAAACCTGTCCTTTACTTAAACTCTATATGTTTTGTTCATGTACTCCTAGCTTTTAAGATAAGTACTTAGATTGGGTAGCTTCTTTCAAGTGCACTAAATTACACTAAAATTTTAACTTTGCTGCCTGAAATATTAAGTTTTCTAGTCTTCGCAGCTTTACAATGCAGTCCATATATTCCTTTGACATTTTGTAACAATATCTCTAACCCATTTTCATCCGCAACTATTATGGAACTAGTAAATGGCAACATTCTCATCATTACCATATCACACACAACCTTTAATGCCACGAATGAGGTCCCTCGTTCTTTTTCATCCGGGGTCATTAGGGAGTTGAGCTCCATGTATGGTGTGCCCGCCAGTTTTGCAAGTTCCATTCACCCTTTGACTTCTACTAATGTGGAATCATGCTCCAACAAAATTTCTTGTAGGACATCAGAATGTCTATTCCCTTCAAACATCATTGTAGATAGCGACTTTCACATCGTGTTGGACCTAATGAAGAAGGTTCATGACACATATATCGATCTTAAAGCATTGTACAATTTCCTTCATGAATTGGGATATGAGTGATACTAAGTAGGCAAAATTGACCAATACATTAGAGATGGACTTAGTGCCCACCTTGCATCCCTTTAATCTTATTGCACCACTCTAATCTACCTCATCTTCAACAAGTACAAACTTGCACTAAACCCTAGATATCAATATATGCCTTTAATATTGATGCAAATGGAATTTCCTTCCAATACGATCTATGCCTTCATAAATATGTTATACTATTTTATCATATATATATAAGAAAATTAAAGTATAAAAAAACACACTCCCCTTAATGTATACATTGTTAGGAAATAAGGGATAAAATATGTGGAATAATCCCTCACACAATCACAACAGTAGAAACTAATATGCAAAAAATATTAAAGATCTCAAATAAAAGTGTAGAATAAAATAACACAACACAAAGAGACAGTATTTAACGTGGTTCACCTAATTTGGACTACGTCCACAAAGAATCACTTGCTCAGATTTTATTACAAGCCACCACTCTCTCAATACAATACCCAGATCCGTTTGGAGCTATGCTCAACAAACTCTACAGAATTCACAGCTGAATTCAAAACACATATGCAATGTTTACATTATATCTACCATATGCACAAAACCATATAAATAGACAACTGGTTAAGCAGTTTTACAAAACCGTGGGTATCAAAACCATGGGTCAAAAAATTCACCCATATGAGAAAATCAGGTTTCTTGATGTATCGGGCATGTTTTAAGACCCAATTTTTTTTTTTAGGACTGTGCCCCTGAACCCCTACTACTGGGGGTTATCGCCCCCAAACCCCGGCGAGACAACTGTGGAAAGTGTATAGTACTCTTAGTGTACACTCTTCAACACTTTATCAAATGAAAATAGACTCCACAACCTAAAAATCTCCAACTTGGAGACTAGTTTTCCTCTAAACAAGCTTCTCAACTCTTCACTAGTTTCCGTGAAGACCAACCAAAGCTGAACAGAGCTTCCGTTTTTCCCTCGTGACCACCTTGGTCATCATGTCTGCAGGATTTTGACTGGTACGGATCTTCTCCAACTTCAACTTCTCTTCCTCCAAAGTTATCCTGATGAAATGGTACCTTAACTATATATACTTCGTCCTAGAGTGGAAAGAAGAGTTCTTAGCTAGGTGTATAGCACTCTGACTATTACTATGAAACTTTCCTTCCTCCTACTTATGCCCCAAATCCTCAAGCAATTGTTGTAACCAAATCATTTCTTTACTTTCGTTTGTGACAACAACATACTCAACCTCTATGGCTGAAAAATCCACCAGCTTCTATAGTTCTGAAATCCAGCTCACTATTGTCCCACCTACAGTGTAAACATAGCCTGCTTTGCTCCTCCTGTCGTCTGCATAACCAGCCATATCTGAATCTAGATAACAACACAAAGTGGTGTCTGATCCATTGTAGCACAAAACTATCCCCTTCGTCCCTCTAAAATACTGAAGGATCCTCTTTACTTTATGCCAGTGATATCTACCTGGATCACTCATAAATCTACTCAACACTTCCACTGCATGGGAAATATCAATCCTAGTGCACAACATGGAATTCATCAAACTGCAAACCACTGATGAGTAATGTACCTTGGTCATTTGGTTTCTCTTCTTCTCTGTCTTGGGACACTGCTCCTTTGATAACTTGAAATGGCTTGCCAAAGGAGTCCCAACTGGTTTAGCATCCTGCATATTAATCCTCTCCAAGACCTTCTTAATGTACTCTTCCTGAGATAAAGTCAGCTTCCGTTCCTTCCTATCCCGAGATATTCTCATACCAAGGATTTTTTTGGTTGCCCACAAATCCTTCATAACAAAGGATTCACTTAGCTACTTCTTGAGTACTTTTATTTCCTGCATGTTTTTACCTGCAATCAACATGTCATCCACATAGAGACACAGAATAATATAACTACCATCCTCAAATTTCTTTATATACACGTAATGGTCAGAATGACATCTAATATAACCTTGCTCCATCATGAAGCTATCAAATTTCTTATACCATTGACGTGGAGCTTGTTTCAAGCCATAGAAGATCTTCTTCAGTTTGCACACCATCTCCTCTTTACCTTTGGCCTCATAGCCCTCTGGTTGTTGTATATATAGTTCCTCCTCCAAATCACTATGGAGAAAATATAGTTTTTACATCAAGCTACTCTAAGTGCAAGTCTTCTGCTATAACTACTCCAATAATAGTTCTAATAGAAGTCATTTTTACTACAGGAGAAAAAAATCTCATGAAAATCTATACCTTTTTTTTGTGCAAACCCCTTCACCACCAACCGGGCCTTGTATCTTTTCTTGCCTCCTTCTTCCTCTTTGACTCTACATACCCACTTGTTCTATAACATGCTCTTTTGCCTTCAGGTATCTTCACCAAATCCCATGTCTAGTTCTCCATGAGAGCTTGATGCTCTTCATCCATGGCTTGCTCCCACTTCTTCCTGGCATCTACCTACATTGCTTCATCAAATCTCTATAGCTTTCCACAATCAGTGAGTAATAAATAATAAAGAGAAGGAGAAAAACGTTCAGGTTATCTTCTTACCCTATAAGACCTCCTCGATATAGGAGTTTGGGGTTCTTGTTGAGGAGGTTCCTCAACTAATTCATGTGTCACTTTTCCATCCGGAAGATCCTCTACCGCTACATATTCTTTCTTGGATTCTTCCATGTTTTCCTGTAACTGCTGCTTATACATGACTTTCTCATTAAAGACCACATCCCTAGATTGAATGATTTTATTGTCATTAGTACTCCAACATTTATATCCAAACTCATCACCACCATAACAAATTAAATTACATTTTTCTGATTTAGCCTCTAGTTTGGTCCTATCATCCTTGTCTATATGAACAAACACCTCACATCCAATGACTCTAAGAAATGAATAATCAACATTCTTACCATACCAAGCCTCCTCGAGTATTCCTCCATCCAAGGCACTTGAGGGTCCTCTATTTATCAAGTACACAGTTGTGGTCACCGCTTATACCTGAAAAGAAAGAGGCAGTCCTGCATGTTACCTCATGCTCCTAGCACGTTCCATTATTGTGTTGTTCATCCTTTCTGACACCCCATTATGTTGCGGAGTTCACAAAACTGTCTTTTTCCTGCGGATTCCACTCTTAGAACAGTAATCATCAAATTCATTGCTGTAATACTCCCCTCCATTATCTTACCTGAGACATTTTAGCTTAAGACTTGTTTCATTCTCTACCAAGGCTTTGCATTTAACAAAAGTGTTAAATACATCAGATTTGTTTTTAATAAAATAAACCCAATCTTTCCTTGTTGCATCATCAATAAAAGTAACATAATAACTTTAACCCTCAAGAGATGACACCTGAGTCGGCCCCCACACATCAAAGTGCACTAGCTCTAACTTACTCTCTTTCTTTGTAGGTCCAACCTTGAGAAACCTTACTCACTTCTGTTTCCCATGTATGCAGCCCTCACAAAACTCCAAACCTATTTCTGTATATCTGGGCAAATCCTTCTTTATGATCTACATGACCTTATGGCTCATATGACCGAGCCTATAGTGCCATAATGTTGTATCTACTTCTGAAGCCACAATATTACAAACATTAGTGCTATAAGTTGTTAAATACAAGGTTCCAACCTTCTTACCTCTTGCCACCACAAGAGCACCCTTGGTAACCTTCCAAGAGTCAACTGTAAATATCACAGTATAACCATCACTTCCTAACTACCCTGCCGATATCAAATTTTGTCTAAATGTAGGCACATGTTTGACATTCTTCAATAGCCAAGTATTCTCATTCTCCATCTTAACATGAACAAAACCTTTTCCAACTATGTTGCAAGGCTCATCATCACCAAGAGAAACATGCCCAAAATATCCTTGAACATAATCAACAAAATAATGCCTATCTGGAGTAGCATGGAAAGAATCCCATGAATCTAAAACCCAAGATTCATTAATATTTTGTAAAGTAAGAATTAAAGCATCCTGACATACATTACCCGTTGCAACATTTTCCTCCTTGTTTTCTTCTTGTTGTTTCTTCTTGTCCCGAAGCTCCCAACAGTCCTTCTTTGAATGCCCAGACTTTCCACAATGCCAGCATACTATCTTGCTTTTGGATTTTGACCTTTCCCGATCCTTTGATTTTCCACAGCTTCCTCTATTCTTCTATCTCCCTCTAGTTTCCACTTTCAAAACAATCCATGATGTAGAAGACTCACCATATCTTTTTTTTAGCATTTCCTCACTTAAAATCACCTTTACAACATCCTCAAACTTTAACTTTGAGTTAGTTGGAACCAAGTTTCTTACCGCCATTACAAGGCTATTCCAACTCTTAGGTAAAGAGCACAGAACTAATAAATCCCTAACTTCTTCATCAAATTCTATTGTAACTAAAGCTAACATATTTACAACCATATTAAAATTATTTAGATGATCTGCTACTGAACCATTCTCAAACATCTTCATATTAAACAAATTTTTCATTAAAAATATCTTATTAGAGGCAGAGGGTTTTTCATACAACTTCCCTAATGCATCAATCAATTCTTTTGTAGTCTTTTCCTTTAAAACATTAAATAATACCGAAGATGCAAGACACATCTGGATTTTTTCAAGTGCCTTCCTATCCAGAAAATACCATTCCGCATCTATCATGCTCGAGGGTTTTTTCACCTTCTCAGACAATGGAATATAAATATCCTTCTGATAAAGGTAATCTTCCATCTGCATCTTCCAAAGATTGAAATTTTTCCCATTGAATTTATCAACCCTAGATATTCCATCATCTGTCATAGATCCCACTCAAGATAAAACTTTCCTTGTGATTCAACACTTCAGCAAACCAAACCAGGATGTGACACCAATTGTTAGGAAATAAGGGATAAAATATGTAGAATAATCCTTCATAGAATCGCAATAGTAGAAACTAATATGTAGAAAATATTATAGATCTCAAATAAAAGTGCAGAATAAAATAACTCAACACAAAGAGATAGTATTTAACGTGGTTCACCCAATTGGGGCAACATCCACAAAGAATCACTTGCTCAAATTTTATTACAAGCCACTGCTCTCTCAATACAATACCTATATCCATTTGGAGCTATGCTCAACAAAATATACAGAATTCACAGCCGAATTCAAAACACATTTGCAATGTTTACATTATATCTACCATATGCACAAAACCATATAAATGAACAGCTTCTTAAGCAGTTTTACAAAACCGTGGGTATCAAAACCATGGGCCAAAACTGTCCCATAAACCTATGGGTCAAAAAACCCACCCATATGAGAAAATCATGTTTCCCGATGTATCGCGCACGTTTTAAGGCCCCAAAAAAAATAATCCGGGGCTGCACCCCCGAACCTTGGCGACACAACTGTGGAAAGTGTACAATACTCTTAGTTTATAGTCTTCAACACTTTCTCACATGAAAATAGGCTCCACAACCTAACATACATTGTACTTATCTTATTTGTAAAAAGAATATACTTATTTAGGTAATGTTATTCACTTCTAAAACATTCACTTCCCAAATTTTGTTTCACACCTGAACTATGCATACCCAAAGCAATGCACAAGTACTAATACCGTATGAAAAACTAAGCATGCTGCATATTGTGAAAACCTTACACCAATAACAAAAATTCATGTAATAAATCGTTACCGATTCCTTTCAACCACCAGAGCTGGATGTTATGTCAGAAAAGTAACACCTTAGGATTTACACATTACAAAACCTTACTTTTGACTAACATGGGATTGTACCATGGTGTGGGACCCTTGCAATTGAGATAAATGTCTACAGAAGGCTACTTCTTGACCTAATCTACTGTTAACCTACTCCTAAAGTACCAATTCCAATGGAGAAGAGGAAGAGAAATACATAAATGTAAATCCTAAACTAAGGGAGGTGATAGCACCAAAACAAGACTAGAGAAATTCCTAGTGAGTGAAAGTGGAGGGAAATGAGGAAGAAGAGGGAAGATAAAATGCCACAGTCCCAAAACACATTCAGACCTCCAATCTTGTAGAGCACAATATGCACAATATACCTACAAAAATATAATAGAAGGCAAAAAATACAATATAAATCAAGCTAGGGAAAGAAAATCCAAAAAACATTAATTTTATTTCTTAAATTGATGTACAATCAATTATAGTATAGGCACAAGGAAAGAATCCTTAACAAAATGCATAAATTTGAGGCCTACAGCTCACAAAAATGTTGAAACAATTTTGGTGGAATTCCTTTACAATTTTGAAAATCTCTCCCTCCTCAAATGAGGGGAATTTACATATATAGAGAGAAAAGGAGCTACCAACCAACATCCTTCATTAAATGCATGTATGTAGGTATGGGCTGACATGATGGTTCACTTTTCAATGGTACTTTTCTTATACAATGAACATGGGTGCCATACCTCATTAATTTGGTTGTTGAGATACCTTGTACGGTGTCATTAATGTCTAGACATATCTGAAACCTTTTGTTTCCTGTCGATGGAAACCACTAGCTGACGCACAACAAGAAGGGAAGAGTCACTAATGATGAAGGAAAGAATTGTCACACGACAAGAATAAATTTTGTTACATGACAGGAAGGGGAGGTTGATGTGCAACAGGAGGCAATGTTGACGCGATGGGCGGCAACGATGGGAAAGAGAATGACTCACAAGGAAGGGATCTTTTCACATGACAAGAACATATGTTATTTTGCATCAAGAGGGAACCGTTGTCACACGACAAGAGAGGTGGTTGATGCTCGACAGGAGAGGTGGTTTTTACGTGACAGGAGAGGTGGTTGTCATGTGACAAGAGAGGTTGTTGTCGCGTGACAAGAGAGGTGATTATCTCATGATAGAAGAGGTGGTTATCATGCGTCAACAAGGTGACAAGCCATATAGTTTTCCAGTTTGACCATTAACGTAAATTCTGCTCCAAATCTTCACTGTGGCAAGCTTTCTCCCATTAACTATCAATGCCCAGACTTTTAGGTTGATACATTTTGTAAGGGGTTGCAAAAATGGATAAAAATGGCGACTTGCAGGGTGATATGCCTACTAGATCTGAAAGACCAGTGATTCTGCATCCTTTGGGCATGGAGTCATTCTAATTACTGAAACTGGTCTGATGTATGAAACCTTCTATTTCTCTGGAACAATACTGAGACATTACGTCATCATCAGATCTTTCCTGAAACTGGAAAGTGCAACAGAAACAAAGCATAACCATGTAAAAAATAAAATCATACATATCCCACAATGGAACATGGAGAGAGTACACAAGAAATTATCTAAAAGATAACCTAGCTACAACAGAACGATGTGCTGTAAGAACTTAGAGGAGTTAGAAATTCTAAACTAATATTTATAAGAAAGATACTCCTGTCAATAATAATGCTTGAGACTGATGTCATTGACTAGAATCTGCAATCCTTCCCCATCTAAATTTTTCAATTAGAAAGCTTTGTTTTCTATATACCCAAAAATCAAGTAAGGGCCACTGTATATTGCATCAAACTTGGAGTGCCTTCCTGGTTTGGCTCGTTCTGTATCCCATTTCAGAACAAGGTCTCCATCTTGAAAAGTTCTGTCTTTGGCCTTTTTTTCAAATCTCATCTTGATTTGAGCTTGGTCATTCTCCATTTTTTTCATGGCTTGGTCCCTTAGCTCTTCCAAATCTATGAGATATGCATAACTGACTTCCATAGTTGGAAACTTGAACAACTCTAGCTGCTTGATAAGCTCCAAGGCTAGTAATTTAAGGGATATTGGCATCCTTGCTTCCCTTCCATAAACAAACTTGAAAAGAGAATAACTAGTTGATTTCTTAGGAGTGATTCTATCAGCCCACAAGGCTGATTTCAATTTGGTATGCCAATTTCTCTAATTCTTGTCTAAGGTTGTTCTTATGATTCTTAGCAAGGTCTTGTTCATGGAATCTTCTTGTCCGTTACACTGAGGGTAGTAGTTATAAGAAGTTCTCAAGTAGATGCCATTTATAATATCCCAATTAGATATCTTTTCTTCAATGAAAGCTAAGGCATTATCTCATATTATAGTGGAAGGAACAACAAACCTTGTTGCAATACCTCTTTAGAAATCTAGAATGCTAGCTTTATTTTCTTCCTTAACTGTAATTTATTTTGTCCACTTATTAAAGTAATCTATGGCTATAAGGATCCATTTGTAGCCTAACCTGGAACTTGGATTTGACATCCCAATAAAATCAAACACCCATTGCATGAAAGGTTTCTCAACTGAGATATGATGGAGTGGGAAGGATGCTAACTTCTCTTTACCTATGATGAAGTCACACTTCTTGCATTTGTTGATCCATGAGTGGAAATAATTAAAAATATTAGGCCAGTAATAACCAGTCTTTATGACTCTAATAGCTATTAATTTTGGGGAAAAATGACAATCTGTCTCTCCATTATGAAACTAGTGTAGTACCCTCTCTATTTGATTTGTCTTGATGCACCTTAGGAAGACACCATTCACGTATCTTCTGAGAAAAACATTATCTACAAGCATGTATGGGATGCAATGAAGTCTAAAATATCTCGTTTTGGATTTAATCAATCCCTGAGGAATTTAATCCATTTGAAGAAAATATAAAATATCCCGAGTCCAACAAGGAATGGGTGTACCACCTGAAACCTATTCTTGATTATCCTCCAACATCATAACATCTTCTACCTCATCTCTTTATTCATCATGTTTGTTAGAAGCTAGCTACTCACATAAACTTTTTCCCATAACTAATTTTGTCACATTTATATAAATATCATACTCCATGACCTTGGTTATCCTGCCAAATCTCTTTTCATTAAGGTTCTTGTTTAAAAGAAAATATTTGACACCAGCATGTGCAACTAATAGATGAATTTTATTATTTGACACTAGATGTTTGAATTTCTTTAAAATTCTAATCATAGCAAGGACATGTTTCTCAATGAATGAATATCTCACCTCATAATCCTGAAGGCTTTGGCTGAATAATGGGATAGGAAGATCAAATCCTTCTTGATTTGGTTGTACGAGTATGGTATATATTGCATCCGTGTCTCCAAAATCGTATAAAACAAAATATTTCAATAAATCTAAATTTATGAGGATTGGAACCTATGTAATAACCTACTTTATAGCTTTAAATATTTATTTTCCTTCAACAATCCATCTGAAAATCATTGTCTTCTTCAACATCATCATTAGTGGCTTGAAAAAATGGAAAAAGTTAGGAACAAACCTCATAACAAAATTAATTTTCCCCAAAAAACTTTAGAGAGCCTTCTTATGACTTAGCAATGGAAATGACCGAATAGCTTCTACCCTTTCTGGATCAATTACCAACCCTTCCTTAGACAAATGTGGCCTAAGATATTTCCTTCATGAGCTAAGAATATGCACTTTTTCAGATTCAGGGACGCTCTGAATCTCCTACATCTTTAGAAAACTTGTCTAAGGTGAAAGAGATGACTTTATATGTTCTTAGAGAATATAGTAATATCATCTTGATACACAAGAAGTATCTTATTGATACTTCCTTTGAATGCCATATCCATCACCATTTGGAAATTAGCTTTGGTGTTTGATAGTACAAATGGCATCTTCCTATAAGCATATGTGCCCCACTTCTTGGTGAAGGCTGTCTTGAAATGGTCATCTTCTTTCTCTATGATTTGATTATATCTTGATTAGCCATCCAGTAATGACAACCTTTCAGAACTAGATATAACTGGTAGGATTTGATCCATGGAAGGAAGTGAGTAGTGGTCCTTGAGAGAGGCCTTGTTCAAGTCTTGGAAATCCACACATAATCTGATTTTGTAGTTATTTTTCCTAACCAGCACCAGATTTTCTATCCATGAAGAGTGCTTGATTTGAAAGATGATTCTTGTTTCAATGGGTTTTTTCAGTTCTCTTTTCATGAGAGGCTCAATATGAGGATTGACTGGCCTTTACTTTTACTTGATGGGGTTAGCTCTTGAATGCAACTCAATTGTGTGTTGTGTCATCTTAGGATCAAATCCTTTCAAATATTCATAGCTCCAAGAAAACACATCTGGAAAGCCTTGGAAAATTGTATAAATTCATATTTTTCTTATTCAGTGCTTACCTTGCCAATTTGAAGTGTTTTTCTTTCTCTAACTGAAATTGTCTCTGAATCCTTGCCTTTGACCTAAATATTTTCTCTTTCCCTCCATAATTGATCATTAGGATTGAATATCAATGACTCTAGAGTCACAAGACCTTTTGGTAATTTATTAGTTGTCAGCGGCACCACTTGGCCACCATACTGCTTGTCCAACATGTTTTGGTTTCTAGTGGAGAACTCCAATTCTTCTTGAAGAAAATTTACAATTTGCTAATCATTATCGATGACTTTCCAACTTGTATTGTTATCTGTAACAACTGGTATTACAACCACTTTGATATGAGGCTGTGATTTTACACATTTGATAATTTCTACAACATCAAATGTTTCCCTGATTGTTTTCAGTCAGTCATCTACTTCTTTCTTCTTTCTTGGGATGGAATTGATGCTAAAAGCTTCAAAATATTCAATGAGGTCTCATACCTGATTTTTCTAGTGCTTCAAAAAATAATTCTTAGCAACATTTTGTCCTCTAACTTGGTTCACAATTAGCTCGTAGTCTCTAAAGACTTGTAGGTTCTTAATATCTCTTTTTCTTGCCCAATATAATCCACTAATTAAGGCTTCATACTTAGTTGTGTTGTTTGAGAAAGAAAGCTGACTAATATTTTGCACCTTGTTGTGAAATGATCATAGCTCCTCCTCCTGCACCTTGTCTACTCCTTGAGCCATCAAAGAATAACCGTCATACTTCATTATCATTTTTGTGGTCAGGCTTGGAAATGCTAGGGAGAGGTTGGTACACTTCATGTAAACAATAGAGTCCTGATTCAACTTCTTCCATTTCCTTGTAAGAGTCAAAAGCATGTCTCTTGTTTTCTCATTCATCAAAATTCAATTTTTGGAATCAATCCAACCTTGGTATCTATTTCATGGATGCTTGGATAATCCTCTTGATCAAAGGCTGAAAAACTTTGCATTGATTAGGCTCAGTGTATGAGGCTCAATATGAAAGTTTTCAGTAGGATTAGATCTAATTATAGCCTTACCTCCATACCCTGTTCTGAATAACATTTGTGACCAATAAACAGATAAATAACCTCCAATTTCAGTGGTGAAGTCTCTAGACAAACACAATGAAAAGAGTGGTGGCAAGTCCATGACTAATACATCCCGCAACAAGGCCACATTACGACATGCATGTAATGTGAGGCTCAAACCTTTGATTACTCCCACTGTTTTTGCTATTGTCCCATCCAATTGAACCACACCTCTTGAAATGACTTAATATTGAAGACCCAGCCGGTCAGCTCTTTGTTTCGGCATGATTGAGCTATTTGCTCTGAATCAATCATGCAATTATGTATAAAATTATCTTCGATGATGAATGAAATATAGAATGGTAGAGGCTTCAAAAAAAATTCTTGTTTATCACCTTCATTTCCTCCTTGCTGAGCCGCATGGTAAGAACCTTTTCTTATTGATTGGGTGACTGATTTGATGCTGACCAATTCGCCATAACAACTTGCAATAAGTCTCTTTTTCTTGGGATAGCTAATTAATCCCAGATCGAGATGTTCACATTCATTTTCTTCATCATCTCAATGATGTTGAATGGAGATGAGCTATCTTTTTTCTTCCCTTTTCCTTGCATAGTCGTCTCCTGCACATGGGTTGTTACAATCGGTACTTGAGCTGGTCTAATAGGTGACTTGGCTTTAATCTACACATTTGGGGCTGCACTTTTATTACCAATACCTTATTGAGTGATAGAGGCAGGTGGATCATTTAAACTGGATGACTGTCCCTCTCCCATATTCATTTTCTTTGATAAATGTATTAACTACTACATTTCGAAAAGGGGCTTGATTTATACCACATAAATCTACAGCCTACCAATTGATAACTGTGGTTTCTTTCAGAGGTGTTTCTTGAGTAAAATTCCTGCTACTCATTTCCTCCTTGGCTTGTCTCTTGTTCCACACCCGTCGATGTCACCATAAGCGCTTGATTCAAATCACTATTGAAACACATTGATCAGTTATGAGGTTGATTGCATGGGAAGCACTAGTCATATTCTTGAGCTATGTTATTGTATACTGGAACTAAGGCTCTAAAGGTGGATGCAACACTAGAATTATAAGGATGAAATGGCCTATTAGTAGGTGGTTTGACTTGGTTCTAATTTGTAGTTTGAACTGGTGGTCTATTAGGCTAATACGAAGGATTATTAGGTTGGGTTTGAGGATGATATGATCTAAAATTTTGAGCTTATTTCCTCGTAAGTGTCACCAAGTCGTTGCCCAATTTTTTCAGCTGCTTCATGACTTCTTGGAGCTCACTTGAGGTACTAGAAGATGAGGTGGAAGTTTTAGTCAAACTCTGACTTCTCAGAATAGGGATAGGAGCTAATGTAGGTGTTTGACTAGTGTTTGGGGCTCGTATTTCTAGATAGAGAGGCATAGGTGGCCTAGGTGCAAGTTTACCAACTTGAATCAAGAAATTTTCAGCTCTAATAGCAATGTTATAGGATTCGGGTAAAATTTTACCTCCCAGAGATTGAATCATCATAGAAATATCAAAATTTAAAGGTTTAAGGAAGTATAGAGAGGCACCTTTAGCTACTAGTCTCATGGCCAGCAGAATCCTATCCCATATCCGCTAGAATCTAAAGCTAAAATCGGTCAACTATTCATCAGGATCCCTCTTAATTGTTGTCAATTGTTCCAATAAAGACAAATTATCTCCCTTTTCTATGATTTGATTATGAACAGATGTATACAAATGGTCCCAATTCTAAATTTATTATGAAGAGTTTTACCATTAAAGGAGGATGCCAACAACTTAACAACAATGTCCATTTCAGCAATTTTGTGAATTACACAGAAATTTGCAATGTCTTTGATGTGGTCAATTGGAGTTGTTTGGTCCGCTCCAGTGAAAAATGGAATATTTTTCAAAGTTGCAAGTGGGTTGGTACCATTTAAGTTGACATAGGGATTGGGTTGCTCCATCATAATTGGTCAGAAAACTCTAGTTGATTGAATAAAAGGCCTTCTAGGTGGAGGTCTCGATAAGGTTCTATTCAGTGGATATGGACACCTTTGAGCTCTTGTACCCCTTCCTTATTTATCTAGGGATAAGTGTAGATAGACAAATAGCACCTCTTCTGTAGTTCTTGATCTTGTTTGGATTCTTCTCAGGAACTTGATAAACTTAGGCTACTAAAACCACTAGATTTGAGTGACGAGTTTGCTAGATGTGTTGCTGAAAAGCCTCCAAAGGATAGAATTTCACCAAGACACACACCCAATCTTGATAAAAATGAAAATATTGACTACATCCCACCGGGTGTGCCAGAATTGTTATGTCGGAAAAGTAGCACCCTAGGATTAACATATTACAAAACCTTACTTTTGACTAACATGGAATTGTGTCAAGGTGTGGGACCCTTGCAATTGAGACAAACCTCCAGAGAAGGATGTTTCCTGACCTATTCTACTACTAACCTACTCCTAAACTAAGGGAGGTGATAGCACCAAAACAAGACTAGAGAGATTCCTAGTGAGTTAAAGTGGAGAGAAATGAAGAAGAAGAGGGAAGATAAAATGCAACAGTCCCAAATCACATTCAAACCTCCAATCTCATGGAGCACAACAAATTTAAGCTTTGCAAAGGAGCACAATGTGCACAATATACCTACAAAATATAATAGAAGGCAAGAAATGAAATATAAATCAAGCTAGGGCAAGAAAATCTATAAAACATTAATTTTATTGCTTAAAATGATGAACAATCCATTACATTATAGGAACAAGGCAAGAATCCTTGGAAAAATTCATAAATTTGAGGCCTCTAGCTCAAAAAAGTGTTGAAACAATTTTTGGCAGAGTTCCTTTACAAATTCAAAAATATCTCCCTCCTCAAATGAGGGGAATTTACAGATATAGAGATAAAAGGAGCTAGCAACCAACACCCTTCATTAAATTCCTGTACATAGGTATGGGCATTCATGATGGTTCACTTTTCAATGGTTCTTTACTTGCACGACAAACAATGGTGCCATACATCATTAATCTAGTTGTTGAGATACCGTGTATGGTGTCATTAATGTGTGGCCATATCTAAAACCTTTTCTTACCGAGCGACAGAAGCCACTAGCTCACACATGACAAGAAGGGACGATTCGCCGCTGATGAGGAAAATACTTCTCATGCGACAAGAGGAAATGTTGTTGCATGACAGGGAAGGGAGGTTGACGCGTGAGAGGAGATGAAGTTGACACACAACGAGAGGGAAAAAGCAATGGGGAAGAGAAGGACGCGCAATGAGAGCTAGTTTTTGTGTGTCAATAAGATGACAATCTGTACATTTTTCCAGTTTGACGATTAAATAAAATCCTTCTCCAAACCTTCCCCGCGGAGAGCTCAATACTTCCATTAATTGTCAATTCCCTAACTTGTAGGTTGATTTATTTTATAGGGTGTTGTGAAAATGGATAAAAGTGGAGTCATCAAATTTTAGGGTATTTATAATGGAATTATTTAAAAATCGCATATTTTTGTACATTGATAATAATATTATTGGTCTCATAAAAGGATCTAAAAAATATATCCTATGTAGACTAATGTTTGTAGCTTTATGTTGTAAATCGTAAATTGCTTCGATAGTTGTTATTAATATGACTAGTTCACATTTTTATCCATAGGTGTTATGGATGAAAGAAATGGGATCACACCCGTCATTACCATATCACACATAACCTTTGATTTCAATTTCATTATCCCTCAAAGTGTGGAGAAACCTTTCAACAACCCACTCCCTTTTTTTCCACCCCAGGTTGGTACAGAGGAGAGCCCCAGAGATGGTACACAACAAATACGTGGAATTCCCATTAACTCATTATTACTATTGTTTTGTCCACTTTCCTCAACATTTATCGTAGGCCATCAAAATCTCATAATACATACATATTGTCATTTTATCCTACATATATGCAACTTGCATTTTAAATAGAAAAATGTCCTTGACCTATGCATCGTGTTATCTTGGTAATGTTATTATCACTCATAATTATGCATATGTCACACAAAAACATCCACCTGGCCCCTAATTGAATTAATTTCACTACTAGAAGTAGGATCATTTATTCACATTGGTATCCACAAAAAAATTATTTTTTGAAAAAAATGTTAATTATCAACATTAATCGAATAGACTATAAAAATACAACATAGATTGCACTCAATTTTATAAAAATCTTGCTTCTAGGTTTATGTAATATCCACATTCTTGTAATTTCATTGTGGAAAAATAAAGCTTTCTCGTGTTTTCAAAAAGATTTTCTTGTACTTTATAAAAGTAGAATTTAAACTTGTGAAATATCCACAAAACAACATTTAATCTAGTTATAAATAATCTATGTGCAATATAATGTATCACGATTTCAAATATTCACCTCATACTTAAAGTTCAAATAATATTGGGAAATGTTAGACACTAAAATATTAGCTTAGTATCCACAAAATAGAAAATATATACATTGTAGATCATTTAATACACCTATTAACTGTAGTTTTTAATAATATGCAATAATAAATATACACAACTTTAGGTTGTGGATAATCTACTCGTCTAAATTTTATATTGAAGATAAATTTAATAGTAAAAAGAAAAGTAACATGAAGTGAATCATGAATAATATGGAGGACATTGTGTTCTAGTGTATCGTCTCTATCTTACAGGTATTTTTCACGATGTTACAATATGTGTTTGAAGAGAACAAACTAAAATGTAGGGAAATTTGAAAAGGTACTAGATTTGAGACCCAACGAAAATAAATGTATCAAACAATTTACATAGGTCAAATTGTAAGACCATAATAATATTAATTATCTGTGTTATTTTTTTGTGAGTGCAATTGATACTTAAAAGAGGAAAAATAAATAGTAGGGAAAAGCCAATAGGTCTCAAGTTCAAAACCCAACTAAAATTCTTGTTTCTTGGAGCACTTAGGAACCCTTTATAAAACTAAGATTGAGTAAGTGTAGGGAAATAGATGAATTTTGAAAAATCATTCGTAATCGAGTCAACATTATGCGCGTAAGTGTCATTTGCACCTAAAGGAGACAAAATAAGAAATGGAAAATATAAAAGTTCATATAAAATCTCTTATGGTAGCCTAATGACTGTACTAACTAATACTTAACATAACTAAGGACATTTGTTTAACTTTTTGTGGGTTTAGAATAATATGTAACTTTGAATAATATGAAAAAAACATGATTGACTTCAAAACTTGCATGGATAGTGGGTGAATTGAAGAGCGGTTGTGATTGATGTGTGTATGTAATGGATTGGTAGGAGTGCAGGCTTGAATGGTGCATGGAGTTTGGAGCGAGCTCTAAGCCAAATAAAGATCCAACTTAAAACCAAATTGGTGATAGATGAAATGTGTGAATCGCCAAAACCTTAGAATCTGTGGGATGTGTCAAGAATCAAATACAAAATTTCGTTAAGAAGATCTCATACACATATAACGTGGAGACCAAATACATGCAAAAATGCAAATGAATTTGCATGTCACGAAAGGGTTTATTCCCAAATACCAGACATCAAACACATGGACGATGGGGGAATTGAATAATGGTTGTGATTGGATTGTGTACATAATGGATTGGTAGGAGTATAGGTTTGAATGGTGCATGGAGTTTGAAGTTATCTCTAAGCCAAATCAAGATCCAACTTAAAGCCAAATTGGTGATAGATGAATTGTCTGAATCGCCAAAACCTTAGAATTTGTGGGATGAGTCAAGAATCAAATACAAAGTTTCCTCAAAGAGATCTCATACACATACAATGTGGAGACCAAATACATGAAAAAATGCAAATGAATTTGCATTTCACTTAAGGGTTGATTCCCAAACATCGAGCTTGAAACACAAAAACCAAATTGTTTACCATTATTTTGTATCCACCAACAGATAATGATGGAAGAATTTATAGAATTAACTATGAAAACTAACTTTTGAATTTTTTGATGGATTTCACCTTTGGAGATGAATCAAAAATGATAGAAGCACGAGGATCAAACCAATGCCATGAGTATGCAGGTACAAAGAACCATCAACACGAATCTACGTCCTTACGCTACAAGCTCTTACAAAAGACTATTCTTTTGTTTTCACAAGGTCAACGCAGATATGTTGAATGCCCCTAAAAAACTTCAAAACTTCATTACAGGGAAAAACTTTCAAATTCTGTATTTGACGGCGAGTATTGTGCTAGGAAGGGATTTGCACTTGACCCGTGAGTTCACAATTTTGGTTGGGTGAAAGAAGTAAGACAAGCTTACTAAATTGCGTGACATTTGTCGACAAACATGTGGTTACTATTTTACAGAAAAATTAAAAAATCATCCTTATCTCCAAATTTGTCCAATTTCAACGCATATACAATTAAATCTTTTGAGTGGTCCATTTCTTGCAAGGTGTCAAAATCAGCCAAAGGCCACTCAAATGGGACTCAAATTTCAGCCACAAATGCCATGTCAGACAAGCTCGATCCACATCACACATTCGAACATCACCTAGGTAACCACAGAGCATTGGATTAATATTAATTTAATGTATTTTTTTCATATAAAATATAACAGAAATTGTAAAGAGGGCTATGGATAATAATTCAAAATATATTTAAAAAGAGTTTAAATGTGAATCATAAATCAAATTATAATATATTTTAACTCATTTATCGGATATAGAAAACCAAATTAAGATATGCATATTTTCTTTAATTTATAGCAACCCTAAAATCGAATCAAAATATTATTAAAAAATGGACAAATCGACCTTAAAATGCGTTGAATCAGAGCCACTGCAGTGAGGACACCTCATCTCACCCAGTTTTAAGTGAGGGTTAGAGAAAATTCTATATACCCTACTATACTCTTATATCACCTATTTAATAAGCAAGGAATTTCCATGTAGTCAAATATCACTAATTTAATAAATAAAAAGTTATAATGTTTATGTTAAATGCTGAATACTTTGACAACATGCTAACCCTATGTCCAAAAGTGAAGATTATTAGAGTTATATGACTCATCATTGGAATGCCCTAAACGTCGCTCTCCTTGGGTTGGAAATTATTATTAAATTGTTAAAGTTTAATATTTTACTGCTAAGTTACGTCATTAAATAGATTAGTTTAATGTTTCACCTCTATTCTTTACAATTGTCATTCATAAGATGAGTCAATACTTATATTTTTCTCAAAAATATAAGAGAGATGCATATGATCTTATATTTTATCTTAGAGAAATACACCATCCACTATTTTAAATCTCATATTAAATATTTGGTAATATCTAGTCCTAAGCATCTCAAATGTTTTTTTTTTTTTTTTTCACAAGTTTTGAGCAGGATTTTACTGTAATTTGAGATTCATTCCTCCATTAATGAACTTTAACTGTAAAATAACATTGATTGCGTATGTATTCAAGATTTTGCAAACATGACTCGAGCTTCTCCAGTTGGAAATGTTAACCGAGGCAAGTATAAACCTGAGGAAAATGTGATGTTACACAAATATATCGAAGCCAATGGAATAGGATGTTAGAGCGCGGTTCCTCTCAATGCTGGTAAAAACAGATTATTGTGTGCCTGTGGATATATACGAAAACAAAATCCTGTATTTATCGTGATGGGGATGATTGTGGCTTGCACGCAACACATTAAATTGTTTTATCTTTATTCATTACTCCGATTTTAAACCATCTTTTTCAGATATTTTCTGAGAACGTCTAAAGCTGACTCCCACGTCTACAAGACGAATGAAATTTATTACCAAATATATCCACGACTAAATAATGTATATTATTAAATATATTCGGCTCGACATTGGCTACAGCCACTGCCTAAACATCATAGTTATTGTCGAACTCGCGACCGGATAACATATAGTATTTTAAAATGCCAGGCCATTACAGATTTTATTAGCAACTTTGGGATTCTCAACACCATTTCTCAACTCGGAGAACAATTTTCATGCATTCATAAACAAAATAACTAAGAGCGGAAGAAGGCAACGCCTGCAATGTTCAAATTGATAGGAAATTAAGAGTAGCGGAACAACTTCCTACGTTAATCTTGAGGAGAGATATTATGCAAAACTTTCAACATAATAAAACAGTTATAGAAATCTCAGCAACACATTCATAACAAGAAAATTAACAATTAACACAAACACCAGATATATGTGGGAAAAATCTTTTCGGATAAAAAATTGCACACTCCAAAAGCCCACTCAATGTATTTCAAATATAATAACAAGATTACATACACTTGCAGAGCAAGTTCACCAAAAACAATTCTAGGAGGATTCCAACATTAGAGTACTTGCTAAACTCACCACACAAATTGCTTCTCCAAGCCTTCAATTTATAGACCTCTAGTTCTACAAGAAACCATCTATGGTTGACAAAACCATGTGCCAAACCTCTCATGAGGTGGATTGCATTAAAGAGCAAGATTTCGGTTTAAAATTAAGCTCTGACATCCACAATATTCTCCCCTTTTTAAACCCTTAAAGATGACATAAAATATGTCATAATATCTCTAAAAATAGCCCTTCCATGATATACTATCATATGAGAATCTTTTGGCAACTCATATTTCTATTTTTAGAGAACTAACAATGTGAAACGGATGTATGAAAATCTTAATTGAATAAACCAAACAAGGTTGAGACAGCTTATTTCCAACACAAATAGTAAATTAATATAAGAGCATAGAAAAAACACGAACAAATATTTGTTAGAATATGATATAGAGTTTAACAAAAAAGAAAACGGCAGTAAAGCACACAATTGAAGGAACAAAAAAGAGGTCGTTAAACATGCAAGCCAAAATCATGGAGATCTGATAATGAAAACAACACAAGTTTTTATATATATATATATATATATATATAACAACAAGTTAGCTACACGCATGTAGCTGATGGCCATCGAATCACTGTTAATAGACATTGAATTACTGGCACAAACAAATCATCAGCTAAGATTAAAGATCAAGAAGAAATCAATAAAAAAATTAAATGGTCTAAAATCTAGTAACCAAACTTTTCTCGGTTGTGACAAACATTTTTAGACCAACCCAAACATCAAAAAATGATTTCTTATTTAAAGTAATAAGAAACAACTTGAAGCATAAAGAGCATTGGCACAACTTTCTTGAACAATATTATCTCAGGTTGTTAATGCATTGATTCTCGTTCCATGTACTTGCATCTGGATATGCCCGTGGGCAAATTCAAATGGGTATGTTGCAGCCTCTACACATGCACCAGTTATGGCACCATATTATAGTGTCCACATTAAACATAATTGCATTTTGTCTAGAGGATTTGATTATCCTCTTCCTTCTTGTTGTATAAATTGATGCCTCTCCTTGCTCTCTGGTGAGTGAAGAAAGGATGATGTCAAGATATCATAAACACCATAGAAGACTGCCCCTGAGGGTGCCATACTTATAAGTTCCAGTAGCAAAACCTTATATAACAAACCAGTGTAGAACACATCCTCCAACAACCAAACGAACCACTATTTTTTATAGTTTGTCTTTTCTTTCACCTCGGCTCTGCTTCACGCAAGCAAATGGGAAGCTGGTTTATTAAGGATATGAACTATTTTCCGAAGTCCGAAGTCTAATGCCTTAAACCACACTCCCGCATGACACATCAATCGGCGTGCCTTGGAAAAATAATCATCAGCTATATTTGGGAACTACTACATGGAATTTTTTTGGCCACAGGATTTCAACACACCCCTACCAAAATCCTCTCCACCATCTGATTTCTGACGGTTTTCAAACTCAAGGCAACCTCATCTCATAGGGAAAACACCTTATGGCGTAATAATCATTCCAGGAAAAAGGTAAATTTTAATGAAATGAAATGTGATGTATGTATTTCACAATTTTATAAAATTCAAATTTATATTTATAGAATATCTACATTCTTAAAATTTAAATATGGAAAAATTATATTTTAAATTGATCTTATATCTTCAAAATATAACAACATATGTATTATAGACTATTTATTACATCTTTATCTACACAATTTATTAAATATATCTTCAAAATATAACAATATATCTATTATAGAATATTTATTACATCTTTATATACATAATTTATTCAATATATTAATTGTGGATATATATATTTTTAAACAAATATCAATAATCTAATGGTTAAATATTTTGTGGATGTTATCATTTTATTAAAAAAATAAATTAAATTTCTATAATAATCGTTAAATATTATATTGTAGTTGTGAAAAAAAATTCATTTCCTTTACATATTTTCTACAATTATATTTGATTTATATAGTTATATTAAAAATGCTAACTAAATATATCCCTAAAAAATATTAATAATAACAAAATATTTAATTCACTAATATTCAAACGCTCTCAATTCATTAAAATACCATTTAAAATTGTACATGAAAATTTAAATATTAGATTGACAAGATTACCACCGATTTTAAATAATGACACCTAAAACTAAAAGTTATTAGTTACTTAAAAATAAATAAATTACTGAAAAAAAATTATGTTTATTTTATTTTATTGTTAGGTATTATTATTTATTTTAAAAATATTTAATTTGAAATATTTAAAAAGGAAAGTTTTATTGTATAAGAAAATTTAATATATCTTCAAAAAGCATTGTGTTAGATATTTACTCTGTCACAATTTATAGGCATGACACTTTCACGTCAACCATTGATGAAGCCTCATTTGGCTCAAAAAATTAGCTAAAAATATGAGATATCATGACTATATAATCCATCAAATCTCTCCTCAAGGGGTCTCTGAGACTCAATCTCTGCTCTGGCTACAAGGTAGAAGCTATCCTGAGGAAGCTGCTGCAAGATCCTACTCCGCAAATCTATGCCCACTGAGGTGGCCATAGCCACATGTCTCCGCCTACTCAAGGCATCTGCAACAACATTCTCCTTCCCTTTCACATGCTCTATCTCCATGTCATACTCATAGAGTAACTCCATCCAACGCCGCTGACGAGCATTGAGATTGGGTTGCGTGAAGAGGTGGCAAAGACTCAAGTGATCAGTCCTGAGTATAAATCTCTGGCCAAGAAGAAAATGTATCCACCGCACTAAGGCATGTAATACTGTTGCAAGCTCAAGGTCATGGGTCGGATAATTGAGCTCATAATCCTTGAGTTTGCGAGACTCAAAGGCAACTACTCTACCCTCTTGCATTAACACACCTCCAAGTCCTGCCAAGGAAGCATCTGTGCAAACGTAGAACTCACCCTGAGGATCTGGCACTGCAAGAATAGGTGCTCTCGTGAGGCACTCCTTCAGTGTACTAAAGGCCTGCTCACATCTATTTGACCATAAAAACTTCTTCCCTTTCCGATGAAGAGAAGTGATAGGGTGCGCAATCCGAGAAAAGTCCTAAACAAACCTCCTGTAATACCCTGCTAGACCCATGAAGCTATGCACCTCGGTCACACTAGTGGGTGCTGGCCAGTCCATGATGGCTCGAATCTTGGAAGGATCGACTATGATACCTTCCCCAGAAATGATGTGACCCAAATACTGCACCTCAGGCTGAAAGAACGCACACTTCTCCAAGTTCCCGTAAAGGTGCTGCTCGCGAAGACACTTAAGAACATGGCGAAGGTGCTCCTCGTGCTCCTCACGTGTGCGTGAGTAAATCAGAATGTCATCAAGGAAGATGAGCACGAAGCGATCAAGGAAGGTCCTGAATACCCCATTCATCAAACTCATAAACACTGCGGGGGGCATTCATCAAACCGAAAGGTACCACTGTGAACTCGTAGTGCCCATATCTCGTACGGAAAGATGTCTTGTGAATATCTGTCTCCGCAATCCTGAGCTGATGGTATCCTGACTTAAGATCTATCTTAGAGAAAACTGTAGCCCCCTTCATCTGATCAAATAAATCATCAATGCGTGGAAGGGGGTAAGGATTCTTGATCGTTACTTTATTCAGCTGACGGTAGTCAATACACAACCGAAGAGATCCATCCTTCTTCTTCATGAAGATCACTGGTGCACCCCAAGGGGATACACTAGGACGGATTAGGCCTTTCTCCAGAAGGTCCTCAAGCTGCAACTTGAGCTCACATAACTCAGGAGTACTCATCCGATAGGGTGCTCGTGAGATAGGCTCTGCGCTCTGAAACTAGATCTATATGGAAGTCGATATCATGTGGGGGAGGTAATCCCGGTAGCTCCCCTGGGAACACATCGGCAAACTCTGACAAGATGGGATGATCATCGAGGGAAGGTCCTCTCGACTCATCCTCTGATCTGTCACTGACCATAATAGCAAACATCTGACAACCCTGTCGCGCACACCGCTTAACCTACATAGCGGAGATGGTGCGAATGGATACGGCCCTCCTAACTCCTGATATCACTGACTCTACTCCAAGATCATCTATGCAAGCAATAGTCTTGTGGTAACAATCCACTCTAGCTCTGTGAGCAGACAACCAATCCATGCCTAAAATGATGCCATAAGACCCTAATGGAAGGATCCGAAGATCAGAAGTAGTGGTGAAGGGTCCCAAATCCACTACACACTCCTTAACTAAGGAGTCTACAGAAATATTGGCTCCAGAAGCCATCTCCACATCCCAACTATGGCCCTGCCTAACTGCCACCAGCCTATAATGCTCTACTAAGGATGGTGCAATAAAAGAATCGGAAGAACCAGAATCAAATAATATAGAGGTGGAAATACCACCAATACTACCTGTCGTCTCAATCACAGTACTCTGATGCTCAGCCTGGCGGTTCTCGACCGCTGCGTAGATCCGATGACTCCGTGCCATATCTCCAACAGTAGGCTCTGAGCTTTGCGTCTTACCCTTGTTAGGGTTCTGTGGGCAATCTCTCCAATGATGTCCAACAACACCACAACCATAACAGCTGCCTGGTCCCCTCCAGTGGGAAGCAGCTCCAGCTGGTACTCTAGATGACTGAGATACAGATCCTGACGATCCGGCTATGGACTGCTGAGGTCTCTGCTGACGAGCTCCTGCTGACTGAGCTCTCGGTGCACCCTGTGTCCTGATGGGACCCCTAGGAGGAGGCCCCATACTACGTCCTCTCTGTGCATCAAATCTCTGAGGAGGTCGGTAAGGTGGGCGGGTCTGCTGCTGCTGCTACTACTGCTGTGGTGGCCTGAATGAAGCTTGCCCTGAACTCTATCCACCCCGTGGAGGAGGAACTGACCCCTTCGACCTACCATCCTGCATCTGCTGGATTCGGCTCCGAACTCTGTCTCTAGCCTGCTGCGTCTTTCCCCGTGTCTCCTCTGCAATATAGGCCTTCTCCACGGCCTCTGCTAATGTCTGTGGGCAGTGAATGCGCACTGCGCCACCTAAATCCAAGTTCAGGCCTCGGATGAACCTGTGAATCCATACCTGCTCATCCTGCATATAGTCGACGTACTGGAGTAGGTCCAGAAATCGACTCTCATACTTCAGCTACTGTCATCGATGCCTGACGGAGGTCATGAAACTCGTCTATCCGCTGCTGTATGAATCTCCTGGGTAAATACCTGCTCCTGAATCACTCCTCAAATAGCTCCCAGGTAATCGTCTCCGAGTCAACATGGAGCTTCTGCTCCTCGGTCCTCCACCAGACTCCTGCTCCATCCTTCAGAAGATGGATTGCAACACGAGCTTTCATGTTGCTAGTACAAGGGCAGAGCTTGAAGCATCCGTTCAAGCTCACCAACCAGGCCTCTGCCTGAAAACCGCCTGTATCACCCGAATAGTGCGATGGTCGTAGCTTCAGGATCTCCCTGATATGGTCTGCAGCTGACGTATGACGAATCCTAGGTCTCTCTGTATGCTCCTCCCTCTGTCTAGGGCTCCGAGACCTGTCCCTATGTCCTGAGATCCTGTCCCCATGTCCTCTCTGTGGTGACTCTGCCCTAGCCGACTCCGCACAGAAGTTCTCTGCCCTGTGCTCCTCGCTGTGTCGAGGGGATGCCTGGGCATCTACTGATGGCTCCAAACTATGTCTAGCAAGTCGTCCTCCCAAGGGCTCTCCGCGTATAGCGGCATTGACATCCTGGAGTGTCTGCAAGATCTGAGGTAGGATGGCTGCTACGGCCTGCTCTGGCGGTGGTATGTCTAGGTCTATATGAAGAGACCCCTCGCCCAATCCGCGCCTCCTGCACAGATCAAGGTGAGAGTTAGTTCATTGTTCTAGGTCTTGTGCCAGTTTTCTAAATTTGTTGTTTACTATAATTATCAACATTGTGGTTTTATATTTTAAAAGGATCTGCTCTGTACTAAGTTAAATGTTCCTGTTTTGTGTTTTCTGCGTGTGCCCAAGGGTCCAAGCTTCGAACCCCTGGCTCTGATACCAAAATGTAACGCTGCAAAAAGACGACGCTCACGACGACGACGACGAGGAAGCGACCAAAACAACAGACCCGAAAATGCGACAATTTTTTTTTTTTTAATTATTCAAACTTCGTTTACAAGATTCATGTCATGCATTCAATAGAGAAAGGTTTGCTAAACGTCTTAAGTTGGTTGCATAAATATACTATATATATATATATATATATATATTTAAAATCTCAAAATGGGATATATATACATATGCCACCAAGTTTATGTGTTTATAAACCAAAAGACAATATTTTAACTTAATCATATTCCACTTTGTAAATAAACAGAACTATACTTCGAGTTGTTTTCACACGGCTCGAGGAGTTTAATTAATATGTGTACCGCCAATCAAAGTTATATAAAGGTCAAACCACACCTAGCGATGATTGTTCAAATAAACTCGGTGAGCTTTATTGGAGACCAAGCTACTCCAACCACTCGGCGAGTTATTATTTGCTGGGTGAGTTTGCATTATGTGGGCGAGCTAATTATTTCCTTCATTAGCATTGACGGGTTCATATATGGAGGAATGAGCTGCTTTTGGGCTATAATATTCCACGCCAACTTGGTTTCATAATGGTCTAATTGGCAGTTCCATATTTTTATGACAGAGCGAGTTAATATTCTACATTGGGCCATCTCGGCTAGCTCTTCACATAGTTTGGCGACCTATGTTCTATATTGGTTAGCCGAGCCACTTACCAATTTATTCTAATCGTTCAATTGCATATAGCAATGATACGTGGCTAACCAACGTTATATTTGTCTCGGCCAATGAGCTTGGCCCAAACCATAGGGAAAAAAACTGATCTCTATGCACATAGGGCACAACAGCTCAACGCTCGGCAAAAGGGAAATAGTTATATGGCTCGGCCCAAGTAGGGATATGCATGGATCTAAAAGTGTGATCAACGTTCCACATGAGCACCTTAACATGACACCATGCCACCTATTCACCAAGTGGTACCCTCCACATACCACCTCCCATGAATATAGAACACCGAAGAACCAATCATGGGGCAGAAAATAGGTTATTGTGTGGCCGAACCACTACGTGGAGGATAGAAAAGAAAGAAAGAAAAAGGGGCTGGAAAGTCATGATTGGGGGTGGGTGGCTCCAGCCACCTGCCGCAATGAAATAACTCTCCTTTTTGACTTGCAAGCCACTCCAACTGGCCGCATATCTTTATTGAATTCACTTAGATTTTGCAAACCATAAGATTTTCACAGTCGACCTGCTGTATGGTTTTGTCCTGGCCGAGTAAATACGATGTGATGGTTATAAATGAAGCCATAGGCCAGTTGAAAGGCGTGTCGACCCGTTTTAATCAGCCTGGCCGCGTGCACATAGGTGGTTGAAAAGAGTTACAGGTTAGAGATGGAGCTGGTTGGCTTGGCGTAACAGCTTCTCGGCGCGAGCAGGCTGCTACCTTCACCTTCGTTGAGTGCTGCAAGATGCGTCCAAGGCGGGGGTCCACAGTCCAGCAGGTAGCAGGCGTGCAAACAAGCAAACTGTCCAGCTATGTTGTTATCTGTTCAGTATCGAATACACCTTCAAATTCCGGTTCGCCTTCAGGATATTTTTATCAAATAGATTGAGGGACAGAGGAGGCGCACAAAAAAAAATCAAAATCGATTAGGGGACAGTGAAAGTGTTCCCTGAGACCTGAAGAAATTTATTACGCCGATCCTCTAGAGAGGCCCTTCCTGTTCTATTAACCAGCTCGTGGAGAAGAATCTCCTAGAGGTGGATCTGTTTCATACCAGAATATTCAGGGGGCACGATTTGCTTTGCAATTAAAAGAAAAACAGTTCATACGTGGGTTAGATTTGAAAGCCTGTTACGGCCATACCGTCGGTTTGATTTAAATACATATATAATTACTGGTATGCTTTGTTAATATATATAAGAATATAATCAGTATGTTGGAATATTACAATTTACTAATGGAATTCCATTAAGTTTAATAATACTTTAATACGAATTATATTTAAAAAAATCAGTTTTCCTTATTATCGAAAAATGGGAAAGGAGCTAAATAAGCTTAGGATTTTTACAATAAAATTTCTTTCTACATATTTTAATAGGAGCATTTGTATGGAACTTCAAGTTTATTTGATTTCCTTCTACACAATTCAATAAACGTAGCATGGGTTTTCAATTAGGTTTGATATCATTTCCTTTAATAATTAGCAAATGGATTTACAAGAAATTCTTAAATGAAGAAGAACATGATAGAGTTAGGGTATACTTTACTTTATTGGCATATTGGAACCTAGTTAAAACTTAATTCCTTTCATCAACAATACAACAAGAGGTAATGCATTAATATTCTCACTTTTCAATACATCCTCTTTTTTTTTTTGCAACAAAACGGATTCTAATGTATGTATTTTTGTGTAAATTTCCAAGTATTCCACAAAAGAGTTCAACAATATTTCCAATAAATTTTAGAATAAGAATTATTAACATTTCAATACAACTTTCCTTCCAAATCTTGTTACAACATTTCCTACTTCATGTGGAAACAAATTTACAATATTGGAAGTTAAAATACAAAGCAACATTACATTTTTCCTCCACTCAAGGTGGGTAAAGTACATGGTGGTTTCACATTGTCATCAACAAGGTTCCAAAGCTCCAAATATCAACAAGGTGGCTCCTCCATAGTTTTCTTGCTTCACAACAAAATAAGGGGAGAGGCAACGCTCTCCTCCCAACCAAATACCCAATGGAGAAGAGAAGCCATCCTCTCCATTGGCCCCCGAGCCCCAACCACATCACAATGGGAGAGAATCCAACTCATGGCAACTACAAGCTTCCACATAACTAAACATAACATTTCACATGCATTCCATAATCCTTCAAAACAATAGAATCAACAACACAACAAGAGGGAAAGCAATCACAACAACAAGTCACAAGGCTTTTCAAGGAAGCCACAAGAGTAAGACATATGGGGAGGCCACTTATGCCTCCCAATGGGAATGGGTGCCACCTAAAAGCCTCCAATGCAAAACACAATACCCCTAACAACTCTTATGCCTCCCTCAAGTACCCCTTATCCCTCCATTCACTCTTATGCCTCCCTCAACTCTTATGGCTCCCTCAAAGTAAAACAAGAAGAAATGCAAGCATTTCTCTTACAAGGTGGGCACCCAACCCAAACTCCCTCCTCAAGAACATGATCTCTTATGCCTCCCTCAATTTAAACTCCCCATAGTCTCCTCCCACTCCCAACTTAGGCATTCTACCCATTCCCAACAAGCATTTCAAACAACAAAATTCAACACAACATATGTACTACATTCATGTAACAAAAAGAAGAAAACATAATGCAACAAAGGTGAAGCTCCTACCTTTCCATGGTAGAGCTTGCTCCAAGTATGAAGTCTCAAATCCCTCCAAAGATCAAGCAAGCATCCACAAGCTCTCACAAAATTCTCACAAGTATCAACAAGCTCCAAAAATCCACAACCTCCTTCCAATTCCTCTCCTCTCCAAAATACACAAGACTAAAAATGAAACTTCTAACCCCCAAAACAAACAAGAGGATCAAATAAATAGAGAAAAGAGAGGGAGGGATGATGTGGCTCCAAGTAGGATGCCACCTCCTTTTCCCTCCACTCCACATCATTTGGTCAACATCAAATTCCAATGCACCATTAATAGGTGGTTGAAAGAAAGGCAAGCACCTTACACACTCCAACTAAACCTACTCCCCCCAAAGGACAAAATTAAATTTGAAAGAAAGTGCAATTAATATTTTTACCCTTTTATCCCCCCAAAACACCTAAAAGACCCTAAATTTGGCCCTCCAACCCATAGGTAGGGTTGGCATGGGGTTTTAAGAGGTGTGGGACAAGTTTGACTTGTCCCACAAGCTTTGAAATTTGGCCTCCAAGGCTAAATTCGAGTTTCCCATGTGGGGTAGAGTGTGCTACACTCAAAACTCATACACACATCAATCCACACAAAATCCAAAGTAAATCAAGGTTAATAAATGAACTCTCTTAGGTCACATCTTTTAATTAGTTTAGGACAATTTCAAATTAACTTAATTAACCCACTACAACCCATGGCTAACAAAGGGGTAAACTCCAATCCAAAGAATATGAATAATAACACAAGTAAAATTTCACTTACTAAGAGCAACACATACTAACATAAAACAAAAAGGGAAAAATTAAAACAAAACAACACATGATCCCTAGGTCACAATTTTCCCTTTACCAGATAATTCTAACACACACACAATTACTTGTTGCCATGGTGACCTTAGCTAGATTCTTCTCGAATTCTGATGTGGTTGGTCTCCACTCCCCAATTTTGTTGTGAATATAATATACCTGCAGAACAGAAAATACCTCCTTCGGCCTGTTGGCCGCATTAAAACATTCATGCCAAATATACAATATAATCTAAAATAAACAACACCTGATTTACTATCATCTATGCAAGTACGATATCACTTAACACTTTCTAGCACATTTCTATTCCACATTTCATTTATGTCAAAACGATCATCACATTAGTCCAATTATCAAGTTCTACTCAAAATGATTAAACATATTACATGTCATAATTAAAGATAAATAACCCTGTCAAAATTATACAAATATCGTCATCAAATGTCCACCAGTAAACCATATGCATCATATAAAGATCAAATCAATAACAGTCCAATGTCTATGATATCTACTAGCATGCTAAAACAAGAAGTCATAATAATCCATAAGTGAAGTAATCAGTCTCGAAAACAACAAAACAAAATGAGGTCGAAGGGAAGTGGGCACTACATCCCCCTCCCCTTAGACTCGACTTCCTCCTGGAAGTCACTGGAAAAGGTGTGGAAACTGTCCTCGTAGCAAAGTAGCATCCTCCCAAGTAGCTGCAGTCTCATCATACCTGTCCCATTGGACCCGAACCTGATCAATCTCTCTGCCGCGAAGGCCCAGGGTCCTGCGATCTAAAATGCGCACGGGCTCCACCATCACCTGCCCCTGATCCTGCACCTGCAATGCGGTCCAATCTAGCACATGAGAAGGATCAGAAATATATCTCCTAAGCACAGAAACGTGAAACACATCATGGACGCGAGATAAGCTAGGTGGCAATGCTAGACGATAGGCCAAGGGACCGAGGCGCTCCAAGATCTCAAAGGGACCCACAAACCTAGGAGCAAGCTTAGAACCTTTTCCATAATGGATAGGGCTCTTATGCGGTCTGACACGAAGAAACACCTTCGTGCCTACCTCAAAACTGTGATCTGTCCTATGCTGGTCTGCATACTTCTTCTGTCTATCCTGCGCCTCCTGCAATCTCTGTCTGATCAATGTAACCTGCTGCTCCATGTCCTGTAATAATGCTGGCCCAAGAGAAACCCTGTCCTCAATCCTATCCCAACTAAGAGGTGTCCTGCACTCTCTACCATATAATGCCTGAAAAGGAGCCATGCCTATAGAACTCTGAAAACTATTATTGTAGGCAAACTCCACCAAATACAGATACTCCTCCCATCTCGACTGATGATCCATCATGTACATCCTGAGCATATCCTCCAGAATCTGATTCACCCTCTCTGTCTGTCCATCTGTCTCAGGGTGATAAGTTGTGCTGAAATTAATTCTCGTCCCGAGGGCATACTGCATGGTGGTCCAGAAATGGGAAGTGTACAAAGGGTCGCGGTCGCAAATGATCTTCCGTGGGATCCCATGTAGTCTGACAATCTCATCAAGGTATACTCGTGCCACAGCACTTGCTGTATAGGTGGTCTTTACCGGAGAAAAATGAGCTACCTTCGTCAATTTATCCACCGTGACCATGATGGCGTCGTGATGGTATCTCGACGTAGGTAACCCAATGATGAAGTCCATGGAAATGGTGTCCCACTTCCACTCTGGTATGGCGTGAGGATAGAGAAGGCCAGCTGGATGCTGATGCTCGGCCTTCACCCTCTGGCACTCTAAACAGCGGGACACAAATGAAGCTATGTCTCTCTGAAGTCCTCTCCAAAAATACAACTGTCTCAGGGTGGTGTGCATCTTCTTCACCCCGGGATGGGCTGAATAAGGTGCACGATGAGCCTCTGTCAAAATGTCATGTCTCAAACCTCCATCTCTGGGAACATATATCCGACCTCTGTGTCTGAGAAGGCCATCTGCCTCTAATGAAAATCCATCAAATCTCCCCTCAAGGGGTCTCTGAGACTCAATCTCTGCTCTGGCTGCAAGGTAGAAACTATCCTGAGGAAGCTGCTGCAAGATCCTACTCCGTAAATCTGTGCCCACTGAGGTGGCCATAGCCACATGTCTCCGCCTACTCAAGGCATCTGCAACCACATTCTCCTTCCCTTTCACATGCTCTATCTCCATGTCATACTCACAGAGTAACTCCATCCAACGCCGCTGACGAGCGTTGAGATTGGGCTGCGTGAAGAGGTGGCGAAGACTCAAGTGATCAGTCCTGAGTGTAAATCTCTGGCCAAGAAGGAAATGTCTCCACCGCACTAAGGCATGTACTACTGCTGCAAGCTCAAGGTCATGGGTCAGATAATTGAGCTCATAATCTTTGAGTTTGCGAGACTCAAAGGCAACTACTCTACCCTCCTGCATTAACACACCTCCAAGTCCTGCCAAGGAAGCATCTGTGCAAACGTAGAACTCACCCTGAGGATCTGGCACTGCAAGAATAGGTGCTCTCGTGAGGCATTCCTTCAGTGTACTGAAAGCCTACTCACATCTATCTGACCATAAAAACTTCTTCCCTTTCCGCTGAAGAGAAGTGATAGGGTGCGCAATCCGAGAAAAGTCCTGAACAAACCTCCTGTAATACCCTGCTAGACCCATGAAGCTACGCACCTCGGTCACACTAGTGGGTGCTGGCCAGTCCATGATGGCTCAAATCTTGGAAGGATCGACTGCGATACCTTCCCCAGAAATGATGTGACCCAAATACTGCACCTCAGGCTGAAAGAACGCACACTTCTCCAAGTTCCCGTAAAGGCGCTGCTCGCGAAGACACTGAAGAACCTGGCGAAGGTGCTCCTCATGCTCCTCACGTGTGCGTGAGTAAATCAGAATGTCATCAAGGAAGATGAGCATGAAGCGATCAAGGAAGGTCCTGAATACCCCATTCATCAAACTCATAAACACTGCGGGGGCATTCGTCAAACCGAAAGGTACCACTGTGAACTCGTAGTGGCCATATCTCGTACGGAAAGCTGTCTTGTGAATATCTGTCTCCGCAATCCTGAGCTGATGGTACCCTGACTTAAGATCTATCTTAGAGAAAACTGTAGCCCCCTTCATCTGATCAAATAAATCATCAATGCGTGGAAGGGGGTAACGATTCTTGATCGTTACTTTATTCAGCTGACGGTAGTCAATACACAACCGAAGAGATCCATCCTTCTTCTTTACGAAGATCACTGGTGCACCCCAAGGAGATACACTAGGATGGATTAGGCCTTTCTCCAGAAGGTCCTCAAGCTGCAACTTGAGCTCACATAACTCAGGAGTAGTCATCCGATAGGGTGCTCGTGAGATAGGCTCTGCGCCTGGAACTAGATCTATATGGAAGTCGATCTCACGTGGGGGAGGTAATCCCGGTAGCTCCCCTAGGAACACATCGGCAAACTCTGACAAGATGGGATGATCATCGAGGGAAGGTCCTCTCGACTCATCCTCTGATCTGTCACTGACCGTAATAGCAAACATCTGACAACCCTGTCGCGCACACCGCTTAAGCTGCATAGCGGAGATGGTGCGAATGGATACGGCCCTCCTAACTCCTGATATCACTGACTCTACTCCAAGATCATCTATGCAAGAAATAGTCTTATGGTAACAATCCACTCTAGCTCTATGAGCGGACAACCAATCCATGCCTAAAATGATGCCATAAGATCCTAATGGAAGGATCCGAAGATCAGAAGTAGTGGTGAAGGGTCCCAAATCCACTACACACTCCTTAACTAAGGAGTCTACAGAAATCTTGGCTCCAGAAGCCATCTCAACGTCCCAACTATGGCCCTACCTAACTGCCACCAGCCTACAATGCTCTACTAAGGATGGTGCAATAAAAGAATCGGAAGAACCAGAATCAAATAATATAGAGGTGGAAATACCACCAATACTACCTGTCGTCTCAATCACAGTACTCTGGTGCTCAGCCTGGCGGTTCTCGACCGCTGCGTAGATCCGATGACTCCGTGCCATATCTCCAACAGTAGGCTCTGAGCTCTGCGTCTTACCCTTGTTAGGGTTCTGTGGGCAATCTCTCCAATGATGTCCAACAACACCACAACCATAACAGCTGCCTGGTCCTCTCCAGTGGGAAGCAGCTCCAGCTGGTACTCTAGATGACTGAGATACAGATCCTGATGATCCGGCTATGGACTGCTGAGGTCTCTGCTGACGAGCTCCTGCTGACTGAGCTCTCGGTGCACCCTGTGTCCTGATGGGACCCCTAGGAGGAGGCCCCATACTACATCCTCTCTGTGCATCAAATCTCTGAGGAGGTCGGTAAGGTGGGCGGGTCTGCTGCTACTGCTGCTGTGGTGGCCTGAATGAAGCTTGCCCTGAACTCTATCCACCCCGTGGAGGAGGAACTGACCCCTTCGACCTACCATCCTGCATCTACTGGATTCGGCTCCGAACTCTGTCTCTAGCCTACTGCGTCTTTCCCCGTGTCTCCTCTGTAATATAGGCCTTCTCCACGGCCTCGGCTAATGTCTGTGGGCAGTGAATGCGCACTGCGCCCCCTAAATCCAAGTTCAGGCCCCGGATGAACCTGTGAATCCGTACCTGCTCATCCTGCATATAGTCGATGTACTGGAGTAGGTCCAGAAATTGACTCTCATACTCAGCTACTGTCATCGATGCCTGACGGAGGTCATGAAACTCGTCTATCCGTTGCTGTATGAATCTCCTGGGTAAATACCTGCTCCTGAATCACTCCTCAAATAGCTCCCAGGTAATCATCTCCGAGTCAACATGGAGCTTCTGCTCCTCGGTCCTCCACCAGACTCCTGCTCCATCCTTCAGAAGATGGATTGCAACACGAGCTTTTGTGTTGCTAGTACAAGGGCAAAGCTTGAAGCATCCGTTCAAGCTCACCAACCAAGCCTCTGCCTGAAAACCACCTGTATCACCCGAATAGTGCGATGGTCGTAGCTTCAGGATCTCCCTGATATGGTCTGCAGCTGACGTATGACGAATCCCAGGTCTCTCTGTATGCTCCTCCCTCTGCCTAGGGCTCCGAGACCTATCCCTATGTCCTGAGATCCTGTCCCCATGTCCTCTCTGTGGTGACTCTGCCCTAGCCGACTCCGCACGGAAGTTCTCTGCCCTGTGCTCCTCGCTGTGTTGAGGGGATGCCTGGGCATCTACTGATGGCTCCAAACTATGTCTAGCAAGTCGTCCTCCCAAGGGCTCTCCGCGTATAGCGGCATTGACATCCTGGAGTGTCTGCAAGATCTGAGGTAGGATGGCTGCTACGGCCTGCTCTGGCGGTGGTATATCTAGGTCTATATGAAGAGACCCCTCGCCCAATCCGCGCCTCCTGCACAGATCAAGGCGAGAGTTAGTTCATTGTTCTAGGTCTTGTGCCAGTTTTCTAAATTTGTTGTTTACTATAATTATCAACATTGTGGTTTTATATTTTAAAAGGATCTGCTCTGTACTAAGTTAAATGTTCCTGTTTTGTGTTCTCTGCGTGTGCCCAAGGGTCCAAGCTTCGAACCCCTGGCTCTGATACCAAAATGTAATGCCGCAAAAAGATGACGCTCACGACGACAACGACGACGAAGCGACGAAAACATCCGACCCGAAATGCGACAATTTTTTTTTTTATAAATTATTTAACTTCGTTTACAAGATTCATGTCATGCATTCAATAGAGAAAGGTTTGCTAAACGTCTTAAGTTGGTTGCATAAATACTATATATATATATATATATATATATATATATATTTAAAATCTCAAAATGGGATATATATACATATGCCACCAAGTTTATGTGTTTATAAACCAAAAGACAATATTTTAACTTAATCATATTCCACTTTGTAAATAAACAGAACTATACTTCGAGTTGTTTTCACATGGCTCGAGGAGTTTAATTAATATGTGTACCGCCAATCAAAGTTATATAAAGGTCAAACCACACCTAGCGAGCTGTTCAAATAAGCTTGAGCTTTATTGGAGACCAAGCTACTCCACACCACTCGGTGAGTTATTATTTGCATTGGGCGAGTTTGCATTATGTGGGCGAGCTCCTCGGCGAGCTCATTAGCATTGACGGGTTCATATATGGAGGAATGAGCTGCTTTTGGGCTATAATATTCCACGCCAACTTGGTTTCATAATGGTCTAATTTGGAAGTTCCATATTTTTATGACAGAGCGAGTTAATGTTCTACATTGGGCCATCTAGGCTAGCTCTTCACATAGTTTGGCGACCTATAATCTATATTGGTTAGCCGAGCCACTTACCAAGTTATTCTAATCGTTCAATTGCATATAGCAATGATACGTGGCTAACCAACATTATATTTGTCTCGGCCAATGAGCTTGGCCCAAACCATAGGGGAAACAACCGATCTCTATGCACATAGGGCACAACAGCTCAACGCTCGGCAAAAGGGAAAAAGTTATATGGCTCGGCCCAAGTAGGGATATGCATGGATCTAAAAGTGTGATCAACGTTCCACATGAGCACCTTAACATGACACCACGCCACCTATTCACCAAGTGGTACCCTCCACATACCACCTCCCATGAATATAGAACACCGAAGAACCAATCATGGGGCAGAAAATAGGTTATTGTGTGGCCGAGCCACTACGTGGAGGATAGAAAAGAAAGAAAGAAAAAGGGGCTGGAAAGTCATGATTGGGGGTGGGTGGCTCCAGCCACCTGCCGCAATGAAATAACTCTCCTTTTTGACTTGCAAGCCACTCCAACTGGCCGCATATCTTTATTGAATTCACTTAGATTTTGCAAACCATAAGATTTTCACAGTCGACCTGCTGTATGGTTTTGTCCTGGCCAAGTAAATACGATGGGATGGTTAGAAATGAAGCCGATAGGCTAGTTGAAAAGGCGTGTCGACTTGTTTTAATCGGCCTGGCCGCGTGGGGGGGCATAAACAAGTTACAGGTAGAGAAGCATGCGGGAGTTGGCTTCCCAGAGATGAGGAGACAAAATGTGGAAGAGGAGGGCTTTGGGAGAACAGGCACTGCTACCTTCACCTTCGTTGAGTGCTGCAAGATGCGTCCAAGGCGGGGGTCCACAGTCACTGGAGGGGAACAGGTAGCAGGCGTGCAAACAAGCAAACTATCCAGCTATGTTGTTATCTGTTCAGTATCGAATACACCTTCAAATTCGGGTTCGCCTTCAGGATATTTTTATCAAATAGATTGAGGGACAGAGGAGGCGCACAAAAAAAAATCAAAATCGATTAGGGGACAGTGAAAGTGTTCCCTGAGACCTGAAGAAATTTATTACGCCGATCCTCTAGAGAGGCCCTTCCTGTTCTATTAACCAGCTCGTGGAGAAGAATCTCCTAGAGGTGGATCTGTTTCATACCAGAATATTCAGGGGGCACGATTTGCTTTGCAATTAAAAGAAAAACAGTTCATACGTGGGTTAGATTTGAAAGCCTGTTACGGCCATACCGTCGGTTTGATTTAAATACATATATACTTACTGGTATGCTTTGTTAATATATATAAGAATAAGATCAGTATGTTGGAATATTACAATTTACTAATGGAATTCCATTAAGTTTAATAATACTTTAATACGAATTATATTTAAAAAAATCAGTTTTCCTTATTATCGAAAAATGGGAAAGGAGCTAAATAAGCTTAGGATTTTTACAATAAAATTTCTTTCTACATAATTTAATAGGAGCATTTGTATGGAACTTCAAGTTTATTTGATTTCCTTCTACACAATTCAATAAACGTAGCATGGGTTTTCAATTAGGTTTGATATCATTTCCTTTAATAATTAGCAAATGGATTTACAAGAAATTCTTAAATGAAGAAGAACATGATAGAGTTAGGGTATACTTTACTTTATTGGCATATTGGAACCTAGTTAAAACTTAATTCCTTTCATCAACAATACAACAAGAGGTAATGCATTAATATTCTCACTTTTCAATACATCCTTTTATTTTTTTGCAACAAAACGGATTCTAATGTATGTATTTTTGTGTAAATTTCCAAGTATTCCACAAAAGAGTTCAACAATATTTCCAATAAATTTTAGAATAAGAATTATTAACATTTCAATACAACTTTCCTTCCAAATCTTGTTACAACATTTCCTACTTCATGTGGAAACAAATTTACAATATTGGAAGTTAAAATACAAAGCAACATTACATTTTTCCTCCACTCAAGGTGGGTAAAGTACATGGTGGTTTCACATTGTCATCAACAAGGTTCCAAAGCTCCAAATATCAACAAGGTGGCTCCTCCATAGTTTGCTTGCTTCACAACAAAATAAGGGGAGAGGCAACGCTCTCCTCCCAACCAAATACCCAATGGAGAAGAGAAGCCATCCTCTCCATTGGCCCCCGAGCCCCAACCACATCACAATGGGAGAGAATCCAACTCATGGCAACTACAAGCTTCCACATAACTAAACATAACATTTCACATGCATTCCATAATCCTTCAAAACAATAGAATCAACAACACAACAAGAGGGAAAGCAATCACAACAACAAGTCACAAGGCTTTTCAAGGAAGCCACAAGAGTAAGACATATGGGGAGGCCACTTATGCCTCCCAATGGGAATGGGTGCCACCTAAAAGCCTCCAATGCAAAACACAATACCCCTAACAACTCTTATGCCTCCCTCAAGTACCCCTTATCCCTCCATTCACTCTTATGCCTCCCTCAACTCTTATGGCTCCCTCAAAGTAAAACAAGAAGAAATGCAAGCATTTCTCTTACAAGGTGGGCACCCAACCCAAACTCCCTCCTCAAGAACATGATCTCTTATGCCTCCCTCAATTTAAACTCCCCATAGTCTCCTCCCACTCCCAACTTAGGCATTCTACCCATTCCCAACAAGCATTTCAAACAACAACATTCAACACAACATATGTACTACATTCATATAACAAAAAGAAGAAACATAATGCAACAAAGGTGAAGCTCCTACCTTTCCATGGTAGAGCTTGCTCCAAGTATGAAGTCTCAAATCCCTCCAAAGATCAAGCAAGCATCCACAAGCTCCAACAAAATTCTCACAAGTATCAACAAGCTCCAAAAATCCACAACCTCCTTCCAATTCCTCTCCTCTCCAAAATACACAAGACTAAAAATGAAACTTCCAACCCCCAAAACAAACAAGAGGATCAAATAAATAGAGAAAAGAGAGGGAGGGATGATGTGGCTCCAAGTAGGATGCCACCTCCTTTTCCCTCCACTCCACATCATTTGGTCAACATCAAATTCCAATGCACCATTAATAGGTGGTTGAAAGAAAGGCAAGCACCTTACACACTCCAACTAAACCTACTCCCCCCAAAGGACAAAATTAAATTTGAAAGAAAGTGCAATTAATATTTTTACCCTTTTATCCCCCCAAAACACCTAAAAGACCCTAAATTTGGCCCTCCAACCCATAGGTAGGGTTGGCATGGGGTTTTAAGAGGTGTGGGACAAGTTTGACTTGTCCCACAAGCTTTGAAATTTGGCCTCCAAGGCTAAATTCGAGTTTCCCATGTGGGGGAGAGTGTGCTACACTCAAAACTCATACACACATCAATCCACACAAAATCCAAAGTAAATCAAGGTTAATAAATGAACTCTCTTAGGTCACATCTTTTGATTAATTTAGGACAATTTCAAATTAACTTAATTAACCCACTACAACCCATGGCTAACAAAGGGGTAAACTCCAATCCAAAGAATATGAATAATAACACAAGTAAAATTTCACTTACTAAGAGCAACACATACTAACATAAAACAAAAAGGGAAAAATTAAAACAAAACAACACATGATCCCTAGGTCACAATTTTCCCTTTACCAGATAATTCTAACACACACACAATTACTTGTTGCCATGGTGACCTTAGCTAGATTCTTCTCGAATTCTGATGTGGTTGGTCTCCACTCCCCAATTTTGTTGTGAATATAATATACCTGCAGAACAGAAAATACCTCCTTCGGCCTGTTGGCCGCATTAAAACATTCATGCCAAATATACAATATAATCTAAAATAAACAACACCTGATTTACTATCATCTATGCAAGTACGATATCACTTAACACTTTCTAGCACATTTCTATTCCACATTTCATTTATGTCAAAATGATCATCACATTAGTCCAATTATCAAGTTCTACTCAAAATGATTAAACATATTACATGTCATAATTAAAGATAAATAACCCTGTCAAAATTATACAAATATCGTCATCAAATGTCCACCAGTAAACCATATGCATCATATAAAGATCAAATCAATAACAGTCCAATGTCTATGATATCTACTAGCATGTTAAAACAAGAAGTCATAATAATCCATAAGTGAAGTAATCAGTCTCGAAAACAACAAAACAAAATGAGGTCGAAGGGAAGTGGGCACTACAGAGGTGTTGTCGACGAATAGTTTAAATGAAAAATAGCATTTTTTGGTTAAATTTGCAAGTCATTAATTGTTAAAGAAACTGTAATTCTACATTGCAGATACATTATGTTTTCATTTTCATGTTAATGTACGATAATCCTTTCTATTGATATTTGAAGAACACGATTAATTTTTTCACTCATAAACTTTTGTATTGAGCCCGGGAACAGTTGTGGGACATGATTAAAGAAGTAATGAGTAATACGGGACATCAAAATAGAAAACTTTATCGCTACAACAAATAAAACAATTATGAGGATGTATTTTATATTTTTAAAAAAATTAAGTAATTTTCCCTAAGGTCCTTGTTCCCTGTTTTATTTGAATGGATTTTGTAAAACCTATATGTAAATTTGTAGGTATATATACTAAATTTCAGTGTTGATGGTAACACAATCCCATTTCATGTTTGTGGAATTTGTATCATTGCAAGGGTTTCGATTGGCCATTTCATCCTGCCATGTCTATGTAAAAATGTTCGTCGCAATAATAAGACAGTAAATAAAATGGAAAAAGATGCTCATCTTAGTAGCGACATGGAGATTCTCATCCATTTAATTTTAATGTTTTTAAAATCTTTTTTTTCCCAGCATTTTTCTTTAAACATTAATAATAATCCTCGATTCATAGTACCTAGCACCTACACCTATGGGTATTCTAATCACCAACCACTTACAATGCATCCAAGCATATCCTCAAAGGAATATTCCACATGAACACTTAAAGTGAATCATTGTTACAAGCATCCCTGTTAGTCGAGGAAAAACCTTTCATTGGCGCCCACTCCTTGCATTCATGTTCATCATTTCTGAAAGCGCTTGCAACTACGAATAGGTCTGGCAAAAATAGTGATGACATGAAAGATAACTACTTGGAAACTTGTGGATTTCATACATGGCGAATGCACAAAATGTGTTCCAAAAAGTTCATGCTACTGAAGTGGGAGGAAGTGAAATGGATGGCTGAGATTTTTTTATTCGATGTCCATGTACAGACAACAACAACATAAGCTATCTCCTCCCTTGAATTTCTAGCACCTGTTAGCCACTAACAGGGTCTTTCCCTTAGTGAAAATGTGTTAGGCATAATAAGATGCCAACATCTACTCAATTTTTTTTTGTTACGTTACCTCTTCCTTTGCATGGAACAAAAAAAAAACTCTATCTTCGTTTTTTCAATGCACTTAAAAACCCCCCATTTTTTTTCAAATGGAAAATATAAACACCATGTGGAAGTGGAGATGGATTTGGAAATTTTGACATAGCTATAAAGTTGACGATCTTTTAACATTTGATATTACCAAAAGTAACGTCTCTCAACTACGTTTTTGATCTTGCCACAAAAAATTTTAATTTCTTGACCTCAACATGGGCCAATGAAGCACATCAACGTTTAAATTAGATTAAATTAAAATCATTAAATATAATAATTCAAAGTCTTCTACGCTTATGAAAGGATTGTACGTGTAATAAATATTTCAAGAAACCTTGGATACAACACATGTCGGTCGACGATCTGAGGTGGTTCTATGGAGAATTTTGATGTACTTTGAACTGTCAGCCACTGAGTCACCTATCAAACCACCCCCCACTCATCCCCACCTATGACATGCCTTTGGTGTAAATATATATGTTTTAAACCTTTACATTTATGATCAAATAATAATAATTTCATCATTGACACTAGATGACCAAAATATTTAAACAACAGGCAGGATTTTAAAATAGTGATCACATGTGAATGACATCCAAAATGACTGCTCTGGGAGTGGATTTGCGTCTACTAACTAGAAAATTAAATTTTATTAATTCAGGATATACATATTCGAATTGAATAAAACAAAATTGACATATGAAAGACCGCAATATGCCATGGAAAAGTGCCAATAAAACCTTATATTTTAAGGAAATGGCGAAGGTGTGTGTTCAATAGATCACAAGAAATATGCTAACATTCACTTGGTCTATTTGATTAGACGAAAGAGATCGTAAACACATCATTTACAATGGAGATATTAGCAACCAACTTAACAACTTATTACCAATGTTTTCTTTTGAAAAGTGGGGAGCCCCATTATAGCAAGGCATGTCATGCATTTGAAGTGAGACACACAGACGACGGGGTGTGTGTTTAGTTGCAGCTTGGAACCTGGTCATCAGAGAGGGTAAAAACTAACCATGGTAAAAACAAACTACAGAGGGCTAAAATATTAAATAGAAAAAGTGCCACCTTGTATTCCTTTTTTTTATCAATCTTTGTTCGATATCACAAGTACAACAATGATAATTTAGGTTTTGTAGGGCATAGATATTTTAGACTTATCTTCAACCTATACACATTATCAATATTTTCTTAATAGGACAAGCTTAATGTATGAAATTTAGGATTTACCCAGTTACGACACATTTTTAATTTGTTTTTAACATCATTCAATATAGATTTTCCTTAAAGTGATAAGATTACAGTTGAAAATATATTATATCAATCGTATAACTTCATAAGTATCATATATGAAGTTATACGATTGATATAATATATTTTCAATTGATATAATAACATCATAGGCACCTATCATGAGGAGATTTAACCCATCATGAGGAGATATTAGGGTTACATATTTTCAATTGATATATATACGATTAAAAATATGCTACGATTTCAGGATGACTATTAGCCCATGATGACAAGGAAAATTTTTACTCGAAGGAAACCACACTTCTCATCCGAGAGAAATCAAATACATGACAACAATAAGCTAATTTACCCAAACATGGCCTTTACGGCTAAGAATATAATATATTGTCCTAAAATCAGCAAAAATCATGGGTTAAATCAAACATACACATGGAGATAAATATGTAACCCTAATATCTCCTCATTTAACTATATAAAAATTGATCGATGTGGATCTGTATCTGTATCTAAAATGGTTTAGAGTGCCCACTTCTCTCAAACACTTATTACATGTTGATTTACAATTACTATTGACTATGGACATGGATGTTATTGCATCATTTTGATTAGCATGATGTTAGAGGATAGAGATACTCTGACTATTAGAGGATATTGATTCATAAGTATGATTTTTGTAGTTTAGTAGATACATAGAGAGCCATTGTTATATTGATCTTGATGAGGATGTATTGCGACATTTATATTATTGACATTCAGAAATTTTGTCTTGTTAACTAGAACATAGCATTTGAACTAATATTGTGACCTTGTTGATAGTGATAAAAGATAGAGTTTGATTTATTGAATTTTAAAATAATAGCATTGTTATTCTAAATGATGATTTAAATTATATGTGGGTGATTAGTGATTTGTATGTGTATATTTTATCTTTGATGTATTTGATGCGACCACCAAACCAAAGGAGGTATTGTGCATTTTACAGGTAATTATATCACAACAATCAAAAAGGGGATTGGACACCAACCGCAACGAGATAATGGATGGATAAAACAAAGGTCACCATGACAACTTGTGTGTTGTTGTGTTTGTGTCCGATGTCATGTTCTAGGAGGTCTCAAAAGGGGAGCACCTCAAATGTGACCTTGGGGTTATTTTTTGGTCTTCTTGTTGTCTTGTTGATTTGGGAGTATTTCATTTTAAATTTAATCTTTGCTTTGGGAATTTTTTAAATTAAATGTGTTTTGTGACTCATCTTTATTAGTGTAGTTGAGATGCTTAAATTAGTACCTAAACTAGATTAATTGTTGCAATTTTTATGTGGACCTTAAGGGCTAAGTGACCCATGGAATATACCTTATTTCTTTTCTTTTTCATGTTTAAATATTAAATCTTGCATGTGCAATGGGCCACCCATAACCCAATATTCGGATTTGGGCTTTGAGCCATATGCAAAAGCCATGTGGGGAAGGAAAAATGTGTTCTCCACTCCTTAAAACACTTCCCCACCCATATCTATAACTTTAGGGGTCATAATTAGACCACTACTCATGAATTTCTATTTAAAATAGGGGTTAGTGTTGCACTCATATTTTATCATAAATTTAAAATATGCAAGTGGAGAATGGGTGCTTATTTTATATTGTTTCCTACGTTAGTGGGTTTTGGTTGGAATGAGAGGGAGGGATGTGGAATTTTAAAATGTGAAGTGGAATCCTACATGGAGCCACCTCACCGTCCCCCTCTCCTCTTTCTTTGTACACAAGATTATTGATTGGTATGGGGGCACTCTTTTCATTTTTGTAGCTCTTACATTTTGGGACTTAGAGGATTTTGGGATTGCTTGTTGAAGACTTGACCTTGTTGGAGTTGGACTGAGCTTGACGGATCTTGGAAGGTGACTCTTTTTTCAAATTTCTACCATGGAAAGGTAGGAACTACATCCTTTTTTTACTTTTTCTTTTATATGTGTTAATTGTATGATAATGAATGGTTTACATGCTTGTTGGGTGCATGGGTAGGATGCCTAGGTATGGTGTAGGAGAAGGCTATGGGTATTTTATATGTGGGGAGGCATAAGAGTTTAATTTCATGTTGTGGAGGGAGTTGGGCTAGGTGCCCCACCCTGGATAAGTGAATGTTACATTCCTTACTTGATTATATTGAGGTAGCCATAAGAGATTGTAGGGAGGCAGAAGAGGATCTTGAGGGAGCCATAAGAGATTGTAGGGAGGCATAGGAGTATGTGGGAGGCATAGGAGTATGTGGGAGGCATAAGAGGATCTTGAGGTAGGCATAAGAGTTGTGTAGGGTTTTTTAGATGTTTTGGAGGTTTTTTAAGGTGGGCACCTAGTCCCATTGGGAGGCATAAGTGATCTCCCCATAGGTCCTTGCTCCATTGGCTTACTTTTCAAGCCTTGTGTATTTGGAAGTTGCATTCTTGTGTTTATTTTTTGTTGAATGTGTGTTCTATGGTTCTGAACTTTTGTATTGAAATGTTGAAGCATTGTGTTGTTGCCATGGGTTGGATCCATCCTTTATTGTATTGTGGTTGGGGCTCGGGGGCCAATGAGGAGGATAGCTTCTTGTCCTCATTGGATTATTGGTTGGGTGGAGAGCATTGCCTCTTCCCCCATTTTTGGTGTTGTGGTAAAATTGAAGGTATGGTGGAGCTCTTGCTAGAGATTTGTTGCATGGAAATTTTGTTGAGATCAACAACCCTTCATTGTAAAATTATTCTTGTATTTCCCACTTAAGGTGGAAGACTAGTAGGTTGTATTTTAAAAAGAAAACTTGTATTGTAAATTCCTTTTAGCAAGTTGTGTTATTATAATTAAAGGAAGTTCATTAAAGAATATGTATTTTATTTATCTCCAAATTAGTTGTATGAAAGGGAATGAAGTAAATGAATATCTTGGTTAAATTTTACTTGTGTTTGAAAGAAAAAGGAAGTTGTATTGTAAATCTGTTTTGAAAGAGAGTAATGCTATTGGGTGAAAGTGAATATCGATTATTTTTGTATAATTGACAATACTCCTTGAATAAGATAGATTTTTCGTCTAAGTATGTTTCTTATTCCCTATTCAAATATGTACAAGAAGGAATGATTGAAATTAATTTTACGATGTACTTTTCCTTTATAATTATAAAAAAATGCCTTAAGTTAATAAATAAATCACCACTGAATTATGTCCTTTTAATAATTATTTAAAATAATTGAATATGATAATATGTCCCAATTTGATAACTATCCACATTAGTGCATTTCCATTATTACCTAGTTGCTTATAAATTTTATTCATACAAATTGAAAATTGCAACAATTAAATATTCCACACCATTCGTAAATCCATATTTAATTGAAAAATGTTAATTAATAAATAAATCCAGATTATTAATATATACTTGTTATATATTAATAATATATTTGATTATTTTCATAATTTATATTGTATAAATAATATGACTGGAAATTAATATAATCATATTATTAATAAGTGTTATTTCTTATCTAATATTAACAAATATCAATATTTATATATATAAGTATATATTATATTTATATACTTATTAATACGTGTGATTAATTTAAAAGAATATATATACTTTATATGCATCCTTGTATTAATACATTTAAATAATTAAAAGTAATATGGAAAGTAGTATTAATGTTAAGAATTTATATCTTCTTTTAGCCATGTGAATCGGCCTAGTGGGAGAAAATGAGTGTTTAATATATATATATATATATATCAAAAAAGAAAACTGCATTAGTAACTTTAAGGAAAGTGAATACATTGGCTTTTGAAAAAAAAAGATTTAAACTTTCTTTAAAAAGAAAATGGAGTGGTCAGCCAAGTAGTGGCCATTATGTGAATTAATATTCTTTTTGAAAAAGAAACAAGTGTGAACATATTTTGCTCGGCCATTTGGCTAGTGGCCTATATGAAGTAAATGTTTTAAATAAGGTTGGTATTCCCACGCCAACTTCAAACTATAACCCCCCGTTAAAATTAAAACCCAACCCATTTAAATGCAATCGACCATTTAATTCGGCCTGTGTTATATGCAACATGCATGTAATTAAACCCGCGGCTATGGCATTAGCGGATTCTTTTGAGTATTAGTGTGTTATATATATATATATATATATAGAGCATTGCATATGTAAATAAATAAATAAAAAAGAAATTTACGGGTTATTAAACAAAGTAAGAATATATGTATTTGACATTTATAAATTGAGTTGTACCAGGATGTATAACATTTAAATCTTTATAAAAAGAGAACTTTTATACATATGTATTGATTGATAAATATCCTTTTAAATGATATATATACAACATGTATATATTCATCACTGTAACTCAAGAATACTCAAATCTCTAAGATTAAAATGGGAAAATACCCACAAAAGGGCAGTCCTTTACAAATGAGGTGGTAAAATAAACCAGAACAAATTGTTAGATAGGTAGTAAATCCATCACAAATGAAATGCAAATCATCGAGTAAAGTGCAAGGCAAATCTTTTTATTTGTCTATCCACCCTTGACCTTGAGCTTCCTTCCATGGCCTCCCTTCTTCCTTAACCTACAAAACAAACAAGAGAAATAAGAGTCCATGGGTTAAGAAATGAGTATAAGAAAACCCATAAGGATTTGTAGGGTTTCTTTAGTGCACCCTAAATCTAAGGGCTCAGATAGAATATATCCAATGGTGTAGGATGAACCCTACATCACTTAAGTGATGGGGTATTCAGGTGGGAATGAAATAATTAAAAGATGGGTGTAATGTTTTGAAAGGGGCCAATGGGTTAGACTAAGTTGTGCACCATGCCCTTGGGGTAATGAGTTTAAAATAATGTGTATGTTTTAAACACTATAAGACAATTATCCTTTTCTAACTTTAATATTAAATTGATTATGGTTCTTAAATAAATTATTTTAGAAGGGATTAATGGAGTTAATAAATGATTAGCAAGATAAGGAATATTTAAATAAAATATTCGAATTTAGTAAGGGAATTATTGAAATATTCCAGTTTGGTAAGAAAAGATTTAAATACTAATATCATTTTGAAATTTGGTCAACATTATTAGTCGTCATTTTATTTCCAACTGCCTTGGAAATTGTAAAGAACATTATTATCAATAATTTAATTTAATTCTGATGAATGTTATTGGCATTACCTTTCATATATATATTGCATAATTGTTCATGTTTGTTGTCGGGTTTATCTTGTTTTCTTGTTGAGAAAAATGTGGGCGTTACATGACTTCAATTGTCTCTAAGAGGAAACTATTTCCCTACCTTTTTTTTCTATTGTATGCAGAAGAAGAAGAATAAGATTGAATAATCTGAGGCTTCTTTTGGGCGTAATGTCCAGCTATATTGATTATTCTTCTTCAAAAGGCCTATGCTATGTGCACTGTAACCTATGTAGCAACATTGTAACCTATGCTACATGCACTATAATGCCAATTTTAGTTAATAAAGTCATCACAACTGAAAAAATAAACAGGAAGGAGGAGAACCATAAGATGGAAATTAAAAAATAATATTTTATCAAAATACAGATTTCATCCTTACCACAACAGTCTTATCTGTTGTCAGACGTGTGAAAAATCTATTACAGTTCCTGATTATTAACCTCCTATCTTGTAAGATTATTTGATCAACAAATATTGGAAAATAACACAACTGTAACTTCACAAATACAAACACATAAAAAAATACCCAACAAGGTGAACACAATATTTTCGGACAATTGTCCCTGGAAAAACCCCGTAGGGAAAAACCAGTACTACAGATGAGAAATATATTAAACTTCAGCAAATCAAGAGATACAAATATTGCTTGCCTCTTACTGGCAGAGCTCCGACAATCTCCTAATCCTCCTGCTGATATTCCTCCACTGCTATCTCCAACGCTATCACTGCACCCTTACTAACACTGCAAGTTTCTCTCAAAACTTCCTTGTTACAAATGACCCTAATGACCCCTTTATATACTACTCTCATTGAAAATCAATGGCTGAGATTAATACAAATGAACGGCTGAGATTAAGACAACTCAATAACCATAAAAACCTTGGTTATGAGGTGTCACCTAAAAGGAGTCAATATTAGATAACAATTGTTCTTATCCTAACAATATTTGTTTGACAAAAACAACTATTTCTCTAAATTCTAGGCTGTCCAAACTACCCATAACAAATGGATGAGGACAAACAACTGTCCAAGCTACTAACTACTAAGATTAACACTCCCTTTTAGCGAGGAAGTTGTTCTGCATGACACCCAACATCTCTCTGAAGAAGATAAATTTTGCCTTCCCCAATGCCTTTTTCAGAATGTCTGCTACCTACTGATCTGTAGGTACAAACTGTAGCTTAAGAACCCCGCGCTGTACACATTCTCTGATGAAGTGATACTTGATGTCTATATGTTTTGACTTATCATGAAACACCAGATTCTCAGTCAACTTGATGCAACTCTGATTATCGCAATGTATCACCGTAGTCTCAACCTTCTGACCAAACAAAGCTACTAGCAACTTCCGAAGCCATATAGCTTCACATGTTGCCATGCTAGCTACTATGTACTCTGACTCTGCTGAACTCAAAGCCACAGATTTCTTCTTCCTATTGAACCAAGATACAACTCCTAATCCCAGACTGAGACAATACCCTGAAGTGCTCCTCTTGTCCGTTGTACTACCTGCCCAATCTGCGTCAGTATAGCCCATCAACCTGATTCCTTCACCTCGAGCATATATAATTCCATACTCGATTGTACCTCGCAAATAATGCAGCACATGCTTTGTCACAGTCCAATGCACTCTCTTTGGCTCAACCATGAACTGACGAAGAGAGTTAACTGCAAAAGCTATATCTGGCCTGGTATTGACCAAATACATGAGAGAACCAATCAACTGCCTGTATAAGGTGGGGTCTATATCCTTCTCCCTGGATGTGTCTACCTTCCTCCAATTCATGATCATGGGTGTAGATATGGCTTTGCAATCTTCCATCCTGAACCTTTTCAAGATTTCCATGCAATATTTCCCTTGCCCAAGGAAAATCTCTCCATCTTTCTGCCATACCTCCATGCCTAGGAAGTAGTGCATGAGTCCCAAATCCTTCATCTCGAACTCCGCTGCAAGATCCCTCTTGCATTATTTTATGAGCCTCAGTGAACCTATAAGAAACAAGTCATCTACATATAGAACAAGAATGAGAATCTCACCTCCAACTACCAAGTAGTAGAGATTAGCATCTGCCTCACTCTTCACAAAGCCCATTTCCTGCAAGTAACTATCAATGCACTCATACCACGCTCTGGGAGCCTGCTTGAGTCCGTATAATGCTCTCTTCAATCTACACACGTGGGTCTCTTTGTTGTGTGCTACAAAGCCTTCTGGTTGTTCTATGTATACCTCCTCTTTTAACTCACCATTAAGAAACGTTGTCTTGACATCCATTTGATGGATCTGCCATCCCATCTGTGCTGAAATTGAGATTACAGCTCGTATAGAAGTATACCTGGCAACTGGAGCAAATGTATCCTCATAGTCTATTCCATATTTCTGAGAGAACCCCTTTGCCACGAACCTTGCCTTATATTTCTCGATGCTACCATCTGCACCATGCTTGATCTTATAGATCCAGCGTGATCCAACCACTGCCCTATCTGTTGGTCTAGGCACTACCTCCCACACATCATTCTGCATAATTGAAGTATACTCCTCAATCATTGCTTCTTGCCACACTTGATGTTGTGCAACCTCCTGATAGCTAGAAGGTTCACTATCTACCAACATACTAACTAATGCAACATAGTCATCATACCTGGCTGGTGGTTTACCTTGTCTATTACTCTCCTAGGAGTACCCACTAACTCCTGAGTATTCTTCTGTGTCCGTTGAACCTCACGGTTCTTACTGCCAATTGTAGAGGATGAAATATCAACCTCCATGTCTTCTTGATGCATCTCTTCTTGCACCTGTTGCTCCATACTTTGAAAACTCTCTCCTCCTGAGTCTATGATTGTACTAGTAACTGTACTCGAACTTTGCTTCCCTTGACTTGATTGAGTGATCCTTGGAGCTTCTGTTGGCTGCTTAGTCTGAACATCTACTGGAAAATCTCTAGACCTTCTAAATGCCTTGTCCTCCATGAACTTGACATCACATCGAACAATAATCCTTCTGGTCCCCGGAATGAATATCCGATATGCCTGAGAGGTTTCACTGTACCCCACAAAGTACCCTCTCTCTGCAATCTGATCTAACTTGGTACGTGTATCCTTAGGAATGTGACAATATACCAAACTCCCAAAGATCCTAAAGTGACTGACATCTGGCTTCTTCCCAGTGAATGCTTCCTCTGGTGTCATCTTCCCTAGTACCTTATGTGGAACTCTATTCTGTATGTATAATGTTGTATTGCATGCCTCTGCCCATAGATAACAGGGTAAATCCTAGTCATGCAACATGGCCCTTGATGCCTCTGTTATAGACCGATTATTCCTCTCAGCAACTCCATTCTGTTGCGGATTGTAAGGAACAGTCCACTCTCTCTTGATTCCTTCTCTGGTATAGAACTCCTGGAACTCATTGCTTTTGTACTTGCCTCCATTGTCTGACCGAAGAACTTTTATCTTCCTTCCTTTCGAATTCTCCACAAGATATTTGAACTCTTGGAAGTGACTAAAAACGTCATCCTTGGTCTTCAAGAAGTATATCCATGTCTTCCTGGAGAAATCATCAATAAAAGTAACAAAGTACTCATACCCTCTAAGAGACTTCGTCGACATTGGTCCACATACATATGAATGTACTAGATCAAGAACACCCTTGGATCTGGTGTCACTCCTTGGAAAATATGCTTTAGCAAACTTCCCTAACACGCATCCCTTACACACATCATCGTGCTCTGTGCTCACCTCAGGAACACTTGTCACTGTCTCATGAAGTAATTTAATGGCTCCATGATGGATATGGCCCATCCTTCTATGCCAAAGCTCTCCCTGATCTCTAAGATTATTGTTGCTCATGAGTGCCTTAGGAATGTCAAACTGCAGCCTATAAAGCCGACCGCTCCTAACTCCAATAGCTATGGTGATTTCCAATCCTTGTGCTTGATTAACACATGTGCCCCTCTAAAGAGTACATTGTACCATTTGTCCTGAAGGACAGATACAGAAATCAAATTCATCCCTAAGCCTGGAAAATACAACACATCATGAAGGGGAATCATCTTACCACTCTCCCTCTGAAACTGAACAGTCCCTTTCCCAACTGAGTTGAGTTTGGACATGTTCCCCATAGAGATCTGGATTCTGGTGCTCTCTTCCTTATAACTGGAGAAGTATTCTCTAACTCATGTCATATGATATGACGCCCCACTATCTATGTACCAAACACTCTGTGAGGTTGAGCTAACCATACATGCTATGAGTGAAAACTCATCTTCCATTCTACTAGAGAGCTCATCTGCACTTGCTGAAGCCGCAACTTTCTTCTTGCCTTTCTTTTCATTCTTCTTCCTTTCTGGGCAATCGCTGACATAGTGGCCAAACTCGTGACAGCCATAGCACTTGATCTTTGAAGAATCTTTCTTCTTCTTTTCACCTTGTGAATTTGATCATTTACTAGACCCCTTCTTTGCTTTCCCTTTACCCGCTAGGGCAACATTTTCCTGTTGCACCTCACTTTTCTAACTCTTATTGTTGGCTCCATTGACAAGACTTAGTCTAAGATCCTCCTAAGTGAAATCACTCCATAGTCGATCCCAACTCGGTAAGGTGTCTCGTCCATTGATGACTTGAACAAAGACATCCCACTGCTTAGTAAACCCATTTAGGGCTATTCTCACTAGCTCGTCATCACTTGGCTTGTCTCCAACAGCTGCCAATTCATCCTTGACAAGTCTAAGTCTGGTGAGGTAACTTGTGATGTCTTCTCCCTTATTCATCCGGGTATTCCTCAACTTTTCTCTGAGAATCAGCTTCCGGTTAGTGGTAGCATTCTGGTACATATTCATAATGGCATCCCACATCATCTTCACTATATCTAACTCTGCAATATGTGGAACAATATGATCCTTGATACCATCAAGAATCAACCTCCTTGCCTTGGCATCTTCCTTCTTATATGCTAAGAGTTGTGTTGCATCTGTAGGTACAGGTACAACAATGGTCACATATTCCTTGATACCATTCTCTTCCAGCAATAGAGAAATTTTGGCTTTCTAGACACCAAAATTTGAGGCTCCATCCAATATGTTCTGATCTCTTAAACCTGCTGAGGCCATCTTAAAATAAAATAATTTTGAAGAGGTTAAACAGGGTTTTATAAACCCTCTGTTTCTTTCACCTAGGGTAAATCTCTTCTACCCGAACTTAGCTCTGATACCATGTGAAAAATCTATTACAGTTACTGATTATTAACCTCCTATCTTGTAAGATTATTTGATCAACAAATATTGGAAAATAACACAACTATAACTTCACAAATACAAACACATAAAAAAATACCCAACAAGGTGAACACAATATTTTCAGACAATTGTCCCTGGAAAAACCCCGTAGGGAAAACCAGTACTATAAATGAGAAATATATTAAACTTCAGCAAATCAATAGATACAAATACTGCTTGCCTCTTACTAGTAGAGCTCCGACAATCTCCTAATCCTCCTGCTGATATTCCTCCACTGCTATCTCCAATGCTATCACTGCGCCCTTGCTAACACCGCAAGACTACTTGCTAACACTGCAAGTTTCTCTCAAAACTTCCTTGTTACAAATGACCCCAATGACCCCCTTATATACTACTCTCGTTGAAAATCAACGACCAAGATTAATACAAATGAACGGTTGAGATTAAGACAACTCAATAACCATAACAACCTTGGTTATGAGGTGTCACCTAAAAGGAGTCAATATTAGGTAACAATTGTTCTTATCCTAACAATATTTGTTTGACAAAAACAACTATTTCTCTAAATTCTAGGCTTTCCAAACTACCCATAACAAATGGATGAGGATAAACAGCTGTCCAAGCTACTAACTACTAAGATTAACAAGACGAGGAAGCCTTGACCCCATTGTAAACACCTTTGGCATATTAATGTCACTCTTGACTTATATTAATAAAAAGGGAGTTCTTACATAAGTGTTTTCCCTCTCATTTCATAACGAAGAGAAAGAGGAACATAAAATAAACTTGTATTTTTTAAATCCACATTTTTTTATAAGTTTCTTTCGAAATATTCTTTTTTTTTTGTAAGTATTCATTTAAAAAAATGAAACACCAATTTTTTTCCTAATTTTCCCCCTTTTTGTAACATGCTTCTTTTCAAATTCTGCATGACCCAAAAAAATCCACTTAATCTGAAGAAATCATACAAAATATTGAAATATATGCAATTTATATTGAAGATAAATTGAATAAGTTTTTTAATTTTTAAATTTTCTTTTACGTTTGAAAACTTTTATTTTCTAGTTAAAAACATACTTAAATAATTTAATACAAATTAAATTTGTAATTTTAAGTCATATTTTCTAATAAATATATTATTTTTCTATTAAAACAATTATTCATATTAATATTATTTATATTTTATGTTTCTAAAATTATGAAGAAATTGAAAATAACTAAAATTTTGAATAGTTAACAATAAAAAATTATTCTTGTAATGTCACAAATTTTGTGTTTGTAGCAACATCTTGATTCATGGAAAATTCAAAATTATTAAATTTGCTGCAAATTCATAATCATTAAACTTATTGTAATAACATAATTGATTATTTGTGGTAATTACACATCATTTTTTGAATTGTGGTAGTTTCCATAAATTTTCTACAATTTAATTTATCTACAATAACTTTGTGTATGGAGTCCACAAAATCATATTCCCAATATACTCTCATCTATCCATAAAGAAATTTTGGAAATATTGTGGATATAGGGCGTGTTATCTTGTAGTGTTTATTTCCCAATGTATAGGAGCAAAAGATACAACTTCCTCTATTGCCCCAATTTTTTCTTCCAAAGTGGATATCTACATCACAACTTACTCCAACAATATGATGGCAATAACAGGACATGTTGCACGCCACGAAGAGATGACACCAATCACACCTATAAATGTTATAAATCCTTACCAAATCCTTTGGACTATAAAGGGTAGATTCATCAAAAAGATCTATTTGAAATAATACCACACCATGAAGAGCATGGAACATGTATTTAACTTTGACCTGATCAATAAGTAAATTACAAACATAGTCGTAACTTTCTTTTACTTGGCCACATAAGTATTCTACATCCAAATTCAAATTGGTAAGTTATATAGAATCATGGGAAGCTCATTGAGGTATGTAATAAAATAATACAATGATTCAACAACTTCTTGGGACATCATTGTAGATCTAAAATCCTATGTAAAGATATATCCAACCAAGGATATAAGAATTCCTCAATATAATTTTTAGTTCAAAATAATTGCATATATCAATGTCTTAACTTCCAATTCCGTAGTAGACCTCATAGCTATTGCATTAGCTATTACAAAAAACCTCCACTATTAAAAAATATATGTGAAGGGCAAACAAAAATTAACTCTTCTCCTCAATAATTGTTTTGCACTCTGTATTGAGGCAACCTTGTGGGGTTTTTTCTATGAAAATGAGGGCAAGGTTCTGATTCAATTGTGTGCATCTGAGATGCCAAGAAGGACATATATAACAATAAGGAAAGGGAAAACAATAACATACAGAGGAAACCTAATCGGCATATGATCTAATACATAGTTTATCACCATACCCAATATAGATGAAGCATGCACGTTTATTGCATAGTTTAAATTGACTGACATATTACTTGATTACCCCAAATTCATTATTGACAATATTGAATATTTTTTTTGCATACAACGTTCATCCTCCTTGTTTTTGGAAAAAACATAAACATTTTCCACTAAAATTATAATCTACCTATAATGGAAAAAAAATTGATGTTCTAAAACAACACTAATCCTTAAACAATTATCCAGAAGGTTGCAGAATTTTTTGTTTTTAAACAGGATGCAAGGGTGTCAAACCCTAATATCCGTTTAATTAATTCCTACCAGCAATGTTAAATTTCATAGGCTAGATCCATTCTATATTATTAATTAAATATTCTTAATCTGGATCTAAAATAAATTTAATTAGCTCCACTAGATAACTGTCCAATAATTCATTTCAGTAGGTTAAATAGTTTCCCCCTTAGTTTAGTGCCCACTTCCCCTTGACATCTTTTTGTTATTGATTTTGATACTGTCAACTATACTTATAGATATTATTGTAGCTTTTGATTCATCATGATGTTAGATGTTAGAGATACTTGACTGTTGTTGATTTTGATTCATATATGGTGCATGTGGATTATTAGAGACATTTTATATTGATGTTAATATCCTATTGACATGGTTATATTTATATATTTTAGACATGCGATATTTTGTCATATTGAATAGACCTCGATAATTGAACTAATATTATGATCATGTGAATATTGATGAAATGTAAAATCGAGATGTTGTTAGAAATTGTAAATGATATCGTTACTTTCCTAGATGATGTTTTGATTCATATATAGATGATTATGGAGTTATATTATATATTTATTTTGGATGTTTTGATACGGCCATGGAGCTGAATGAGGTGTTATGTGTTTTTTAGGTAAACATGTCAAAAAAAACATCGAGGGGATTGGAGACCAACCACATTGGAATTCTAGATGAATTCAACAAGGGTCACCATAGCAACATGTATTTTGTTATATGTATGTGTTTTAATTGTTGTTAGGGTTTCCCATGTGGGAATCACCTCCAATTGTGATCAAGGGGTTATGTGTATTCTTTTATTTAGTTTCCTTTATTTAATTTTAGTATGTGAAATTATAGTGATGTATTATCCTTTTGTTAATCACTTGATTTATGTCTAGATTAGTAAATTAATTAGTTTACTAAATTAATTAAGAATGGGTCAAAACAATTCATTTATTGGATTTGATAGCACTTTGGTTTATGTGTTTAAGTTGAGTGCCTAAGATCTTGAGTGTTTTATAATCCACCTCTCATTTGAAATTCTGATTTGTCCTTAAGGGAAATTTTTTTAGGCTTGTGGGACAAGTTAAACTTGTCCCACACATCTTAAATTACTATATCAACCCTACCTATGGGGTAAAAATTAGACCCCATTATGTGTTTTTGGAAGAAAAATTGTTAGTTTTATTGTAGTTTCTTACATGTATTTATTTTTAGTCCTTAAGGGGTGTGGGTTTAGATTGTGTGTGTAGGTAATATGTCATTTCTTCAAACACTTATTAATTGTGATTTGGAGTATGGGGTTGACTAGGGTGATGTGGAGTAGAGAGGAAATGAGGTGGCTTCCTACTTAGAGCCAGACCATCCTCATCTCTCCCTTTTCTATTTATTCAAGTTCTTTCACTTGTTTGGGGGTTGCTTCATTTTTTTGTGCTTTTGCATTTTGGGGAGTGAGAGGATTTTGGAATGATTATGGATTTTTCAGAGATTTTGGAGATTGCTTGGGCTTAAAGAAGTTTGGTGTGGGACTCTTGGATCAAGCTCTACCATGGAAAGGTTGGAGCTATACTCTTTTAAAATAATTTTCTTTTAAATTGTGTATATGCACGCATGTTTTTTGTTGTTTTGGTATGCTTGTTGGGTGCTCATGTTGATTACTTAGGAGTGGTTTAGGAGAGGAATATGGGGATATTACATGTGGGGAGACATAAGATCTCATTTCATGTTTTGGAGGGAGTTGGGATAAGTGCCTCACTTGTACAAGAAATTGCTTACATTTCTTACTTGATCTATTTCAAGAGGGAGCCATAAGAGATTTGTAAGGAGGAATAAGATAATGTGGGAGGCATAAGAGGTACTTGAGGGAGGAATAAGTGTTTGTAGGGGTTTGAGATGTTTATTGGAGGTTTTTTAGGTGGGCACCCATTTTCTATTGGGAGGCATAAGTGACCTCCCTATAGATCTTGCTCCTTTGGCTTTTGCATGTTGAAACCTTGTGTATTAAGTTGCTTTCTTCTTATGATTGTAGTTGTATTGTTGTATTTTGGTATGGTTTTAGGATCTTGTATTGTGATGTGGAAGCTTATTTTGTTACCATAAGTTGAATCCATTTTTCATTGCAATGTGGTTGGGGCTCGGGGGCCAATGAGGAGGATGGCTTCTCCTCCTCATTGGAACGCTTCGTTAGGTGTAGATTGTTGTCTCTCCCCCATTTTTTTTTCGTGATCAAATCAAGCATGGTGGAGCTCTCTTTTTGGTGATGTGAATCTTGCAGCTTTTGTTGGAGTCCTCAAGAAATCCCTTCTTGTGAGAAGCCTTATATTTTGTTAACACTTAGGGTGGAGGAACTTGTAACCTTGTATTTCCTTTAGCTTACATTCTTGTCTTATTTACCACTTTAAGTGGAAGACTTTTTATTAATCCTTGTGAGGAAAATTTTTGTTGACTATTGAATTTCAAAATTGTTATGTATATTAAAAAGCGGAATGAAAGAATTATGTTTGTAAAACTAGTTGTTGAGATAGAAAAGAAGTTTTAAAGAGGAAATATTTCATTCCATTGAAGTTGATATGTTCCCACAAAATTATGTTGATCTTGTTCTAAATAAATTATTGGAAATTTAGTAGCTCTCATTTTAAGACTTATTGAAAACTTGGTTATAATTGTTTGTGAGAATGATTGGAAAATAGTAGTATGAGAAAAAATAAAATGGATGGTTATTTCTTTTGTACTTCATGAGGTTTATAAAGTAGTGAAAGAGTTATAATTGTTTATCCTCTTATATTGGTTGTAAGAAATTCTAAATTTGTATGTTGAAATGGAAGGAACTTTAAATTAAAATTATGCTCTACATGGCAAATGAAGTAGATTAATTTCTAAGTTTAGTATGTAGACTTTCATTTAAAATTATTGCAAACCTAGTATAAATTGTTAATGGAAGTGGAATCAATTTTCTTCTACACTCTATACAATATTTTCTTGATTTTTTATAGAAGGAAAACTTTGTGCAAACTTTAACCTACTAATCTTACTATCATTGGATTTATCAACACTTATTGATAGTATATTAAAATGTTAGACTTGTAATTGTATTAAGTATTATTAATATCAATAAATACATTAACATCAATAAATATTAATATTATACAATTATTAGTGGTATTATATTATTAATATTAAATTAATATTCTTATTTTTATTAATTATAATACTACAATATATATATATATATGTATGTATGTATGTATGTATATAAAGTTTAAAGTGTTTTAATAAAAAAAAGTCACTGAGATCAACCTTTTAAGCCTAAAAGGGTACGGCCACTTGGTGGTTAATACAAGGATTTGGGGTGGGGAGGTGTCGGCGACCCCAACCCCCACCCAATTTTATATTAAATAGGGTGGGGGTTGGGGTCGCCAACCCCTCCCCACCCCCCAAAACTTTAAACCCCATATGTGTGTTATGCGGCCAGTCTACTATATTAACTTGCACATTTTTTTTTATTATGACCTGCATAAAAGTTGAAATCTGCGAACACACACACACACACACACACTTTCTTCTTATATTTGAATTCGGGTTTTAAGCCCATCTTTAATATATATATATATATATATATATATATATATATATATATATATATATATATATATATATATATATATAATATGTATATAATAAATGATTACTTAAAATAAATACCTATATGCACAAGTATATAAAAGTATATATACATATATATGTACATATATACTTTCTCAAAATGAAAGTATTTATCTAATGTAGGTATTTAAATAAATGGGAATAAACTCACAAGCCCATTTGGGAAAATCAAAGAAATATAAGTTAAATAAATAAATCAAATGCCTTTAAAACCCTAGGAGAGTGTGTGAACAAAATAGGTAAATAATAAAACATGTAGGCCACTTCCAACAGCTTGAAATGTCCTCCAATGGATTCTATTCCTCCTCCAAACAACCTACAAAACAAAAGGAAAATAATTAACCAAATGGAAATGAGAAAGACGCTTTCATAAGAATGCTTTAGGGTTAGTTGCCCTTTTTCCTCATCAAGGGTCCTAATTGAATCCATACAAGGGATGCGATTCATCCCTATAAAAAGTAGTTGGAAAGTGGGTGAGTTGAAATTACCTTTTAATTTGAATATTTTAATTTCAATACATGAGTTGACTTTTAAGGTGTCACTTTTGGGGTAAAGAAGTATTTATTTTCTAACCCAATATTAAATGAGGGACCTTACTAGTAATTTCAACATTGTAGAAATTAAATAGCCTTGGTATTTAATTCCTTTGGCCACTTTTACCCTTGACATCCCATGGGGAGTATTTAACTATAGCAGGAATTTAATTATTTATTAAATTGACACTTAGAGAGAATTAAACCAGGCTTGGATTAACTGTATTCATTTGATTTTAATGTGGGTTTAAATATTTAATTTTTAGGGTAAATTTTATTATTAAATATAATTGGCTTAGAAGTATAATTGTTGCAGCTGTAGTTTTCAAAAACATTTTTGGTCATGCTTTTCAAAAAAATATTCCATAATTTTTCTAAGTAACTCTAAGTTGTTTTTGGGTCTCTTAGCGGGTGTTTTAGTGGGCTCTACACTTAGTACCAGAGACGTGGGTTAAAATCTTGGACCCTTGGGCACAAATGAAAATGTGAGACATGAACATTGAACTTAGTACAATATTAAACCTAGGACATTACTAAACCTAGAAAATAACTTGTCTGAAAAATTGTATATTTTAGTAAACATAGAAAAAAAACTAGAATAAAACCTAGAATGATGAACTAACTCTTTCCTTGGTCTGTGCAGGAGGCGTAAATAAGACAAGAGGTTGTTTCACATAGACCTAGACTTACCACCTCCAGATCAGGCCGTAGCAGCCATTCGACCTCATATTTTACAGACGCTTAAGGATGTCAATGCCACTATACGCGGAGGGTCCTTACGAGGATGATCAACCAGACATGATAGGGAGCCATCCATTGACGCTCATGCATCTCCTTGACACAACAAGGAGCATAGGGCAGAGAAATCCTGCGTGGAGTCAGCCAAAGCAGAGTCACCATAGATGGGACAAGGAGACAAGATTTTATGACACAAGGATAGGTCTTAGAGCCCTAGACCTAGAGATGAGCATTAAGAGAGGCCTATGGGGCCACCATTAGACATTTACAGACCATATCAGGGAGATCTTGAAGCTATGACCTATCATCACCAATCCGGCACTATGATAATTCTTCACCGGGAACTCCTTGTACTATGATTATTTACTAATGCACAGCCTTTAGTTTGGTGGATGTAATCTGGAAACAAAACAACAACATAACACAAGAATACCATTGACTATGATAAGACGGAATGATGACAAATCTGAAATATCAAATTAAATTATAATATTAACATGAAATTGTTACAATCTCACCCATGAGGTACTTCAAGTGTTATTGACTTCACTTGCCTTTCACCAAGACTATGGGAGAAACTTTACAATTACACCTCTTAATGACTTCTTCAACACACCTTTAAACTGATGGCTTCCTTCGCACACTTCCTACAATATTTCTCACTACTTCCTTCTATGCTAAATGAGGGGGGTGGCCTCTCTATTTATAGAACTTTCAAGCTTATCCATCTTATCTCTAAGATAGGATAAGAAATCCACTCTGACGAATCATATTCCATACCTTAACTCTTATTTGTACATGTAAGCTTATCTTTTAAGATAAGATAAACCTTATCATTTTACATGGGTTCCACATTTTTAGACTTTTTACAAATAAAATACACAAAATATTTATGACCTCACTCCTTGTCCTTATTACCAATATAATATTTCTAATTCCTAATCATGTAGACCCTACTTCTCTAATTACCCAAACTTTGACATTTTAACATTACTGGACCACTTACGACAACTATTTACTTTTTACCACAACATTCCTATTGTACTTTTGACTATTTCCGTACTATACATTATTGGCGGCGTTGTACTGGCAGTGCCGTTATCTTCTATCAGACGCTACTACTAATTATACTTAACAACATCCTATTCCTAATACATACATTAATGAACTAGAAATTATGGAGGAAAATTTTAGTGTCGACATCTTCCCCCTTCCTAGCTTCTACTCCATCCTCAAAGTAGACTATTCTGGTGCTTGGAAAATATTCAACTTGTCGCGGTTGACCCATTTCGTAATGGGAGTGCCATCCAATTCCTCTAGTCGGTAAGTACCATTTTCATGCATAGCTACTATTTTTTAGGGCCCCATCTATTTTGGAAGAAATTTTCTCTGTCTTCTTTTTTTGTATATGGAATCGTATACTAGAACCAAGTCATTCACATGAAATGGAGACCAATGGATCTTTTGATCAAAGTATTCCTTCTGCTTCATTTTCTTCTTATGAATTGTATCCTTTTCTATTTCCCTCATTTCCTCTAGCAAATGAAGATGTACCAACCTTTCTTTTACTGAATCACTTTCATCCATTCTTTCATTTTCCATTACTCTGACCGTGGGAATATCAAACTCAATAGGAAGAATTGGATCAATGCCATAAGCCAACTGAAATGGGGAGTATCCTGTTGCTGACTTTGATGTTTCCCTATATGCCCACAATGCTGCATGAATCCTTTTATCCCATTTATGTACCTGCAAGGCTGCATCTTTTGCTAGAATTTGACACAACACAAAATTTGTTCGTTCCACCTGTCCATTTGTGCTTGGCTTGTATGTTGTTGCCTTCCTGTGCTTAATAGAAAACTTATTGACTAGGGATTCTACCACCTCATTAATGAAGTGGCTTCCTTGATCTGTTACAATTTCTAATGGACAACCAAATCTGGTGACAATGCATTCATATATGAACCTTGCCACTTCATCCATGGAAGTTGTTTTCAATGGCCTAGCTTCAACCCACTTGGTTAAATAATCTGTGGCAACTACAATATTCTTATTTTGGCGTGAGGTAGTTGGAAGTGGACCTACAATGTCTATTGCCCACTTTTCAAAGGGACCAAGTGGAAGAATAGGACATAATGGAGCTGATGAAGTCTTACGGTTACCATGTGTTTGACAAATATCACATGTCTTACAATAATTATAACAATCTTTAAAAAGAGTGGGCCAATGATAACCTGCATCCAAGATCCTTCTTGTTATAAGTTGTCCAGAGAAGTGCCCTCCACATGTACCATTATGGAATTCTTCTAGTAGTTCCTTCCCTTGATCACGTCCAACTGCCCACTTGTAATGTCCATCAAGTCCTATTCGAAATAATACTCCATGCAGAATAGAATATGGACGACTGGCTTGAGTAATATTTCTCTTAGTCTTTGCATTGGCACCATCAGGAAACTTGAATTCATTCAGATAATTCCAAATATTTGTGTATTCACCAGGGATTGTGTGAAGGGATAACAATGCTGCATCGGGGAAATCATCATCATCACAAGATGATCCTAAACCATCATAGAATCGAGAGAGTGCATCTGCATTGACGTGCTTCTTTCCTGGCCTATCTATAATATCAAATTCAAATTCTTGTAGTAAAATTATCCATCTTGCTATCCTCCCTGATGGGTTAGGATTATTTACAATATATTTTAGATCCTGATGATCTGTTACAACTAGAAATTTTTGCCCACAAGTACTGAGCAAGTAATTTCTAAACTTCTTTACAGCAAAAATGATAGCTAGAGCCTCTTTTTCATTTACAGTATAATTTACCTCAGCACTACTCATTTGTCTGCTCCCAAAGTAAACTGGATGTTCATTCCCATTTTCATCCTTTTGGCTTAGATTACTTCCTAGTGTTGCATCTGAGGCATCAGTGTACACAATGAATGGCTTGCTCCAATCTGGATTCTTCAAAATAGGTGAAGACACTAGGGCTTCCTTCAGTTGTCCAAAAGCTTCATGCGCCTTATTTCCTGGTTCATAAGTAACATCCTTCTTCAAGAACTGGGTTAGTGGCTATGCAATCTTTGAGAAATTCTTGATGAACCTTCTATAGTAACCCACATGACCTAAAAATGATCTCAACTTACTTATATTCATAGGAAATGGTAAATATTTGATTTTTGAAACTTTATCTGGATCAGTACCAATACCATCTCTGGATACAACATGCCCTAAAAAAACACCTTTAGAACATCCAAAGACACACTTTGTAGGGTTTAGTGAGGCTTGTGCTTCATCAAACCTTTGAAATGATGTCTCCATTTGGTGCAGGTGGTCCAAATTGCTCCCATAGATGCAAAAATCATCCAGAAATACTCTGATGAAGGTCCCAATGTAGGGTTCGAACACCCTATTCATCAAACGCTGGAATGTTGCTAGAGCATTACACAACCCAAAAGGCATAACTCTATAAGCAAACGTTCCCCAAGGAGTGGTGAACGTGGTCTTCAACTGATCTTTCTGTGCTATACGAACTTGGTTGTAGCCGCTATATCCATTAGCAAAACTATAGCACTCCTGGCCAGCTACTTCGTCCAAGATCTGATCTGAAAATGGAAGAGGGTAATGATCCTTCTTTGTTGCCTTATTGAGCTTCCTGTAATCAACACAAATGTCTAGCTTCCCATTCTTTTTTATTGAGATCACAATGGGAGAAACCCATTCTGAATTCTCCACAGCAAATATGAATCCTGCATCAAGCAACTTATGTATTTCTTCTTTTACAGTCTTGGAAAAATTAGGATTCATTCTATATGGCATTTACTTTATGGGCTTAGCACCATCTACCAGCTCAATAGAATGTTCTATCCAACTTACTTGACGGAGTTCCTTGTAATCAAAAATGAATAGGTGTATGTACCTTCGAAAGAGCTGGAGGTAGGATTCCTTCTCACTCTCCATCACAACATCACCAATCTTTATTTATTGGAGACGATCATCAACTTCTTCTTCAGATAATTTTATGGGGTCATGAGTTGGTGTCACTGGAAGGATATCCATGACTGAAACATCCAACTCACTTTCTTCATCTTCAGTGTCCACTTCGCTGGTACTAGAGTAATCACATAAACTTGACTTACTGTGGTAAAAACTGACTTTACTGTGGTAAACACTATTCACAGTAAAAAGTGAAGTTACTGCGGTAAATACTATTGACGGTAAAAAGTGACTTTACTGCGGTAAATACTATTCCCAGCAAAAATGAATTTACCATGGTAACTACTATGCACACTAAAAACAAGGTTACCCTCCAATTGATTTTCGACTAAGTGGGAATATCTCTCCAGACAATCCACCAACGAGAAATGGTCCCGGCAACGGAACCAAAATGTCATCACCAATCCGGCACTATGATAATTCTTCACTGGGAACTCCTCGTGCTATGATTATTTACTAATGCACAGCCTTTAGTTTAGTGGATGTAATCTGGAAACAAAACAACAACATAACACAAGAATACCATTGACTATGATAAGACGGAATGATGACAAATCTGAAATATCAAAGTAAATTATAATATTAACATGAAATTGTTACAATATCACCCATGAGGTACTTCAAGTGTTATTGACTTCACTTGCCTTTCACCAAGACTATGGGAGAAACTTTACAATTACACCTCTTAATGACTTCTTCAACACACCTTTAAACGGATGGCTTCCTTCGCACACTTCCTACAATATTTCTCACTACTTCCTTCTATGCTAAATGAGGGGGGTGGCCTCTCTATTTATAGAACTTTCAGGCTTATCCATCTTATCTCTAAGATAGGATAAGAAATCCACTCTGACGAATCATATTCCATACCTTAACTCTTATCTGTACATGTAAGCTTATCTTTTAAGATAAGATAAACCTTATAATTTTACATGGGTTCCACATTTTTAGACTTTTTACAAATAAAATACACAAAATATTTATGACCTCACTCCTTGTCCTTATTACCAATATAATATTTCTAATTCCTAATCATGTAGACCCTACTTCTCTAATTACCCAAACTTTGACATTTTAACATTACTAGACCACTTACGACAACTATTTACTTTTTACCACAACATTCCTATTGTACTTTTGACTATTGCCGTACTATACATTATTGGCGGCGTCGTACTGGCAGCGCCGTTATCTTCTATCAGACGCTACTACTAATTATACTTAACAACATCCTATTCCTAATACATACATTAATGAAATAGAAATTATGGAGGAAAATTTTAGTGTCGACAGACCATCTTACTATTCTAGAGATATAGGTGGATTTTAGGAAGAGGCTTGGTTGGTGAGTTTGAGTGGGTGCTTCTAGCTCTACCCTTGTACTAGCAACATGAAAGCTCATGTTGTAATCCATCTTCTGAGGGGTGGAGCAGGTGTTTGGTGGAGGACCGTGGAGAAAAATCTCCATGTTGATTCAAAGACGGTTACCTAGGAGATCTTTGAGGTGCGGTTCAGGAACAGGTACTTATCTTAGAGGTTTATTCAGAAGTGAATAGACAAGTTCCATGACCTCTATTAGGAATCTATGATTGTAGCTGAGTATGAGAGTAGATTTCTAGAACTACTATCCATTATGTTGACTACATACAAGATGAGGAGGTATGGGTTCATAGGACTCATCAGGGGCTTGAATTTATATTTGGGTGGTGTGGTGCGCATTCACTACCCACAGACCTTAGCAGAGGCCATGGAGAAGGCTTATATTACAAAGGAGACATGAGGAAAGATACAACAAGCCATAGGTATAGAGTTCAGATCCACATCTAGCAAATGAAAGATAGCAGATTGAGGGGGTCAGTTCCTCCTCGTCATGGTGGTAGACAGGGTTCTAGTACAAGTCGTCATTCAAGCCACCATAGTAGCCACCTCAGCAGTCAACAGCAGACCTCACCCACCTTACAGACCTACTATAGAGGATTTGATGCACAAAGGGGGCGGAGTATGGGGCCTCCTCCTAGGGGTCCCATTAGGACAAAGGGTGCATCAAGAGCTCATTCAACACGAGCTTTTCAGTAGACACCTTAAAATTCCATAGCTAGATCTATCAAGTATCCACAACACAGACCTCTAGAGCACTAGAATGGAGCGGCATCTCATTGGAGAGGACCAAATAGTTGTTATGGTTGTGGTGTTGTTGGACATCATTGGAGAGAGTTTCCACATAGACCCTAGTAATAAGCGTAAGACACAAATTTTAGATCCTATTGTTGGTGACATGGGACACAACCATTAGATCTATGCAGTGGTTCACAAACCGCCAGGCTGAGCACCAGAGTACTGTCATGGAGACAATAGGTAACATTGATGGTATTCCTACCTCCATCTTTATTATATTTTGGTTCATCAGATTCTTTTATTGCACCATCCTCAGTAGAACGTTGGAGACTGGTGGGAGTTAGGTAGGGTCTTAGTTGGGACGTTTAAATATGGATTCTGGAGCCAAAATTTTTGTAGACTCCTTAATTAAGGAGTGTGTAGTGGATTTGGGACCCTTCACCACTACCTCAAATGTTCGCATCCTTCCTCTGGGTTCTTATGGAGTCATCTTGGGCATGGACTGGTTATCTACACACAGAGCCAGAGTGGATTGTTACCATAACACTATTACTTGTACAGATGATCTAGGAGTGGATTTAAGTCAGTGATAGCATGGTAGTTAGGAGGCATGTTTCTATTTGCACACAATCTCCACTATATAGCTTAAGAGGTGTGTGTGACAAGGTTGTCATATGCATACTATTACAGTTAGTGATAGATCAAAGGATGAGTCCTAGTGGGCCATCCCCTGATGATCATCCCATCTTGAGAGAGTTTTTCTAATGTCTTTCCAGGGGATCTACTAGGGATTACCTCTGCTATGTGAGATAGATTTTCACATAGATCTGGTTCTGGGTATAGGGCCTATCTCACGAGCACCTTATCAGATGACTACTCCCTGAGCTCTGTGAGCTCAAGTTGCATCTTGAGGGCCTTTTGGAGAAAGGCCTAATCCATGTCCTAGTGTATCCCATTGGGGTACAACCGGTGATTTTCGTGAAGAAGAAGGATGAATCCTTGTCGTTTTGTATTGATTACTACTAGCTGAACAAAGTAATGCTCAATAATCGTTACCCCACCCTTCCACGCATTGATGATTTATTTGATCAGATGAAGGGGGCCACAATTTTCTCCAAGATACATCTTAAGTTGGGTTATCATCAGCTAAGGATCATGGAGGTAGATTTTTATAAGACTACCTTCTGTATGAGATATGGCCACTATGAGTTCATAGTAGTGCCTTTTTGGTTTGACAAATGCCCCCATATGTTCATGAGTTTGATGAATGGGGTGTTCAGGACATTCTTGGATCGCTTCATGCTCATTTTCCTTGATGACATTCTGATTTACTCACGTACGTGTGAGGAGCACAAGGAGTACCTTTGCCTGCTTCTTTCAGTGTCTTCGTGAGTAGCATATTTATGGGAACCTCGAGAAGACTGTGTGTTCTTTCAGACAGGAGGTGCAGTATTTGGGCCACATCATTTCTAGGGAAGGTATCGACAATCAGTCCTTCTAAGATTTGAGCTTATTATGGATTGGACCAACACCCACTAGTGTGACAAATGTGAGCAAATTTATGGGTTTAGCAGGATATTATAGGAGATTTGTTCAGTGATTTCTCTTAGGTTGCACGTACCCCAACACTTTCCTTCAGCGGAAAGGGAAGAATTTTGTATTGTCAGACAGATGTGAGTAGGCCTTTCAATACACTGAAGGAATGCCTCACGATAGTGCCTATTCTTGTAGTTTCCATATCCTCAGGGAGAGTTCTTCATATGCACAGATGCTTCTTTAGTGCAGGACATGGATGTGTGTTGATTTAGGAGGGTAGAGTAGTTTCTTTTGAGTCTCGTAAAATCAAATATTATGAGATTAGTTATCCGAATAATGATCTTGAGCTTGCGGAAGTTGTTCATAGCCTTAGTACGATCGAGACACTTCCTCCTTGGCTAGATATTTACACTCAAGACTGATCACTTGAGTCTTTTCCACCTCTTCAGGTAGCAATCCAATCTCAACACTCATCAGCGGCATTGGATGGAGTTACTTTTTGAGTATGAAATGGAGATAGAGCATGTGAAGGGGAAGGATAATTTGGTTGTAGATGCACTCTAAGTAGATGGAGATATGTGGTTATGGCCAACTTTAGTGGTTACAGATCTGTGGAATAAGATATTAACAGCAAATTCCTCATGACAACTTATACCTTGTAACCAGAGTAGAGATTGAGTCTCAGAGACCCCTTAAGGGGAAGTGTGATGGATTCTCATCTAGAGACCGATATGGCCTTCTTAGGCACTAGAGGCCAGATTTATGATTCCTAGAGATGAAGGCTTGAGGTAGGACATTTTGACAGAGGCTCATCGTGAACCTTATTTAGCCCATCCCGGGGTGAAGAATATGCATGCCATTTTCTAAATAGTTGTACCATTGGAGGGGAATTCAGAGACATGTAGCTCAGTTTGTGTCATGCTGTTTAGAGTGTTAGAAGGTGAAGGCAAAGCATTAGCATCCAGCTATCTTTCTCTTTCCTCATTTTATAGTCAGAGTGGAAATGGGACACCATTTCTATGGACTTTATTAGTGGGGTTACTGACATCGAGATATCACCATGATGCCATCATGGTCACTGGTGGATAAATTGATGAAAGTGTCTCATTTTTCTCTGGTGAATAACACCTACACAACTAGTGTAGTGGCATAGGTATATCTAGATGAGATTTTTTCAGATTACACAGGACTCAACGAAAGATCATTTGTGACCGCAATCCTTTGTATACTTCCCACTTTTAGACTACCATGTAGTATGCTCTCGGCACGAAGATCAATTTCAGTACAACGTATCACCTTGAGGCGGATGGAAAAACTGAACGGGTGAGTCATATCTTGGAGGACATGCTTAGGATATACGTCATGGATTGTCAGTCAAGATGGGAGTAGTATTTGTACTTGGTGGATTTTTTCTACAATAATAGTTTTTAGAGTTCGATAGGCATGGATCCTTTTGAGGCACTTTATGGCAGAGAGTGCAGGACATCTCTTAGTTGGGATAGGTTAGAGGACATGGTTTCTCTTGGGCCAACATTACTACATGACATAGAGTAGCATGTTGTTATGATCAAGTAGAGATACCAAGAGGTGCAGGACAGGCAGAAGAAGTATGCATATTAGCATAGGATAGATCATAGTTATGAGGTGGGCATGAAGGTAGTTCTTCATGTTAGACCACATAAGAGCCCTATCTATTATGTAAAAGGTTCTAAGATTGTTCCTAGATTCGTGGGTCCCTTTGAGATCTTGGATCGTATCGGTTCTTTGGCCTACCATCTAGCTTTGCCACCCAGCTTGTCTCGCATCCATGATGTATTTCATGTTTATGTACGTAGGAGATTTATTGCAGATCCTTCTCATTTTCTGGATTCGATCTCATTACAGGAGCAGGACTAGGGGATGGTGATGGTGGAGCCCATATGCATTTTAGAGCGCAGGAACATGTGCCTTCAAGGCTGAGAGATTGATCAGGTCGAGTCCAGTGGAATAGATGTGATGAGACTGCGGCTACATGATAGGATGTTGCATTGCTATGAGTTCAGTTTCCACACCTATTCTAGTGACTTGCAGGAGGAAGTCAAGTCTAAGGATAGGGGATGTAGTGTACACTTCCCTTTGATACATTTTTGTTATTGATTTCAACACTGTCGATTGTACTTATGGATAACATTGTAGCTTTTGATTTAGCATGATGTTAGATGTTAAAGATACTCGATTGTTGTTGATTTCGATTCATATATGGTGCGTGTGGATTATTAGAGATATTTTATATAGGTGTTGATATGTTGTTTACATGGTTATATTTATATATTTTGGACATGTAATATTTCATCATATTGAGTAGACCTAGACAATTGAACTAATCTTATGATCATGTGGATATTGTTGAAATGTAAAATCAATATGTTGTTAGAAATTGTAAATGATATCGTTACTTTCCTAGATGATGTTTTGATTCATATATAGATGATTTTGGAGTTATATTGTATATTTATTTTTTATGGTTTGATGCATCCACATGGCCAAAGGAGGTGTTATGTGTTTTGTAGGTAAACATGTCACAACAAACATTGGGGGGATTGGAGACCAACCATATTAGAATTCTAGATGACTTCAATAAGGGTCACCATGGCAACATGTATTTTATTATGTGTATGTGTTTGAATTATTTTTAGGGGGTTTCCCATGGGGTGGAATCATCTCCAATTGTGACCAAGGGGTTATGGCATTTTTCTTTCATTTAGTTTCCTGTATTTAATTTTAGTATGTGAAATTATAGTGGTGTATTACCCATTTGTTAATCACTTGATTTATGTCTAGATTAGTAAATTGATTAGTTTATTTAAATTAATTAAGAATGGGTCAAAAGAATTAAATTATTGGATTTGATAGCTCTTTGGTTTATGTGTTTAAGTGGAGTGCTTAAGATCTTGAGTGTTTTACACTCCACCTCTCCTTTGAAATTCAGATTTTTCCTTAAGGGAAAATTTTAGAGGCTTGTGGGAGAAGTTAAACTTGTCCCACACCTCTTAAATTACTATACCAACCCTACCTAAGGGTCGGGGGATCAAAATTAGACCCCATTATGTGTTTTGGGAAGACAAATTGTAAGTTTTATTGCACATTTTTACATGTAATTATTTTTATTACTTAAGGGGTGTGGGCTTAGATTGTGTGTGTAAGTAAAATGTCATTTCTTCAACCACTTATTAATTGTGCTTTGAAGTATGGGGTTGACTAGGGTGATGTGGATTGGAGAGGAAAATTAGGTGGCATACTACTTGGAGCCACATCCTCCTCCTCTCTCCCTTTTCTATTTATTCAAGTTCTTTTTCTTGTTTGGGTGTTACTTCATTTCTTTGTGCTCTTGCATTTTGGGAGTGAGGAGATTTTTGAATGCTTGTAGATTTGTTGGAGATTTTGTTGATTGCTTGGGATTGAAGAAATTTTGTGTGGGACTCTTGGATCAATATCTACCATGGAAAGGTAGGAGCTATACTCTTGTAAAATTATTATTTTTTAAATTATGTATATGTGCATGTTTTTTAGTTATTTTGGTATGCGTGTTGGATGCTTGGGTAGAATGCTTAAGTTTTGTGTAGGAGGGGACTATGGGGATCTTACATGTGGGGAGACATAAGATCTCATTTCATGTTTTGGAGGGAATTGGGATGGGTATTCCACCTTGGACAAGAAATTTCTTTCATTTCTTACTTGGTCTATTATATGAGGGAGCCATAAAAGATTTGTAGGGAGGCATAAGAGAATGTGGGAGGCATAAAAGGGTACTTGAGGGAGGCATAAGAATGTGTAGTGGTTTGTAGGTTGGAAACTATTTTCCATTGGGAGGCATAAGTGACATCCCATAGATCTTTCTCATTTTACTTTTGCATGTTGAAGCCTTGTGTATTATGTTGCTTTCTTCTTGTGATTGTAGTTGTATTGTTGTATTTTGGTATGGTTGTAGTATCTTGTATTGTGACGTGGAATCTTGTTTGGTTTCCATGAGTTGAATCCATTTTTCATTGCAATGTGATTGGGGCTCGGGGGCCAATGAGGAGGATGGTTTGTCCTCCTCATTCAAATTCTTGGTTGGGTGGAGATTGTTTCCTTTCCCCCATTTTTTTGTTTTGATCAAATGAAGCATGGTGGAGCTCTCTTGTTGGTGATGTGAAGCTTGGAGATTTTTTTGGAGTCCTTAAGAAATCCCTTCTTGTGAGAAGCCTTATATTTTGTTCACACTTAGGGTGGAGGAACTTGTATACTTGTATTTCCTTTAGCTTACATTATTTTCTTATTTCCCACTTTAAGTGGAAGACTTTGTATTAATCCTTGTGAGGAAAAATTGTGTTGATTATTGAATTTCAAATTTGTGTTGTATATTAAAAAGGGAAGGAAAGAATTATGTTTTTAAAGATAGTTATTGAGATAGAAAAGAAATTTTTTAAGAGGAAATATTTCATTGCATTGAAGTTTATATATTCCCACTAAATTATGTTGTTCTTGTTCTAAATAAATTATTGGAAATTTAGTAGCTCTCATTTTAAGACTTATTGAAAACTTGGTTATAATTGTTTGTGAGAATGATTGGAAAATAGTAGTTTGAAAACAAAAAAAAAGGATGTTTATTTTTTTTTGTACTTCATGAGGTTTATAAGGTAGTGAAAGAGCTATAATTGTTCATCCTCTTATATTGGTTGAAAGACATTCTAAATTTGTATGTTGAAATTGAAGGAACTTAAAATTAAAATTATGCTCTACTTGGCAAATGAAGTAGATTAATTTCTAAGTTTAGTATGTAGAATTTCATTTAAAATTATTGCAAACCCGCTACAAATTGTTAAAGGAAGTGGAATCAATTTTCTTCTACACTCTATACAATATTTGCTTAATTTTTTTATAGAAGGATAACTTTGTGCAAACTTTAACTTACTAAAATTACTATCAATGGATTTATCACCACTTATTGATAGTATATGAATATGTTAGACTTGTAATTACATTAACTATTATTAGTATCAATAAATCTATTAACATTAATACATATTAATATTAAGGAACTAATAGTGGTATTATATTATATAATATCAATATATATTCTTACTTTTATATTATATACTACAATATATATATATATATATATATATATATATATATAAAATATATATATATATATATATATATAATATATATATACTATATTCAAGGAATTATTAGTGGTATTATATTATTAATATTAAAATTATATTCTTACTTTTATTAATTATAATACTACGCATATATAGTGGCCGATATATATATAGTATATGGGATATATATTTATATATGTAGATTATATATATACTAGGTCATATATATATATACCCCCATATATATTGTATATTATAATAATAAAAGTAAGAATATATATATATATATATATATTATATATATATATATATACTATATATATATATATATATATATGTATGTATCTATACATATATATATCAAAAGTGTTAAGTGTTTTAATAAAAAAAAGTTACCCAAATCAAGTTTTTAAGCCTAAAAGGTTACAGCCACTTCGTGGTTAATACATGGATTTGGGGTGGAGAGGATTTGGCGACCCCAACCCCCACCCCCTTTTATATTTAATCGGGTGGGGGTTGGGGTCGTCGACCCCTCTTCACCCCACAAAACTTTAAACCCCACATGTGTGTTATTCGGCCAGTCTACTAAATTAAGTTGCGCATTTTTCATTATTATGACCTGCAAAAAGTTGAAATCCGCGGATATATATATATACTATTCTCAAAATGAAAGTATTGATCTAATGTAGCTATTTAAATAAAATGGGTTGAAACCCCACAAGCCCTTTTGGGAAAATCAAATAAATCTAAGTTTAATAAATAAATCAAATGCCTTTAAAACCCTAAGAGAGGGTGTGAACAAAATAGGTAAATAATAAAACATGTACGCCACTTATAAGAGCTTGAAATGGCCTCCAATGGCTTCTATTCCTCCTCCAAACAACTTACAAAATAAAAGGAAAATAATGAACCAAATGGAAATGAGGAAAAATATTTCATAAGCATGCTTTAGGGTTAGTTGCCATTTTCCCTCATAAAGGGTCCTAATTGAATCCATCCAAGGGCTGAGATTCATCCCTACAAAAAAGTAGTTGGAGAGTGGGTGAATTGAAATTACCTTTTAATTTAAATATTTTAATTTCAATACATAAGTTGACTTTTTTAGGGGTCACTTTTGGGGTAAGGAAGTATTTATTTTCTAACCCAATATTAAATGAGGGACCTTACTAGTTATTTCAACATTTTAGAAATTAAATAGCCTCGGTATTTAATTACTTTGGCCACTTTTACCCTTGACATCCCATGGGGAGTATTAAACTATAGCAGAGAATTTAATTGTTTATTAAATTAACACTTAGAAAGAATTAAACCAAGGTTGGACTAATTATACTCATTAGATTTTAATGTGGGTTTAAATATTTTATTTTTAGGGTAAAATTTATTATTAAATATAATTGACTCATAAGTATAATTGTGGCAGCTGTAGTTTTCAAAAAAAAATTGTTAGCACGCTTTTTTAAAAAAAATATACCGTAATTTTTCTAACTCTTGGTTGTTCTTGGGTCTCTTAGCGGGCATTACACTTAGGAATTAACATTCAGCTCACATTTAATCATTTTTTATCCATAGTTATCCTAGTTCTCTTAAATAATTTTCCTTAAAGTCCATTTAAATAATTTACTAAGACATACTAGGAACTTAATAATTAACTTAATATACAAGGGTATTAAATGACCCCATTCACCCATTTACACATACCTTTAAATTATCTAGAAACCCATAATATTTATTCTTTCCTAACAATTGAAGGGTTGATTGTCAACCCTTGGATAAAATCAATTATGACCACTAGATCTTAGGGTTCCATAATAACCCTAACTATCCTTATGATATCTTATTAAACCTTTCTCTTTACCCTATCCTCCTAATTTGGTCACTTTTCATTTTTTTAATTCATAGGTTGGAGAAATGGAAGCCATGGGAGTAAGGAGAGAAGAGCCATGGAGTAATTAACAAAAATCAATCTTAGATTAGATTGGATTATAGATTTATTATTGCATTGTTTTCTAGTAGTGGATTATAGGGATTCTTCCCTAAATCTGGAATGTTTAGTTAGTTATTTCTTTGTTTTTATATTCTACTTGGGTAAAACCATTTTCCATTTAACCGAAGAGATTCCATACATTTAAATTCCCATTTCAAGATTTACATGTTTGAAACAATGAATTTATGCTATTATGGCTTGCTGGTGATTTCCTCTTCAAATTTGCAGGTGAATTTTTTTAATTAAACCAAGTTTATAATTTCCCAGTTTTTAACAATGTATTACAACTTAATGAAAAAAATATACAATACAACTTTTCTCTCAAATACACTACTAATAGTCTTCCACCTAGGTGGAAATTACAAGAAAGGTTTTCTCACAAATAAGGATTTTTTTTGGCTACACAAAAGATCCAATTCCAAATTTGTCAATAAGAGATCCACTATGTCTTCAATTTAATCAAAAAAAAAATGGGGGAGGGGCAACACTGTCCACCCAACCAATAATCTAATTAGGAGAAGAAGAAATCCTCCTCATTGGCCCATGAGCCCCAACCAAAATGCAATAAGAGGTAGATCCAACTCATGAAAAATACATAATGATTCTGCATCACAAAACAATGTCCACAACCATTTCAAAACACATTCAACACAAGATGCAATCACAATAATTCTCTTACAATGCAAAGAGTTTCATTTTCAACAATGTATTACTACTTAATAAACAAAATATACAATATAACTATTCTTTCAAAAAGACTACTAATAGTGTTCCGCCTAAGTGGAAATTACAAGAATTTTTTTCTCACAAATAAGGATTTTTTTTATTGCACAAAATCTCCAAGTGCAAATTATTCAATAAGAGATCCACGATGTCTTTAATTTAATCAAAACAACAAAAATTGGGGAGAGACAACACTCTTCACCCAACTAATAATCTAATTAGGAGAAGAAGCAGTCCTCCTCATTGACCCACGAGCCCCAACCAAAAATGCAATAAGGGATGGATCTAACTCATGACAAATACAAAATGATTCCACATCACAAAACAATGTTAACAAGCATTTCAAAACACTTTCAACACAAGATGTTATCATAAGAAGGAAAGTAATAAAATACACAAGGCTTGAAAATGCAAAGCCAATGGAGCAAGGATCTATTGGGATATCACTTATGCCTTCCTATGGGATTAGGTTCCCACCTTAAAACCCTCCAAAATAAATTGCAAACCCCTACACAACTCTTATTCACTCCTCAAGATCTTGTTATGCCTCCCACATTCTCTTATGCCTCCCTACAATCTCTTATATCTCCCTCAAAAGAACCAAGTAAGAAATGCAAGCATTTTCTATATCCAAGGTGGGTCACCCAACCCAAATCCTTCCCAAAACATGAAATAAACTCTTATTCCTTGCTACATATAATATCCCCATAGCCTTTTCCTACAATATACTTAGGCATTCTACCCAAGATCCCAATTAGCACAAAAAAAACCATTCACATACATGCAACTCAAACATATAAAAATAACAAGTAAAAAGAGTGTAGCTCCTACCTTTCCATGGTAAGAACTTGATCAAGGAATCACACTCCAAGAACCTTTAAGATAAATCCAATTCCAACAATCTCCCAGAATTCAAAAATCTCTCTAAAAAATCTCTCACTCCAAAAATACAAGAGCACAAATGAAATTAACTAACCCCCAAACAAACAAATAAATTCACATATATAAAAAAGGAAAGAGGAGTGTGAGGTGGCTCCATATAGGATTCCACATCACTTATCCTCAACTCCACATTAAAATTAAAACCTCAACCCCAATGCACAATAAATTGGTGGTTGAGAGGAATAACAAGGGTGTCACACATATAATCAAAACCCACACCCCCTGAGGAAAAAATTAAAACCCATGTAAGAAAAGTGCAATAAATGTCACTTATTGTCTTACAAAACACATAATTGGGTCTACTTTTGACCCCCCTAAAACATAGGTAGGGTTGGTATGTGAAATTAAGAGGTGTGGGACAAGCTTAGCTTGTCCTATAATCATTGAGAAATGGCCCTTAATCCCAAATCTGAAATTCGAAGGTAAGCTAGAGTGTAGAATACTCAAAGTCACTTACACTCGATCAAAATCAGATAGTCCCAAAAGACCAACAACTCTAATAAACGACTCCATTTTTCATATCCCCAAATAACTTAATAACATGACTAATTTACTTAATAAAGGCACATTAATCAACAATGATTAAATAATTTACATCACCAAATAAATCAAATACTCTAAAATAAATAAAATAAAAAGGGAAAATAATTGCACACAAAGCCCATGGTCACAATTGAAGGTCATCTCCTACATGGAGACCCCCTAACAATCAATAACAAAACATAACACATTACACAAGTTGTCATGGTGAACTTCATTTTATCCATCCAGTATTTCGATGTGGTTGGTCTCCAATCCCCTTTTTGATTGTTGTGATATAATTACCTACAACATCACACAATACCTCCTTCACCCTCGTGGACGCATCAAAATATCATAGATAAAATATAAACAGATAAATCAATAATCATTCGCATATGGATAAATTGTCATCTCTACTAACAATGTTATCATTTATCTAAAATTTCAACAACATATAAATTCTATGTTTTATCAATATCAACAAGATTACAAAACTAATTCAAAAGCTATATCATAGTCAACATGACGAGAGTTTCGAATGTCAGTAATATATATACCAACAACACATCATCATCATTAATATAAAATATCTCTCAACATCTCTAAGAAACCACACAAATCAAACTATAAATCAAAGTCCATCAATAGTCAAAATATCTATTTTTGGTGCTCAATTTGATCTCGCCCTGTTTTTCTTTGAAATTCTTCAATTTGCAGGCTTTGTCGACTTTTGTATCTCCCCGTATTGATGTATAAAAATTATTTCCTCCATTTCATTTCCATGATCAGTCCCTTCCTTGGTCGAGGATCACTTAAAATTCCAGAATTTTTTTCTGTTCCTCTGTCCATAATAAAATATCTATAACTTGGGCGTACATTTGAGTATTTTCCCTTCCTTCAATTTTCTACAGTCATGTTTTGTTTTCTGTGTCATTTTTATCCCAAGTATCTACAGAAATGTGATTGGATATGGCTCAGAAGATCATATTTGGGCCTTATATCATTTTGAAATTCTCTGTCTTGAACAAAAGATTCATTTTTGGGCTCGAATGGTGTTTTTCCTCCATTTTACGATTTCACTGGTGTGTTTTTCCACATCAAATATACATCTCAAGCATCTGTGGAAACATGGCATTTTTTGGTTGGATGCGACTCGGTGGGTCACTTTGAAAACTCTAAGGCTCACTTCAACTCAAAAACTTGTCAACGTGGAGGGTTGGCGCTCATTTGAAAATTAACCTTTTGGTTTGATCTTGGAGTTGTGTCAGGGAGACACGTGGTGGTTTCCGCTTCCTTGCACCAACTTATTAAAAAAATCATGCAGCTAGCACATATTTGGTGGACCATGGACATATGGATGGTTGGCGCTCATTTGAGGATCAAGCTCAGGATCCCACCTTAACAGTTGCGTCGGCGAGACACGTGGAGGCTTCCGTCGGCTCTGCTCTATACTTAAACTTTTCAAAGAAATTTTCTAAGGCATGGGGCACGTTGAGGGACCTCACGTATTTGGGGACTGGCCCGTAAATTTTATTTTAAAGAAACGTCAGGAGGACACTTGGAGGCTTCCTCTCATTCTGCCTTTTCTTGGGATTTTAAACAGCAAAGGAAAACTATCTCGAACCCTAGACACATGGAACCTTCTGCTAATCCTTCAAATTTCTTAAAATCTCTACCAGACTGAGACACATGGTGACCACATGCTTGTTTGGGGTCTCCATTTTCTGGGACCATCTCAAAGTACGTCATTCAAAAACGTGGAGGCTTCCGCTGGCTCTTTTTTCTACTGAGACTTTTTCAAAGGCTAAAAGGCATTTTTTTTGGGCCCAGGGAACATGGAAGGCCCACGCTTGTTTGGAAACTTGCCCCTGTACTCATCCTTTGCAGTTGTGCCAAGGAAACACGTGGATGGCTATAATATAAAGTAGAGAAGGGGAAGAATCAATAGTTGTGTATTGCATCTGTTTTTCTTCCTTTTTTTCTCCAAGAATCTTAGAGATGTGAATATGCACTATTTTTAATCATGTTCTGATATAATTCCTTTTCATTTTTGTCTGTAAAGTGCCATTGAGTGGATTCAGAACTTAATTTGTGAGTCCAAGGATTGTTAAGATCGATATTTTGAAGTTCAAATTTCTCGGGCACTTGTAAAAATGTTAATTACCATAGAAGATGGATGTAGGGAAAACTTGCAGAGGAAAAAGAGGGAAAAGGATTAAATGATGAAGGTTGCAGGTGCAAAGGATGGAAAAGGTGTTTCCTCAAGACCAAAAAGGATTTCCTGTTACATCCAGCTATGCAGAGCCTCCGAAAAATGATTAAAATGGTGATTTCTCACATGACAGAATCAGAATGATTAGAAGGAATACCAAAACGTTTGTGGCATGGAATCCTAGTCATTAATTGAGGGTCTCAGAAACGTGATCAGTTCATGATTTGTCTAACTGGAAAATTTTTGTTGCAAATTTTTAAATGTCACTTTCTGAGACAAATTGGTAACAAGCAAAGTTCCCTTGAATATTATTCTTTTTGGGGGGAAAATTTTTGGATGAGTGAGTGAGTGAAATGTATAAATGCAATGAGAATACTCTTGGAAAAGGTTAGGGGTTGAATTCTTAAGAGGAAAATTTGAGAGAGCCTGTCTTCCTAAAAGACCAATTTGAGAAACCTATTAATATCAGGTGTTTTAAATTTCAATCACGTCAATTTGGTTGCAAGTGTACAGCCATTGAAAAGCTCTGAGACTATTCAAAAAAAATTTCACCTACTAATGAATTTAATCAATTTCGAGTTAATCTGTGTCAATCTTGGAGCAATTTGTGTATGCTTTATTTCAGAATGTCTGCAAGTAGTTTTCATATTCCTATTGCAATCTTGTGTTAAAGTCCCTCTAAATCACATAGGATCTCATCCCTATGATATTTTAGTGGTATTGACAATTGCATTTCAATAAGAGCTTTCATCACGTGATGAGATAAACAATTTAAAATCACTTCACTATCATTTGTTGATAAATATTGTCTATAATCCTTCAAGTGTACCTTAGGTGTGAGGAACCATGGGTATTTGATGTTTTATTGAGTCTTTAGCTTGAGCCTCCCCATGTTAAATTATTGGATATTGTGTGAAACGATGCAGATCTGGGCCTCCATTGAAGCACACCTTCTAGTTGAGGGAATATCTTAGCTATTTTGAAGCTTTCTATCATTTAGCTTTTCCAATTACTGTGAAGTCTCTCAAAGATCTGTTATAATCAACTTTATCCTACTCAATCTCCCACCAAAATTATTCAAAAACCATGAATCCATCTTGAACTACCCCTCTTTGCCTTATATATCAACAAAGTAACAAAATCTATTTACTAAAATATGTAGAACAATCAGGATCCTATAATGTCTTTAATAACCTTAACCTTATTTTGAAAGTATCTCCATCTTTTAGAAGTGACAACTCTTGAGAGTTAAATTATGGAGTATTGATCATACTTTACCAAGGTTTTCTTCATAAATTTTTTGCAAAAGAAGGATATATCCATCTCCTTCATCAAACAGAGGTTACACTACGGGTCCTCTCACCCTTGTCGAAAGGCACGACCTAAAGCAATGAGGATAGGTCAAATCCTCTTGAAGGTTTTTTCCACCTCTCCACAAATCTAAGTGACAAAGGGCCAGATAGATCTCATCCCTAGCTACAAAATGACAAACATTATGATCTATCTATCTCTAAGCTGCAGGCCAAATTTGTGATGCTTCTCAGATTGAAAAGGAGAAAAAAATTGGATACCAACACTCGTGGCGCCATTTCCAGGGATAGGATTTGCATTGTTGGGGACTATTTGAGCTCTGAGATTTATTTGTGTAGAAATAACACTAGTGGTGCCAATGTTGGGGAATATTTGAGCTTCAGGATCTATTTGTGTCCCAGGCAACAACACTCGTGGCGTCATTTCCAGGGGCATGAATTTATGTGCAAATTTTCAACATCATCAACAATGCATATAGACCCTGGTAATGCTTCTTACAAATTTTAAAGTGCAAATACATTGCTGAAACATCTTCCTCTTTTCAGATCTGTAAGAATTGTTCAAATTTGTAAGTTCTGAGTGCAATATTTCTAGCTTATATAGTTATTGCAATAAATTTTGTATCATCATTGATAAATTTGGGTAGAAGAAGAGTAAATCTTGTAAGATTTTTATGAATCTAGTATTGACAGACATTTGATAGGTCTTTCATAGTGCATTTACACAAACTAAGGTGAAAATTCTTAGTGGATACTCTGTGTTGTTTAAATTCTTAATAAATACTAGTGTCTTAACATATATCAAGTAAGATTTTTCATTAATCTCTGCAAAGGTGGAAGGAAGAAGATATTTTTTTGGCAAGGACCCTAGTAGAAGGTTTTTTCAAGAGTTAGGAAAGTCTAATTCAGAAGGAAGAAGAATTTGAAAGGTTTTTGGAGATCAAGCATCAAGAAAAGAGATCTCCATTGGTGAAAATGATCAGCCTATGATATAAGATTGCAATACTTCCTCAAGTGAATCTGAATCAGGTAGTCTCTTTGTTGAATTAAATTCTCCATCTAGAGAGGGTCCTTCATTTGTATTTGAAAAAATTTCTTCTCAATCTGCCCCTAGTATTTTCCAAATCTGATAGAGTTTTCCAAGAAATAGAGCCTTTAGATGGAAATCATTCTGAGAATTACATACTTGTACCACACAGACCTCTCACTCCTCATCAGTTTTCATCTCCTCTAAGGTCACATCCTCAAAATAATATGGCTTAGCCTCTACCTAGACCTCCATTTGTTTTTAATACTTTTTTTCCCATAAATTTTAGAGGTATGGATTGGCTATCCAAATGTTTTGCCACAAGATGTAAGAAATAGATTACCTAAAGTTTCAAGGAAATAATGCATTTACTAGTGATGAAGCACTTGAACCTCTTTATTAAATATAATGGAGGACTTTGAAATAGAATCTGAGGATGTATCCATTGAATTATTTATTCATAATCTAGAAGAAGATGGAAGGGATTGGTATAAATCGTTACCAGATAATTCCATTGACTGTTAGACTAGAGATGAAGAACGCTTTTAGATTGCAGTATGAAGATAAAATAGACCCTAGGTTTCTTTTGTCAGAATTTGAAAATATTAAAAGAGAATCCTAATGAATCAATGCATGATTTCAATACAAGATTTAACAAAACATTGAGAATACTACATGTTAATTTGAGGCCATGTGATTGAATCATGTCTCATAAAGTATTCAGATGCATTTGATCAGAGAGTCAGCTTACTATTTGAGGGATAAGAACCCTGGAAATTTGAGGCAGGCCTTTACCATGGCTCTGATAAATTGAGAACAAAACTAAAGCATTTAGAAAACCTTCTAAGAGGGAGGGTGTTAAACCGAGTTAACCCAGAGAAGCCTCAATCAAGTGAAGTATGTGGATCTTGAGGAAGTTGTAAAGTACTTTGGCCATGGAGCTGTCAAAGAAATCTCTTACAAGCTAGCTAGTGAAGAGAAAGGAATTGGACAAGGTTATTAAGGTTAGCTTAGAAAAAAGGACAAGAAAAATTTGCAAATCATCCTAGAAATGGTCAGATATTTGATGACAGAGGTAAAGGACCCATGGGAGCTAGACCACCCCGAGCTTGGGAAAATAGAGTAGTGCATGATTCTCTAAATATAAGAGTTCTTGTTGTTTGTGAGAGACTCATGAAATTGAGTGGTGTGACATGACTATTTCTTACATCATTCTCCATGTGAAGTAGATCAAAAATGTTGAAGAAGCTGATGATGATGATAACACTGATGATGATGCATGCATGGGGGATTCCCTCCACAAGTTAAAAGTAGGGAGCAACCCTAAACTGATCTCATGATTGCCAGAACTACTTAAAGATGTTCCTGGGATTGCATTGGCCAGGTATTATCCTCTTCCTCCCAGTCATACTTATAGAAATTGATATTGTGCAATCTTTTGAATTTCCTAATAATTATTTTTAATACTTAAGGGCATCTAATGATTGAGAAGTATGATGGAGGAATCCTTTATCGAGGAGGATAGGACAGTTGTTAATGAATGTTTTGGTTGGCCTATGAAAAAGAGTATAAACACTGGAAGTAAAGCTATCAAAGAGGCAAGGCCTCAAACTCAAATCCAAAATTCCAATGCTTCACTAGTATCCCAAAATAGAAACTCGAAAGAAAGATGCATCTACCAAAGGCCTTGTTGTCTTAAGTAGAACTTGGTGTTCCCTCCCCATGCTCAGACTGCAAAAAAACTTATTCCATCAGATGAAGTTTTTAAACCTTCCTCCTAACATGGTGCGTTACTCAAAATATGTTCCTTATGACATAGCCCAAATCTTGAGTCAAATCAAGATTTTTTGTTCCTATTGTTGAATTGCTTAGAATTCGCTGATGCATAGGAGACAGAGTTCATTCAAATATTTGGGGTTTAGAAGAAGATAGAAGGTCACCCAAGGAAGAAATGTAAATGAGATGTAAACACTCCTCCTCTAACCATTGTAGAATTGAGAAAAAACCCCAATTACTGCAAGGAGACTAGGTGAATCACCTGAAGGTTTAATTGGGAACATCTTTGGTTGAGTCTTAATTAAATGTTGATCCATTTTATTACAACGCTGATTATTAAGGAAAAACTACTACACTATTGTATGTTTGATTCTGTAGCATCATGAAATGTTATGCCTTTAGATGTTATGAATGAATTGAACATTAAAGTGACAGACAGCTTATGGCATGTGTACTGTAATGGATTTTAGAGAGATGTCTAGTTATAGGATGTGTAAAAAAATTTGGTGGTACAACTTGCAGCTTATCTGGGTAAGAACTTGAAACTTGATGTTGTTATTATTGATTGCCCTGCCAAATGGGGCATGTTGTTATCAAGAAAGTACGCTGCCAGTGTTGGTGGAAGTGTTGAGATGGATATTTATTTTTCCACCATTCCAATTGAAGGCAGCCTTGTGAAGTTAATATGGTGAAAAGAAAATGTTATATCTTATTGAAGGACCCCAATAATGCTTCTTCTGAAGTGTTGTATGATTATGTAGATGCTGATAACTTTGTTTGATTTTCTGATGGAAAAGAGCACAAGATTGATCAATGTAAATGTCTTGAACAAGTAGGTTTTCCGTGGACCTTATTATTCGATGGAGCTTGTTCCAAGTTTGGAAATGGTGTTGGTATTGTTCTAATTTCTTCTATAAATCTAGTGTGTCCAGCAAAAGGTGGAAATAAATGGCAAAGGAGTATTGCATTGAAAACTGGATGAAGAATAAGAAAGGCTGAAAGATTAAGCTCAAAGATCTTCTTGTTGATAGTGTATGGACCATACCAAAGAGGTTGGATCATGTGGTAAGGTCTTGTGAGTTTTCCTTCTACAAATGAAACCATACTTTCACTAACCTTGAACTAATGTAGGACCTAGTATTGGCCTTTTGCATAATGGTTTTGCACTTGCTGCTACATTTAGCTTCTTTGTCAACTTCCTTCTCAGTTGAGGGAGTTGATGGCGACATAAGGTAAGCTACATAAATGGGTACCAATTGTTGGAAATGCAAACAAACCTCAAAAGGGCTGTGTTTGATAGATTGTGATGAGTTCTGTCATAGATATGTTGAATGAAAGGTATGCTTTCATCCCAATCGCAATGCTTCTTGGAATCGTAAACCTTGAGAAGATGCCCAATCATCCTATTCACCAATTCTATTTGTCCATTAGTCTTAAGGATGGAATGGAGTAGGCTTTGTCAGTTTTGTGTCCATCATTGACCAAGGTGCTTCCCAAAAATTGCTCATGAATTCCGTATGGATGATTGCCTCATTTCCCAATATGTAGTGTTTCCAATGCTTACAAGCTTCGACTATGGCATATACATATGTGAGATAATTTCTTACAGCGGCAATGAATGTCTCACCGTGGTAAGCAATTGTATGATCAAACTGAGTAAGGATTGTATGCTCTGATTTCAGCAGTTATTCTACATTTTATTTAAAACAAAATAAAATTAAAAATGAAGAATTGCACACTCTTCAATTGATATATAAGATGATGTTTTGCTTCTAGAATGAAATCTATTACTGTTAGATAATCTACATGATGAAATGATCCCCTCTTCTTTTTTTTTGGACCCGTTGGCTATGAAAAAATTCTTATTTGTTTGCATCTTGATAGTAGATTCTGATTTGAGTTCGTATGTTAGTTTCAAAAATGATTCTATGCCAAGGTTGTTTTAGCATTTAAGAAATCAAACTATTATTCTTTGCTTGGGAAAGATCAGCATTAAGTGTGTAATTGGTGAGGATAAACACTTTCAGTTTCAATCTTCTTTAAAATTCAATCATCTAGATTTCCTCTCACAAATGCAGCATAATGTTATGTATTAACTGAAAATTCAAATTGAAAATAAGACCCTTCATTGCATGCAAAATGACAAAGTAATTAAGATAATAAGTTCTTCCATTAAAAATAAAAGTGTTAAGAAGCCAACTAAAACCAGCAGGTAATCCATGTTGATCTAAAATCTGAATATATTGTACATTCACTTTAAGGGCACGGCCGAAATTTTAAGGGCGTAGAGAAAACAATGCTGGTAGAAACCAATGCTGTTTTGGTAGTAGTAATACAGTGACCACGGCGCACTTCTTCTTCTTACAATCATTTCCCATGACGATTGCCCTGATCTGTATATCAACAAGTCCCGATCATACACAGTACTGAAACCGCCATTAATAATAATCTTGTAAGTACCTGCTGTTGAATCGACAAAGAGCTCGATGAGAAAATTTGAGCCTTTCATTATATAAAAGGAGAGTGGTTTCTTTCCCACGGCCGGATCAGGGAGCTGCCGGGATCGCATTGTCAACGGATTGACGACTTTAAGCATTCCATCAGTGTTGTTTTTATAAACTAACAAACCCCCTGCTGCCTCTATCAGTTGCCAACATGATTTTGGATCTGATAATACCTTCTTCTTCTTCAACCATTTTTTCGTGTTCAACAATAGCGCAAGACAGCCGTCACATTCATCCACAACCAAACAGTCCTCGCTATGACGGTTTTCCAGTTTGTGGAAAATGGGACATGAGTTTGTGGAGACCTGGGACATGAGGAGACCATAAATTTGTGCCATGAACGGCACACGCTCTGAATTTGAAAAACTTTATCGAGGGGTAATCTACACAGAATTTCATGGATGATTTCCTCGGGAATAATATCAAAATGTGATTTCAGTCTTCTGCTCTGCCGTTTCCCTGCAACAAATGCCATGGTCGAATGCGTACATGCCGTTTCCGTTCATATATATTTATAAGAACCCTTCTCAGATTTGATTCATTTGTTTTTCAATTTTAAAAATCTATTTAACGGATGATAGACAAATGAACTGCCAATGAAAATAAATATTTAAAAATACAATCTCGGCTAGGTCACCAAATATATATCTGTTTCTCGTTCAATTTTAAATGTTTCTTTTTAAAGGGTCAATGAAAATAAATATCTAAAAATAGAAAATCAACAAGCTACATATTTGTTTCGTGGCGTAATTTTAAACCTTTTTTCTTTTACGGGCCGAGTTAAAATAAATAAGTATCTAACTAGCGGTTGTTAGGAAGAGCAAGGCAACGCCGAATAGAAGTGTGGTTGGGATCAGGGCTGAAAATTGACAGCGTGTAGGCTGTTTTTTGCGATTTTAACCGTATTTTATCAGGTACAAATTTTTAGAAACTGTAAACAATAACAGGCTAAAATTTTTGAAAACTGTAAATTTTGTTAAGTGCTTTATATAAAAACATAATATCTATCTATATATCTATGAACATATAATAGATATATCCATAAAAATTACTAGAAATTACAGCCATCTGAAAGAGCTAAGCCGTCAACAAATTTTGATTTGACAGGTATAGATAATTTGAAATTCCAAGCCTGGTTGGGATTTAGGTAGAATGATGTATGCAAAAGCGTTTAAGCACACTCCAATAATATATTGTCACTAGAATAGATATAATCTAGTGTATGAGTGGAACAGTTGGCAAGCGGGTCTTAGTGTTTTTGGTGTCCCTGGGAATTGGTTTTGTTAAACAATTAAGAGGTATGCATGTTTTTAGAAGGCAACAACGATATAAAGAAGGGCAATGTGGTTTTTTGTAACTCTACATGGGTGCCATGTATATTTGGCGTAAGTAATTATGACATGTGCAATCGAGTAATAGGTATCCAACATGATGAGTTGTAATAGAGCGGACGTAGGTGAACTTAAGAGGATTCAAGATGCATAACGTATGCAACTTGATTTGCTATTTGAATCCGTTACATAAATAATGTGCAGAGAATGTGTACAAGTTAAATAGTTGTAGAAACTTACAAAAGGGGCATGTACACTTTTTCCCTTCCAAGTAGACTATGAACGAAAAGATGCATGCACATATCATGTTGGGAAATAAGGTAAGCCTAAGAAGGCTATTTGTGAGAGCCTGTATTTTTTCAGAGGTGTACATATATTTATACGTTACAAAATTGGTGGTATACATAGGTGAAAGGTTATAGAGTTGTACATTGTATGTAGGTGTTTAGTTATGAGGTAGTTGCATAGTATTCTGCATAGTATTTTTCTCTGAGGATTGTTTGGGCATCCTCTATTGCTATTATTGCCTAGTGTAACATCTATTGTGTATGTTCTAATCTTTTTTGAGTGAGCAACATTGTGAAAATCGTATCTTTGGCCACAATGGTGGGTGTTTGGCAATAGTCCGCTACACATTTAGATAGTAAGTGTTGTATATCATTGTTGTCATTGTAAATGCATGTACAGATGTCGTAGAAGTTGTCTTCCATCTTCAAGGGGACTGACCGCATATGCATTGTGTTGGTGCTCAATTTAACCTCGCTCTATTTGTCCTTGAAATTCTTCAGTTTGTGGGCTCTGTCGTCTTTTCTATCTCCCCATATTGATGCATGAAAACTTTGTCCTCCATTTGGTTGACATGATCAGTCCCTTCCTTTGGTCAAGGATCACTTTAAGTCCATAATTTGTTTTCCATTCCTCTGTCCATGTGGAATATTTTGTAACTTGGGTGTAAAATCGGGTTTTTTTCCCTTCCTTCCGTTTTTCCACAGTCACGTTTTGTTTTCCCTGTCAATTTTTGTCCCCATATCTATGAAAACGTGATTGGATGCGGCTCGGAGGATCACATTTGGGCCTTATATCATTTCCAAATTCTCTGTCCTTGAAGAAAAATTCATTTTTGGGCGCAAATGGTGATTTCCCTGCATTTTACAGTTTGACATGTGTGTTTTCCCTGTCAAATTTATATCTCAGCATCTGTGGAAACGTGGCCCTTTCTAGTTGGATGCGGCTCAGCGGGGCATTTTGAAACTCTAAGGCCCAATTCAACTCAAAGCTTGTCCACATGAAGGGTCGACGCTCATCTAAAAATTTGCCTCTTGATTTGATCTTGGAGTTGCGCCAGGGAGACGCGTGGAGGTTTCTGTTGCCTTGCCCAGACTTAGATATTTTTTTTCATGCGGCCGGTGTAGTTTTGGCAGACCATGGACACATGGAGGTTCGGCGTTTATTTGAGGATCCGCCTCAAGGTCCCACCTTAGCAGTTGCGCCAAGGGGACACGTGGTGAGCCCGCGCTTGTTTGGGGTCTTCGCTTTTGGGGACCATCTCAAAGTTGCACCAGGGAGACACGTGGAGGCTTTCGCCGACTCCTCTTTATACTTAAACTTTTCAAGTAACTTTCTAAAGGCCTGGGACACGTGGAGGGACCATTCATGTTTGGGGACCGACCCCTAAATTTTATTTTGAAGAAGCGCCAGGAGGACACTTGGAGGATTCCGCTCACTCTGCCCTTGCTTGGACTTTTCAACAGCCAAGGAAAACTATCTCAAACCCTAGACACATGGCACCTTCTGTTGATCCATCAACTTTTTCAACAACTCTGTCAGACTGAGACACGTGGTGAGCCCGCGCTTGTTTAGGGTCTCCACTTTTAAGGACCATACCAAAGGTGCGCCAAGGTGACACGTGGAGGTTTCCGCTGGCTCCTTTTTACTGAGACTTTTTCAAAGGCCAAAAGACATTTTTCTTGGGCCCAGGGCACGTGGAAGGCCCGCGCTTGTTTGGAAACTTGCCACTATACCTCACCTTTGTAGTTGCACCAAGAAAACATGTGGACGACTCTAATCTAAAGTTGAGAAGGGGCACAATCAACAGTTGTTGTGTATTTCACCTATTTTTCCGCCATTTTTGCTCCAAGACTCCTGTAGATGTGAATACGCACTATTTTTCATCATTTTTGATGAAATTCCTTGTCATTCTTGTCTGCAAAATGCCATTGAATGGATTTAGAACTTAATTTGTGAGTCCAAGGATGGTTAAGGTTGATATTTTGAAATTGGAATTGCTCGGGCACTTGCAAAAACGTGAATTAGCAGAGAAGATGGATGTGAGGCAGAGTTGCAAAGGAAAGAATGGGAAAAGGATGAAATGATGGAGGTTGCAGGTGAAAAAGATGAAAAAGGTGTTGCCTCGAGAGTGAAAAGGATTACCTGTAGGATCCAGTTGTACAGAGCCTCCGGAAAATGATTAAAACGGGGATTTCTCGCATGACAAAATCGGAATGATTAAAAGGACTATCAAAAAGTTGTGACATGGCATCCTAGTCATTAGTTGAATGCCTAGGAAATGTTATCAGTTCATGATTTGTACAACTGGAAAATTTTTGTTGCAAATTTGTTAAATGTCACTTTTTGAGACAAATTGGTAACAAGCAAAGGTCCCTTGAATATTCTTCTTTTTGGGGGGAAATTTTTGGGATGAGTGAGCAAGTAAAATGTATAAATACAATGAGAATACTCTTGAAAAGGGTCGGGGGGTTGAATTTTTAAGAGGAAATTTGAGAGATTCCATCTTCCTGAGAGACCAATCTGAGAAACCTGTTAATTTCTTGTGTTTTAGATTTCAATCACGTCAAGTTGGTTGCGAGTGTACAACCATTGACAAGCTCTGAGACTGTTTGAAGAAACTTTCCCCTGCTGATGAATCTAATCAATTTCAAATTAATCTTGTGTCAATCTTGGACCAATTTGTGTTTTCTTTATTTCAGAATGTCTGTAAGTATTTTTTCTTATTCCTATTGTAATCTTGTGTTAAAGTCCCTTCGAATCACACAGGATCTCGTCCCTATGACAGTTTAGTGGCATTTGCAATTTTATTTCAAGAAGAGCCTTCATCCTATAATGAGATAAACAATTTAAAATCACTTCATTGTCATTTGTTGATAAAGATCGTTTGTAAGCCTTTGAGTGTATCTTAGGCATGAGGAACCAGGGGTCTTTGTTGTTTTATTGAGTCTTTAGCTTGAGCCTTCGTGTTAAATTCTTGGAGATTGTGTGAAACCGTGAAAATTTGGGCCTCCTTTGATGCACGCCTTCTGGTTGAAGGAATATTTTAGCTATTCTGAAGCTTTTTGTCATTTAGCTTTCCAATTGTTGTGAAGTCTCTCAAAGATTTGATATAATCAATTTTATCCTACTTAATCTCCCACCAAAATTATTCAAAAACCATGAATCCATCCTGAACTAGCCATGTTTTCCCTGTATATAGACAAAGGAACAAAATCTATTTACTAGAATATCTAGAACAATCAGGATCCCATAATGTCTTCAGTAACGTTAGCCTTGTTTTGAAAGTATCTCCATCTTTTAGAAGTGACAACTCTTGATAGTTAAATTATGGATTATTGATCATACTTCCCAAGGTTTTCTTCATAAATTTTTTGCAAGAGAAGGATATCTCCATCTCCTTCATGAAATAGAGGTTACACTACGAGTCCTCTCACCTTGATCGAAAGGCATGACCTAAAGTAGTGAGGATAGGTCAAATACTCCTGAAGGTGCTATCCATCTATCCATAAATTTGAGTGACAAACGGCCAGTTAGATCTCATCTGCAACTAGAAAATGACATACATTATGATCTATCTGTCTTTAAGCTCCATGCCAAATTTGTGATCTTTCTCATCTTGAAAAGGAGAACAAATTTGGATACCAACAATCTCTATCATCTAACATCATGCTAACCCAAATGATACGGTAATATCCATGTCTAAAGTCAACAGTAATAAAAATCATCATATAATAAGTGTCAAAGAGGATTTTGAAATACATTACCTTAACATTTCATCCTTTTTCTAACCTACTTACATTTAAACTATTAACAATAACCACTGTAAGAAGAATCTTGTACAGAATGAAAATTCTCTTGGCATTTCCACAAATGCAATTTTGATGTAGACAACTACAAACATAAATATTCCCTGCACTTCATCATAGAGGACATTACAAAAAAAGCATTGATAATTTTTTTTTATGGTTTTTCTACACATATCATGGCCATATCAGCATAAGAACTTTGTCTTCTACAATCAGCACCCGAAAAAGTATGATATGTTATTAGGACATTTCTCTTCAATAGCTACAAGTTCACAATGTTTATGAAGTTAGAGCTTTACAATGAACAAAAGAAAGTGCAATATTTTCATAGTTAAGGACCTATCATCACCAATCCAGCACTATGATAATTCTTCACCGGGAACTCCTCGTGCTATGATTATTTACTAATGCACAACCTTTAGTTTGGTGGATGTAATATGGAAACAAAACAACAACATAACACAAGAATACCATCGACTATGATAAGACGGAATGATGACAAATCTGAAATATCAAAGTAAATTCTAATATTAACATGAAATTTTTACAATCTCACCCATGAGGTACTTCAAGTGTTATTGACTTCACTTGCCTTCCACCAATACTATGGGAGAAAATTTACAATTACACCTCTTAATGACTTTTTCAACACACCTTTAAACTGATGGCTTCCTTCGCACACTTCCTACAATATTTCTCACTACTTCCTTCTATGCTAAATGAGGGGGGTGGCCTCTCTATTTATAGAACTTTCAAGCTTATCCATCTTATCTCTAATATAGGATAAGAAATCCACTCTGACGAATCATATTCCATACCTTAACTCTTATCTGTACATGTAAGCTTATCTTTTAAGATAATATAAACCTTATCATTTTACAGGGGTTCCACATTTTTAGACTTTTTACAAATAAAATACACAAAATATTTATGACCTCACTCCTTGTCCTTATTACCAATATAATATTTCTAATTCCTAATCATGTAGACCCTACTTCTCTAATTACCCAAACTTTGACATTTTAACATTACCAGACCACTTACGACAAATATTTACTTTTTACCACAACATTCCTATTGTACTTTGACTGTTACCGTACTATACATTATTGGCGGCGTCATACTGGCAGCGCCGTTATCTTCTATCGGACGCTACTACTAATTATACTTAACAACATCATATTCCTAATACATACATTAATGAAATAGAAATTATGGAGGAAAATTTTAGTGTCGACATCTTCCCCCTTCCTAGTTTCTACTCCGTCCTCGGAGTAGACTATCCTGGTGCTTGGAAAATCTTCAACTTGTCGTGGTTGACCCATTTCGTAATGGGAGTGCCATCCAATTCCTCCAGTCGATACGTACCATTTTCATGCACAGCTGCTATTTTTTAGGGCCCCATCCATTTTGGAAGAAATTTTCTCTATCTTCTTTTTTTGTACCTGGAATCATATGCTAGAACCAATTCATTCACATGAAATGGAGACCAATGGATCTTTTGATCAAAGTATTCCTTCTGCTTCATTTTCTTCTTATGACTTGTATCCTTTGCTATTTCCCTCATTTCCTCTAGCAAATGAAGATGTACCAACCTTTCTTTTACTAAATCACTTTCATCCATTCTTTCATTTTCCATTACTCTGACCGTGGGAATATCAAACTCAATAGGAAGAACTGGATCAATGCCATAAGCCAACTGAAATGGGGAGTATCTTATTGCTGACTTTGATGTTGCCCTATATGCCCACAATGCTGCATGAATCCTTTTGTCCCATTTATGTACCTGCAAGGCTGCATCTTTTGCTAGAATTTGACACAACAAAAAAAAAATTCGTTCCACCTGTCCATTTATGCTTGGCTTGTATGTTGTTGCCTTCCTGTGCTTAATAGAAAACTTATTGACTAGGGCTTCTACCACCTCATTAATGAAGTGGCTTCCTTGATCTGTTACAATTTCTAATGGACAACCAAATCTAGTGACAATGCGTTCATATATGAACCTTGCCACTTCATCCATGGAAGTTGTTTTCAATGGCCTAGCTTCAACCCACTTGGTTAAATAATCTGTGGCAACTACAATATACTTATTTTGGCGTGAGGTAGTTGGAAGTGGACCTACAATGTCTATTCCCCACTTTTCAAAGGGACCAAGTGGAAGAATAGGACATAATGGAGCTGATGAAGTCTTACGGTTACCATGTGTTTGACAAATATCACATGTCTTACAATAATTATAACAATCTTTAAAAAGAGTGGGCCAATGATAACCTGCATCCAAGATCCTTCTTGTTGTAAGTTGTCCAGAGAAGTGCCCTCCACATGTACCATTGTGGAATTCTTCTAGTAGTTCCTTCCCTTTATCACGTCCAACTACCCTCTTGTACTGTCCATCAGGTCCTATTCGAAATAATACTCCATGCAGAATAGAATATGGACGACTGGCTTGAGTAATATTTCTCTTAGTCTTTGCATTGGCACCATCAGGAAACTTGAATTCATTCAGATAATTCCAAATATCTGTGTATTCACCAGGGATTGTGTCAAAGGATAACGATGCTGCATCAGGGAAATCATCATCATCACAAGATGATCCTAAACCATCATAGGCTCGATAGAGTGCATCTGCATTGACATGCTTATTTCCTATCCTATCTATAATATCAAATTCAAATTCTTTTAGCAAAATTATCCATCTTACTATCCTCCCTGATGGGTTAGGCTTATTTACAATATATTTTAGAGCCTGATGATCTGTTACAACTAGAAATTTTTTCCCTAGCAAGTAATTTCTAAACTTCTTTACAGAAAAAATGATAGTCAGAGCCTCTTTTTCAGTTACAGTATAATTTACCTCAGCACTACTCATTTGTCTTCTCCCAAAGTAAATTGGATGTTCATTCCCATTTTCATCCTTTTAGCTCAGAGTACTTCCTAGTGTTGCATCTGGGGCATCAGTGTACACAATGAATGGCTTGCTTCAATCTGGATTCTTCAAAACAGGTGAAGACACAAAGGATTCCTTTAGTTGTCCAAAAGCTTCATGCGCCTTATTTCCTGGTTCATAAGTAACATCCTTCTTCAAGAACTGGGTTAGTGGTTGTGCAATCTTTGAGAAATTCTTGATGAACCTTCTATAGTAACCCACATGGCCTAAAAATGATCTCAACTTACTTCTATTCATAGGAAATGGTAAATCTTTGATTTTTTAAACTTTATCAGGATCAGTACCAATACCATCTCTGGATACAACATGCCCTAACAAAATGCCTTTAGAACATCCAAAGACACACTTTGTAGGGTTTAGTGAGGCTTTTGCTTCATCTAACCTTTGAAATGTTGTCTCCATTTGGTGCAGGTGGTCCAACTTGCTCCCATAGATGCAAAAATCATCCAGAAATACTCTAATGAAGGTCCCAATGTAGGGTTCGAACACCCTATTCATCAAACGCTGGAATGTTGCTGGAGCATTACACAACCCAAAAGGTTTAACTCTATAAGCAAACATTCCCCAAGGAGTGGTGAACGTGGTCTTCAGCTGATCTTTCTCTGCTATACGAACGTGGTTGTAGCCGCTATATCCATCAGCAAAACTATAGCACTCCTGGCCAGCTACTTCGTCAAAGATCTGATCTGGAAATGGAAGAGGGTAATGATCCTTCTTTGTTGCCTTATTGAGCTTCCTGTAATCAACACAAATGCATAGCTTCCCATTATTTTTTATTGAGATCACAATGGGAGAAACCCATTCTGAATTCTCCACAGCAAATATGAATCCTACATCAAGCAACTTATCTATTTCTTCTTTTACAGTCTTGGAAAAATTAGGATTCATTCTATATGGCATTTTCTTTATGGGCTTAGCACCATCTACCAGCTCAATAGAATGTTCTATCAAAACTGAATAGGTGTATGTACCTTCGAAAGAGCTGGAGGTAGGATTCCTTCTCACTCTCCATCACAGCATCACCAATCTTTATTTGTTGGAGATGATCATCAAATTCTTCTTCAGATAATTTTATGGGGTCATGATTTGGTGTTACTGGAAGGATATCCATGACTGAAACATCCACCTCGCTTTCTTCATATTCAGTGTCCACTTCATTGGTACTAGAGTAATCAAAGGATGTCCAATCATCAGTTTCATCGCTTGAATCCACAGGTTCTTCTTTATGATGTCGAGGGATCAATTTTATCTTCACCCTCTCTCTACCACATCCAAGTGTCATGAAGCCTCATTCCAGTAGTTTCTTGCATGAACTCTCCTTATCCATGGTCTTCCCAGCAGCATTGGGTATGCAACAGTACCATTTTTCATCACCTGAAAGTCTACCACACATACAACACCCATAACAGATATTGCCACATTTGAAACTACATCTTCTGGTTTAGTTTTTCCCTTATTTAATGAACTTAACATAAGTTTTGAAGGGCGATCAATTTTTAACCCCAACATATTCATTACACACTCGGTCATTACATTAACTGCAGCACCTCCATCAACTAAGACATCATGAATTGAAATACCATTACATAATACCTCAGCCTGTGGAGCATAGGGATCCGCCTCTGCCTCCAAAACAGGGACCTCAACCTCCTTCCTTCGTCGAGCATTGAGTCCACTTCGCAGCTCCCACCTCTTCTCAGAAGACATAGCCAAGTGTTGACCATATGTAATATTTGCAGGCCTTTTGGACAGATCTTCTAAGATGGAGTATGGTCCTTGCCCCTGTGAAATCAGAAAATCCTGAACACCCAGCTTTCTTCTCCTATGTTTCTTATTAGTTTCTCCTTTCATCTTCTTAGGATCATTTCCATCTTGATTATCTTTTTCTTTCTTTCTTTTTGTTACAAACACATCTACTTCATTATTTCTGCTCTTATCTACTACATCAAAAGAATTCACAGGTGTTTTTCCTTTATCATTATCTCCTTTACCAGATGTAGAAGTTCTATCTGGATAATTATACTTATAATGACCCTTTTTATAACAACCATAACATACAACTTCAGAAGTATTTCTTTTTGGACCTCTATCTCCTCCCTGAGAACTAAATTCTTTTCCTTGAAGAAGATTAATAGTTAACTGACCCATATTTTTGAGCAGATCTTCATACTTAGTAGATGTACTAAGAGAAATATTTGTGCTCACCGGGAGTGGTTGTGGATTCTGGACCAAAGGTGCTGGTGTAGGCTCTACTTTAGCAACAATTTCTTTGGGATCCTCTTCCATGCTTTCTTCTTTCCTTCTTGCAATCTCCTTTTCTTGTTCAATGGTAGCTGGGCGGTCACACTTCACTCGTTGTCTGATCTCTGGCTTCATCCCAAGAATGAAGTGCTTACATAAGAGATTATCCACACCATTCATCAACCCATCCGCTAATCCTTCCTTCCAGATCTGGGCATTGAGCTTCCTCCTTAGCTCTAGAACACGAGCATGATAATCCCTTATCTTCTCCTTCTCTCCTTGGGATAGATTTGTGATCTCGATCATGAGATCTGCATATTTCTGTTGTTCACCAAATTCTTCAAGAAAACTTTCAGTGAATAAATCCGATGAAAATTTCACATTATCACCTAGTGTTTCAAATCACCTAAGTGCTGAACCATCCAAAAAGGTAGGAAAAAATTTAGTCCATTGTTCCCTTCTTATAAGGCCATTACAAAAAAAAGATCGTTTAAACTCTTGAATGAAAGAAGAAGCATCTTCATTAGATTGCGCCGAAAAAACAGGAATCTTTCCCATTTTCAAAAGTAACCACCATGAAATACCAACCCACAAGTACAATCAACAAGACTTATGTGCACAAATAATTGGAATCACTATACTAGAAAGTGACTTTACATCTTTCTACGGTAAAATAGAAATGACCACGGTAAACTATGGTAAAACTTGACTTACTGTGGTAAAAACTGACTTTACTGTGGTAAACACTATTCACAGTAAAAAGTGAAGTTACTGCGGTAAATACTATTCACAGTAAAAAGTGACTTTACTGCGGTAAATACTATTCCCAGCAAAAATGACTTTACCATGGTAACTACTATTCATGGCAAAAATGAATTTACCATGGTAACTACTATGCACAGTAAAAACAAGGTTACCCTCCAATTGATTTTTGACTAATTGGGAATATCTCTCCAGAAAATCCACCAACGAGGAATGGTCCCAGCAACGGAACCAAAATTTCATCACCAATCTAGCACTATGATAATTCTTCACCGGGAACTCCTCGTGCTATGATTATTTACTAATGCACAGCCTTTAGTTTGGTGGATGTAATCTGGAAACAAAACAACAACATAACACAAGAATACCATCGACTATGATAAGACGGAATGATGACAAATCTGAAATATCAAAGTAAATTCTAATATTAACATGAAATTTTTACAATCTCACCCATGAGGTACTTCAAGTGTTATTGACTTCACTTTCCTTCCACCAATACTATGGGAGAAACTTTACAATTACACCTCTTAATGACTTCTTCAACACACCTTTAAACTGATGGCTTCCTTCGCACATTTCCTACAATATTTCTCACTACTTCCTTCTATGCTAAATGAGGGGGGTGGCCTCTCTATTTATAGAACTTTCAGGCTTATCCATCTTATCTCTAAGATAGGATAAGAAATCCACTCTGACGAATCATATTCCATACCTTAACTTTTATCCGTACATGTAAGCTTATCTTTTAAGATAAGATAAACCTTATCATTTTACATGGGTTCCACATTTTTAGACTTTTTACAAATAAAATACACAAAAAATTTATGACCTCACTCCTTGTCCTTATTACCAATATAATATTTCTAATTCCTAATCATGTAGACCCTACTTCTATAATTACCCAAACTTTGACATTTTAACATTACCGGACCAGTTACAACAAATATTTACTTTTTACCACAACATTCCTATTGTACTTTGACTGTTACCGTACTATACATTATTGGCGGCATCGTACTGCAGTGCCGTTATCTTCTATCGGACGCTACTACTAATTATACTTAACAACATCCTATTCCTAATACATACATTAATGAAATAGAAATTATGGAGGAAAATTTTAGTGTCGACAGACCCAACCTCATCCGAGAAACATTCCCCACTATATGATTTCAAAACATCACTCTATCTATGTAATATGCAACATAAAATTCTAATAATTATAATAAACCCCACCAAAAAACATAGCTTACACATCACCCCAATGCATACCTCCTCCACTTTACATACACCGAGCTAAGTATTTTTTTTTTACCTTTTTTAGTACACCTACCATACATATATATGCCAATATTCCTAGGTTTCAAATCCTTTGTCATGAACCCAAACTATGTTTCCACTTTCCCTGGTTAACAACATGCATGCACTAAATGTTATCGACAAAAAAGTACTTTTTTCGTTAGTTACATGTTCCTTACCACTGTTCTAATTAGATTTGTTTTATGCTAATGTAAATGATTGATTTAGAACTTTAGTTTTTTATGTCCATGAAATCTATCTACTATATACAAATGGACATGTATTACTTCACTTTTTTGTCATTTCCCATACATCAATTCTTTGTTTCCTCTTTCCCTTGTCTCATTTAGGCATGGTGCGTTTATTCAAAAATCCAAACGCCTAAGTGAATTACCCCATCAATAGAAGCACATTAACCAAATTTCGCTGCCATATAGCTAACATTAAACACCTGAAATTGAACATTAATGTGTCAATATCTTTTGAACAACAAGTTCATCCCCTCAAATGAAATGCACCTTTTCATCAACCTCTTCTAGAGGTGCAGGAATTTTTTTAAGCATAATTGATATCCTTCCCTCTCCACACAAATGTTTTATATGCAAAGAGATATATGTTCGACTATAGAAAAGGGTTCTAAGAATGAATTTCTAAAAATGAATTTCTAAGAAGATGGATGTCAATTTTCAAGCTAGAATAACATAGAACAAGACCCAAACAAAAAGTGTTTCACTTACTCATGTATAATAAATACTCATAGAAAGAGTCAACTAAATATTGCAAGTAACCCATGCTAGAGGTGGATAAAATAAATATAATGAAAACACCATATTTTTTCCACATTACATGTCATCCATCACCATGCACCTACCTCGTCGAGTCGTAGACTTAGACATCTTGTTTACATGGAGAATTGGATCCAATAAAGGAATCTGAATTTTTTTTCATCAAATCGTGTGTTTTGGTCGCACTACAGTTCAAAATAACATGTGACCCTTACTACATAAATGTAATCCTAGGAAGTTAAGTACTCTATGCCCTCCCATCTAAAAGTATAGACATCTCTACTTCTCTACCTCAATTCATTTCTATTTTTTCTGAAGTCATTAGCGAAGCACATGAAGAATATAAAATACTATGTACCCCAAAAATGAAAATTAACAAAAACCATAATATTTTGTGTCATTATCCCTTTGAAAAGCTCACAGGTCACCCAAATAACAAGTTTCCTTCAAAGATAAATCCAATCTGCACCACAAGTAATAATTTTGCCACGTATTCGTTCATCTCCAATCAACTAATACAACACTAAGGGATAAAGTTTTATGGCCTTCCCATAATTTTTTCCTACAGGATTTTCATTATACCACTAACCACACATCAAATGGGTGGACTTGCACGAATATTATTTACACATGTTAGTAAAAAAAATTGTATCCACCCATGCTTTCACTACTTCACTACCACACAATCCAATAATCATATATAGTTTTCACCCAAAAAATATTAGGGACACCTTTCCTACTACAATATATATGTTACACCAACAACTAACACACTTTCTCGATACCCAAATTATAGACTAACTAATGAGGTTCAGATCTAGTTTGCGAGGTACAATACCATTTTGGTGTAAGCAGAGACATGAGCTCACAAATATGATAATGCAACTAGGAGTTCATATGATTTTCTTCACTTTGAGAGTAACAATCACAAAACGAGTAGAGTTACATGAAAGTGCAACATTAGATTTACACAAGAAATTATTAATTTCTTCTCTATTACATTGACAATCATATGTTACAAAATATATATACGGAGGATATTTCCTATAAAATAGGAAAACTACCTATAGCAACTCTCCCTAAATACGTCAAAGGTTTTAACCACTATTCAATCACATATATAACAATAACCTTATTTGTTATATTATTGTAATCAAAACAATATAAAAAGTAACAAAATATGATCATAATACAAGTTATTTTACCATACAGTAAATATCAAACAATGTAAATACTAAATTTCCTGGCATTCCCCCTTAGTGTTTACATGGCAGAAAAACCATTAACACTTATTTTGTAGCTTGTCATATCTTCTCGCCCATGATCTTCGGACACACTTGAATTGAAGGTAAAACAAGGAACACATCAACTTCTTATCAACCAAAAACTGTCAGGAAAACATTTAACTGAACTAATGTGGGAACGTAGTTAAGAACCATCTGGTTATAAACCAATCACTATAGGGAACATATCTAACCTACTTAATTTTGGAACTCAAGTAAGGAACATATGCACAAATTTTAATGGTTTTATAAAGGTTTACCAAAAAACCTAGATATGAATAGGAACACATAGGACTTTTTAACCTCTTAAAGTATCATGATGCTACATTTCATTGTGCTTTATGTTCTTCAATATGTTATTACATTAGGGAAGAATATAGGAATCTCTTCTAAAGATGAACATAGGCACATACTACAAAATAAATATGAAAAAATATAGGTACGCTAAAAGATAATCACACCATAGCATAACTAAAGGAAAAAAAAACTAAGAAATACACAACTAATGATGAATGCGGCCCCGTCGTTTGTGACTTACGAGAGGGAATTGATTATCCTCCATCCTCATGTGCCTCTATCCTCCATTATCATTTTTTAACTTACTGAAATGTAATCATGAAATTCAAATTCAAATGCACCCCCTCAATTTTGACTCAGATGTCATATTCCACCAATAATGTATTCGTCTAAAAGTGAGGCAATTTTTATTTATTTTAGACTATTTTGACTTAAAAAAACTATTCACACAAGACAACCTTAAGAAAGCAAACGATGAAAAATTATTTTACTATAAATAATGACCAAATAAAACTTGACAAACTAATGAAACTTTAGAGAACACTATTGTTCGCAATGACAATATCTTAAAAATAATGATTTTTTATTTTTTATACTTAAATTTACTTAAACTAAAATACACTATTTGTTAGAAGCACAATTGAATGAGAGGAGCGGTGAATAAGTCCTTATACCAATTTCAAATTAAACTTCAGATATGAAACTCAAATTACAATATTTAAACAACTACAATAACCACTTATTCAACTTTTAATGTGTGCATACCATAAACCGTCAACAATGCATGAAACTATGAAAATGCAAGAAAACTATGAGAACACAAGATGTAAGTGGGAAAGCCTCAAGGGGAAGAAAACCCAATGAAACACAATCTTATATTGATTTTTTTCAAAATTTAGTAAGCCACCAATTCCACAAGGATCACCAATCCCTAGTTTAGTAGAGTTCCAACCCTACAAGGAGCAACAACCCCTAATTTTTTGAAACACCAACTCCAAGAGAAGGCTACAACCCCCCAAGATGATCAAGCACCCACTCAATCACCTTATTATGTTCATATCTAAAAAAAAAATTCACAGCCGATGGAGATCCAACATTTATCTCACAATTCTTCACTCAAACCGTAGCTGATCAATCTTATGAAAACAAACACTTCAATCACTCTAAAATTCATCAAACACTTTCTCTAATGTTATATGATTGTTATCATTCTTGAATACAATTTAATAAGCCTCAATTCATTCTCCAATACCTGCAAAAAACACCTATCTAGGTAACTCCACCTTGCACACCACTCCACTAGTTCGAAAAGCACCTAAAACATGTTTTTTATATACTTTTCATCTTTCAAAATTAGGCCCAAAATTTTCCTTCCATTTGGTTCGCGAAATACATCAAGGAAACATATTAACTTTGAAAGATAACAGCTACAAGTTACCCATATAGGTCTTCCTAGCCAAAAACCTCATTTCATGTGTAAAAAATTGCTCTGAACCCCATGGACATAATCTTAAAAATTTCCCAAACATGAGTACCATAATTTTTAATGAACTATGAACCCTTATACATTATTAAAGTATCATAAATAATTCATACATGGTTGGAATTAATATCAAAAAATAAAATAATTTCATTTACTGGGCCTAGTTTCCTTTACAATCATCAAAACAATTATTTCCTTAACCCTTCAGCACCCTGGAAAATTCATAATGCCACCAAATGAATTATATTTAACCAAATCATGCCATCTAACCACTTAATAGAAATTGAGTAACCTTTAAAACACTTCTAAGCATGTTATAAGTCATGAAACATCTTTTACTTCAAACGACAACAACATTTTCCTTCACCAAATGATCCTGCCAAAAAAAAAACTTTTTCCAAAGGTTAGCTCATAAAATAGATTATAAAAACATTAAATACCTCCAAATAGATTCATTTTATGGAAACTTAATCCCTCTTAACTCTTCAGGTGATTAGAATCATCACTCAATCCATTTCATGCTTTAAAACACATCAAACTTCCACAAAATCAGATGCTTTTTTGAACAACCAAAAACTTTCTTGATAAAAGAATGCCCTAAAAATCCTGTAAAATCACCTCATCATGGTGAAATCCATATATCACTATAAATATATCAGAATATACCTTCCAAAAAAACTTTAACCATTTCAAAACTCCAACTGCATCTCAAGTTACGGCCAAAACATTGGACCCTGGTATTTGAAATCCCATGACTACCCTTTGACTAGTCAACCTATTTGGACCTCAAAACCTCATGAACCCATGTGAACATGTCCTAAAAATTCCATGGAAATTAATAACAACTCACATGGATTCCACAATGGCATTTTAGTCTATACATCATTTCGGAACTTTCTCCTCAAACTAAAACTCTTCATAAACTAGCATTTTAGGTAAGGCCCACATATGGTCACTTGCTTGAACATACCTTAATAGAAATATTGAGGATTCCTCTACAAAATACAATCATAATTTTTTCACTTGTAATTAGAAGTGGGTCAATACTTCATATTATGCAAACTACTCCTAATTAGGGTTTAACTAGGGTTTTTGACCTCTTTACCTTCTTAACATTCATTCATAAAAATATGACAATAAAATGACCCTTTTAAACTCACCTTATGATCAACCATAAAATCCATAAGCCCATGTAAATCACATGATTCACAACGAGCATCTGAACTTGCACTTTTATTTGGATTTTGCATTATTTTTCACCCTGTCTCATTAAAGTAGTGAAATCTTGCCAAATTCACATCATGGGAACTTGGAATTTTTCAAACATAATCATCAATAATCCCTCTAACATATATCATCATCATAATTTCAATTCCATATCTTAATCTCTCCACTCACTAAGGCTTACCTATGCTTACATGTTAGATTCTCATAGTAGTAACTGGGACCAATTGAAACAATGCAAGAACTGAACAAGAAATTTCTTAAAATGGCCCAACCATACCTTATATGAAATTATATACCTAATATCATGCATCCATGATCTCAAATGGCTTCAATACACTCTTTTACACCTCCAAACAACCATACATACTCCCAATGAGCACCTCTAACATGGAGAATCACCTATACCTGCACTATGTCACTGTTGTGAGTGCTAAATCACCCTAAAAGCATGTTATAGACCATATAAAAATTCTTCTCAAGAAACCAATAATCTTACATTTCCAAGAAACACCTTCTATGCACCTGTATAGGCTTGTAAGAGCAAGCATGCATCATTGAATCCCAATGTAGTAGCTCAAACACATATGAACCAGACCATTAGCACCTCATAAATCATCATCAAATTATCCTACAACATTAAATTTTTCATCAATGATAACACCTACTAGGACACCATGCCAATACTATTTGGACACGATAAAGTAAGAAAAACAAATATACTAAATGAAACGTATATTTAACACGGCAGTGATATTGCAAATCTTACCGAAGATGAAATTTTTTTAGTGTGGAGGAGGAATTTATTATGAAGGTACAAAGGGACATGCAAATATAATAAGTTACTTTCTTTGTATATTTAATGTATGGGATTTTACATTCCAAATGTCATTGTCTTGTTTAAGCAATTATTCAAATATCTTTCAAACATGTAATTCTAATTTGCATGAGTGGAGGGAATTAAGAGCACCATTTTGTAATCAATTAAAGAAATGGTGTATAATTCCATTACCTATTTTAAAATATGCATCTATGTAAAAAATATTGTTTGAATTTTGTCGAAGAAGTTAACTCATCTTTTGTAGGATTTGGAGTCATTGTACTTTATTTTATATTTTATCGTTGTGAGTTTGAAAAAAAATTCCTCGGGAAAAAAATGCAAGTAAGAAAACATTTCTTGTTTCTATAGTTCTTGGGTTGTGTATAGAAATATTTAAAATTACACATTATTATTTTGTAGATTATTGTGGAGTTCAAAGCATAATGTGGATATAATGGTAGGATTATTTAGAAGCATGTATTTTTTTTCGAGGAAACTAGATATTAAATTCAAAAAATGCTTAAAGAAATTAATTCTCCAAAGAGGAGAAATAAACCAATCATTTTTTTCTACTTAACATGTGCATAGCCAGGTGTGATATACAATGGAGAGTGTCAGATGTGTAATAATACATGTGCCACACAGTATCATGCATCTGGAAATCATCTGTTTTTTGGGATCCATTATTGTGTTCTATTTTTCTGTGTTGATCCTTCATGAATGTTCTTGAGCATAATTTGGGCCAATTTCCAATCTTCCATGTCGTTTCAGGATGTTAGAAGAGGAATACAAGCTGTTTGGAAAAATGAGTGAAAGAAAAATGGTGTCATGGAATGACCCATACCATGTAAGCTTATGTTTTTGTTTGATTTTTTTTTTAGCCATCCAAAGACATTTTTAGTGATCATGATTTCTTTTTGGTGTGTATAAATGAATTTTCTTAACCTTATAGTATTAGAAATTTACTAAATTGGGAGCATATTTTTTATCACATGATAGCATATGGGAACATTTAAAGTAACATGTGGAAGCATACAAAACACATATGATGTTATGATAGAAACAATAGAAACCGATTTCCTTATTTATATTGGCCCCTTTGTCAGTCATCTTAGAGGAACAAAAACAAGGAAACAACAACATAGATAAGAGATAGGTATGTCCGGGTTGTGTTGGAGAATGGAGGAGCAATAGAGGATGTAACTCTGGATCCATTTTCACATTAACTATTGAATTCCTTAAAATAACAACTCCTTTTCCAAATATTAATAACATTTATTTTTTTGGATCAACTCTATGAAATTTCATATTATGAGAATGTTCTTACAATAGGAGTTACATCTCTATGAATATTTTAGTGACAGAGAGCATTTTTGACTGGCATTATGGACATTCTTTTACACCAGTATAATTCAATATAAGGGATCTACTATCTTGGATAACTATGTTTATTTCTCAATTGGGACTAAATCATTTCCTAATCATGTTTATTCTAGTCATTCCACCTCCTACAATAATCAAACTCCTCCTATCCTTACAACTAGGGTAAGAATCATATGAAAAGCTTTCACTTCAATCATGTTTTTTCTACCTAAGTCCTTACAAAAATGAGTAGAGAAATATAATTTCCATCTCTATTAATTTCTTTCCCTTCTGTAGGTTTGGAATTAGCTCTAGTAGCTCAATCATAATTGGGTTATAACTATCTCTTCTTCGGAGGAGACCACCTTGTCTTTTACTTGAAGGGGATTTTTCAACCAAGTAATTTACTGTGGATGATCCTAAGTATGTTGGCATAAACTTACACAATATTTTTATTATTTGGCTTAATACCACCATCTTTGTGATTCTATAACATAAATGTTTTGACAACATTACTTTCAATCCTTGAAACTACTCTCTTCCAATGCAGATATTGAAACACCCCTATATCGCTTGACATCAAGATATTCTAACACACTATTGCTGGTGTTGAATTCCATATGGCTCGAAAGAGAACTAATTTGAGGTGATGAGACCAAGAATACATCATGGTCATTATGTTCTGTAGTGTTTCCACTGCAATCAAAAGAAATCAACATCTAACTCCAGATATTGACAACTGAAAATTAAAAACCAAGTTGTCTAAATCTCCTCCTCTTATACATTGCAATTGTGAATATGTGCATTATGCATTTGACTATTTTTTACAAATAACATGTGATTTTTTTTAATAATGTGAAGCTTAAATAAAATTACATATGTCTGTAAGCTTTCCAAGTAACACTAGTATGAAACACAATAGTGACTAAACATCCATAACGAGACACTACCTATCCCAACAGTTCTTAAAAAAAAAACAATAGTTTAAACTCCAACGCTATTACACTAAACCAAAATAAAAAAACAAAGAAACATAAAAATGTTATTAAATTTAGAGATATGTAATCACTCTAGTTTTATAAGGCTTATAAATTCTGTAAAAGAGAAGTATTCTAAAAGAAATAAAAATACAAAATTTCATTATGAAAGTTAGGAAAAATCTCTATAACAAATAACATATTTGTCAAGAGTAATCATTGAAAGTGTTGTAAATGGTGCAGAGCTGAGTCAAACGTTTTTGTTGTAGACAACCAAGAAAGAAGACAAATTTTTTTTCCAAAAACAAGTAGTAGAACATAGAAATGTAGTTACTCTTATGGGAAGCTAGATTTTGAAGTCATGGGATTTTGATGGATTGCATGAAAAATTGAGCGAGGACCCTGAAAAAAGAAGTTTGGAACGTTAAACAATAAGTCAAGATACAATCATTACATTTTACAAAATACAATAATTGGAGTGGAATTGCTCAGCAAAAAAGGAATATAACTAGGTGTGTTTGATTGTTGTAATGGTGTTTTAAATCGTCAAAGTAAATGTACCTTTGACTTGGAGTTGACAGAGAACAAATACATTATTTGAGATGTCATTTTGATATTCTTCATATAATATCTAAGATAGCTGAGGAAAGACTATTCCTAGTAGTGGATAATGTACAGTATAGTGAAAGGAGCCTTCTTTTCTTTTCAGAATGCATAGGAAAATTTGTTTATACTGATACAGTTTCACTGAATTGCATTTTGAACAAAGAGAAACATGTTTTTTAATATGATATGGATCAGTGACATGTTCACATTCTACAAAAAAGTCTTGTAAAGGAGCAAGATATATGTTCTTTGGAAAAATGATTCAAGTGATATTCATATGAGGGAAGAGATTGTTAGAGAGATATAATGATAAGAGAAATATTTGAAGCCAAAAAATGTTGAAGTTATGGAGTTAAAGAACATGAAATTTATAAGTACACGCATCTATGTTTGTATTTATGAGATATTGTAAATATGTTATAGTAGGTTCATCATTTAAAGGGTTGATGAATGATGAAAGCCCTCCACGTATAGCACAAAAACCCTTTGTTCCTTATCTGAAGAAGTTTTTAAAAAGAAGAAGTGGCATGGTTCCAGATACAATAGTGTCTTTTAATGTATAACATAGAGGAAGATGAAAATTTCCCAATTACCCCTGATACAAAAAAGAAGCATGTTTGAATATAATTGTAGGAGATAATACACGAGGCAATATATGTTAAAGATACTAGGGAAAATGTTTTTACTATTGCTTTTCCATGGTCAATGTAGGAGTCTTTGACATAGAGGCTAAACTGGTCATTGGTGTGATGGATTCATATCACAATTGCAGCAAAGGATCCGATGGAGAATGTAGCAGGTGCATCCACATGATCTTGTATTGTCATGTCAGTTGTTAATTTGTGAATTTAAAAAAAAATAGGAATGTTATGCATTTTGGTGGTTATAATTATAGATACGGAGCAACTTGCATTATCTCTTTCATTCTTGGATTTTTCTGTGATGAAAAAACCTAAAATATGCAATACACATCCTATAATCAATTTTGTTGTAAATTTATGAACAAAGTTGTTTCTCATGTTCAAATCAATAGTTATCAGTATATTTTTTCCAACCATATCGGCATGCAAGATTTAAATTTTTAAGGGGAAATGTTGTTTGCATGTGTAGGTCCATAGAAAACAAAAATGTCACCTTCAAATATAGTTGTATGTTTTTGCACACAAATGTCAACTATTGTCCATGGTTCATTTGATCCTTCTTTGGTCCTAAAATTTTATGACTATTAAGAATCTTGAATTTCAAATAAGCAGTGAGAAAAAATGCATTGAGATACCATATTAAGGAAGTTGAAGAAAAATAATACCATTTAGAGACCTGATTCAAAAGATAGCTACTAGAAAGCTACTTGTTCTTAGTTGATTGTTACTTTTTTGTGGTTGAGAAAAAATGTAAAATATTTAAAGTGCATGTTTGATAATTAGAGGATGTCAATTGAAAAAATGAAAAAAAAAGTAGTTGTTCCGTATGTGTAATAAATGAAAGGAGTTACGGTCATTTGTTTATTTATTTTTATTATTGGAAAATAGATTTTTGAAAGAAACTATACCATTGTACACCAAGGCTCAAAAGCCAGAATTGAAAATTAAAGCATAAGAGATGGATCAAAGTCCAGAAAGAACCATTCAGCCTGACTACAAAAAACAGACTGCAAAGTAAAAACCAACAACCGACAAAACAGCAACAAAAAAGCAACTGATGTACAACAATCAAACAACAATGGTATATCAACACCATTGGAAGCAACTTGCTATCCGGCTAAGAAAAATGAGACCAATGAAACCCAGCCAGCCAATAGCAGATATGAGTATCATCAAGGTGAAGTATTACTCTTCAGAGTGTTAGATTTTTTATTTTTGTTGACCATAATCCACCCTGATGGAGCCTTCACGGTTGGAGAAGAAGACAAAGGAGGAGTATTTTCCTTAGTTGCATTTGTCCCATTTGGAACAGCCATGTTGTTAACCAGAGAGAGATATTTATCATTTTCCATGCTTCCCTCAACAATTTGTGTATTTTTCATGTTGTTAATAACCTAAGTTTCAGATAAAGGGGTTTTTGTTGACTCTGGTTCATGTACTGTTTTAGATTCAAGATCCTTTCTATCGACAAAAATCAGGTGCTCCGGGAGTGCATCTTTCCACCAGTTGCGCTTCTCATGTTGACGTTTTCCCATCCCACAAGCAGTAGAGGTGTGTCCTAATCCAAAACACCTTCTACATCTGAAAGGTAGACCTTCATAATCAAGAGTTTGTGACCAAGTTCTATTTTGCACTCTAATGTCAATGGTGGCAGGAAGATTTTTATCAGTGTCAAGTTCCACCAGGATCCAGTCATAGGTAGTATGGGTGTAATTAATTGTTTGAGAATCTATGTGGAATGTAGTACCCAAGGTATTGCCAATGGTTGTCTGACATTCATGACTCCAGAATTGGAGAGGTAAATGGGGCAGAATGATCCAAACAAGTTTCCATGCGAAAGACTTTGTGTGCGGGTTAAAGGATGGGAACTAAGGTTTCATGATCAAATATTTTGACTCGCTGGTCTAGAGCTTGGAAGCAATGATGTCTTTATCAGTGATTTAAGAGAAAACCATAATGAAAATGCCTTTAGCACATGGATATAAGTCTATCTTACCAGTTAAAGATAGATTCCAATGCTTGGCGATCCATGCGTGAAGAACAGGAAGGCTGGGCCATAAACCCCCGAATCTACAAATCAGAGCATGCTCTTTATAGTAGATCTCAGATGAAATGACATCTTCCCCAAATGTAATACATGGGGTGATGTCTGCAGGTTTCATGGAGGATTCCTTGCATTTTAAGACATCTTTGAAGGAGGTTTCAAGAGACCCGTGCCTAATCTCTTTATCCAGCAATGGAAAAACAGGTAGATCTCCTTGCTTCAGCTCACCACGAACCTCGCCATTCCCAGGAACACCCCCAGATGGTGATTGAATATGGCTAGGGTTTGCAAAACCGTCTGAAACAGTCACAACATTGGTAAAGGCGAGGTCGATCCACGACTAAGGAGAAACCCCTGAAACAAGATTCGAGCCCCCACCATCTGGCTGTAGAGCTCCAGTATGATCCCGCAGATCTACAGGGTTCACAGATCTAGTTACAGTCATTTATTACTTCACATTGTTGTGTTTGTTATTTTTTAGGAGGGGAAAAATTATCGAGTGATCACTCGAATATGTAAAATTTTTATGTGTTTGTCAAATGTGATGTTTTTTTCTTTGACCATATATGGTCGATGGTGTTTTTTGTAAATACACTTGGGTATTGATTGTAGAAGCTAAAACTTTATTTTTGCGTAAATAGTGAAAGAAGATTTTTTTTTTGTTTGTTTATGTGTATCGATGTTAAAATATCTAAAAATCTAACTTTTGATATTTGCATCAACATAATGGAAGATGTTTTCCAAAACTGTGAAAATGTTTTCAACATTTTAGTTAGGTGTGGCAAAGACATTTATAATTATTATGCACTGGAGATGCAACAATATGTTTGTGACAAGAAAATCTACATTTGTTCTAGATATATTGTTTGTAACACACATTATGAGGCCATATACATGGTGTGCAGAAAAGCATTAGTATTGTATAAGAAAGTGAGTTAGAATCGGAAAAGTTATAAAAGTTGACCTTCAACCAAGGAAATCTCATCTATCAGAGCAAGCTGCAATTTCTCATAATATTTCGCCAAGGAATACAAACGTTTCTCCCACCAGCATTGTAAACAACTTTTCCTGTGAATGGCAAGATCAATCCTTTAATTTTAAATGGGTCATTTTTAATGAAAGTGTCATAAATAAGGACCAAAATTTCAAATATAAAATTTACAACAAAGATTTTTCCTATTCTAGCAGATGTGGTTAGAAAAGGGTAAACTGGGGTTTAAATATCTTTATTTTTCTTAAAAGAGATGTCTATCGAAATGGCTAATTTATTTTCTTTGAGAAGTTGCATGTTTTTTTAATACATTTTATCATCTTCAATGCACAAGCATTTTCCAATTTCACTTTTTTTGTAGAGGAAAAATGTTTTTGAGGATTTTGGAAAGTAAAATCATGTTATATCTCATAGTTTTAAGAAGGGGATAGTTCTTGTTTATTCAACGATGTCAATTTGTTAAAGCTTTTTATAAAAAAATTGCAAATCTTGAACTATTTTTTCCATGTATCCCCATTTTGTATTAATAACATAACAAAATATGGATTACTTGGTAAGTATGGTGTTCTGGTGAAATATATATCCATCATTCTAAGTTATGAAACCGTTTTTGAGTGTCTGTTCATTATTCGTAAATGGAACGTAAAGAAAAATTCTTTCACATAAATCATTGTCAATGTCAAAATGTTTATAATAATTGAAAAACCCCATGATTCTTGGCTTATTTCGAGGCTATATTTTTTACTGTTATTCTACAGGGAAAAATCATCCAGGAAAAAGGAATATTGTGAAAGAGGGTGTGTTATGTAGTGATTTATGATAGATCGACACATGATATTTTTAATTTTATTGGGATCTTTATGTAGTAAAGTCAAAGGTTTTCGAATTAATATCCGATCTTCGGGGTTGGAAGTGCTTATGAAAACACATTTTTGTGAGGTATTGTTTATAGGAATGGAAAGAAATATATGGGATGTCCTTTGTGCAGACATTTATGTTTACTCAACATTGCATTACCAAGGCCCAAGATCATTTGAAGGAAAACGACATGCATTGTTTGATGTTCAAAGCGAACTCTAGTAACTGTTTTTGTTATTATATGGTCAGTTTTTTTCATGTATGAGAAACAATAATTCACTACCAAATATGAATTAAGCACATATTTAGAATCAATATTTGCTAGCCACAAGAAAGGTATATTTTGGAAAATATTTTATTCCATGAATGTGTTGGTTTTACTTTCAAGAACAAGGTTGGTTGTTTAAGTGTCGATTGTATTGCTTCTATGTAGATGATTTCATCTAAGTCTAGTTCTTGAAGTAACATGTCATATGTAGCCCATTTTTCATAATATGTGCTTTCAAGAAAAGAAAAAATAGAATGTGCATATGAAATTGTAGACTTTGTTGATCCTTCTCGTGGTTAAATTATTTTTGTGTACTTCATTGGTGGGTCAAGGAAATTGTATCTACGCTTTCAATGATTTTTAACAACTTTGTGTGTGGTAGTGAAACATAAGGTTTTCTATATCCAAAGGGAATAAATCAATGTTACATGTTATGTTCTTGTCAACGAAGGAGTCAATAATTTCATTTTCTTTATCTCCAAACATGGTTACATTTTTCGCTGATATCATCCAAAGGCTATGAGAATTTCCTTTGTCTTGAAATTATGTGATCCAAAAGTAATCATGTATTTCTCAGAATGAGTTTTCTTGGCAAATAAATTTCTTTAATGCATTCATTTTATGTTTATAATAATGAGTTTAAGAGACTGGATCATTTTTCACGTAGAAGTTAGTGGCATAGAAATCAATAGGTGTCAGCTTGTTTGAAGGAAGTGTATGGTGATAGCGAGTGTATAAATTTGTTAGTTCTGTGGTTAGAAGCAACCAACAATGTTCAACACTTGAGAATTTGGCAAAAACTATTAGTGGACCTAGTTGATGAATCATGGAAAATAATTTTTTTATCTAGGGAAATGTGATTATTTTGAAATCGATGTACTTGATATCAAACTTAAGGATTTTTTCAAGATTTGGTTTGCATTTGACATTTTTTTCAGTTAGTGTTTGTTCTTTTAGCTGTACCTTTCTTATCCTGACCGAAATGCAATGACCAACTTGCTCTATAAGTATTTTTATTGCCTTGAATAAAAATATTGGTTATATGATAAGAAAATTTGTGATCTGAATGTAGCAACTCCCATTGCACTATTTACTAGAATGATATTGTTTTTGTGTTAGTTTCATTGCTGGGTTGATCACGAAATAGCATTGGAAAATTCATCTCCTAAAAAATGTGTCTTAAACAATACTAAGTGGTGTAAAACTCTTTTAAAGAACAATTTGTATCACCTTATCTTGAAAGACATGAATACTTAAGGGGTCTATAAATCCGTGAATTAGTGTGTCACATTCATCTACATCATCAATGTCATCGTCGGAACAACTATTTTTGAAAGGGCTTTGTTCATGTACTTCATGGTTTCATTCTTCAACATTTTCTTGCACACAAAGTGTTTGATCCCAATCGTGATTATGTTTTATTTCGTGCATGCGATATAATATTGTTGTGCATAATTGTTTGAGAGATTCCATAATGATCGTTCAACAAACATTCCATAAATGGTATGGTTTTTTATATTCAATACGACATTTAAGTACAATGGAAATTATTTTTGTGTCTTTTGGATATCTTGGAAATGCTTGTTGGGTTATATCAATTATTTTCAAAACATTTATAGTTTCTCGCTTTAAGATGAATTGAGGTCATGTGTGACTATGATTCCTAATTTGAGAAAATACAAAGTGAAGAGATACTAGTCTTTCTTCAATATTTGGGAGTGTTACAATATGCAGGAGCATTGCAATCACTTTGATATGATGTGGACATGAAAATTTTTGTAAATTTTTATTTACGAAGCTTGCTGAGCATGCATGAAAATTTTTGCTACATTGGGGCATTGGTTCATAGGATGTTAGTTTGAGATATGTTTTTTTTCATTGCATCAGTAACACATGTCATATTAAAATTGAAATTGAGTTGTTTACAGATTGGGCATGTATGAATTAGTGTGTCTTTTGTCATAACATGGAAACGAGCTATGCACCAAGTTGATTTGGTTGTTTTTTGTGTATTCTTTCATATAGCTTTTTTCAGTTATTGAAGAAACAATTTAAACATTGATGTTTTGCATTGATTTATGATCCTTTATGTGTGTGTTTGTAAAGGTTTATTTTCTTGTTTTTTAAGTGACTGGGAGAATGTCATGTCATATGTATCCGCAAAAAATGGTGCAGACATGAAATCAGTTTTTTTCAGTCAAGAGTTCATTATGAAAATGTCCTTCAGTTAGCCGAAGACGTATAAGATTGTGAGCAGAATTTGTTTTTCATTGCATATGTTTTCGTACATTCGTTTTTAATGAACAAAGATGCAATGTAGATGTCGATTCTTTTAATTTTTGTATGATACTTGATGTATTTGATTATAAATGTTTTTATGTTGTCTAATTGACCGAGTGGATGCCATTCCATATGTATGTGCAACAAATGGTGCTGACATCAAATCAGATTTTTCAATCAAGATTTCATAATGAAAATGTTCTTCGGGAAGCCGGAGGAGTATACAATTGCATGCTAATAAGTGTGGTACATGAGTGGAATACAACTTAAATACTTAAAAATGGTTTTGCATGCCACAATTGATTTTTTATATTGAAAAGAAAGCATAGCCATTGTAGGCAGAACTCCTCTCCCTCTATTATGATTGGGTCATGGAACATGGCCTCATTCACCACAAATCCTTACCAAGCTGTAATAATAGGTATTTTTGGTATTGGATTTTGAACAAGAAAGCTATGGAAAAGTCCAAAGGTTTATTGTCTCCACCAAAGAATGAACTATAAAAATACTGAACAACATACTGATGCATGAAGTGAGGGTTAAATTCAATGCGATGAAGTTGGAAAATTCAAGTGGAAATGCTATCGCTCCAAATGGTGTCACTTTTTAGTAGTCTAGCAAGGCCAACCTATTCAAGATGGTTGCAGAAGCTGACCCACCAAGTCTCAACTGACAGATAAAGGGATGTTAGATGAGCATCATTGGTCGGGGCTCAATGTAGTCCATTTTTTCTGTCTAGAACAATGGATCATAATGACCACTAAGAGGATTGGAATCATGGAAAATAATACAATATGGGAGATTATGAGTATTTTCATTTAAACGAAGATAATTATTGCCTAGCTAGTTGCGGACCAAACCCTTATTGATATGTTAAGCCATTTTATCCAGAACAAATGGCCCCCATAGGCCTTGTTCGGTTTCTCTGTGTCTTTAGATTGTTGGTTATTTCATTCGATTTAAATATGTTTGAGAGTCATGGACAATGTGCAAAACATAGAGATTTCCAAGGTCTAATTCTAATGGAAAAGATGTCAATGCATCAACATATGTTTGAGACAACAAATTTTCAAAGTTGCCAATGATACCGACTCTCAGTTCAATAGAAGTGTATAAGAAATGCATTAGAACAACAAAGGAATCGAAAAAACAATCACCCATAATGTATTTCAAAGTATTGTCTTGGAAAATGTAGAATAGATCCGAAACATTTTCAATGCATTTAACGAAATGCTTGAATACCTGATATTGTTTTACATTTATGGGTGTGGTTAACATGAAATATTTTTTGACATTCGCATTTGTTTTTTTCATGTAGAAAAAATAGCCAAGCTGAACACAACACAAAAGAGAAGGCAAAATTATATACCTTGTTTATAGGAACAAAAACAATCTAAGAAACAAGTAGTGAAATCCCCTTTTGCTCTCTCCTTTTTCTTCAGACGCCTGCAATAAAAACAAATCCAGTATACATTCAGCATATTTTGTAACGAGAATATGTTACTAAAAGAAGTTGTTTAATATCATTAAATAGATAATGCAAGGAAATTTCAATTACTAGAGCACAAATTAATAAAAAACCCGCTCTATCTAACAAACTATTTAAGGAGATTTACATCTTCGCAAAGCATGTGTTTTCAGATGATTATCATTGTAATTAGGTTTTGGTTTGCTTATTGTAGTTGGAGGTTTTCTATAGAATCATGTGTTAAGTTAAGAAGCTTCGAGTCCAATTTTTTGCGAACATATTCTAAATTGCAAGATTCCTTTTTCTAAGTTTTTGTACTAGCCTTGACGATTGTATTGGAAAGTAATTTGCACCCCCTGAGTTTTCTATTCCTTAGATTGAGTGGAACTTTAAATGTTCTTCTTGAGGAAGTTTAAAAAATATATTCCTAACATTATTGTTTTTTTCTATTGCTATTGTCGTAGATGTTGAATATTTTTCTAGCTTCTCTTTCAACCCATTGAAAGAAGCAAAATAGTATGCATGTCTATAGTTGCAAAAGTAAGAACCGAATGATATATCACCACCTATGAACATTACAATTGAGCATGGAAAGTAGTGTAGGAAGGTTGTTGCTCATTATTGTTGCAACTTTATCCATAGAAAAGCTGTTGGCACAGTAAGCCTAGGCAGGGATTCAGCTCTATGACAGCAAGGACAAGTCTTCTGAAAGCTCTGGTAATCCATGCAAAAGTCTGTGATACTTTATGAAAAATTGTATACTATGAAGTCTATTCTTGGACTTTCCTTCACAATATTCCGCTCACTATCAATTTACCATATGATTATGTGAATGATAACTACATATTAGCAGGAATGTCAAATGTACTAGAAAATACTTTTGTAAAAACTTCAGTGCAATCCACTTGTATGCAACTCTGTGAACCAGTCGTAATTTCCTGACATTGCTCAATGAACTTCTATTGTTTATGGTTATGTCAATTCGTTTTGTTTATTATAAACACATCTAGTTAGCCCCCTTAAATCCCTCCTGGAATTTGAATGTTATGTGACAGGATTCTAATGCGGGTTACAATTATGACGATATAAGATATTATTATCAAAGAATGAGTATATTCTAAGAATATAAAATGAGAATAAAGCATAGGTTTATTCTAGGAAAGTATGAATATAATCAAACATAAAATTTTCCAGCAAAATAGAAAAAAATTCTCCCAAAGAAACGCAAGTGTTTAAGAAAGTTTTAGGAGAATAAAGAAAATAAATTCGTTCAAAGGCTGAAGACCAGTTTAGCAGAATGTAACATATAAAGGCATTCAAAGGCTATGATAGCGATTTTATCTTAGATGAATTCCAGCTTTAGGAATGTTTTCAAGTATAGGAGATAGCTTCTTGGTGAATAAGTATGTACATACTCAATTCTTATCATGATTTTTTTGTGTTTTACAATTTGTGAATTAGCTGCTCAAACATTTAATATACCAAAAGCACGGATTGTTTTTAGGATCGACAGTTGCTCATCTTACAGAGTTGGTCGTTCTATGTATTGGTCATTCTAGAAATTATTCCACTATATTGTTTGTCTAAGGAAAATAGTTTTACAGATTTTTTTAGGCAAACTATGTTTCTAGAATACGCAGGACCGAGTTTGAAAATTTAGCTTCTTGTTTCCATATTTTATTTTCTACATGGTAGTGTTCTTTCTATTTTTTGTATTTTACTTCAGAATATTTATGTTCCTTTTAACATATTGCATTCTACGCCACAAGGAACACTAAATTTTATTAAAAAAATTGAAATTTACCGAACTTTGTACTTGTCAAACATAAGTTCAAACTTTATCCATTATTTGTAACATGGAAATTTTTTCATATGCAATCGTAATATTCTATAAATCTGTGCGCAGATATAGATATACAATATACAAAATAGAAGCAGAGGAGAGAGAAGTCTCTCCACTCTTCCCACTTACATATTGATCCATTTTTTTTTGTAGAAAATAAAATTGGTAAAAATGAAACTTTTTTGTTCAAACTTAAACATGATTTTTTAATTTTATCCAATGGTAAACTTGAACCAAACATTTTCCTTGCTAAACATGAACTTGAACACGAACCTTGCAACATAAATTGTGCACATGGAGAAAACGTAATCTTTTTTTATATTTGTTCATTGTCCTTTGTGTCATGGTATCCTCCTCTTGGCTTGTTTTACATATTAGGGATAAAATAGTTTAAGCATCAATAAAGTGGGAATTTTTCAGCTTTATATTTATATAGTTCTCTTAATTGAATTTTGTAATTGACAACTAAAAGTCTGGTCCATAATAAAACAAGATGTCAAAAAGATAAAAGAGTCTTGATTGAATTTCACAATTGACAACTAAAAGTCTGGTCCATAATAAAACAAGATGTCCAAAAGATAAAAGAGGCGAGTAAGATACAAAAAGGTCGAGGGCATGCAGAGGGGACAGCGGCGCCTGAGTATTGGTGTCCAGAGTCAAGAAAGATAAAGAAATGAATATCAGATTGGGTTGTGGGGTGTGTAAAACCAAAGAGAAAACAAGAAAGTTAGAAAAGAGGCCAAAGAGAGATGTCAATTACTAGTTTTCTTGCTTAGGAATCACATGAGTAGTGGTATGTGATTATGACTTAAAAGTGTACCAAAGTGCGAGATTTTGTGTCTACAATATTATGGTTCTTCCCCATATGGAAATACCCTTCGTCTCCATGTTCATACAAAAAATCAAGTGGTATTAAAACTTGTTTCACAAGATTGGATTTTGCTATCTGCAATCTCATATTTCAAAAGTGAAACAGACAAGAATTTTGGCTTGTAACTAGGTTTTTTTAATTAAAGGTAAACGGTTTTCAAGTGACCTTACCCTGAGAGACAATCGAAAGGTTCAACAGCGAATATTTGCATGAAGACCAGTTATAAAAAAGGCCTAGGAGTCAGAATGAACAAAGAAGCACAAAGACAATGGAAAAATTGTCGATAAGAATCCCAAAAACAACAAGACCGCAACCGCTAAACAACTAAATCAGGTCAACAAGGAATAACTAGAATTTCTTACCACAACCCTAGGTCATGGAAAGATGGAGAGTGTGGCAATTTTTTTAATCTTTGTCCATCCATCATCATCCGCATACGAAAAAAAAAATGTCCACCTTACCTAGAGACTCGGTGAAAACCGAGATTGCTTTGTCATTCTTCTTGGGCGGACTTGCCTCTTTGGTAGCACTAGTTAAATCAACATTGGATACTACTTTAATGTCACTTTCATGTATTTATTTATGTTTCCACTCAAGGTCGTTAAGAATGGACTCCACCATTTGATTCTCAAAGTTTACGGAAACTTTCTCATTTGAAACACCCTTCCCCATGAGAATAGGAGGGCCCACAACTTTTTGTTTTGATGAGTCACGAAGGGATAATTCTTTACCAGCAGGAGACTTGGTCTTTTCCACCAATCACATTTAATGCCTCACTCAAATTTAAATTGGGCAGGCTTCCCCTACCATTAATGACTCCAACCTTTAACCTTACCACTACCAGCCCTGTAGCCACGCCACCACTTTCGAATGAATTACACATTTCTTTCATGTCCTGCGTGTTCATCATGGATCCCATGTTGGACATTACTATGTTGGTGAGGTTCGAACTTCCAAACACCCTGCTGATGGGCTGTGCAGAAAGGCTCCTTCACCCACTATCCTGTGAAGCCGTATCTAAATCATGGTTCAAGTCAACCACCAGATCGATTGGAAGGGATTGTGGCACTCTCCAATATTGAGCATTTTTCAAATACGCATCATTTTTACCATTGCAGTTGTTACCTCTGTGACCCACTTTCTTCAATCTGCTGCAATAGACTGGAGAATCTTTGTATTTTTTTTTTGTTTCCAAATCTTGTCCCTGGTTTCCAATTAATAGCCTCTAGACGGGAAGACCCAGAGGTGATGGTGATGCACATTCTATCTGCAATGAATCTAGTCTTTGCAAGTGTGGTTGGGTCCTGAGCAATCGGTTCTCCAATAGCTTTAGCCATTCCCGCCAATACATCAACCTCCCAGAACTCAAGAGGCAGTCTTGGTAGCCTTGTCTAAACAAATAATGCATTAGGAATGTGTGTTTTGGAACTGGGTTTCCATCTAGCTATGGAAAGTGTGGTTCTCCTAAATAACTAAGTCCCTCCCTGTATGACCTAAATAACATCCTCAAGTCAAGAGAAAAAACAATCAGAAGGCTTTTATCAGATAATGCAAAGGTATTGACCTACCCTAAGATGTTCCACTTCTGCCTCGTCAAGCTCCTGACTTGATCTATATTCAATTGTATTCCCACAAAATGTCCCATCAATGTGAATCTGAATCTTCCGTGAGCTCTTTGGATCACGGAATCTAGTAATTTCAACCAGGTAGTCTCTTGTATCCACTCACGGTCAAACTTTTGCAAAACCTCCTTTGGTTGTGTTTTGAATAATTTTGAAACCCATGAGTTCCTTGTGTTTTCTCTTTGCCTCACTTTCTATTTTCCATCTGTTTCCTTCTCGCCGTCGTTTATGCCTGGCTCCTTGCCTATGCGCAGCTCCAACTCCAGCTCCATCGATTTGTAACTAGATTTGAAATAGATAATTTTTAGCTTTTCCTTTCAATTGATTGATACAGGCTACAAGATATATCTTTTGAAAAATAGATATGGGATGCAACATTTTAAAAAATAATAATTGCATATTCCAAAGGTTTCTTAGTAATTCCCTAAAGCCTCAGAGTATGTTGGCAGAGGTTGAGGAATTAGTAAAAATAAGCAAAATCCATTACAAATAATTGAATGACAGTAAACAGATGTTTGGTTTAAGAAAATGTTGCAGACAATTTTTGTGCAGAAGTTATGGCCAGCGATTTGTACCTGCTGATCTTGAGACAGGTTTATTTCCCTCAAAGTCGATGAAAATGGCATTGGAAATTCCACATTCTCAAACGAATAAACAGACCCAGCATCGAGACGCACAAGAGTGATAAAAATTGCATCGTATACACTAAATTCATTAAATGCATAATAGAACATCCACTTTTCCCCTCAAGAATGACAAATAAAGGGGTTCATCGACAAAATGTTGCAAAAATAAAAGAATTAAATCATGAAACTTTAGCTTAATCCTATTTAAATACACATAGCACAATCTAATTGAAAATTATGCAAATGACTAATTGTTGATGTGGAGACAATATACCTACCTTCCACAGGCTAATAAACTTTTAAAAAGTTAAACCAACAATAAAGAAATACTCTTTCTAAACTAATACCAATGCAACTTATCTAGAAAATAACAATCTTCTAACCTTCCCTAAAATATTATTGAAAATTGAATTTCACTCATACGGTAGTGCATTTGTGCTCGAAGAGGAAGATATGTTGATGCAGAAAGTTTATGGGACAATCCATAATCCACATGAGATGTCAAGCCCATTTAAACATATCACCAATCGCCTAGTTAGAGGAACTAAGGTCTAAGTTAAGTCTACAATGAGGAGAGATCAAATTTGAGTAGAGTTATAGGTGAACTGCAAGTAGAATGCAGAATACAAAAGTTGTCTTAAAATAGCTTTCCAAGAGAAATCATTAACTCCAACTCGAGTACTCATATCTCTCAATGATGACCACATGGACGAGGAAATGACAACGTCGATGGTGACATAGTGGATTGCACATGGATGTAAACTCATCAGAGTCATGAAATATTTTTAAAATATCAATGTGGTGATGTTCAAGGCATGGATTTTCTATGTTAAGAACCCTATTGAGAAGTATGTAAAATAATAGGTGGCAGGAATAGAAATGTCATGTGCATGTGTATGCGCTCTATCCATAAAGTATACAATTGTAATTCAATTCCCAGTGTCTATCTGATATGTAGAATGTAAAAAAGATACAATATAACTTTTACCATACCCTCATTCATAATGGATTTATTTCTCATCAGTCCTCGCATTTCGAGTAAAACTATGGCCATAGAAAAGATGATCTAAATTTTCCTTATTACTTCAAAACAATTCTAAAACTTTTCTAAAAATTCAAACGAGTTTGATTTATTCAATAGAATCTCATTTTCTGATTTATCATGTTCTGCTACCAAATGAAGTTGCAACAACATATTTACGCATAAAATTATTAATTTCTTCTCTATTACATTCACAATCTGTAATGTCCCCATTCCTACCTCAATGGTCTAGCGACTGGTTTTCAATCTTAGCCTTGGTCATACCTAAGGGGCTAGCGGCATAGACGGTTTTTGGGTATAGTTTTCACCTACATTTCACTTATATGTTATGTTTTGGCATTATGCATGTACTTTATGATGACTTAAGTGAAAAATTTGGTGTAAAGTACAATTTCTTCGTTGGGGTCACTTAAGTGGACCCTTTTTTTTGCCTAGAAGAAATAAAGTCACTTTAAGTGACGATTAAAACATGACATATATCCAAGGGGGTAACATTAGGGTTTTATGGGAACTTTTATGATGAAAAAAGTTATAAAAGGTTGTGTTTGGGGAGGAAAGAGGATCCGGGATCATTTTTCCATCTTATGTTGGAGCTTTCAGCTTGCTTTCTTTGCTTGTGGAGGTGAAATTCAGGAGAAACCCTAGCTTTGGTAGTGAAAGATCTACCCCTAGCTAGTAGAGCACTCTTCGGTGGTGAAAGATCCAGTCCTAGTTTTCTATTGTGGAGTTTATTTAGATCGGGTTGTTAGATTTAGAGTTTTAGAGGCTTGTTGATCTAGTTTCATGTCCAGAAAGAGAAGACAACCATATTCAGTAAGAGAGATCATCTATTTTATCAATGGAAACTTCTTTTTTATTGCATGTTTATGCATATCATTGCATGGTTATGCATGTTACTTGCATGTCATTTCATGTTGATGCATGTTACTTTCATGTTGTTTCATGTTAGTATAATTTCAATAAAAGTGAAGATATTGGTTATTTTCTGATTTTATACCTTGTTGCCATAACTGTACTTTACTATCATATTTTTCTATATACTGGTGTCATAAAAATCATATTGTTAGTTGTGAAAATTTTGTTGGAAATATTGAATATAAAATAAATCACGAAAAGGGATACTTCAGTGGTATCAGAGAAGCCTTTTCTGTAGCCTGTTGGGTAGTGTATGAAGGTTTATTATAGGAGGAATACACAAAAGAAAGAAGGTCCAGACATGGTAGATAAAGATGGAAAATAAGAGGAACAACTAAATCAGGATTTTATGAAGAAAATGTTTATAAATATGGTGAAACAACAAGAGACTACAAACCTCTACTTGAGCCAGCTGACAGAGATATTATCATAAGGTGGCCTTGGGAACCATATGGAAAGAGGTGAAAAAAATAATTCTGGGCTATGGACTCACAGAGATGAAACAAAAAATCAGGGAAGCACACTCCTTCATCCCAAAACATACGGTTGAGCATGCATGAACCGGTTTTCTTGAAAGATCTGGAAGCTACACTGGTAGGGAAACAAGGGGATATTGTTGATGAGGATACGTGTTGGGATAAATATGAATCTTTGAGTGAAGGGTTCAAATCTAATATGCCTTTCCTGGAGTATTGTAGGATGAAGATCGGTAACCGGCCCAAGTGTGACCACAACCCTCATGTTCCCGAGATCTAGAGGCAATTTGGGAAGATTTCAGTTCCACACTTTGACAGATCCAAGAAGTGTAGCATGCAATGATGGATTCAGAAGTTAAAAAGTTACTTTGAATTGAATCCCATGCACGAACAGAATGGAATAAAATTTGCAATCCTACATCTTGAGGGAGATGCACATGATTGGTGGCATCATGGCCATGTCACACAAGGACACACGCATATTACCACTTATGCGGATTTTACAGAGAGACTAATTGGAAAGTTTGACAGGTAGGATCCCAATAGATTCTTCTAAGACTTGACTCATTTGAGACAGACAGGATCCTTGGACGGGAAAATTACAAATTTTCGTTGGTTATCAGTGATGATTACTGATGTTTCTGAGGTGAGGTTGACTTCACTTTTTATAGCAGGGTTTATGAAGGCATTCAAGCCTTCTTTACTACACGATGTCATCAAGAGAGCTCAATATTTGGAGTCAGCCACTCCAAAGCCGAGGTTTCCACCTCGATTTTAGTAGAGAGGACCCACATCTAGATCTGATGGTTTTTAGTTGAAGGGGCCAACACAAAGACAAGAGATAACTATAAATTCGTTTATTTCACGAGATCTTAGGGATGAGGTGAGGTGAAAGAAAATTTATTTTGATTTCCATTCACCATGGCCCCAGGACATGATTGCACAAGAAAGGACAAGCCCCAATTCATTGAGGTCTTTAAGGATGAGAGAGAGAGAGAGAAAGTGATGTAGATGAGTAGCTAGAGACCCATGAGATGGATGACTGAGATGAAGATTGTTTTGATGGTACTGATGAGTAGGAGGAGGATATTTTCCCTAAGGAGACTATAGCCACTGTATCTAGTACCCCAAGGTACAAGGCATTCAAATTTGGGGTAGTTATGCAGAGGCATTGTGTTTTGGTACTTATTGATAGTGGGGCTACCCACAACTTTATTGATGCATCCTTGGTTGAGAGACACGACCTACAGACAGAGGAAATTGAGGGCTTCAACATTGTTGTAGCCAATGGTGATTCTATGAGATGAACCCGTAAATTTCCATAGTTGAGCATCACTATGGGGAACTACACCGCTACTAATGAATTCTATATTGTCGTCATTGGAGAGACCAACGTAGTGTTTAAAGTTAAGTAACTTCACTCCCTTGGTGAATTTTGTACTAAATTTCAGAGATGGAACTGAAATTCAAGTCTGAGGGCAGAAATGTTACCTTGAGGGGTCTATCTACAAGAGCACCCAGGGTAGTCACAACTAAGAGGATGGAGAGAATTTTTTGACACGATGAGGTGGATTGGGCCTTTCATTGCTTGGTTTCGACCAACAACACATGGAGTGACCTTCCAGAGTATCATGTGGAAGTCTAATGCCTATTGGACAAGCACAATGTAGGTTTTTAGGACATACCTCCAGGCGTACCACTAGATAGGGGGTTTAAGCATCTGAATGAGCTTGAGGGACAACAAGCCAATGGTTACTACTCCTTAGCGTCACCCCAAACGGTTTAAGGATGAGATTGAGAGGAATATACATGAGCTTCTAGACATGGGGTATATTAGACCTATTTCAAGTCCTTTTACTTCTTCATTGGTGTTGGTGAAGAAGGATGGAACCATGTGAATGTGCATTTATTACCGTGCACTGAATAAGAAGACAATAAAAAATAAGTATCATGTGCCATGCATTGAAGAACTACTAGATGGGCTACATAGAGCAATCTATTTTTCAAAAATAGACTTGCGATTTGGATATCACCAGATCAAGGTCAGAGAGGACGATGTGCATAAGACAGCTTTCAGGTGCCATTATGGCCACTTCACGTTTTTGGTGATGCCATTTGGGTTGTCTAATGCATCGGCCACATTTCTATCCTACATGAACTATGTGTTTAACTGCCATTTGCGGAATTTTGTATTGGTCTTCTTTGATGACATTTTGGTCTACAGTAGGACATGGGAGGATCACATTCAACATCTTGATGAGGTGTTGGGAATTTTGGAAGCTAATTCGCTTTATGCGAAAGCTTGTAAGTGTGAGTTTGGTGTGATAAAGCTTCTATATTTGGGCTATGTGATTAGAAGAGGTGTAATCAAGGTGGATAGGGAGAAGATTCAGGTGATTTTGGATTGACCACCACCTAGGAATTTGACACACTTGAGAGGATTCTTGGGACTATGCACATATTATAGGATGTTTATGAAGAACTTCTCTCGCTTGACTACACCCTTGCCAAACTTGACTAATAAGGGGGCTTTTGCTTGGTAAAATTCAGCACAACGGGTTTTTGATCACCTTAAGGGGGCGATGAGATTTTGTTAAGTTCTTACATTGCCATATTTCACTTGGTCATTTATACTCAAGTGTGATGCATCAGGATAGGCACTCCATTTCTTTTGAAAGTCAAAAATTGAGTACAGTAGAGAGAGGATTTTCAATTTATGACAAGGATATGTTGGCCATTATGCATGCATTGGTCATATTCAGACAATATTTAGTGGACAGAAACTTTGTGGTTCATATGTATCACAATAGTTTGAGGTTCTTTTTGGAGCAAAAGGATCTCAATGACCACCAGTAGAGATGGGTAAATAACATATGGGATTTCTATTTCAACATAGAATACAATAAATGTAAGAATAATGTGATGGTTGATGCATTGTCTAGGAGACCTTGCTTTGATTCTATGATTTGCTTTATGTCAGAGATTTCAGTTGATTGGAAGGCTCATATACTTGTTGAATACTCCAAAAATCAGTTTGCATGTGAGATTATGGATGGAATTATTCAAGATGATCGATACAGAGTTGTGGATGACCTCATCTACTACAAGGATGGAATTTTTCTTGTACCAGACTCCAAAATTAAGGAGAAGATCATTAGAGCAGTGCATGATACACCCTTGGTTGGACATCCAGGATATTTTAAGACATACAATACATCAAAGAGAGATTCACATTGAAGCGGTTAAAGGACGATGTCCTTAACCATTTCATGGAGTGTTTGGTTTGTCAGAAAACCAAGGTAGAGCACTCTTTCCTAGCAGGACTTCTATAACCTCTACCTATTTCGGAATAGAAGTGGGAGAGTATATCCATGGACTTTATCATAGGTCTTCCCTCAGTGTATGGGCACGATAGCATATATATGGTGGTTAATTGGTTAAGTAAATATGTCCATTTCCTTTCTATTCCTTCAGAGCATAAGTTAACACATGTGGCTTAGACTTTCATGACAGGTATTTTTAGGCATCATGGGTTACCTAAGAGTATTGCCAGTGATAGGGATAAGATTTTCATGAGTACATTCAGGCAGGAGATCTTCAGGATAGTAGGTACGGAGTTGACACCTAGTACCATCTATCATCCACAAACTGATGGGCAGACTGAGATAGTGAACAAGTGGATAGATGACTACTTACGTAGCTATGTTGCAGGACATCAACATGCATGGGTCAAATGTATACAAATGGGTTAATATTGTTACAATACCACCTACCGGATGAGTATCTGTATGACTCATTTTCAAGCATTATATGGTTATGAGGTGTCCTCATTTATAGAGCTAGTATTATCAGATAACTGAGCTCCAAAAGCTCATGATTGGGTACAGGAGAACCAGGACATTCTAAAGGCTCTCAAGGAGAACATACAAAAAAAATTACAATCGAAAGAAGATATATGCAGACATGCATAAATTTGAGAGATCATTCGAGGTTGGAGATTTGGTCTTCTTACGATTACAACCATATAGAAAATCCTAACTCAAGAAGAGCGGTGCAGAGAAGCTAAAACTATGATTCTATGGGGCCATATAGGATAGTGCGCAGAGCTGGGGTAGTAACATATGAGTTGGAGCTTCCAGAACACAGTAAGATTCATAATGTATTCCATGTTTCGTGCCTCAAAAGGGCACTTGGACAACAAATTATGCCTTCCATATATTTACCACCATTTGATGATGAGGGGAAGTTGGTCTTAGAACCAGAATCTATTTCTGAGGTAAGAAAAAAGAAGCTTTTAGAATAGGGCATTCACAACATATCTAGTGCAATGAAAATATTTACCACTAGAGGATGCCACTTGGGAGGGAGAACAAATTTTACAGCACCCTAGTTTACGTTCTCTTGAGGACAAGAAAATTTTAGGAAGGGCGGACCATAATGTCCCCCATTCCTACCTCCATGGTCCAGCGATTGGTTTTCCATCTTAGCCTTTGTCATACCCAAGGGGCTAGCAGTGTAGATGATTTTTGGGTATGGTTTTCACCTACATTTCACTTATATGTTATGTTTTGGCGTTATGTGTTAGGAAATAAGAGATAAAATATGCGGAATAATCCCTCACAGAATCGCAACAGTAGAAACTAATATGCAGAAATTATTACAGATCTCAAATAAAATTGTAGAATAAAATAACACAACACAAGGAGACAATATTTAACATGGTTCACCCAATTTGGGCTACGTCCCACCAAGAATCACTTGCTCAGATTTTATTACAAGCCACCGCTCTCTCAATACAATACCCAGATCCATTTGGAGCTATGCTCAACAAACTCTATAGAATTCACAGCTGAATTCAAAACATATCTGCAATACATTTGCTTGTACATCTATCATATGCATAAGACCATATAAATAGACAACTACATAAGCAGTTTGATACAAAACTGTGGGTATCAAAACCAAGGGTAAAAAACCGTGGGTATCAAAACAATGGGCAAAAGACTGAAAAACCATGGGCCCAAAAACAACCCATAACGGTTACCCATCACCCATGGGTTAATAAACCACCCATGAAAATTTGCTTCGGGGACTTCACCCCCGAACCCCCCTGACACGCTCAGCGGCAAGCGAGACCGCCGTAAAAATACCTGAGTGTAACACATAGAAGGTGTACCACACTCTAACATGAAAATAGGCTCCACAAACATAACAATCTCCCACTTGGAGACTGATTTCCATTCTGAGAAAGCTTCTCAACCCTTCACTGTCATCCGCGAAGGCCAACCAAAGTTGAACATAGCTTTAGTTTATCCCTTGTGACCACCTTGGTTATCATGTCTGCAGGATTCTGACTGGTATGAATCTTCTCCAACTTCAACTTATCTTCCTCCAAAGCTGTCCTAATGAAGTGATATCTCAACTGTATATGCTTCATCCTGGAGTGGAAAGCAGAGTTCTTAGCTAGGTGTATAGCACTCTGACTATCACTATGCAGCTTACATTCCTCCTGCTTATGCCCCAACTCCTCAAGCAATTGTTATAACCAAATCATCTCTTTGCTTGCCTCTGTGGCAGCAACATACTCAGCCTCCGTGGTTGACAAAGCCACTAGCTTCTGTAGTCATGAAATCCAGCTCACTGTTGTCCCACCTACAGTGTAAATATAACCTGTCGTGCTCCTCCTTCTGTCTACATCTCCAGCCATGTCTGAATCTACATAACCACGTAAAGTGGTGTCTGATCCATTATAGCACAAAATTGTCCCCATGGTCCCTCTCAAATACCGAAGGATCCACTTTACTGCTTGCCAATGCTCTTTACCTGGATCACTCATAAATCTACTCACAGCTCCCACTGCATGGGCAATATCAGGCCTAGTGCACACCATAGCATACATCAAACTGCCAACTGCTGATGAGTAAGGTACCTTGGACATCTGGTTTCTTTCCTGCTCTGTCATGGGACACTGCTCCTTTGATAACTTGAAATGGCCTGCCAAAGGAGTCCCAACCGGTTTAGCATCCTGCATATTAAACCTCTCCAAGACCTTCTTAATGTACTCTTCCTGAGATAAAGTCAGCTTCCGTTCCTTCCTATCCCGAGATATCCTCATACCAAGGATTTGTTTGGCTGCACCCAAATCCTTCATAGCAAATGATTCACTTAGCTGCTTCTTGAGTACTTTTATTTCCTGCATGTTTTTACCTGCAACCAACATGTCATCAACATACAAACACAGGATAATATAACTTCCATCCTCAAATTTCTTTGTATACACACAATGGTCAGAATGACATCTGATATAACCTTGCTCCATCATGAAGCTATCAAATTTCTTATACCATTGACGTGGAGCTTGTTTCAGGCCATACAAGCTCTTCTTCAATTTGCACACCATCTCCTCTTTACCTTTGACTTCATATCCTTCTGGCTGCTGCATATATAGCTCCTCCTCCAAATCGCCATGGAGAAATGCAGTCTTTACATCTAACTGTTCTAAGTGCAAGTCTTCTACTGCCACTATTCCAAGAACAGTTCTAATAGAAGTCATTTTTACTACAGGAGAAAAAATCTCATCAAAATCTATACCTTTTTTCTGTGCAAACCCCTTGACCACCAACCGGGCCTTGTATCTTTTCTTGCCTCCTTCTTCCTCTTTAACTCTAAACACCCACTTATTCTGTAATGCTCTTTTTCCTTCGGGTAGCTTTACCAAATCCCATGTCTGGTTCTCCATGAGAGCCTGATGCTCCTCATCCATGGCTTGCTCCCACTTCTTCCTGGCATCTACCTGCATTGCTTCATCAAAGCTCTCTGGTTCTCCACTATCAGTGAGTAATAAATAATAAAGAGAAGGAGAAAAACGTTCAGGTTCTCTTCTTACCCTAGAAGACCTCCTCAATATAGGAGTTTGGGGTTCCTGTTGAGGGGGTTCCTGAACTAATTCATGTGTCACTTTCCCATCTGGAAGATCCTCTACCACTGCATATTCTTTCTTGGATTCTTCCCTGTTTTCCTGCAACTGTTGCTTATACATGACTTTCTCATTAAAGACCACATCCCTAGATCGAATGATTTTCTTGTCCTTAATACTCCAACATTTATATCCAAAGTCATCACCACCATAACCAATGAAAGTACATTTTTCTGATTTAGCCTCTAGCTTAGTCCTATCATCCTTGTCTATGTGAACAAACACCTCACATCCAAAGACTCTAAGAAATGAATAATCAACTTTCTTACCATACCATGCCTCCTTAGGTATGCCTCCATCCAAGGCACTTGAGGGTCATCTGTTTATCAAGTACACAGCTATGCTCACCGCTTCTGCCCAAAAAGAAAGAGGCAGTCCTGCATGTAATCTCATGCTCCTAGCACGTTCCATTATTGTTCTGTTCATCCTTTCTGATACCCCATTCTGCTGCGGAGTTCCTGGAACCGTCTTTTGCCTGCAGATTCCATTTTTAGAACAGTAATCATTAAATTCATTGCTGCAATACTCCCCTCCATTATCTGACCTGAGACATTTTAGCTTAAGACCTGTTTCATTCTCTACCAAGGCTTTCCATTTAACAAAAGTGTCAAATACATCATATTTGTGTCTAATACAATAAACCCAAACTTTCCTTGTTGCATCATCAATAAAAGTAACATAATAACTTGAACCCCCAAGAGATGATACCTGAGCTGGCCCCCACACATCAGAATGTACCAGCTCTAACTTACTCTCTTTCTTCGTAGGTCCAACCTTGAGAAACCTTACTCGCTTCTGTTTCCCATATATGCAGTTTTCACAGAAATCCAAACCTGTTTCTGTATATCCAGGAAAATTCTTCTTTATGATGTTCATGCCCTTATGGCTCATATGACTGAGCCTATAGTGCCATAATGTTGTATCTGCATCTGAAGCCACAAGATTACAATCATTAGTGTTATCAGTGGTTAAATACAAGGTTCCAACCTTCTTACCTCTTGCCACCACAAGAGCACCCTTGGTAACCTTCCAAGAGTCTGCTGTAAATATCACAGTACAACCATCACTTCCCAACTACCCTGCCGATATCAAATTTCTCCTTAATGTAGGCACATGTCTGACATCCTTCAATAGCCATGTATTCCCATTCTGCATCTTAACCTGAATAGAACCTTTTCCAACTATGTTGCAAGGCTCATCATCACCAAGAAAAACATGCCCAAAATCTCCTTGAACATAATCAACAAAATAATGCCTATGTGGAGAAGCATGGAAAGAAGCCCCTGAATCTAAAACCCAAGATTCAGTAATATTATGCAAAGAAAGAATCAAAGCATCCTGACATACATTACCCGATGCCACATTTGCCTCATTGTTTTCTTCCTGTTGTTTCTTCTTATCCCGAAGCTCCCAACAGTCCTTCTTTGCATGCCCAGGCTTTCCACAATTCCAGCATACAATCTTGTTCTTGGATTTTGACCTTGCCCGATCTTTTGATTTTCCACGGTTTCCTCTATTCTTCTGTCTCCCTCTAGTTTCCACTGTGAAAGCATTCCCTGAAGTAGAAGGTTCCCCAGAGCTTTTTCTTCACATTTCCTCGCTTAGAATCACCCCTACAACATCCTCAAACTTCAACTTCGAGTTAGCTGGAACCGAGTTACTTACCGCCATTACCAGGCTATTCCAACTCTCAGGTAAAGAGCATAGAATTAATAAAGCCCTAACTTCTTCATCAAATTCTATTGTAACCGAAGCTAGCATATTCACTACCATATTGAAATCATTTAAATGATCTACTACTGAACTATTCTCATACATCTTCATATTAAACAACTTTTTCATTAAAAATATCTTATTAGAGGCAGAGGGTTTTTCATACAACTTCCCTAATGCATCCATTAGATCTTTTGTAGTCTTTTCCTTTCAAACATTAAATAATACCGAAGATGCAAGACTTAGTCGGATCGTTCCAAGTGCCTTCCGATCCAACAAATCCCATTCCGCATCTGTCATACTCGAGGGTTTGTTCACCTTCTCAGACAACGGAGTATAAAGATCCTTCTGATAAAGGTAATCTTCCATCTGCATCTTCCAAAGACTGAAATTATGCCCGTTGAATTTATCAACCCTAGATCTTCCTTCATCTGCCATAGCTCCCACTCAGGCTAAAAAACTTTCCCTGTGATTCAACACTTCAGCAAACCAAACCAGGCTCTGATACCAATTGTTAGGAAATAAGGGATAAAATATGTGGAATAATCCCTCACAGAATCGCAACAGTAGAAACTAATATGCAGAAAATATTATAGATCTGAAATAAAAGTGCAGAATAAAATAACACAACACAAAGAGACAGTATTTAACGTGGTTCACCCAATTTGGGCTACGTCCACCAAGAATCACTTGCTCAGATTTTATTACAAGCCACCGCTCTCTTAATACAATACCCAGATCCGTTTGGAGCTATGCTCAACAAACTCTACAGAATTCACACCCGAATTCAAAACACATCTGTAATACATTTGCTTGTACATCTATCATATGCATAAGACCATATAAATAGACAACTGCTTAAGCAGTTTGATACAAAACCGTGGGTATCAAAACCAAGGGCAAAAAACCGTGGGTATCAAAACAATGGGCAAAAGACCGAAAAAACCATGGGCCCAAAAACAGCCCATAATGGTTACCCATTACCCATGGGTTAATAAACCACCCATGAAAATTTGCTTCAGGGGCTTCTCCCTCGAACCCCCCTGACCCGCTCAACGGCGAGCGGGACCGCCGTAAAAATACCCGAGTGTAACACATAGAAGGTGTACCACACTCTAACATGAAAATAGGCTCCACAAACATAACATTGAGGTTGATCAGTCCCCAATTTTACTTAAGGAGAAGCTGAAGTAGGAGAGGATTTGAGTACGTTTGACCTAACACCAAGAAAATAGCTATTATAGGACATTCGTCTCAAAGATCCCCGAAAAGAGGGAATAATTGTTTAAAGAGTGTCTAGCCACTATGATATCTTCCCACATAAAGAGTGAGAAAGAAAGAAAAATCTAAAAATTGTCTAACCATTATAATACCTCCTAACCCCATGGACTACACCAGTACTAATAGATATAGGCTTAAGTGTGTAACAACATAAATTTGAAAGGGAATGAATTGTGTCGCATGCCTCCATTGTGTGTTGTAGTATTGTATCTGATGTATACAAATACAAATGTTGGACAATACAAAAGTAGAAGGGTCATGCTCCCATACCCTATATTTGTAATAATATCAAAATAATCTAGTGAACACGAAGGGAATTATTCACACCTTCTATATTCTCCTATGAGATGTGTCATTTGTATCTAAATCTATACCAGAAACCTATAAATGCTTGTAATAAACTAAAAATGTTGAAATTTCTTGTAAATATTCCCTTGGGACGGAAACATCCAGTATTGACCATAGCATAATATTGTTTCATCCCTACTTTGATGTAGATGATTTTGTACCAATTGAATTTTATCCATGTTTTGTATGTGTATATGTTTATGAGGATATGTGCTCTGTATAATGATGTATCTGAGAGTTGAATTTTGTGTCATCAATATGTATGTAATATATCCCACTAAATGCCCCCTCTTTTGAGGCATATGAAATGTGTTGATAAAGCACATGGCTCAAAATAAATGATGTGTACATATGGCGGATAAGTCTAATAGATTGGGTTGGATCACATAGAGGTTTGTCTTAGGTGGCCACTGTTAGGATCTTATTCTTGCAATGGGTGTGCATGGTGGATACCATGGTGCATAGAGATAGAAATATGCAATAGAGAACAATCAAAATAGAAATCATGTATAAGAGGAAGCAAGCACAAAGGAAAACAAGTATACAAGAAATCAAATAATGTCATGTAAAAGAGTCATATCAAGCCATGTGGCCATAAACATTGGACACAAAAGTGTCACAAGACAATCATAGTGAAGGTGAATAGATTGTATACAAAGAAGCAAGTATACAAGTAATAACACATACCAATACATAAGCAATGTCACATACAAGAGAGACATAAAGCCAGGCCACAAACACGGGACACAAAAGTGTCACAAGACAAGCATAGTAAAGGTACATAAGACACATACAAAGAAGTAATAAAAAAAATAAAGCAAGTGAAAACAATAGCAACTATTATCCGAAAGGCACAAAGCAAGATAAGCTAGCAATGCAAAAGACACGTGTTCATCTTTTATTCCAAAAGATAATGTATACATAATATAAATAATTGAGCATAATGACGAAATGTAACTAATCATACTAAAGCAAAAGTATCCAAATAGTGTGGGAGACACCCCAATAAGATAAGGGTCAATTGGGAAGGGCCAAGATAAACACATGATGTCAGGTATTGGTATGTGTATGTCTTGCATCAAGCTTAACATACATCATGAACACGTGTGTAATGATTATATAGAGAAACTTATTACCTATCAAATCATATGACGAACAACATATATAAAATAATGAGCAAGCAAATCAAGCCATGTAAATGTTGATTCAGTATTTTTACAAACATTTGAATATGTTTTGGGTTTATTTTAATATTGTTGTAATTAGTTATATACAAAGGTGAGGGGAAACACATGAGCTACCCTATGAGAGCCTCATTAGGATGTGTGGTAGGCCCATAAAGCAAATAAGGCTTAGACATCAAATGAATTGGATGTGTACTAGTAGGGATCTTAAAGGAATGGGTAAAACCATAAAGCAAAGGAGGCTCAAACCTCAAATGTGTCACATGAGTAGTAGGAGAAGGATGGACCATAGAATGTGTAATAAGAGACTGAGATGATAGCTTATGAGGGATATACCTACTAGAAGTAACATGTACAATAGGAGACCTACGTAGAAGCCTGGGAGGGAGAGACCTACTAGAAGTAGCATGTGCAATAGGAGACCTAGGAGGATCCATGTGAGGAATAAACCCACTAATACTAGCATGCATAGATGTAACATGCTTAGGTGTAGCAACCATCACTTTACAGGTAAGGATTTTGAGTATTGAGGCCTCATATGTGATACCCTTGACCGTAACTTATTTATTGTAGTTAAACTTGACACATTGGTGCAAGATAGATGTTATAGCCTTAAGAGCATGCAACCAAGGGAAACATAGAAGCATATCACATTAGTCAATAGAAGAAGTAATCAAAATGGGATAGCTATAGTAGTAGAGCCAACCACGAGGGGTATAAAAATATGCCCAACAAAGGTCTTTGTATCAAATGTCACATGTTTCTTAGTATATCCAGGAGAAGCAAGAAACTTGAAAGTACAAATATTGTTATTAACACTATTGTCAATAAAAACACTATGGATAAGACATTGGCCAACAAAATCACTAATATATAACATTATGTAAAATTATATTAAGATTATGATGTTCAGACAAAATTCCAATTGATATTCCTACAAGTTATATACTACTTTTGATAAATGCAACTAAGTGAGTGAATGATAGTGCAATGTGTAGAGTCAAGCAAGTCATGTGAGAGAGAGAGAGATATGTCAGTTTGGCTTATAATGTGAGTGTAAGTCATAGTCTAGTAATAAAACCAATGTTGTCATTGTCAAAAGATCAGTTTGAAAATTTATGTAGTCTACATTCATTTATTATTGTAAATTTAATGCACAAAGTTTCAAATAAATATGTAAATATATACATTAATCACGCAAGATGGGAATACAAAGATCAAAATAGAATGAATAAACCAATGTTTTCAAAAAAACTAAAAATGATACACACAACTACTTAATCTTTTCTAGGACCCAACTCGCATATGGTGAGTTATACAAAATATTACATAGTTAAAAATGTCGGCATAAGTATTGATTTACATTGTGTGTTATTCTAGAAAAAATTATGGTCTACTTTATTGGTTCCATTGTCACAAAGAGATGGAGAGTGTGCGGATGGACTATCATGGAAAATATGGGGAGAAACTCCATATAGTTGGGAAGGATGGTAGTGAAAAAGTTGCATTGGTAGGTAGATCATGCTTTGCCAAGGTTTAGAAATCCATTGGTTATGGTAGTTACAATCTTCTACATTGGAAGGTGGAATTGACACAAAGTTTTACTATCATGCTAGGTACAACTAAGAATATGTGTCATAACTACCTACATGCACGTTGAGTTTGAGATCTACACAAAGAGGGGTGGTACTTCATGTAAGTACAATTAGGAACCATTTCATCCATAGCCACTTTGACCATTTAACTATTCTAAATGTGAGAGTTGTGTCAAGTGTTCTTATTCCTGAAGTGAGCAATGGAAATGTTGCATGGGAAAAAAAATCATACCACAACAAAAGTTGTATTATGACATGATAAAGTGGCATGAGAACAAAAAACTTGAAGTACATTTATAGAGTATCTACACACAGTGTAAGATTTACATGATTGCTAAGCAAGAATAAATGGTGTCTCTATTTTGTTTGCAACCACTTTAATGGGAGGGATGTGCATTTAGTAGATTTAAATCCTAATTAAACAAGTGTTGATTTTGATGTGTTAGAGGATGTATATTTGAAGGAATTCATATTCTTGAGTGGAGGTGCAAAATATATGTTCAAGTACATTATTAATAACTAGAAATAATGTATTAATAACTAAATACTTTATTTTCTCACACAAATTTATCAACCCACACCTAAATAGTTGATACTTATGGAATACTAACTAAAATATTGAACCATTTTGAAAATGTGATCATTAAAAGGCAACAATATATGTTCATATGAGGTGAATAGTACCATAGATGGTATTATCCAAAACCCATGAACAAGTATCCTGGGAGTGATAGAATTAGGTCTAAGATGGGTGCAAGTCTAGACAAGTATTCAACATATTAATAAAATGATTTCTAAGGAATTGAGCTAGAGAGTGGTGGTTGTCTATTGAATGTAGGATGTGGGATAGAGAAGGAAAATTAATTTATTTAGTTAATTAATTGTGTATATTAGAATAAGTGCAAAAATGATTTAAGATTGATAGAGTTGTTATTATCATGAGTTCATGAAGGTAGATTGTAAGTGTGCATAAGAGGGATCAATTTGACTCCTTGTATGCATCTTTATTTTTAGGTTTGATGCAGTTTGTGGGCTTGTTCACGTGAACTTCTATTTTGCAAGTTACTTGTACCTTCGACATTCATTGTGCGACTACCAGGCTATCAAAAAATATTAATTACAACACCTTTTTCACACATCAAAGATCAAAGTCAAATTTTCTACATAGTCATGAGCTCTAAATTCCAGTCATCAGTGCCCCTGTCCAATCATGTGCACCCATGTCTGGTGCTGTTCATGAGTTATAAATTTTATTGTGAGTGTTAACAACACTCTACCAAGTATGTTCATCACTCTTCACTGCTTAAATGATCTCCAGGTTACGACTAAATATACTAAGTCCTCTATCCTTCTTAGTTTCTTAATGTTTCAAATATTACATCTTAGATTGCTTGTGTAATTTTTTTGTTTCTACATTTATACATAATTTGGTTCAGTAGTGACTGCACAATATTTAGATTTAATTTAAATTAAATTAAATCATTTGGTGAACCCATTTCTCGAATCCAACCTTCCTTATAGGGTTATATTTTTATGCCCATCACCTGTAGTGGTCGTTTTGGTTCCTTTGAGTACATTGAGCTTCCTCCATCTATTTGTAAATCCTCTAAATCAATGGTTGAATATGATAATGCCTTTGCTTACTCATATAATGTTTGTCTAGAAAACATTGAAACCTATAACAGTGAACAATAATAAGATGAGGACACTAATGTTGATCAAGATGAATTAGATAAGGTAACTAATTTATTTGTAAGATTTATGTGCCAACCCTACGTGTATTCAACATATTCTCAATTCTTTACTTGCTACTAAACACTTTCAAGATGCTCCTTATGTACCTCTTCTAAGTTCTTCATTGGTTGTCATGGCCTCCACCTAACCTCTTAATATTCCCACTTCCATTCCTATTTCTAACGCTCCCCTACACCATCCCAATTATTCTTATACCCAACCCTATTCCTCTCCTGGTGCAAAAGACATAACTTTTCTGTATCAATATCTACAAGTTTAAATATGTCAACTTCAACACGCTACTTCACGCTTCTCTCCATATCTCGATTTCTCTTTACTTCTTCAAACTCCTTTTACACCCACCATTTTTCCTTATCCACTTCCAATTTAAACTCAGTCACCCCTAAGCTGCCCATTTTCAATGGTCATGGTGACCCTCAAGAGAATCTCTGAGATTTTCATGTGGCATGTCTAGATTATGTGGATGATCATACAATACTAACTAACTTATTTCCTCTAAATCTTCAATATTACGTCATGTGTTGGTTTCATGATCTACACATCCATTTGATAATTTATTTCACACATTTATCCGATGCTTTTCTTTCCCTTTTTTCAATGAATATTGGAACTAATATCTCTTATGCACAACTAGCTTAGATTAGAAAATGATCTAATGAACATCTAACACACTATGTACTACCTTATTTTAGACAAAAAATCACACACTTGGGTACATTTATAGGTCCTAAATGCATACTCGCATTCATATGATTCCTACGTGAGAAATATAGTAATTAACAGCTATATTTGGCCACTTTATTTTGTTTCTTGTCTTCTTTCTAGCCGTCTACAACCTGCAACCTAGTTGATATTTCACTTTCTTATCTTTTACGAATATAGGTACCAACACCAAAATAGAATGTCAGTTACTAGTTTCCCTCGTGCTTCTGGGTGCCCTTGACCCTTTTGTATCTTACTCACTTCTTTTGGGTCCTTATTATCTTTTGGGCATATTATTTCTTATGGGTCGGCCTTCCAGTTGTCAATTATGAAATTCAACCAAGGGAATGATATAAATACAAAATTATGTCACCAAAATAAAGGACCAAGCTCTAAGCATCTATTATCATCACCTAAGGTTGCACTCAAAGGAATCTAAAAGCATACAAGGATTCCATATATCACTCATATAAGGGACACAGAACTTCATTTTCTGCAAGCAATCAATAGGAAAGTGTAGTTAATTTTTCCATCCACACATCTACTTACATTGGTACATATAACCACTACATGTTATCACATGCACTTGCATAAGGGATTCCTAGGGCTTGATTCTAACACACATGTACAAGAACTTCATGGAGTCTGAGATATAGTGCAGTGCTCGGTTGTAATTTTATTAAGTTGGGTGACCTCTGGGGTCACTCTGACTCCCCCATATTGTATCTTTTCTTTTTGGGATTTGATATAGTTTGAGGGTTTTATACGTCAACATCTCTTTGCAGGTTACATGAACATTTAATGATCATATTACGACAAATAGACTAACAACAATGACCACCAACAACACTTGTGTGACACCAGAAGAATCAGGTTCTAAACTCCTAGGCAGTCACATGCGCTCATAAGCAGATTCTAGTGTATAGGCACCCTTGACCCATTCCAAGATTATCTTAAGGTTCTAGAATTTATTGTAGATAGTTACTACATTATTCCCTTCCTTTTCATCATAATTCCAACCTAGATCAGTTGCAAGAAAACTGTGAAACTAGTTAAGTCCCCTACTATCTCTCTCTTGCACTTAGGGTTTCATACTTCATTAATTTATGTTTTTGTCAAACCTATACTTTAGCATTTATGTATCATATATGACTTTTAAATTAGGATATAACACATTAATTCTATTTTTGTTTTAAATCGGTTACAATAACAATCTAGCTAAGATGACCAATGTGCTTGTTGATTTAGAACTAAAATATTTTTTTGTTCAAAGCCTCATACCACCACTTTGAGAGAGAACATTATCTTTGAGGCATTTTATTCATTTGATTAATTATGTCATATGCTTAAATTCTGCAAAGTGAAGCTCCTATCTATGGTAAAACTCAAATATCAAGACACTTCTTCATCCTATTCTAATATGTCTCAATCTAAATCCACATTCAAGCTATCTCTTAAGCCCAATAAATCAAAGGTAACCATCAATATCGTCTCTCCTTTTGAAAATATTTAATGACAACCTCCAAAGTGTAATTTCACTAAATTACCATATGTGGCTTGATTTCTATTACATCAACTCTTTGAAAGTAATATAATAACTCTTCCACCACCATTCAATCTTGATCCATCTCACCCTTGTTGCCGTAATTGCGACAAAAATGCTAAATGTGACTATCATCAATGCATTCAAAATTTTACCGATCATTATTTCAATCTTAGGAATCTCATCCAACATTTTATGGACAATAATTTACTTGAGATCCTTCAGCCAACTTCTCTAAACTGGTCAATGATAGCAAAAAGCTAAAAAAAATTTATGACCCTTTACCTAAGCAGAACACGTAAGATTTGGATTCTTTGGCCAATCATACATATCAGGCTATGCGACCTCCTTCATCAAGGACACTTGATTTATTTGTTTCTTCTACTAATGCATCCCTACCCATTATTTCATTCTCGTATCATGATTATCATGCAAAATTATCTTTTAATTCATTACATATAAATGTTTTTATTGTCTCATATACTGTCAATAATACCATGATCTATCAAGAGGATCTTATCATTGTGTGCTCTATTGTACTTTTAATGGCTATCAAATGTCCAATATCTGCTATCACATATTCAATTCCTTGGTATTTTGGTTACATTAGGCTACTCGTTACAGTTGGGAGTCTCACCATGTTGGTTCCATTTGCTGTGGCATCTTCGATCAGAGGCTATGACATATTGTTAAGTATCCCTTGCCTTTGCATCACTAAATCTATTCCCTCCATGAATCATTTATCTCTCAAGTTCATCCACAATAATCATGGTATCAATATTAAAGAAAATCCTACCATGCATGCCATTTCTTCAACCTAGTCTCGATAATATTTTTCCACCACATATAACATCTATGCCTCTAAGGCCTCTCCAATCTAAGGGAAATTTGGTACCTAGCTCTCTTATTCGCAGAAATCCTCTTTCACGACATTTTCATCTATAATGGTCCACCAATTCATATTTTTATCATAAGTCTCCGACTTAGGAAATACCTCCACATATGTTTCCAACACTACTCTCATGTACATCACTACTCTCATACTCCATATATTTTAGAGCATAGTCACATGCCTTTATCTCTTTGGACATCGGGTGGGGGGCCTCTTACCTTCACTATAGTTGGATAGACTTCTCTCCTTCAGATGAAATTTGGGGCATCATGCTTTATTCCCCCATTCAATCATTATTATGTATTTCTAATCTCTACACATACTAGTCATGCTTTGTGTTTTACATCTGTTCTGTGTTATACATATTTATACACAACTTGTATCATGATTACCGCATGACACACTCTAGTTGTATGGCTTATAATTGATTGATAAGGGTATAAATTTGAAATGAACCTCATCACATCCACTCTTCATGCTCTACGCTTCATGATCTATCTTTCTAGCACACATTATTAGAACATTTCCTAATGAAGAATTATTGTTTAATTGTTCATTCTTGATTATTGAGGGGTCTTTTCGAAATGAACCTCATCTCATAAAAATCTCATACAAATATGTTGGGGGAATGCTTCTCCTAAAAAATTAACATTGCATTACAATTATATCACACTCATACATTGTATATTGTATATCCTTGTTGCACTTACCCTTTTTTTCTTATACTAGTTGTATGTGTAGACATAAAATCACACACTTGAATACTGTTAGTGTGAAATCACAACACCCCCAAATGACTTCTAAAGATTTGCATTTTTAAGGTAGAATCATCTGGTGTGATTGCATAACATGGAACTTTTCCTAAGGTGCGGGACTTTGAAAATTGGAAAAGTTCTCCAGATTAAAGGCTAGTTCCTTATTCCTCTGTTTATGTGCATACATAAGGATTCATAGAGGATCTATATCTATACCTAGTCTAAAACTTGCTAAGGAGACAAGGATAAAAGAGTACAGAAATAAGATATAACTAAACCACCAGGTGAAGTACCAAATGAATGATGAACACTTAGTTTGCCTTCGACATGAACCGCTAAAATGCATAAAATAAACAAGCACAAATAGCCAAATCTATAATGAGAGACCACATAGAAGAAAAAGAAACAAGAAGGATCCAAGATCGATCACAAACGTATTTTATTTCTCTATATATTGATGCAATTAATTACAGAATAGCCAAAAGGTAGAAACACATTACAATTTTATGACACCCCCAGGCCTGAACCTCACAAATCCTTTTCTAGAAGGAGAAGGGAGACTGCAAAACTAAGAATATCCAACCCTTTACAATGAATACTACCCCAAAATTTATAGATTCTATCGGAGAGAACAGAGAGAGAGAGAGAGAGAGGCGGGAAAACACGGGTCAAAGCCCAACCAGGATTGTTAATGCTTCTTCTAAAATATTCCCCCGAATCCATTTTTTTGCATCGATCCTTGGCTCGGTGCCTTGAAAGAAGAGGAAACGGCGGAAATAGATTGAATGTAATATGGTTTTTGAGACTGATGATACTGCAGTTAAAGCTTGAAGATGTTTCTCCCATTTTTCTTACACCTAACTTTCCTAAAAATTAAAGTTTCAGACTCCCATGGCATAGACGAGATCACGATCTCTCCCATGGTATTAGATTTGAAATCTCTTGAGCCCTGGTCGAAAGATAAGCCCCTTCGAAGTTTGAATCGATTCCATACACCCTGGGACACTGGACAACAATTTGAAAAATGGGTCCCCCTTTTTTGGATTCACTTTCAAGAAGCACCGTTAGGACACGTGTCTCTTCCGCTACCCTCCTCCATACTTAGTCCTTTTTTGACATTTTCTTGAACCGTTCCAAGCCCGAGGACTTCTAATCTTCTTCGTTCTTTCTTCTTCTTGCTTCTGGATCTTCTGTAGCATCCTACTTTCTTGTCTAACCATGCTATTTTATAGTTCTTCCTGCCTGTAACTTGGAGAATGGATTTAAGATGTAGAAATGGCTTGATAGAGTCATTTTCTTTTGTACAGGATCCTTTGATCTCTCTTGGCCTCTGTCACTTCTTTGTTGAATCCTTTTTGTAACAAATTTGTAGGATTTGAATGATTTTTCTTGGGTTCCTCCTATGTAGGGTCGTGATTTGATGCAATATTTAGCTCAAGAGAAAAATATATTTGGTGACTCAGGGGGACATCTGCCAACTAGATGAAGTGATCAATTGCCTTGTTGTATCAATTGGGCATGGATTCAAGAATAACATTCTAATCCTTAATAATTCTACCTCTATTGGACATGAGTCCTGACTGCTTGCATTCTCAAATTTTATAAGAAAATCTCGAAATGAAGATTTCTGAGAGTAGAAAGTTGTTTCAACTCTAGGGCTTTGTTTGTCTCTCTGAATGAACTACATAAGAGCAAAAAAACAACACCATGACTATGTACAAAATTACAAAGATCAAATCATACATGATCCAAATGAAACATTCAGAGTGTGCAAAAATACTTCTTCTGCTGAAAACAAACCTACCTACTCTACTCTAACCAAGAGATAAGAAAACTCAAACAAAACCTGCAACTGGTAGGGAGAAATAACTTCCCTTCCTTAAAAATTGCAGCCATGTGACTGATTTGGCACTGAACATGGCTGGTTGGATGAGTGATAAACTGACAATAAGTCAGTTCTCCACCCAAATCATCGAGGTATCAATATTAATTGAAAATACCTCCTTAAGCTGACTTGCATCAAAATTTTGGAGGCGTTAATGATGACCCTTGGTACTTTCATGCTCATCCTCATGCCCTGAAGTAGGCATGACTAGTTTGTGTTTCTCCTTTGGCTCTAATGAAACCAAGTACCTGATTAGGCATGGTCTGATCCTTAGGATGTGCCCATTTCTTTGAAATTAAAATCCAAAAATGGAGTCTTCTTGTTGACCTTCTTGGATGGATGGTGTGAGAGGGATGATGACATCTTCTTGATTTTTCTCTTCCTTCTCCTCTGAAGAACATGGGAGAGTCATGTCTTCCAATCTTGGTTCTAGAGGGTTATTATGAAGTGCAGGCTGTTGTTCCTGAATGTTCTCCTCCATGGCAGCAAGTTCATGTGCTTTTGGAAGATGGATGGAGTAAAAAATGATGTGATCTCCATGGGTTCCCCTCCATCAATGAAATCCTCCAAGTCAAACAGGTAATCTACCTCCTTGTTGTCTTGTTGCATGTGCTCTACCTCCTCCATGGTGCTTTCCTAATTTACAACTTGATCACCATGGCTCCCTTCACTCTCAAACATGAATTTTGAAAGATCAAGCTCTTCTTCAATATCATAGCTTGAAGGGGATGAAGTGGGAGGAATAACTAAAGGTTCCCCTGTAGCCTGCTCAACACTTAGAACCTCTGTGAACTATATGTTCCTCCTCCTCTGTTACAAATTCAAACTCAGCCACCACTGGATGTTCAACCTTGACCTCCTCTATTGGCTTTACCATCAAGGGGATCTTTGTAAACCTAAATTTGATAGCCCAACTCTTCATATTATCTGTCATTTCTTTTCTGTTGGGCTCCTCTTCTTGATGTTCTCGTTGACTTGATTTCTCGGGTCTCTTCCCAACATGGGACTTGGGAAATCAAGAGGAGTGGCAGGTTGGGGTTCAACCAACTTTGCAATTTTTTTGTGGTGGGAAGGGAGGTGCAACTTCTTGTTTGTTTGGAGGGGATGACTATTTGGAAGGGAAAATGATAGAAGAACTTAGATGAGGTGGAAGAATAGGAGATGGAGAAGATGAAATCAACACTTGGGACATCAACTGAAGGGGCTTGACTCTCTTCTTTATTGAAATGATAAAGATTAAGGGATAGAAAATGAAAGACAAGGAGCAGGATTGACTTACCCATTGGTTGTCCCACACTTTACTCATAATCCCCAATGTCCTCAATCCACTGTGTAAGTTGAGGGCAACACTTCAACCATGAAGTCAAGCTTCTCTTGAGGGCTGTAATGTCTTGGAAAATGGCCTTCCCATGGACAAGGTGCCCTACAACCAATCTCAGAATGCCTTCATTTGTGCTATGTTTCCCTTGATCGCACCATGCTAGCCTCCATTTTTTGGATCTTCTCCCAACAAACTAACATCCTCCACATAACTGTCACCATTATATGCATCCCCTTGTTCTTGATAAGATCCATGGCCAAACTGATTTTGACTCTGCTCATATGGGTAAGCATAATGGTTCTGGATCTAATTATAATGCTAATTCGGAGGAGTTTGGAAATGCATTGGAGGTGGACTGCATTGCTGTAAGTGTGAGTTCCATGAAGGGAATTAAGTCATGATTGCACAACTTCATGGAATGGGAAAAATGAAACAAATGGAAGAAATAATGGGTGAAAAATGGATGGGACGAAGGTTTGCAACTCAGAGGATGGGTTGTTGACCAGATGGAGTAGCAAGATGTGCTTTGAAAGTGCATCCAAAGGTTGAAACCTTCACAAAGAACACATCGAACCTGATGAAGATGAAGTGGTAAGGTGCTTTAGACTTGTCCCACCGGGCATGCCAAAACTGTTAGTACGAAATCACAGCACCCGTAAATGACTTCTAAATATTTTATTTTTAAAGGTAGAATCATCTGGTTTGATTTCATAACGTGGAACTTTTCCTAAGGTGTGGGACCTTAAAAATTGGAAAAGATCTTCAAATTAAAGCTTGGTTCCTTATTCCTCTGTTTAGGTGCATACGTAAGGATTCACAAAGGATCTATATCTATACCTAGTCTAAAAATTGCTAAGGAGAAAAGGATAAAAGAGTACAGAAATAAGAAATAACTAAACTACTAGGTGATGCACCAAAGTAATGATGAACACTTAGTTTGCCTTCAACATGAACCAATAAAATGCATACAATAAACAAGCACAGATAGCCAGATCTGTAATGAGAGACCACATAGATGAAAAAGAAACAAGAAGGATTTAAGATCGATCACAAACATATTTTATTTCTCTATATATCGATACCATTCCATTACAGAATAGCCGAAAGGAGAGAAACGTATTACAAGTTTAATGGAAGGCCTAAACCCCACAAATCCTTTACGAGAAGGAGAAGAGAGACTGAAAAACTAAGAATATCCAACCCTTTAATATGAATCCTTCCCCCAAATTTATAGATTCAGTTAGAGAGAAGAAAGAGAGAGAGAGAGAAGCGAGAAAATGCGGCTCGAAGCTCAACCACCGTTGTTTATTCTTCTTCCCTTCCCCCATCTCTCTTTCCTCTTCAGGGTCGAATGTGCAGTTTAAGCCTCCTCCCTTGGTTTTGTAATGGAATTTTCTTTCCTCTTTCCCATTAATGGTGTACTGTTTGAACTCCTGGAGCAATAAAGTTTGTTTGGTGATGTGTTTTGTCCATCCTTTTCTCATTTTGTTGTCTCTTCTCACCTCTCACCATTACAGGGTATACTATGCATATCTTTGATGTCCATTGCAGGTTGTGGGAGCTTTGTTTAAGGGGTTTGAAATGGTGTTCACTATGAACTTTATCCTTGGTCTTTGATGCATATGTCCATCCTCTCCATTGCTCACCTCTCTCCATTTCAAGCAGTTGCGTTTGTGATCAGTAGATCCCTTTTCTTAGTGCTATCACCTATGTGGTGTAGGATTTATTTATTTTCATTCTCTCTCTCTCTCCTTGGTCCCTTGGAATTGTTAGATTAGGAGTAGATAGCCACATTTCCTTCCTTAGAAGTAGTTTTGTGGTAGGATTAGGAAGAGGAGCCAACCTTCTCTAGAGGATCATTCCCATTTGTAAGTTCCATAGCTTGGGGAATGATCCAATGTTATGAAAATCACACCAAATGACCCTACCTTAGAAAAGTAGATCCATAACTCATTTGGGGGGTGCTTTGATTTTGCACTAACAAGTACATTTATAGGTCCTAAAAGAATGATAACATTTACATGATTCCTAAGCAAGAAAAGTTGTAATTCACAAATATATTTGGCATCTTTTATTTGTCTCTTATTTTCTATTTTTTCTTAGACCCCATAGAACCTAATCAGAACTTGAATAATTTATATTTCATGGCTTCATAATCTAGCACCTAGAAAAGATAGTACAGCCCAAGAGCTCGTGTCTGCTGTGGGAACCCCTGACCCTTTTCTACCTTAATTGCTCTTTTTGGGTCTCTTTTATATTTTATGCATATTTTTCACTTATGGATCGGCCTTCCAATTGTCAACTATGAAATTCAAACAAGGTAATCATATAAATACATAGTTATGTGTTCAAACTAAAGGACCAAACACTAAGCATATAATATCATCACCTAATCTTGTATCTAAAGGCACCAAAAGAACATAAAACCATTCATCTTACATCAACTAAAGAGATAAGGGACCATATTTTTTTCATACACATCATTCAAAGGGGATGTTTCTTTACTCCATCTACGTATCTATTTACATTCTTAAATATAGCTACAACCCGCTACCAAATGCACTTGCACTAGGGCATCCTAGAGCATGATTCTTACACAAAATCACAAGAACTACATGGAATCTGAGATATAATGCAACTCTCGGTCATAAGTTCACTCTCGGGGTGACCATTGGGGTTAGTCTGACTCCCCATATTGCATCTTTCTTATTTTGGATTTTATATGCTATTGTGGTTTTTTTAGGTGATATTTTTTTTATAGGTTACAGGTAGCCTTGGTAAGTAATTACCTACATACAGAAGATAATTAGGGAATATTTGCAACATCTGCACAGTCACATGTACCCAATAGAGGTCTTTAGTGCCTAGGCACATGTTATCCATATTTCTCCCCCATGCCAAATATTAGATCAAGTCACAACCCCACATATAAGGAACCTAAGAAAACTCCTTCAAATCCTGTAAATTGGTCACAGAAAGAACTCAACCATGGAGTGGCGGAGGCCAAGAGAGATCAAAGGATCATGTACAAAAGAAACGACTCTTTTGGGCCGTTTCGACGTCTTAAATCCATGTTATCCAAGTCACAGATAGACTCAACTATGGGATAGCAGGGTCAGATTAGAAGGGGTAATGCCACAGAAAGACCAGCAAGGAGAAGGGGAAGAAATGACAAAGAATACGAAGTCCTTAGGCTCGAAACAGTTCAGGAAAAGGTCAAAAAATGACTAAGTATGGAGGAGGCAGTGGAAGAGACCACATGTCTTAATGGTGCTTCTCCAAAGGTGAATCCAAAAAGGAGAACCGAAACTTGCTCCAACCTTCCATGCATAGTAAAACCCCAAATACGTTGCAGGGCGTTGAAAAGGCTTCTAAAATCAGCTAAGTATAAAAGTGTAAGCCAGAGGTGCCAAGTTGGCATGGTGCATCTCCAAAAGGAACCCCAAGACAGAGACCCAAACTGAGCATCGAGCTCACCACGTAGTAAATGGTCAAACAAAGTCAAAACGAGGGACCATTGAAAATTGGCCACAGTATAGATGTATCAGCAGAGGCCGAAAAGTGTCAACTCGACGCTCCTAACCAAAGGCAAAATTTGTGCTGGAGTTTGCAAGTGAGTGTGGTGCCTCCACATGTTATTCCATAAGGGCAGATTTGGTTAAATAGTCAATGCATGAACCTGGTTGGCAGAGGCTACCAATTGTCTTAATGGCGCTAATTCAAGGGTTGAATAGAGAAAAGGTTTCCAAATTAGTGCTAGACTGCCACATGTCCCAGGGGAAGGTAGGCTGTCGGGGGTAAAGTTTGCTCTTTGCCCCCTGTTGTTTCAAAAGGGGTAAAATTTACAAAATGGCCCATAACTCTACCCAAGGAAAAAGTCAGCATTTAGGCCCGAGTCAAAGCCAAAGCAGGAGGGTCGGAGGAAAGGGTGAAAATTTGTCTTTCATTCAAAAGGCACAAAGGTAAAGATGGAAACGCATTTCCCAGCTAACCAAAAGGAGCCACGTGTCCAGGCAGAGGTTCAGGGCTGTGGGAGTTTTTTGAGTTTTGCGTTTTTGTGCAAAAAGAAAAAAGACAAATTGTGGACCCATAGGCCCAATTTTTGTTCCAATCTGGTTGCCACATGTCCCATGCCAAAAGGGGGACCCATTCCTCAAATTTTTTTCCCATCCATTTGTACAGACTCGCTATAACTTCGAAGGGACATATCTTTCGACTCAGGGATCGAAATATTTAAAATCTGACACTGTTGAAAGATCTCAGCCTCACCCATGCCATGGAGGTTTGAAACTTTAATTTTGAGGAGGTTAGGTGAATAAAAATAGAAGAAATGTGTTCAGGATTTCAATTGATGATCTTCTTGCCTCAACAACTGGATCAGATTTGATCTGTTCCACCGTTTCCTCTTCCTCCAAGGCACCGAACCAAGGATTGATGCAGTAAATATGAATTTGGGGGAGTATTTTATCAAAAGCATTAATAGCAATGGTTGAGTTTTGACCTTATTTTCCCGCTTCTCTCTCTCTTTCTTCTCTCAGGTTGAATCTATAAATTCAAGGGCATGATTCATTGTAAAGGATCAGACATTCCTTTTTTTGTAGGCTCCCTTCGACTTCTAATGAAGAGATTTATGGAGTTCAGGCCTTCCATCAAACTTGCAATACATTTATCCCTTTTGGTTATTTTGTAATGAATTGCACCAATCCATATAGTAATAAAACATGTCTGTGATCGATCTTAGATCCTTTCTTGTCTCTTTTACTCTCATTTGGTCTCCCATTACTGATATGGATATCTGTGCTTGTTATTGTATAAATTTTTTTGGTTTTTGCCTATTAGAAAAATAAGTGTTCATCATATCTTGGTGCGTCACCTAGTAGTTTAGTTATTTCTTATTCCTTATACTCTTTTACCCCTGTCTCCTTGGAAATTTTTAGGTTAGGTATAAAAATAGATCCTTTACAAATCCTCACGTATGCATCTAAACAGAGGAATAAGTAACCAACCTTCAATATGGAGAAATTTTCTAGTTTGTAAGGTCCCACAGCTTGGTGAAAGTTCAATGTTATGCAATCACACCAAATGACCCTACCTTAGAAAATAAGACCTATCTAACTCATCTGGGGGTCCTGTGATTTCACACTAACAATTTTGGCATGCTCGGTGGGAAAATGAAGTCACCATCTTATTACAAAAGGAATTGATGTACACTTGTTGTGATTCTAAATTATAAGAAGCCTTTAAAATTGTACATCTGGTGACTCTAAAAGAAACAAATATACTGGTTTCAGTAGTCCAAGCAAGTTATTGAGAAGAGTAAAAACAAGGTCAAGATCTAGAGAAGAGGGACTATTTGTCTATCTAGACTTATCCCTAGATAGAGGGAGAAGAGGAAGAAGAATCCAGAGGTATTTATCCCCACCAAACAGAGCCTTATCAACACCTCCTCCTGGAAGGTCATTCTCTCAATCAAGAGGAGTGCTCAGATAGATCGTAATGGCTTAGCCAAATCCTTATCTCAACTTCACTGGCAGTAGTCCACTCGCCTTCAATACACAAAACCCAGTTCTGATTGTAGAATTACAAATCATCCCATATTTCATTGGGGAAAACCAAACTTCTCCTGGTGATCATGTCTAATATATTGCAAATGTATGTATAATCCATGAGATCCATGAGATAGACATTGCAGTCAAGCTTCTCACTTCTTCACTCAAGCGGAAAGCTTCACAATGGTTCAAGAGTCATGAGGCAAGCTTTATCCAAAATTAGAACTAGCTGTGCACAACCCTCCATAACTAGTTGGGAGAGAAGGGTGATAACTTATCTTTGTTGGAGAAACTAATAACTATCAAGAGAGCCCCGAATGAGAAAATGACAGACTTTAACCTTAGATTTCTGTGGACCCAGGACATAATTCCAACAGTGGTAAAACCCAGGAATGAAGGTGCCTTCTTATACTTTCTTAGGGATTTAAATTATGATATTTCTCTGATGATTCAGTCAATGGGGGGAACTACATTGTATGCAGCCTATAGCCTTTCCATAGGGGCTGAGAACTGTTTGATTCATGCTGGTAAAATCACTCCTAGGCCATCCATGCCTCTGTACCCTGAGTTAGGAAACCCAGATACTGGCCAAATGCCTACATTAGCTCCTATACCCAACCCCAGGAGTCAAATCTCAGCTGAAGCTTCCACTTCATCATCTAACACCTCTAAAGAGCTTCAGGAAGTGATGAAGCAACTGTAAAACCTAGGAAATGAGCTAGTGACCATCAAAAGACTGCAGGCTCAGAGCTCCAGGCCATATCAGCCTTAGGCTCAATATCAAGCTAGACCCCAATACCAGCAGAATAGGCCACTATCTTAGACTAAAAATCAGAGCCAGAACCAAAGATAGCCCCAAGATGCTAGACCTTTTAGGTCTTATGATGCAAACACAGCTTCAACATCAAGGGCATTGGTTCCTGCACAGAACAATATGACACAAGAATATGATTGGTTGTTTTCCATGCAGTTGGCCACATAACCAATCAATGAGTTTTAATGGTGCTCTAAATTAGGATTTGATGGTGCAAACCAATATGTTGCCACAAGAACCTGGCCAAGAGGGAGATCAGCAACAAGGAGCTCAACAAGGTGAACCTCTAGGAGAGGCTATGCTTGTCAATTGGTAGGCTGAAGACTTTTGTGGGATGAATCACTTCCCTCCTTAAACTGTGGTTGCCAATACACACTCCAAAAAGAGAAGTATTAGAGAAGGACAACCATTGAACTCAGGTGACCCTCAACCTTCCATCTCTCCACAAGGTCTTGGTGTTCCAAGTGTAACTCCCAACATACAAAACCAACCCAAGCCACCTCTCAGATCAAGTCAGGTACCGGTTGTAGCAACCCATGTGCAAGAAAGAAATGTGTATAGGAAGGAGCAGCAAAAAGATAGCTCATTCAATATTATGAGAAAATTAAAAGGACAAGTGTGAACATTTCACTACGGGAGTCACTGACCATTTTAGGGTAGAGGGATCTATTGTAGACTACCATGCAGAATTGGTCAATTTCAAACCGCCCCCCTAACCAACAAGAGAGAGTGCTTTCCAATGCAGCTCAACTAGGGAGAAACCATGAAGAACAAAAAGGTAATAACATGAGACATCCTCCCTTCTATGTCTCATTGATTATTGGAGACAAATTGGTGCATAATTGTATGATTGATTTTGGGGCTGGTAGTTATGTGATGCCCAAACAAATAGCTGATCAGTTGAGTCTCCAATATGAATTCATCTCTATAGGAGTAGTCCAATTAGATGGGACAACAGTGAAAACTGTGGGAATCATCAAGGATGTAAGTCTCACTCTACATGCTTGCCATAATGTGACTATTTTGCAAAACATGTCAATAATAGATTTTCCACCACATTTTGCTTTGTGTCAGTCCAGGGACTTCACTGCCAAAATTGGGGGCTACCTGTCTGCTGATTGGTCACATATGCTCTTTAGGAAAAGGTATGGGGTGAAGGCCACAATTAGATCTGAACCTATTGCTGATTATCATATTGAATCCTATGTGCCTAGCCAAATCAATGCCAATTGCTCATCTTTTGATCAAGAATACCTCTTAAGCACTTCTGAAGCAAACACCAAGGTGGGCTGTATCCCAGATTTGAATCTCGACGAGTGGGCCAAAAAAAATCATTCTTTTGACCCCTATAAGGAGATGGAATAATCTGAGCTAGGTGTCTACTATCTACATGAAGAGAGTTAACATCTTCCTGACCTAACTAAGCCATAATACAAGGATGACAATGAGGTATGACAATTGTTCTTTGATAGCTCAAGGAGTAGACAATGAGCTGGAGGAGGAGCCATGATTTTTTCCCACAGAGGTATGAGATATTATTCAGCCTTCAGATTCTAGTTTGGTTGCTCAAATAACACTGCTGAATATGAGGCTTGAATCCAATGTCTTCATTGGGCAGAGAAGTTGGGGATCAAGAACTTGCAAGTGTTTGGTGATAGTGAACTGGTTTCCAATAAAGTTAGAGGACTAAATGCTTTCAAAAACAACTTGATCAAGAAATATAAGAGTAGGGTCTGGGATCTCATGGAGGAATTCGAGGCCTTCCATATTGTGTCCATACCTAGAAAGGAGAATGAAGTTTCTGACAGACTTGCGACAGTCAGGGAAATGTTTGATGTGGTTGAAAACATCAAAAGAGAAAAAAAATAACCACATATCCATGTGGTTGTGAGGCTAGTAGTGTCGGATAATAATACATGCTAGCAGGTGTTTGAGAATGATCAACAGATCATTAAATTTTGTAAGAAGAAGTTGAATTCTCAAGTAGAAACCAAAGCACACTAGAGCAGTAGTACAGTAATCAAATAGTATAAATTTATACAAACAAGATTCCTAAAGGCTTAGTGACACTGGAATCCATTTTTAATCCTAACAATCAGTTGAAAAAGGAGAAGATTCAGAGTCAATCTGAGTAGGAGAAGACAAAACACTTCAAATTGGTAAACTGGCCACCAAGCAAGAAAGGTATGAATTCATATAACTTTTCCAAGAATTTATTGATGTGTTTTCTTGTAGTTATGAATACCTAAGAGGGTTCAATCCAAAAATAGCACAACACACAATTTTACTGGATCCAACTGCTCAACCCCTTAGGTAGAAGCAGAGATCTGTAAATGCACATATTGAGCCTCTGATGAAGGAGTTGAACATGATGATAGAGGAAAGTATCATATTTCCAATCAAACACTCAAGTTGGTTTGTGAATCTGGTCCCAGTCGGAAAGAAAAATGGAGAAATTAGGCTATGTCTTGACTTCAAAGATTTGAACAGAGCCTCCCTCATAGATCACTACCCACTCCCCTCGATGGAGAAGATTTTGCAAGTGGTGTCCGAATCAGAGAGGTTCTCTCTCCTAGATGGTTATTCGAGATACAATAAGATCATGGTGAAAGAATATGATCAATTCAAAATAGCTTTCACCACCAAATGGGGCACCTATGCCTACAGAAAAATGCCATTTGGATTGTCCAATGCCGGAGCCACTTTACAAAGGGCAATGGATATGGCATTCAAGGGGTTGATCAACAAAATAGTACTGATCTATCTAGATGACATCACTATTTTTTCCAAAAATGTAGTAGATCATCTTTTCCACGTAAGGTGGGTATTCCAAAGATGCAAGAGTTTTGGGGTGTCATTGAACCCTACGAAATGCATATTCTTGGCCCTTGAAGGCAAGCTGCTAGGCCATATTGCATCTAAAGAGGGTCTAGAAATTGACCCAGAGAGAGTTCAGGCAATAAGAGCATTTCCATTGCCAAGTCATAAGAAGGCTCTTGAAAGCTTCTTGGGAAAAATTAATTTTTTCCGTAGGTTTGTTTTGAACTTTGCTGCCCTTGTTAAGCCAATAATGTTGATGCTCAAGAAGAGCATGGAATTCAGGGGGACAGCTGAAGGGAAAACAAGTTTTGAGGCTATCAAAGAAGCCATATCACAAGCCCCAACTCTTGTGAATCCAATTTTTTCCAAGGACTTCATACTCTATGCCTTTGGTGGCAGCGACACAATTTCTACAATCTTGGTTCAGCAGAACAAAGAAATTATAGAACAACAAATTACTTTCTTTAGCCAGAGTCTAGAAGATTATGACGCGAGGTACTCTTTCATTGAGAAACATGTCCTCTCAGTGATCTGAGGATTGAAGAAGTTTAACCATTTGGTTTCAAACAACAAAATCCAACTATTAGTCTCCCATGTAGGATTCAAAGAATTCCTTCTCAGCAAGGACCTGAATGAGAAGCATGCAGGATGGATTGCTCGTGTCATGGAATATGACATTGAGATCAAGGTCACCAAGCTAGTCCATGGGAAAGGGTTGTGTGAATAACTAGCCTTAGGTCAAAAAGATGAAACAAACAATGAACATGAGGCTATTCTTGTTCTACAAGATGATCAAGAAGAAGGGAGAGATGACGTATCTGCTCCTTTTTGGACCCAAGACATGGTGCACCTCCTTCGAACAAGCCTGTGTCCTCATGTGACGAGTAAAGCAAAAAGAAGGAATTTTAGGCTACGAGCCATCCCATATGTTCTTCTTGATGGTTTTTTGTTCAAAAGAGACATCAATGGCATTCTGTTGAGATGCATTGGAATAGATCAGGAGGAGAAGGTGTTACAAGAATTACTTGTCTAAGTAGCTAGAGCTCATTTTGGTCCAAGAGTGATAACACTCAAAATCATGAAAGCAGGATATTATTGGCCTAGAGTGTTTAGTGACTGTTACACATGGATAAAAAGGTGTAACAATTGTGCATTCTTCAAAGGCAAGAAAAGGCTAGGAGCACTTCCATTGCACCCAATCTCAGTTGACCAACCTTTCATGCAATGGGGATTGGACTTCTTTGGAGTCATCAATCCAAACTCAAGCCAAGATCACAAATGGATCCTGATAGCGAGAGATTATTTCACCAAGTGGATTGAGGCAGTGGCACTCAAGGAAGCCAATGAGTCTAGTATACTAGATTTCTATGAAGGGATAATAACTAGATTTGGAGTGCCAACCACCATCATATCAGAAAATGCATTAGCACTCATAGGTTCCAAGATTGCAGGATTGGTGGTTAAGAATGGGAATTATTTGAATACTTGATCAAACTATTACCTGTTGACAATTTTTGTAGTTGTTCAAAAATGGGCAACTCGAAACTTCATCGTTATGATGATAAGTCTTTGGTGAAGTATACCTAAGCTAAGGAAGTCATTATGTTATTTGTTACTGCTGAATTAGTTACAAGATTAAATGAAATATGCAGTTATGTGTGTTTTCTCAAAATAGAATAGATCACATAGTCTATAATTTCTTTCCATCTTCAGCAAAACAACACAAAGCCCCAAAGGTCAACTGTGTTGTCTTATTGAAGACACCGAATTACAAACTAAGTGAATTTTTAATTTTTGAAGTAGTAAACAAAAATGCACATTACACAAATCAGAGTTCACTACTGAATGTTACAAGGCCTTATTAATGTTCTTTCCTTCATGATTAAGATATTCAATTATGTTACTGAGTTGTTTAGTTCATCATATGATCCATAGAAAAAAGCTAGAATGGATAAGAAGTACACAACTAAGTTTTAGAATTCAATGTTTTATTCACAAGGAGAGTCAAATGTTTCCCACACAAGCCATGAGATGTGACTGAAAAGGAATGAATATCTACTAACGTAAGAAGTACACATGCATGAAATAGAAAAAAAATGAGTATGAGTGAACCCATCATTTCCTTGTATATTTTTCGTTGTGCAGAGCATCTCCTTGTCATCTCCTTTCATCCTCAAGGCATGGTACCTAAAAATTAAAAAAAAAGGAAATCATCGATAAAGAGCTAAAGGTTAATCCATATTCCTATACTGTCCTAATTCATGCATATGGGTCTCTAAGAAACAGGAGATGTAATTTATTTGAAGGTTAGATTACATAGCTCACTTAGGAAGTAGAAATATAGAAAAGAGAATAAGAAACATGAGCACAAGAGAGGCCAAAAAGCCTAATTATTTTATAACTATTTTCCTAAGTGTGTAGGTACAGGTTACAGCGAAATGAAAAATAAACAAGTCATAAGTGCATACGAGAAAAAGAAGAACGTAACTCAAATTTCCAATAGTTTTTCTGAAATGGAAGAAGTTTTAGTGTAAAAGAGATAGTGGAAGATATAAACACTTGTTTTAGTTGTACCAGAAGAGGCAGAATTAGATTTCAAGAAGCTGAAGATAAATGGAAAGAAGGGATTACAGCTGAAACAGGATGAGAGAAAATATTTTGGGAAAATTTTGCCAGGGCTTCGCCATGTAAAATGAATGTTTACAACTTTTCATCATGTTTTTTTCAATTGCTACATGCTTTAAAGGAACTATGAAAATAAAATAAGTGATAAAGAAAAAATAAAAAACATCACATGATCAAAATAAACAGCGAACATGTTTTCAGCTCTCACTTTGATATATCAGTCCATCAAGAAAGGTGTTACTTTCTGTGTTCTGGATCAGAAAATACAACTACTATTTCTGGAAATGCATTAAAGAAAAGATTCTAATTTTTTTTTTACAAGGATTCGCCATGTAAAATGGACATTTACAACTTTTCCAACATAAATATCAGAGTTGTAATGAAAGGAAATACAATATATAATGCAGAAAAGAAATGGATTGTACTTTCATTCATCATATTAAAGTACTTTTAGCATTCATTATAGCTTAAACGACAGAGAAATGAAATTTCTAGATAATCCTACAAATATATCCATCTTGAAACTACATTTTTTCAAAATGAAGCAAGTATCAAGTGTTCAACATGCCACAGTATGTCTTCGGAGCTCAAAATTAAATACAAGATTCATAATTTTTCAGAACAGGAAAGTGCAAGATTGAGAAACCATTTTAGAAAATGACAAAAAAAGCTTCAAACACCACGAACTTTCAAAAAATAAGCATGTTTCAGGCCTCCTTTATTCAAAAACAACAATTCAGGTTCAAATATTAAAGAAAATCAGAACTAGAAAGGATATCAGAAGATATTACAAGTGAACAAAGGAGCTATCTCATGATACCATTAAAAGTGAGAAGTAATTCAAGTAACATCTACAGTTATAAAGGGCTTCAAAAAGAGATAATAACCCAGATTTAAGGTATAACTATCTTTTCAGAATAGGTATATCAATTCAGGATCAGAGTAAAGAAGATCTAGTTATAACTCAGGACTATAATCAAAGAAGAAACTCTCAGTCAAGAACAGAGTAGTATTCTTAAAGAAGGCACTCCCGAAATAAAAATTTCATATTAATAAAACTTGAAGAGCTATGAAAGATCAAGAATACACATATTCATAATAGCCTCCAAAGAATATATCAAGGAAAAAACGTAGGAAAGCAACACATTTTTCAAGTATTGGAACCCTTGAATAGGCCAGTAAGTACCAAAATATGCAAAGAAGGAGCTTCGGGAAAATGAAGTAAATACAAAGCCTCTACAGAAATACACATAGGAGAGAAGTGCAGAAATAGGTCAATAAGTCAACAATTGAATAGCCCACGAATGAGTATCAGTAGATTAGGTTTGAATAAAAATGTCAGAGATAGAACGTGTAACTTACCACCTAGGTCAGCATTAAAAAAAACATATTGCCCTAGTCTTAAAAGAGAAATCCAACATAGTTCAAGTACCCAACAATGGTTTTCATTATTACAACTAGAAAGAAAGGTGAACAGTCTCGGTAGAAAAGGAAAACACTCACGCATAGAGTTTTTCTCTTGGCAACATGTCTACACAAATATCAAAGTCTCCAAAGCCGAGTGATGATTTCAGAAGAATAAACGATACACAAGCCCAAATTTCCAAAATCAAAGAAAATACAAATACCCAGAACTCAAAAAATTACAGATACTAGTTCTTCATTATAGACCCATTAATGGGTATTGAAGGAAAGATCAGGGTAAGAAATAGTGCTTACTATTTAAATCAAATCTGAGAAACCCTAAAGTTGCCATCAAGTTCATCAAAAAGGAAAAACCCAACACATTTTCAACTCAAAACGACCAAATAAATCAAGGTGTCACATGAAAATGCAAAAGAAAATGTTTATCAGCACTTTGAAGTAGAAGTGGCAAAGACAAGTAACAGTGGTACTTAGAAGATCAAAACTTACCATTCTCTTCATCAAACAGTGATGCTAGCAACATAGTTCCAAGCTCTAAGTTTGAAAAAATGTAGTCATGACCACAATGCCTCACATGGAAATCTCGAATGCCAAGATGCTATACCAGAAAACCTTGCAACATAGCTTGGAAGGCTGAGAGTGACACATAGTCAAAACTTTAGGTTCATGGCAGTGGTGGCCAAGTAAAATACCATGTCCACCTCCTTAGAAGAAACACAAAAATTCAAATATAACATAGTTCAGAAGGTTGAGAAAATACAGAAGAACCGAGCTCAAAATAAGTCATCAATGGCGTCCAACTAATAATTTTCCAGGGCTTTGGCACTCTCTGCGAGCAAGCCAAGAAATGATCAAAATGAAAGGGTGCAAGCATTTTAATTCATTCAACTCAGCAGAGTTCAACCTAACTCCACATTGATTTGAGATCAATGATAAGGCTTCATCATGTATGAGGATCAATGGCCAAGAATCAATCTCAGAGATCAAAGCAATTAACCATATTCGAATGCCACCAACCACATTAATTACCAGTTTAAAACCCTAATCACAGTCAAGGATCAATGGCATCAGATACAAAAGGTACAGAAATCAAGGGCCCAGGATGATCACCAAATTTCCAACAAATGTAGCTCAAGTTACAAATGCCACCGACAAAGCATATGAGGGGTGAGTCACCGTTGGGAAGGGGCCAACCCACATGTGCACAATTTAAATCATTGCATTGACTTTCTAAAGTCGAGAACCATAGTCTATGTAATCAAATAAACCAAAGGAGCCACCCACCATCATACCAATAATGATCACTCAAAAGGTAGGTTTAAACCTTATTCACCAAGTATTATCCAAATTGCAAAGGCCAAAAGTTATATAATACATATATATAACAAACGTGGTAGCCTATAGTATGGCGTGCATAAAGTTCACAAGGTGGAAAAACCAAGTATAATGCAAAAGTGGTCCCCACTCTAGAGAGGAGCTAGAATTTATACGTAGAGTGTCACTCATGCGACCATTTATAATGAGATGTCAAATATCAGAGCATGTGCATATGAGTAGGTGGTCCCCACAATGGAGGTTTATACTTTGTAAATATTACATTTATTGTAATTATTTTGTTCTTGCACAGAAGTATTTTTGCATGCCTCCACAACAGGACAAAATAGAGAAGGAGACAGAGTTACATGATCAATGGAGAGAGACTTGCCTAGCAAGCAATCTTATTTCTAGAAAATTATTTACCCTTGCCTTCTTAAAAATACAACAGTCAAATTCAGTTTGACTGCATTGTAAACAAGGCTATTAATGCCTATTTGTAACTGCATGCTCTAGTTTGTATTATTTTATCCTTTTATTTATTATTAAATAAAGGATAAAATTAGGATGCATGGCCGAGTACAAACCTTAGGCTATTTTTAGGAAGGGGGTGAAATTTATTTTGCTATATATTGTGTGCCTTTACAAAGCACAAGGGGGCTTCTTGGAGGAGTTTTGGATATATGAGTACTGAAGCAAATTTTGCATGTCTTGCCCTCTGGGTGTGAAGTATTTTCTACGTTCCCATGTTATTTTGCAATCTTGTGTATGTTATAATAATCTTGTGAACGCAAATTCTTTGATCAACCACCTTACCCTGCTATAAAATTTCAGTCCTTTCTAATTAATTTTAATGTGCATGTTGACTTATTAGTATTGTTTTGATCCTCCCTTAGTACAATCAAGTTTTTTTCCCTTAAATATTCTACAGAAAAACTATTGGTTTGTGCATCAATTATCCTTTCCAAATCATTTGTGCATATACCCAATCAAATCCCTCATACAAATTTGGTGCATAACCTTAGTTTTAATCATTTTACAGTCATTTTTTACTCTTAAACTCCCAAAAAGTAGTTTAGGATACACCAATAAGGAACCGGCCTTGATACAAGAGACTCACCTCAAAATAGGTTTACCCATAGACTTGCCATGTTTCCATTGTATCTACGAGAGAGAGAGATCATTTGTAAAATCTTAGAAAACCTGCAGCCATCTCTCCACAGGGTGCACTTTCGAAAGATAACAGTTTTTGGCACACCTGGTGGGACAAGGAATTAGATCTGCATGCAAGTTTCTGACCTACAACAGATCTACAATAGATTTACAGTAATTTAAAGTCACTTTCCGGAGAAAACTACAACTAATTTATTTTAAAGGTTTTATCATCTTTTGGTGACTCTGCATATCTGATTTTAGACTAGTGTTGCAACATGTTCCATGGATAAAGCAACTACAAGATCATCGGTAAGAGGAATTCCTTCTGAGTATGTTTCTTTACCTTTGAATTCTGCTAGAAGGAGAAGAGTTGGTAATACTTTACCTTATAACAGACGTGGTTTTGGTAACCCTCCTCCTCACATTCCCTCACCACATATCAATTTTTCAATCAATATCCCAGTTTTTCAAATGGCTCTTCAACCACCTAGAAATTTTGTGCCGTTTACTAATGACAGCCCATAAGTAATTATAGTTTATCATGATATTCATAAGGCTGCCATAAAGAGTTTTCCATCATTCACTGGTGAAAATCAAGTTACACCCACTGAACATATTAAAGATGTTACAACCTTATGTGCAGTCCATAATATTACTCATGAGGACGTAGCTTTAAGACTTTTAGCTGCATCCTTTAAGGGATAGGGTTTGCAGTGGTATAGAAATCTAGAGATTGGAAGCATAAGAACTTGGGATGACTTAGGTGCAAAATTTCTGAAACAGTTCCAAGATAAATTAGACCATTTGTCTCTCATTGAACAACTGTCTACTATTAAAAGATCCCCTCATGAACTTACATTTCTAGCTTCAATATCCGTTTTTCTAGAACTTGGGAAACAATCCTAGCAATTGTTAAACCTCAAGTTGATCATGCTTTCCTTTATTATCTTAGAGCATTAAATAGCAATATTTCAACTATGATTCAATATATGGGAGGTGAAACTCTACCTGATGCCTACGAAATTGCTATAAAATCTGAAAACAACCATATTCAAGTTGGAAAATTAGCACCAAGGCCTTTAACTACCATTTTTGGCAGATTTAACCCCTATTCCATAGCCTATATCAATTGTAGAGCCTATTGTTGCAGCCCCATCTTTAGATGTGTTTAAAGCTTTGCACACTATGGGAAATAAGCTGACATCAATTGAAAATAAAATTACATTGCCTAGCAGACCTTATCAAGCTTTTTATTAGCAAAATCAACAAAATAGGCAACGTTACCAACAAAATCAAAATTATAGGCATCATTATCAGCAAAGATAGTTTGATCCAAATGTTCCTAGTACATCTAATGCTTAGTTCCATTCAACATGGCTATGGAAGAGTGGTGCTAGCCTTGCAACCAACCTCATTCAGCTACTAATTGTCCAAATGCTTTTCTAAACTTGAATCTTGTTGCACAACCTAATCTGAAGCATTGTTCATGCCTCAAATGGAGAGTGTGCAGCAAGAAACTCACGTTCAAAAAGCACCTGAATAGAATCTGGTCAGTTTCAATGAGGATGACCTCATTGCAATCACCACTAGAGCTCGAGGAAAAGATTTTGAAAGTAAAAAATAACAAAATAGGCCTATTTTTCCTACCGTCACTAATACTACATCATCTACAGCCCCAAAACCAGCTAACAAAACAGTTGTCCCTCAAAGAACAACAAGTGTTTCAGCTAGTAAAGAGAAACAAAAATAGCTATAGCCTGATCCAAAAAGACATTTTTTACCTTAGATATCCAAGGCAGCTAAAGCATAATCATTTTTCGCTAAGGCCTACTCTAAGACAGTTGATTCTGTCTCTAAAACGGTTGCTTCTTTTAACATTGTTTATGTAATGAAAAAACATAATGTTAACATCTCAATGTGGGACATTCTAAGTATTCCTCACAAAAATATTTACTTTCTCATGAACTATCTAAGCTATAGATTTCTTCAAATACAATAGAAAAGGAAGTTCAGAAGACAAACATGGTCCTTGGAATGTTTGAGCAAGACTGAATTAAAGAAGTTAAATGGATGGTTCAGAAGGTTTTGAATGCTCATCACATCAAGAAACCACAACCATTTTATTTATCACTGATTATTGGTGAAAACCTAGTTCATAATTACATGGTGGATAGTGGTGTAAGTAACACAGTTATGCCAAAAGCAATTGCAGAAAAATTGGGCCTGCAGTATGAGCCTATAGAAGAGTGTTTTACAGCTCTATGGGACTGCAACTAATACAGTTGGTGTAATTAGAGATTTAGAGGTAAATCTACACGCTTGCCCAAATGTTTCTATTCTGCAAGATGTTACTATTGTGTATCTACCTCTATACTTTGTTTTGTGCTTATTTATAAATTTCACAGTGAAAATAGGAGGTTATCTCTCTTCAGATTGGTCCTTATTTTTTACTACACATTATGGTACTAAGGTTACTATCAATTCAAAACCATTAGCTAGATTTCACATTGAATTTCATTCACCAAATGTGGTGGCTAATTATTCAGCATTAGATCAGTCTGATTTTGATGATATAGCTCAGGTTTCAACATTAGATGGTGTTTCTAACATATTTATGGATGAAAATAAAGTTGAAGAACATGCTCATGATCCTTTTAAGGAAGTTGAAGAACATCTTTATGGTGTGTATTGTATGCATGAAGAAAATACACCACTTCCCTTGCTGTCTAAAATAGAAAATTTAGCAGAAGGGATTTGGAAGCTTCATTTTGATGGAGCTATGAACAAGAAAGGATAGGGAGCAAGTTTGATGCTCACTTCCCCAACAAAAAAAAGTTATTTCTCATCTTTGAGTCTCCAATTTACATGCTCAAATGTAGCTGAATACGAAGCATTAATTCATGGCTTACTTTGGGCTAGAAAGAAAGGTATCAACACATTACAAATCTTTGGTGAATTTGAGTTGGTTATCAAACAAGTAAAAAACTTCAATGTTTGTAAGAATCCACTAATGAAGTCTTACAGACATAGATTTTCAGATTTAATGGATGATTTCAATGACATTAATATTCAGTCTATTCCTAGAGCTGAAAACAAGCACACAGAGAGACTTGCAGCAGTTGGTGCTAGTTTCAAAGTGTTGGAACAGATGGAAAACAACAAAATTCAACCTCATATTAAGCTAATTTTCAAGCCCTCAATACCTAATAATGATTTAAATTGGTAGGTTTTCGAAAATGATGATCAAATCTACAGGTTTTGTAGTAGGAAGCTGAATTTTCTGCAGTAAATCAGGATAAGTTACAACATTTATATGGTGATCAGATTGTTCAACTAAATACAAATAAATTGCCTTGAGGTCTTATCACTTTGGAAGAAATTTTCAGTACTGATGATTAGTTAAGAAAAGATAAAACTAAGATGTCAACATATGCTGATAACTATGAAGAGATTTTAATTGATGAAGGGAAAAATTTACTTCTCGGAAAGGTATGTTCCTCAGCTAATAAATAGTCATTTATTAATATTTGTAGAGAATTTAAAGATTTTCTCAATTAGAGATACCAAGACTTGAAAGGGTTTGATCCCAGTTGAGCACAACATACTATCGAATTGCAGCCAAATTCTAAACCAGTCATGTAGAAACAAAGGCCTGTAAATCCCATAATAGAACCTCTTATTAGGAAAGAGTTATCCAAGTTGATTAAATCAGGTATTATCTTTCGATTTAAGCATTCAAGTTGGGTATCCAATCTTGTTCATGTAAGGAAGAAGAATGGAGAAATCAGATTATATGTGGATTTCAGAGATCTTAATAAAGCATCATTAAAAGATCATTACCCACTACCCAACATGGATCAAAGTTTGAAAACAGTCAATTTCAGACAAACTATCTCTTCTAGATGGTTACAGTGGATATAATCAGATTTTAGTATGAGAAGAAGATAGGTATAAAACAACTTTTACCACCAAGTGGGGTACTTACTCTTACAAAAGAATGCCTTTTGGTCTTTCAAATGTCAGTGCAACGTTTCAACGTGCAATGGACATGGCTTATTAAATAAATGCATCCTTGTCTATTTAGATGATGCGAGTGTATTTTCAAAATATTCTGAACAACATCTAATGCATTTAAGGCAGACTTTTTAACTATGCAGACAGTTTGGAATATCTTTGAATCCCAAGAAGTCGATCTTTTTAGTACATCAAGGTAAATTACTTGGCCATATTGTTTCTAGGAAAGGTTTAACAATTGATCCTTTCAGAATCGAAGCTATAGCACACCTATCATTACCTCATCATAAGAAGACATTGAAAATTTTTCTTGGAAAAACCAACTTTGTTAGAAGATTTGTTTCAGATTTTGCAGCATTGGTTAAACCGTTAATAGCTATGTTAAAGAAAGAGAAAAATTTCTCTTGGACAAATGAAGGGAGAGAAGGTTTTGAAGCAATCAAAACAGCTATCTCTCAGGATCCTACTCTTGCAAATCTAAATTTTGATAAAAAATTTGCAATGTATGCACTTGCGGGAGCTGAAACAATCTCAGCTATTTTAACTCAGGTTAATGATGAAAATATTGAGTAGCCAATTGCTTTCTTTTGACAAAGTTTGCATGATTATGAAATAAGGTACACATTTCTTGAAAAACTAGTACTTTCAATAGTCAGAGGACTAAAAAATTTTAATTACATGCTTTCAAACAATAAAATTCACGTTCTTGTTTCTCATCCAAGTGTGAAATCTTTCCTTTTAAATAAAGAATTGAATGAGAAAAGAGCAGGCTGGATAACAAAGGTTATGAAATATGATGTTGATATCCCAGTTGCTAAGACAGTTCGAGGTAAAGGTTTATGTGAACATCTAATTGCTGATATGGGAAAATAGCAAGCTGCAAAACTAGAAGATTCAAAACAACATGTTGAAATTGCATATCAGCAATCAGAAATTATGTTCCAATAAGAAAATCGGCAAATTGAACTTGCTTGAGAGATCCAAGAATCAAGGTGGATGACTGATTTGGTTAATTACTTACAGTATGGCACCTATCCGGAAGGTATGGATAAGAACAAATGAAGATATTTCAGATTACAAGCTATTCCTTATCTTTTCGTTGATGGTGTGTAATTCAAAAGGGATATAAATGGGATCTTGTTGCGAAGTGTTGATTATAATAAAATTTAGAAAATATTATAAGAATTCCATGAAGGACCTATAGGAGGTCACTTCTCAACACGTACTATAATCTTAAAAATCATGAAAGTAGGTTATTATTGGCTTAGCATATTCAAATATTGTTTCGAATGGATTATAAAGTGTAAGAAATGTGCTTTCTTTATTGGAAAAGAACATCTACCTTCGCTACCCTTGCAGCCTATTTCAGCTGATCAACCTTTTATGCAGTGGGGTCTTGACTTTATTGGCATGATAAACCTGCCTTCTTCACAAGGACATAAGTGGATCTTAATTACGATAGATTATTTTACACAATGGACTGAAGTAATAGCATTGAAAGATGCTAATGAAGCTTTGATACTATCCTTTTATGAAGGTATGGTGTGTAGATTTGGTGTTCCAGCAACTATCATATCAGACAATACTTTAGCATTTCTTGGTGCAAAGATAACAGATTGGGATATTGACCGTGAAATCTATTTAAGCCCTTCATCTAATTATTACCCACAAGGTAACGGCTTAGCTGAGAGTACTAACAAAAATCTATTAAGGATCAATAGAAGAATGCTTAAGGATAATCAAAGAGCTTGGCACCTAATGTTGAATTCAACACTTTAGGTTGACAAAATGACTCCTAAAATATCAGTTGGCAATTCACCATACATAATTGTGTACAGAAAAGAAGTAAGAATGCCTATTTCAGTTGAGTTACCTGCATTAGATTTGCTACATCAAATGGAGTTGCTTGAGAATGAACCATTACAGGTTCATTATGCAGAGTTAATGGAATTACAAGAATTAAGAGATCAAGCTCATCTAAATATGGAAAAGAATCATAAACAAATTAAGAAGACTTTTGACAAGAAATCTAAATTCATAGTCTTCAATGAATGATTGTGTTAAAATGGGATGCTGATCGTGCTAAGCCAGGAAGACACTCAAAGTTTGATGCACTCTGGAGTGGTCCTTACATGATTTTAGCTTGCAAAGAACACAATGCTTTTCAGCTTTTGAAGCTGAATGGAGAGGAACTTCCCATTCCTGTAAATGGTATATTTCTCAAACACTATTATTGAAAATATTATAGTGATTATTAGAGTAGGATTTCCCTTCAATAAGTGCAGTTCCAACACATTGCATTGTTTTTCAATTCAATAAGTGCATTCATGCACATGATTTGTTTATGTGATCCTTTCCCAGTTGTTTTTGTTGTGGAAGGGTTGGAAATTTTAGAAAAGGTAGATTTTGGTTATATGCTTCGGACTCCATGCCCAATGGACAAGAGTAAGGCTTTAGTCTACAAGCTAGCAAGTAGATTTCCCCGTAGGATTGCCAAAAAATGTTGACAATTTTTGCACTTGTGCAAAAATGGGCAACTCAAAACTTCGTCGTTAGTATGAGAAGTCTTGGGTGAAGTATACCTAAGATAAGGAATTCATTATGTTATTTATTAATGTTAAATTAGTTACAAGTTTAAATGAAATCTACATTTATGTGTGCTATCTCAAAATAGAACAGATCACATAGTCTACAATTTCTTTCCATCTTCAGCAAAACAACACAAAGCTCCGAAGGTCAACTGTGTTGTCTTGTTGAAGACACTGAATCATAAAGTAGGTGAAGTTTTAAGTTTTGAAGTAGCGAACACAAATGCAAATTACACAAATCAGAGTTCATTACTGAATGTTGCAGGGCCTTATTAATGTTCTTTCCTTCATGATTTAGACATTCAATTATGTTACTGAGTTGTTTAGTTAATCATACAATCCATACAAAAAAACTAGAATGCATAAGAAATACACAACTCATTTTCTGAATTCAAGGTTCTATTCACAAGGAGAGTCAAATGTTTCCTACACAAGCTGTGAGATGTGACTGAAAAGGAAAGAACATCTACTAAATTAAGAAGTACACATGAATGAAATAGAAAACAAAGGAGTATGCATGAACCCATCATTGCCTTGTATATTTTTTGCTGTCTAGAGCATCTCCTTGCTAGCTCCTTTCATCCTCAAGGCATGGTACCTAAAAAGTAAAAAATAAGGAAATCATCAATAAAGAGCTCAGGGTTAATCCATATTCCTACACTGTCCTAATTCATGCATATGGATCTCTAAGAAACAGGAGATGTAATTTATTTGAAGGTTAGATTACATAGCTCACTCAGGAACAAGAAATATAGAAAAGAGAATAAGAAACATGGACACAAGAGAGGGAAAAAATCCTAATTATTTTCTAACTATTTTCCTAAGTTTAAAATAAAAATAGGTACATATTTTGTTCTAATAGTTGTTCTGAAATGGAAGAAGTTTCAGTGCTAAAATAAAAATAGACAAGTCATAATTGCATGCTAGGAAAAGAAAAATAAGAATGTAACTCAAAGTTCTAATAGTTGTTCTGAAATGGAAGAAGTTTCAGTGCAAAAGAGAGAGTGGAAGATATAAAAACTTGTCCCTCCTCTTTTGTTTTAGTTACAATAGAAGAGGAAGAATTGGATTTTAAGAAGCTGAAGACAAATAGAAAGAAGGGATTACAGTTGAAACAAGATGAGAGAGAAGATTCTAGGAAAATTTTGCCATGTAAAATAAACATTTAGAACTTTTCATCATGCTATTTATTTACACTTTCAGAAAATACGCCAAGTTCTTCCTCCTTCAATTAGTACATGCTTTAAAGGAACTATGAAAATCAAATAAGTGATACAGAAAGCAGAAAAACATCACATGATCAAAATAAACAACTAACATGTTTTCAGCTCTCAATTTTCTATATTAGTTCATCATTGGGACATGTGAGACGCAAATGCACGAAACACGAGGCTCGGCCGATTCGGACGAAACAGGGAGAAGACGCATAAATGCATTTTGGGACATTTGGGACAAGAAAGGTGTTACTTTCTATGGTCTGGATCAGAAAATACAACTACTATTTCTGGAAATGCATTAAAGAAAAGATTTTGAAAAAAAAATTGACAGAGGTTCACCATGTAAAACAGAAATTTATGACTTCACCGGTTCGGCCGAAAATGTAAAACAGAAATTTATGACTTTACCAGCATACATATCAGAGTTGTAATGAAAGGAAATACACTATATAATGCAGAAAAGAAATGGACTGTACTTTCATTCATTAGATTGAAGTACCTTTAGCATTCTTTATAGCTTAAACAACTGAGATTGAATTACCTTTAGCATTCTTTATAGCTTAAACAACTGAGAAATGAAATTGCTAGATAATCTTACAAATAAAACCATCCTAAAACTATAGTTTTTCAAAATGAAGCAAGTATCAAGTGTTCAGCATGGCCACAGTACGTCTTCGGAGCTCAAAATTAAATACAAGATTCATAATTTTTTAGAACAGGAAAGTGCAAGATTGAGCAAACATTTTATAAAATGACAAACAAAGCTTCAAATACCTCGAACTTTCAAAAAATAAGCATGTTTCAGGCCTCCTTTATTCAAAAACAACAGTTCAAGTTAAAATATTAAAGAAAATCAAAACTAGAAAGGATATCAGAAGCCATTACAGGTGAACAAAGGATCTATCTCATGATGCCGTTAAAAGTGAGAAGTAATTCAAGTAACATCTACAGTTATAAAGGGCTTACGAAAGAAATAATAACCCAGATTTAAGGTATAAATATCTTTTCAGAACAAGTATATTAATTCAAGATCAGAGTAAAGAAGATGGTTATAACTTAGGACTATAATCAAAGAAGAAACTCTTAGTCAAGAAAAAAGTAGTATTCTTAAAGAAGGCACTCCTGACATAAAAATGTCATATTAATACAAATTGAAGAGCTACAAAAGATCAAGAATACAGGTATTCAGAACATCCTCCAAAGAATATATCAAGGAAAACACGTAGGAAAGCAACACATTTTTCATGTATCAGAACCCTTGAAAATGACAGTAAGTACAAAAATATGCAAAGAAGGAGCTTTGGGAAAATGAATTAAATACAAAGCCTCTCTAGAAATAGACATTAGAGAGAAGTGCACAATTGGGCCAACAAGTCAACAATTGAATAGCCCATGAATGAGTATCAGTATATTAGGTTTGAATCAAAATGTCAGAGATAGAATGTGTAACTTGCCACCTAGGTCAACATTAAAAAAAAACATATTGCCCTACTCTGAAAAGAGAAATCCAACAGAGTTCAAGTACCCAACAACGGTTTTCATTATTACGACTTGAAAGAAAGGGGAATAGTCCCGATAGAAAAGGAAAACACTCACCCATGGAGATTTTCTCTTGGCAACATGTCTACAAAAATAGAAAAGTCTCTAGAGCCCAGTGATGATTTCAGAAGTATAAACAATACACAAGCCCAAATTTCAAAAATCAAAGCAAATACAAATACCCAAAACTCAAAAAAATACAGATCCTAGTTCTTCATTATAGAGCAATTAATGGGTATTAAAGGAAAGATCGGGGTAAGAAATAGTGTTTACTGTTTAAATCAAATCTGAGAAACCCTCAAGTGGCCATAAAGTTCGTCAAAAAGGGACAAACCAACACATTTTCAACTTAAAATGACCAAATAAATCAAGGTGTCACATGAAAATGCAAAAGAAAACGTTTATCAGCACTTTGAAGTAGAAGTGACAAAGACAAGGAATGGTTGTACTTAGAAGATCAAAAATTACCATTCTCTTCATCAAAAAGTGATGCCAGAAAAACAGTTCCAAGCTTGAAGTTTTCAAAAATGCGGTCATGACCACAATCCCTCACATGGAAATCTTGAATGCCAAGATGTTATACGCGACAACGTCACAACAGAGCTTGGAAGGATGAGAGTGACACACAGTCAAAAGTTTAGGTTCACGGAAGTGGTTGCCAAGTGAAATAACACGTCCACCTCCTCAGAAGAAACACAAAAATAAAAAATACAACATAGTTCAGAAGGTTGAGAAAATACACAAGAACTGAGCTCAAAATCAGTAATCAATGGCATCCAAGAAAAATTTTCTAGGGCTTCGCCACTCTCTGCGAGCAAGCTAAAAAATGATCATAATGAAAGGGTTTTAGCATTTTAATTCATTCACCTTAGCAAAGATCAACCTAAATCAACCATTATTTGAGATCAACGATCAAGCTTCATCAAGTATAAGGATCAATGGCTTGGAATCAAGCTCAGAGATCAAAGCGATTAACCACAGTTGATTTCCACTGACCACATTAATTGCTAGTTTAAAACCCTAATCACAGTCAAGGATCAATAGCATAAGATAAAAAAGGTACAAAAATCAAGGGCCCATGATGATCACCAAATGTCTAACAAACTCAACTCAAGTTACAAATGCCACCGACAAAGCGTATGAGGGGTGCATCACCATGGGGAAGGGGCTAGCCCACATGTCCACAATTTAATTCATTGCATTGAATTTGTAAAGTCTGAAACTAGATTCTATGTAATCAAATAAATAAATGGAGCTGACCACCATCATACCAATAATGATCACTCAAAAGTTAGGTTTAAACTTTATTCACCAAGTATTATCCAAATTGCAAAGGCCGAAAGTTATACAATACATGTATATAACAAAGGTGGCAGACTATAGTATGGCGTGTATAAAGTTCACAAGGTGGCAAAACCAAGTATAATGCAAAATTGGTCCCCACTCTAGAGAGGAGCTAGAATTGATTCATAGAGTGTCACTCATGTGTCTGTTATCTCTCGAAAGTGCACCATGTAGAGAGATGGTTGCAGGTTTTCTAAGCTACACAAATGACCTCTCTCTTTTGTAGATACAATGGAAACACCTGAAGTATGTGGGTATACCTATTTTGAGGTGAGTCTTTGATATCAAGTCCGGTTCCTTATTGGTGTATCCTAAACTATTATCACGGAGTTTGAGGGTAAAAGATAACTGAAAAAATGATTAAAAATAAGTTGATACACTAAATTTGTATCAAGGATTTGACTGAGTATATGCACAAATGATCTATGAAGGATTCTTGATGCACAAACCAATAGTTTTCCTACAGAATATTGAAGGGAAAAACACTTGATTGTACTAAGAGAGTATCACAACACTATTAATAAGTCAACATGCACATTAAAATTTAAGCAAAAAGGACTAAAATTTGCAGCAGGGGTAAGGTGGTTGATTAGGGAATTTGCATTCACAAGATTAATATAACATACACAAGACTGCAAAAAAACTTGGAAAGGCAAAGAACACTTCACGCTAAGAGGGAAAAATTGGAAAAAATTTCTTCAGTACTCATATATCCAAAATTCCTCTAGGAAGAATCCCCTGTGCTTTGCAAAGGCACACAATATATAGCAAAACAAACCTTCCTACTCTTCCTAAAAATAGACTAAGGCTGCACTCACCCATGCATCCTAATTTTATCCTTTATTTAATAACGAATAAAGGGATAAAATAATACAAACTAGAGTACGCAATTAAAAATAGGCATTAATAGCCTTGTTTACAATGCAGTCAAACTGAAGTAGACTGTTCTATTTTAAGAAAATAATGGGTGAATAATTTTCTAATAATAAAATTGCTTACTAGGCAAGTATCCCTCCTTTGAGCACCCTCCTTTGAGCATGCAAATTCGTCTTCTTCTCTATTCTAGCTTCTTGTGAAGCATGCAAAAAATACAACTCTCTGCCTGTGAGTAAATAATTACGACACTTAACAATATTTGCAAAAATAATTACTCCTTGTGGGGACCACCTGCTATGTGCACATGTTTTGATATTTACATCTTTTCTTGAGTGGTCACATGAGTGACACTTTGCAATTGCACTCCAACCTCCTTATGGGGACCACCTTTAACTCACTTAGTTTGGCCACCTTGGTGGACTTTAGCATATAAAGGGGCATGTTTTGAATACACATGGGGAACTTTGTAATAGTTACAACCATATTATATTTGACCACCTTTATAACAAAACTATGGCATATAGATGCCACCCATACTCATCGGTCTTGGCATATTTCAAAATTTACCTTTTCGGTAATGAGCACGCATGATGGCATTTTTGTATTATTTGGAAATGACTATAGTTTTTTTACTTTTAAAATCAGCAACTATGACCATTTAGAATGAGATGTCAAATATCAGAGCATGTGCATATGGGTAGGTGGTCCCCACAATGGAGGTTTATACTTTGCAAATATTACGTTTATTGTAATTATTTTGTTCTTGCACAGAAGTATTTTTGCATGCCTCCACAATAGGACAAAATATAGAAGGAGACAGTATTGCATGATCAATGGAGAGAGACTTGCCTAGCAAGAAATCTTATTTCTAGCAAATTATTTACCCTTGCATTATTAAAAATACAACAGTCAACTTCTGTTTGACTGCATTATAAACAAGGCTATTAATGCCTATTTGTAACTACATGCTCTAGTTTGTATTATTTTATCCTTTTATTTATTATTAAATAAAGGATAAAATTAGGATGCATGGGCGAGTACAAGCCTTAGGCTATTTTTAAGAAGGGGGTGAAATTCATTTTGTTATATATTGTGTGCCTTTGCAAAGAACAAGGCAACTTCTTGGAGGACTTTTGGATATATGAGTACTAAAGAAAAAATTTCTAGTCTTGCCCTCCTAGTGTGAAGTATTTTTTGCCTTCCCAAGTTATTCTGCAGTCTTGTGAATGCAAATTCCCTAATCAACCACCTTACCCTAATGCAAAATTTTAGTCCTTTCTGCTTAATTTTAATGTGCATGTAAACTTATTAGTATTGTTGTGATCCCCCCTCGGTACAATCAAGTGTTTTTCCCTTAGATATTCTGTACAAAAACTATTGGTTCGTGCATGAATAATCCTTCCCAAATCAGATGCACATATACTCAGTCAAATCCATCAAACAAATTTTGTGTATCACCTTAGTTTTATTCATTTTACAATCATTTTTTACTCTGAAACTCCCAGAAAGTAGTTTAGGATACACCAATAAGGAACCGGCCTTGATACTGGAGACTCACCTCAAAATAGGTATACCCATAGACCTGAGGTGTTTCCATTGTATCTATGAAAGAGAGAGATCATTTGTGAAAGCTTAGAAAACTTGAAGCCATCTCTCTACAGGGTGCACTTTTGAAAGATAACATTACCCTCAAGGTAATGGCTAGGTTGAGTCCACAAACAAGAAGCTACTAAAGATCAACAGAAGAACTCTTGATGAGAACCAAAGAACCTGACACAAAAATCTCAAAATGTCCTTATGGGCTGATAGAATAACACCCAAGAGATCTACAGGAAGCTCTCCATTCAAGCTTGTCTATGGGAAAGAGGCAATATTTCCTATATAACTTGAGTTGCCAACATTGGAGCTTGTGAAGCAACTAGAGATGTATGAATTTGGATAAATGGAGGCCAGGTATGTGGAGCTGATAGAATTAGAAGAAACTAGAGTGCATGCTCTCCAAGCAACAGAGAAGAATTAGGCTTCAATCAAGAAATTCTTTGACAAGAAGGAAACAACAAGGACCTTCCAGGAAGGAAACCTGGTTTTGAAATGGGCTATAGATCGAGCAAAACAAGGAAGGCATTCAATATTTGATGCCATCTGGAGTGGCCCCTATATGATAACAAGATACAAAAGTAGCGATGCTTTCCAATTGTCTACATTGGAGGGTGAAAAGTTACAGATTCCAATAAATGGGATCCATCTTAAGCATTGCTACTAAAAAGGGATTTCTCACCCTGTACATATTATTTTAGTTTTCTCTTTCTCCTAAGTGCTTATGCACATTGTCTTGTTATTGTGTAGATTGATTTTCTCCTAAGTGCTTTGCACACTCTGCATTTTCCATTTGGAGCATGTATGTTTTTTTTGGTATATAGTGTGGTGTTGTTTTGTGGCTCTTATGTAGTCCATTTAGAGAAACAGATGAAGCCCTAGGTTAAAAAAAGTTTCTACTCTCATAAACCTTCATTTCAAGATTTCTTATGAAGATTGAGAGTGCAAGCAGTCGAACTCGTGAATAAGGGGAAGAATTAGTATCTGACTGTCTTTCTTGACTCCATGCCCAAAAAATACGACAAGGCAATTGGTGTTTTCATCTATTAGGTAGATACCCTTGTGAGTCACCAAATTATTATCCATATTTCACCCTCGTGTAAAATATTATATCGATTCACGACCCCGCCTATAGGGAACCTAAGAAAACTCATTCAAATCTTGTCAATTGGTCGCAGAAGGACTCAACCATGGAGTGGTGGAGGCCAAGAGGGATCAAAGGATTCTATACAAAAGAAACGAATTTGTCGGGCCATTTCCACATCTCAACCACGTTCTCTAAGTCGCAGGTATACTCAACTTTGGGATAACAGGGTCAGATTAGAAGGGGCAATGCCACAGAAAGACTAGAGAGGATAAGGGAAAGAAATGGAAAATATCTGAAGTCCTTGGGCTCAAAACAGTTCAGGAAGAGGTCCAAAATTGACTAAGCATGGAGGAGGCAACAGAAGAGACCACGTGTCCTAATGGCACTTCTCTAAAGGCGAATCCAAAAAGGGGAACCCAAACTTGCACTAGGCTTCCACACGTCCAGAACCCCAAAGAAGTTGTGGCGTGTTTAAAATTCTTTAACTAAGAGAAAGTAGGTCAGGTGTCAACTTGGCATAAACTCAGAAAGGAAGCCCAAGGTGGAGACTCAAACTTATGCCAGCCCTCCATGTAGTAAACGATCAAACATAGTCAAAAGATGGGTTTCAAAATTACCTAAGTATAGATGTATGACTGGAGGGTGATAAGTGTCAACTTGATGCTCTACCAAATGCAAACTTTGGGCTAGATTATCAAGTGAGTGCGGTGCCTCCTCGTGTTATTCCATAGGGACATAGTCAGTTGAATAGTCAATGCATGAGCCCGGTCAGTGGAGGTTGCCAGGTGTCTTAATGACGTTGATTCAAGGGTTGAATAGAGAAAAGGTTTCCAAATGATTTCCAGACTACCACATGTCTTAGGGGAAGGTGGGCCATGGGGGGAAAAGTTGGTTGTTTGCCCCTTGTTGTTTCAAAATGGGTAAAAGTTATAAAATAGCCCGCAACTCTGCCCAAGGAAAAAGTCAGAATTTGGGCCCGAGTCAAAGCCAAAGTTGGGATTCAGAGGAAAGCATGAAAATTTTCCTTTCATTGAAAAGGCTCAAAGGTAAATATGGAAGCACATTTCCCAGCTAACCAAAAGGAGCCACGTGTCCATGTGGAGCTTTGGCACTGCAGGAGTTTTTCGAGTTTTGCATTTTTGTGCAAAAGGACAAAAGATAAATTGTGGACCCATAGGCCCATTTTTTGTTCTAATCTAGCTTCCATGTGTCCCATACCAAAAGGGGGACCCATTCTTCAAATTGTTTTCCCGCCCATTTGTACGGACTCGCTACAAACTTTGAAGGGGCATATCTTTTGACTCAGGGCTCGAAATATTGAAAATATGACACCATTGGAAAGATATTGGCCTCACCCATGCCATGGAGGTATGAAACTTTAATTTCGAGTAGGTTAGGTGAAGAAAAATGGAGGAAAGGTCTTTGTGATTTCAATGTAGGATCTTATTTCCTCAACAACCAGATTAGATTCGATCTGTTCCACCGTTTCCTCTTCCTCTAAGGCACCAAACCAAGGATTGATGCAGTAAAGAAAAATTTGGGGGCAGATTTTATCAGAAGCATTAACATCAGTGGTTGAGTTTTGACCTGCTTTTCCCACTTCTCTCTCTCTCTTTCTTTTCTCAGGTTGAATCTATAAAGTCGGGGGTAGGATTCACTGTAAAGGGTTGGACATTCCTTGTTTTGCAAGCTCCCTTCTCCTTCTAGCGAAGGGATTTGTGGGGTTCAGGCCTTCCTTCAAACTTGTAATACGTTTCTACCTTTTGGCTATTTTGTAATGAACTCTACTAATCCATAGAGCAATAAAACACATCTGTGATTGATCTTAGATCCTTTCTTGTCTCTTTTTCTTTCATTTGGTATCCCATTACAGATCTAACTATCTATGCTTGTTATTGTATGCATTTTGTTGGTTTGTGCCTATTAGCAAAATAAGTGTTCATCATTCCTTGGTGCATCACCTGCTACTTTAGTTATTTCTTATTCCTTATACTCTTTTACCCCTAACTCCTTGGAAAGTTTTAGATTAGGTATAGAAATAGATACTCTGCAAATCCTCACGTATGCACCTAAATAGAGGAATAAGGAACCAACCTTCAATATGGATAACTTTTCCATTTTGCAAGGTCCCACACCTTGGGGAAAGTTCAATGGTATGCAATCACAACAAATGACCCTACCTTAAAAAAGTAGACCCATCTAACTCATTTGTGGATGTTGTGATTTCACACTTACAACACCCCCATTCGGATGCGAGCACCCGTGTCCGGCCATTTCCATGGATTCTAGAATTTATCCTAAGCATTGAAGACATAACTCATCTCCTATGGAGTATTTTTCTTGGTGCAGAACACTTCATCATCAAGTGTTAATCAAATAAGTCATTCTTCCTATACCTTTTGCTTAGGGTTTTGTAGTTTACTTTGTTATTCCTTCCATCATATCATACTTAGCAGTTGTATATCATAGTTTACATTCAGTTACCCTATAATCAGGGTTAAATATATATTTTTTGTTAAATCATTTGGTGAAACTCACTCATCATCAAAAAAGTAAATCCTCATTTTACTTATTCTATCAAATATTATGTCATGGATCCTAAAATTCATCAAATCTCTTTGCATGACCTACTTCAAATGCACCCACCTTCTAAGGTTGTTTTCCAAAAATCCGTAGACACTATTTATTACCCTCGCAGTACACCACCCTATCTAGTAAGTGACATTTTTTATCTTCTATCTGATGACTCTATTGGTCCTAATCCTCCATACAATCAGCCAATCTTAGAGTAAATTCAAACCTTACATTGTTTATTTCAAGAAAAAATTTAGGCAATGGAAGAAACAATTACATGTCTTAAAAATAAAATCCAGCATCTCAAGGATTCTTCTCTAGCCCATGCTAATTCTTTTTCTACATCTAATTCTACTACTATGTCTTCTGCATTGTTCTCATGTCAATGAACCTAAAATATCACCGTTACCGGAACCTCTCAAGTTTGATCAAAATGATAAGTAATATGATATTCTTCCTCAAGTCCTCATTCATTACTTGATCAAATTTCCATTTAATAATTTCTACCATTCTTATCGGTTTGCTAAATACCAAAGCCACCCATATATCAATTATCATTGAATTAATGTACATAATGATAATGATTGTTATGCTCTAAAATGAAAAATTAAGCACCTTACACATTAGGGTTTTAACTCATTTGCTTCACAACATCAAGTTACATTTTTCTATTGCTGAATCCCAATGGGGTCCTAAATCCGATCCTTCCATTTTTAATGAGCATCATTACATCATTACTAATGTTCCTCGTTTAGTTAATCAATCATTTCCTACTAGACCTAGTGTCAAACCATATTAAAAAAACTATCTACCCCATTATCTCCTCTATCTACAACATTCCCAACTCCACCTAAGAAACCTTTTCTAAAATACGGTTTACCTCCCTACTCCTCTTAAGTCTTCTACAATGTTATCAATCCCAAATAAGACACCAAAATTCAATATCTCTCTCCACCCTACTCCGCTTCAGCATCCAATTCATTTTTTCAAGCAAACAAATCATTATATTAATGGTCAAGACACATTTCAAGCTCCACAACCATTGCATGGTCCTTTTGACATCACCACATAGATATCCATCACTCACACACTTGGGGCCATCATGTTTAATTCTCCCCCCTCCTAACATCATAATTTTTCTATCTAATCTATTATAATGCTTTGTGCTTCTCACTTAATCATTTTCATTACTCTTACACATTTTGATACACACATTGAAACTTCATTATCCTATGACACACTCCAACTCCATAGTTCATACTTGACTTTTGAGGGTCTAAATCTTAAATTAACCTCACATCATTCACTCTTTACGCTCTATGCTTCATGACCTATCTTTCTATCACACATTTTGAAACCATTTCTCGATGACCCACTCTTGTTCTATGGTTCATTCTTGATTGTTGAGGGGTTTTTTAAAAAATGAACCTCATCTCATACTCATACATATATAGTAGGGGCATGCTGCTCCTACCACATTCGAATTGCATACAATTTCATCGCACTTATACAATGCATATTACATATCCTGGTTACATTTACTCTTGCTTGCTCATACTTACATGTACAGTTTGTTTTCGATGCTAGATGGATACTTAGTATGTTAATATCTTTGTCATATAAACATGCATATTCACTTGGTATCTAGTCACGAATGAAATTTTCTTATAGGTCGTTAAATTCCGCAATAATGCTTGGCATTGTACCTCTTACCTGTTACACCAAGGCTCTCGAGGGCATCTACTTTCTCACATATTACATGTGCTATTATTTAATTATTTGCTACATCAAATTCCTAACACACTACTTTGTATCGGTACACACATGATTTGGCATAATTTATTATCTTTCTAACATGTTAATGGGTGCTTCGTGTGTATAATTTTCTTTGTAGGATTATTTTTCACCAAGGTTTTTTGTTATATTTTTCTTGACATTGTTTGTTATTGTATGCAATTATTTGTGGGCTATGTCCTATGTCTTGAATGATCATTGTTTGTATGATTTTGGCAGCTTCGGCCTTGATTTTCTTGTGACATTGTGAGTGATGTACCATATTTGAAACCCACTTTTTGTGGTATAATATTGTATGCACTATTGTTTATTACATTTTTTTTATATGCCATGTTTGTTTCCTTTTGCTACTAACAAATATGTGTAGCCATTTTGTTTTTATGTGCCTTCGTTTCTATGATGCACATTCCCTCCCCTATGTAGGGATATAGTTCAGCTCAACATCAGGTCCTCTCTTTGGGTCGTATAATCCTAGTAAAGTCACATGCACCACAAATGAGGGAGGCATACACTGGGTGAAAAAATCACCCCATACAACAACTAAAATATATAGTTCAGTACAGTGCATAATATGCATAGGAAGATAGTTATAGATTGACCTAAAATTTTACTTAGGTCCTCAACGCATCACATAAACCAATGCCCAAGCTCAAATAGGAGCACACAGGGGCCTGTGTCCTTCTGTATGCTCTAATTTTGTGGGTTCACACACATTCATTTTCTCATATTGGTACAGTTCATATAATCCTCCAAAGTAGTCCTACAAATAAAGGCAGTCCTTAAGTTAAAAAATGCATTCTATCTCTTTCAATGGCTATAACTAAGAACTAATTCAAAAAAAATGGATAACAGGAAAAAATTAGGTATGTACCATCTGCAATGGTGCTTATCAGACAGATTCATGGATGGAGATTAAATCTGGACATCTCTCCTGAAAATTTTCTCTAAGGCATTAGATCACCCAAAAAAATCGCACTTGTGTGATATCGTTAAAAAAATCGTTCTTCACAGCATTTCTAGGAAATTTTTCTGTCCTTCACAATCTTCTAATCAAGTGCACAGTTTCCTTTATTATTAATTTTACATTGTAATCTCTGATTTATTATATACAAAAAATTTACTACTTTATCACTCTTTTTTTGTAGGTTCATGCTTAATACGAAACAAAAAATGCAACCTACAATAGCTATATACAAGCACAACAATAGGTACAAGAAAAGAATAACGCTTTACCCAAATTGTCACTTTCCTTTCCTATTCTTCATGCTTCACTTTACACCATTCCAAGCTTCACTTGTCCACTTGGCACACATTTAATTGCATGCTTTATAGGATCATAAGGTATGCATCTTATATATTGTTTATTGCATCTTATATATTGTTTATATTATCGATTATTCACTCAAAAACATAAAGTGGGGGTAAATTTGGACACAAAATCACGCACTTGGGTACATTTCTGGTCCTAACAAAATACTAGCATTTACATGATTCCTATAAAATAAAACTAGTAATTGAAAGCTATTTTTGGCCTCTATTGTTTGTCTCTTAATTTCTATTTGGTGTTACACACCCTACAACCCAATCAGAACTTTAATAATTTATATTTCATGGCTTCAAACACTACCACTGAGTTAGGACAGTGGTGCTTAGGCACACCTATCCCCCTGGGAACCCTAACCCTTTTCTTCCTTACTTTCTTTTTTTGGGACTGTTTTGTCTTTAGGGAAAAAATTTCACTTATGGACTGGCCTTCCAATTGTCAATTACAAAATTCAAACAAGGGAACCATATAAATACATAGTTATGTGTTGAAATTCAAACAAGGGAATCATATATTTTCTTTAAAGAATGATTTATATTCATGTTAATATTTTTATATTAAAAACACTAAATGTTTCCCCTTGATTTTTACAAAACACGTGAGTTTTGGAGGATTTACTTCATGGTTTGGATGATTTTTTGTAGTTTTCATGCACTGGGCATACTAACCGTTGTTTTTGCAAATAGTATTGATTCATATATACAATATATTCATGTTCCTAGTAATGAGCATAGTTCTTTCCTTGTAACTGTTTCAAGTATAATGTAATTATAGAAGTGTTTCAAATTACATTTTCTATGGATCGTTAACTAATATAGACCCTCTTTCTTTTCTTGTAGAAATACAACCTCGGTAAGCATCACCACATTTAAATTTTTACCACATAAGGATGGTGATGATTTTTCTTCTTTCTTCTCTATTCCACCACTACCCTCTTTTGTAAAAATACAGAAACACCATTATATATGACTTTCCTGGCAACAAATTCACATGGAGGATCTATTGTAGGTTGTTCTGTAGCAGCTTGTAGGACATATGAAGTTCAAGTTGCCACCAATATTGCTTTGAACATGGTGGGAACTCACATGACAGAGTAATACTTGAGATTACATGGCCATCCACTTATTTTTTATAATATTTGGATACTACATGTGATATAATTCACTTGTATTGCAATGGCATGCATATTAATGAGGCCCTCTAGATGTAGTTTGAGGTTCAGAGGAGACTGTATGAATAGCTAGAGGTGAGTTCACAAGTGCAACGTTTTTAGATCCTTCATATGGAAATATCATAATACATTAACTGAGAAAGTTGAGCGAAGAAACCTCACTAACCCAAAAATATTGAGGTGTTTGAGGGTCATGTTTCCCAATCTCTATCCTAATTGCATTTCTTTCAATGCAAAATGAATACGTTGTTCAACCATAATAGGTAGGAATGCTCTGTTAGGTTCCTAAAAATAGTAATTGCCATCTTAATAAGTGCATTGAAAGAAGACCACACATTCATAAATTTATTAATTGTTCTTTTGTTGATCTATTGTACAAGCAAATAACATTGAACTATCTTGCATGAAAGTGATGTCAAATGGGCTTCTTGTTAGGATGTATATCTTCTCATGAAAGATGATCGGCTCCATGGGTTCTCTATAATGAATTCATTAATTATTGTTTTATTCCTTACTAGTTTTTTGGAAAATAAAGTAGACCATGAAGTTGTATTCAGGCCCCCAATTAATGCAATCTTACTTTGTTCGTGTAGGAACTAAAGTTCAGGTATTTGGGAGAACTGCTTTTTGCATAAATATTCAGAACTTTGTTAGTTGTTCTTTTGTTGATCTATTGTAAAAGAAAATAACATTGAACTATCTTGTAGGAAAGTTATGTCAAATCAACTACAACAAGCTTGCAATTGAGCATCCATTTAGGAAAAATAAAATCCCTAGGAAAATTCCAGAGGATGCATGGTACAAGTGGTCTATTTTTATTGGAGGACGCATATTGGCATATGGAGTTGTTTTCATTGAAATATTATTCATTTTAAATTGCATCTGGTTTCATTGAAAAGAGTTTGCTAGAATCGAATCAGAAATGATTCACCACGAAGTAGTTGCACTCCAACAGAATTGTGAAAGCTCCAGCGATAACAAGGAAAAAATGAACATTAATGGAATAAATTGCTCAATAGAAACAAAGCTTGCATAGAGGAAAGACAACAAAGTGTCTTGGCATGCTCATAAATGAATAAAAAAGGGGGTACATATAGGGTGTTGAGTAACCCTATTGCATGACACACATGAAACCCTAAACCTAACCCATGTGAGATGACCCTCCAACATGAGAGGAGGAAACATAGGATAACTCACACTAATACCCCCCTTCATCGAAGCTGGGGTAGCGGTTGTGATGAGTAAGACGGAAGAGGAAGACACTCCTAAACAACTAAGAAAGATGTGCCAATGGGGCCCGAAAACTAAAGGCCTGATAAGGTGCCCATATACAAACACAATCTTTCTAGAAGAAGAAAAAAAAAGGTTCCCGGCATAAAGCTTGTAAAGGTACCCATGTACAAAGGGGCAATCTCTCGGAAAGATGAAAAAAAGAGAGAAGATGAGGGAGATGAGATGGATGCGGAAGATGCCATGGATGGATCTAAACTCTGCAACTCTAAGAATTCTCCCAAAAGAATGTCGATGATGAGATTCTCTACCTCTAGACTGAAGAAGAGCCATCTACACCGTACTATGTGTCTGCCCTTAGGAAGGACAAAAAAGATGTGCTGGAAATCTACCCACTCCACGAAGGAAACTGAAGGCAGTAGCATGAAGAACTCTGAGTTTGGTCCACGAAAGTGTGACATAGGTCTAGCAAGCAAGTGCAAAGGAGCCGAGCGTAATGCCACAAGTGTAGAACTATTAGAGTATGAAAGGTGAAAACCTATAGAAAGGATTTCCAACTGATGTGAAGGAAATAAAACATCCCCCACGACAAAAAATGGATCCACAAACAAAGGTGGATTAATGAAAGTCTCCAGTAAAGTGGAAGTGGCAAGAGTCCCAGAAGGGGCACTCCCAACAATGGAGATGATGAGCTCCTCTAAAACACCTGTAGATGGATGAGGAACCTGTAGTACATCACAAGTGTGCTCTGCGAAAAGATGACTAAGGTCAGGAAGATACTCATACCAATGAGGGGGCTCAACAAATAGAAGAGTGATGTCAGATATGTATGAGTCATCCAAGGAAGGTTGACGAGTGAAATGGGCCTCAAACACTGAAGGTGGAAAAGAGGCGGGTGTTATGAATGTATGATATTGTATAAGATACTACTTAATATATGATGAGATGCTGGATGTGTCAACACTCTTTGGAATAGTGAGAGAAGGAGGAGAAGAGTCCTTTATAGTACTCTCGACATCAGAGCTGGGTGCACAATCCTCATTATAAAAAGTAGAACCAAGCAATTCGGTGTCAGTGGAACTGTCATCACATGAAAAAATAGAGGAGATAGCTGAATCAGTTGCAACAACAATAGTGGCAGTATGTGAAGGGTCTCCATAGAGGGACTAAAGAATGCTCCAGACGCAGTGGGGTGGATTTGAGTCTGCCACGTGAACCCATTGAGATGTAGAGACATGCATCATCATGTGACCAAAAACATGGTCAATTTTTTTGAGAAAATCATTAAGAAGACGATGATCAGTGGGTGCAGGAACTGGCCCAAGCAAGAAGTGAGAAAGACCCTTGTAGGTGAAGTAATGTTCCATAGAAGCACGTCAAGCTGAATAGTTCTCTCTCCCACTAGGAAATGGTGGAGGCTATAAGGTAATCCTATGATGCTCAAGTCTGGAAAGAGTACCTTCCATAATTTGGAATCAAAAAATGTAAGATGCACAAATGCAAGACATCGGACTTAGCCGATATTGCGTCTGCATGTAATACAACACCCAGGACAATATAACAACCCCCCTGCTTTCAGCACTTCATAGTTGAGTGCGTTGATTAAAATATTTTCCATGTGTGTGGTTTGAAACACTTGGTAACTCGTCTTGCAATTAGCATAATAACGCGCAAGAGAGGAGACCACAACAATGTTTCGTGGAGCGCAACAAAAGAGGAACACTGTAAACAAGCACAAGCAAAAAACAGAAAGGAGGTGAAAGCCAACCCTGGTGGTGAGAAAAATCATCTCACGTCACATGAAAGAAACCATTTTTTGTAAAACTGTGGTGGACGCACTCACAAGTCCATGAAAAAAAGGAATAGAACAAAGCTCAAAAGAATGAGCTGAAATAAGCAAAACAAAGAGACCCCCCCCAGAATGTGGCACTTTATAAAATTAGTGCATTTACAAAGATAATGATCCCATCATCTAGAGTGTGAAAAAATATGCAACTTTGACTAAAGAAGTGCTCAAAACTGAGCAACGAGTCAAAAGTTATAGCAAAAACCAATTCCCACAATTGATGAGTAAAAAGCCAATAAGCCTACAAACGGATTAAAAAAGTACCCTAAATGCATGCAAAGGGTGTCATATGTGTGCTCGTTAGAAACAAAAAAAAATTTGAGATAGGGTTTGTTTGTATTACGAGGGGGCATTAGCCACCTGCCAATCTCGAACCTCACCCTTCGTCTTCGGCACTCAACGAAAGGTTAAAAATACACAAAGCCAATAGACCAAAGTATAATGCCAAAGAAATTATAGTTTAAATAATGTGAAATTAAATTGAAAAAAATTAGATCTAAAAAAAATTTAATTAAAACTAATTAGATATAATCTAATGAAGATTTTTAGATGAAGATTTTTAAAAAGATGAATGTTTCTAATTAAAAAAAATTTCTAAATGGGTTTTAGAAACTTGATAGAGTTAGAAATGTTTTAAAAAAACTTACTAAAAAGAAGTTTGATTGTTTTTACCAAAAAAAACTTAGCAAGAAATAAGATACGGCTCGTTTTGTAAAAAAAAAGCAGCGGTTTTTTTTTTAGTAAGATTTAGAAGAGATAGAAATTGAAACCTTACCAAAAGGACTGTGAAAAAAAGGTGACTTACTAGGTGAAAATGTATAGGCTGTGTAGAAGAGTATACAGCCACACATAGGTGAAAAATGGTCCTAAAAAGACTATTCCAAGGAAAAATGACTTACCAGAGGTGACTGTACGAGGGACAGGCCATGCCTAGGAGTTATAGCCGCGTTTTTTGTTGCCAGCACCAACAAAAACACCCTTTCAAGCAAAAAAATGTGGATGTGTTGTTGAAAACACCCTGCCAAGATCTTACAAAAAAATGTGGCTGTGTGTTAAAAAACACCTGTGAAGCAAAAAAAAACCTGAACAGTCCAAGAAAATGCCTGGAACAATGATGCAGGACAGAGTGAAGGAGAAAATGCAGAGAACATTCCAAAAAAGGTCAGAGGGACAGCAGTTAGTTGATGAGCAACCATGACTGAAGAACTCAAGTATCCTGCAACCACAGACAACATGCATAGACAAATATCTTACAAAAACCAGAGATCTTAAAAAAAATTTCACTTCCATTTTAATAAATCAACAAAAAATGAAATGAATCTCTATTTTGGATTTTGATACATCCAACAAAAAAAAAGTTTAAAAACCTGATTTTTCAAGGTATTTTTAAAAAACCTGCACATGCACAAGAAAAAAAACACAAAAAATCTTTCTGAGAAATCTTGTTAGAGATATTAGCAAGATAATTTCCAGAAAATAGTGATCAAGGACTTGCATGTAGAGTAAAATAACGAAACCACGTAAGATTAATTGCAACAAAAAAATTGAGTGCATGTTTACCCGATCTCAGCTCTGATACCATGAAAAGAGTTTGTGAGAATCGAATCAGAAATGAGGCACCACAAAGTAGTTGCACTCCAACAGAATCGTGAAAGCTCCAGCGATAGCAATGAAAAAATGATCAGTAATGGAAGAACTTGCTCAACAGAAACAAAGCTTGCATAGAGGAAAGACAGTGGAGTGTCTTGGCATGCCTCGTAAATGAATAGAAAAGGGGGTACATATAGGGTGTCTAAGTAACCCTAGGTGCATGACACACATGAAACCCTAAACCTAACCCTAAACCTAACCCATGTGAGATGAATCTCGAACATGAGAGGAGGAAACATAGGATAAATCACACTAATAGTTTTGTGGCAAAGAAAGTAGACCATGGAGTTATATTCAGGACCCCAACTAATGCAATCTTTCTTTGTTCATGTAGGAACTAAATATTCAGAACTTTGTTAGTTGTTCTTTTGTTGACCTATTGTAAAAGAAAATAACATTGAACTATCTTATAGAAAAGTGATGTCAAATGAGCTACAAGAAAGAAACTGAACCAATGCAATATAGGTAAATTCATGATGTTGTTTCTATTCAGTTTATTTCTGATCCGCAAATTACCTTCTGAATGGAATAAATATAAGAAGAACAACTGATGGAAAAGCAAATTAGCTTTTCTGTTCTTCCTCCCCGGTAATCACCAAATAACATTAACCACATCTATTCCATTCAATATTAGATGTCTTGAACCTAAATCCAAGATCAACAAAATCGATAGTAGTATTTTTATTGATTTAATAAGTCTCTATGTTTATTATTACTACATTATTCCTACATAGTAAATAAGAACAACAAAAAGAAAAATTCTAGCAGAGCTAGAGTAAATAAATCTATTTATTCTTTTCCTTCTATTCAGAAGAATAAAAAAATGTATTTCACTATAGTGAAAAAATTACAGTTCCCTTTTCTTACATTGTCCATTTCTTATCTTTTTTGATATCTGAATTCCAATCCATTTTCTACCAGTAGAATGATCAAAGTCAAATGTTTGCTCCATTCATATAAGAATGTTTGGTAAATCAATGATTTGAATTAGATATTAAATCAATTGGATTTTATAGATAGGAATAAACTTATGAGTTAGAGATATATGAGTTAGAGATAAAGATATATTGACTTTCAGAATTCCATCTACCATTTTTCCCGAAGAATAAAAGATCATAACTATTCATTCGACAGAACATCCAATCAACAACCAAATATTAAATCATTTGAAAAAATTCAAATAATTGAAGGATCCACTTTCAAAATCCCCCTCAATTTTCAATATCAGAATAGCTAATATATTCATCAGTCGATGGGTTAGGTTCACTTACTTCTCCTTCTTATTTACCTCTTTTGGGCCGAAAGAAGATACAAAATTACGAAAAGGAAATAGATTATGCCTTCTTATACTATTCCTCGTCCTATAGTAGCAAGATGAAGGAAAAAAGACTATATCTGATAAATAGTCTAGATAGCATTCTAGTTGTTTCAATCTGCTCTATTCCGTTATACCAGATGTTGAACCTAAAATTCTGTGAAAAATGAACACCGGGCGGAGCCCTTTATCGGGCTTGAACGGACGACTTACGCCTTACCATGGCGTTACTCTACCACTGGGTTAGAAGTGCTTTTGATCATGAAATGATCAATGGCTAAGTCGACTACATATCAGGTATATATGTAATAATACAAATGGATCCACATAGAATATCAATGTGAATATAGATAGATCTATATCTATGGATTTCTCAATATTGTTCGAGGAACGATCCTATTTCAATCATGTCAATTAGTACTATTGACCCATTAGGTATTCGATTGAATTCTTCGACTTTGTTCTATGTTATAAGAAAGGGCGAGATTTATACCCTAAAATTTTGTTGAACTATTATTAAATTCGAATTGATTAGACTACGTGGCTGTGAGATGACTCTCTTATTGGTCTGTTTATTTATCACTTAGATTTACGCATAAGATTGTTTCGAAATGAGATAGAGATAGACATCTACGATATTTCGTAAATAACAATATCCGATTGTTTGTGCCCATCTGGAAACACATGCACTATATAATAAGTGTTGGTTGAGAGGACCAAACATCTATATCGCTTCACTACGGTTTCCGTGAGCGAATCTCTGTAAAATTTGAATCAAATTAGCATTCGGTTCAAAAGAAAGGGCTATAAGTTCCATTATACGTTGAATTGGGGGATCTTGTATGCAATATTGCTAGGAAGAGGCATTTTCTAAACTAAATAAAATATTTTATTTTCCATCATTGTTCCATCTTTTGATTCAACGTAATAGATATATCTGTAGCAATGCCCCAATATTTTTGGGATTTAAAATAAATCTATAAGGATATAAAAGCAAAGCCTCTTTTGAGTTTTGAGGCTTTATTTAATATAGAATGAATGTTTTTTTTTTAAATTCACTAAAAAAAAGATTATTTTTGTTTCATATTCTTGACACTTTCCTAGGGATTTTGATATTATGATAATAAGTGGGCCCCTATCATCTAGTGGCCCAGGACATCTCTCTTTCAAGGAGGGCAACAGGGATTTGATTTCCCCTAGGGGTACTATGCTAGAAAAGTCATTAGGAGACCTACCTAATAAGTATTCTAATGACTTTCTATTTTTTGTTCCTTGGTCGATGCCCGAGTGGCTAATGGGGATGGACTGTAAATCCGTTGGCAATATGCTTACGCTGGTTCAAATCCAGCTCGGCCCAATACCAACCTGAATATCATATATTGATATTCATTGTCATCTAATTGAATACAAGGTATATATTAATACCCAATATAGAAAGAAAAGAAATGAATAGATACTTTCATAATTAAAGGAAAAGGTTAAATCTTTTATTTGACCGGCACTAATAAAAAATAAATTACTATTAGAGAGTAATAAGTTAACTGTACCTAGTGGGATTGTAGTTCAATTGGTTAAGAATACCATCCTGTCAAGATGGAAGTTGCGGGTTCAAGCCCCCGTCAGTCCCGGTCCAATAAATTTACCAATTCTTCGGTCGATCCCCACTTTAGAGAAGTACAAAAAAGGAAAAAATTGGGTAGACTAGATACATCTACTAAGGATTCTATAGATGTATCTATATCTGGTTATTTCAACAAATAACCAATTCATTGGTTAATTCTGCCAACATTTCGATGAATAAACATTGAATTATCATATCCAAAATAAATCCTACATTTTTCTTGAGATAGAAAAAAGGGTTTCGTAGATCTGTGTTAGGAAGGATAATGTAAGTATAAGTACAACCATTTCTTTAGAAATGAGAATACTGTTTCTAAAAATAAAAAAAGATCCCTTTTTATAAATTATAATTATAAAATAAGGATTAGATTATATTTGGTCTAACTATCCAAATAGTTGCCCATTTTAGGGTCATGGGCAATCGAATAATTTGAAACTATTCATTTAATATTTTTAGTTATCGGTGAGCATTACAAGAAAAATCAGTGGGATTTTCATAGCGGTATCATTTTCCCCCCCTTTTTTTTAGTTGTAGTTACCCCGAATTTTGTGATTTTTGATGTATAATAAGATGCAAGCTTGGAAATCTTTCCCAACAGAATCAATAGAATTAAAATTAATTGCCTCTTTCTCGATGAGACAGTTTACATTTGCATTCCATAACTTTTTGAGTCAACTTGTGTGGCTCTAGGTCATATCACCAATATAGCCGAATAAAATTTGATTTTAAATTTTTATATTATCAACTATTGTTTATATAATAGGAAAGTGGAAAATTTCCACTTTGCACTATCCTGATTAGTTCCATTATCATTAATATATTAATTATTAATAATAATTATTTTTTTATAGAGGGATTCATATTGATATAGTCAATATCGCTTGGAATAACAACATCATGCATTTACCTATATTGCAATTGAGCATCCATTTAAGACAAACAAAATCCCTAGGAAAATTCCAGAGGATGCATCGTACAAGTGGTCTATTTTCATTGGAGGACACATATTGGCATATGGAGTTGTTTTCATTTAAATATTCTTCATCTTAAATTACATCCGGTTTCATCAATTCTACAACAATTTTGGGTTCCTTTTTATAGTATTTGTTATCCTTATTGTCCACCTTGCTCTACTTGGGTTTCTTTCACCATCTAATGGTCAAAGATTGATAATAGCTATGGTCTTCTTGTGGGTCATCATGGGGTTGTTTGCCAGTTACTCATCTACAAGGTTGTATAAAATGTTTAAGTGGATATAGTGGTAACAAAATGTAATCAATACTACTTTCACACTCCTTGGCATTGCTTTTGTCATTTTATTTATCCTCAATGCCCTCATGTGGGGTAAACAGTCCTCTAGTACAGTTCCATTTGGAAAATTCTTTGTTTTGGTAATTTTTTGGTTTGGGATATTTGTGCCCTGGTCTTTGTTGGTAGTTATTTTAGATACAAGAAGCTTGCAATTGAGTGAAGTCAAGAATGACAGTTAGCATTTGGTTGCTTAATTGTATTTCTTTCAATGCAAAAATGAACAATCCGTTAAACCATAATCGGTAGGACTGCTCTGCTAGGTTCCTAAAAAATAGTAATTTGCATTTTAATAAGCACATTGAAAGAAGACCACAACATGCTTGTGATGCGCAATGAAGACCGAAATTTTTGAAGCCTAGTCATGATACAAGAGATTTAAGTAAAGGGGTAAGTACTGCATAGGTAGTTCTGTTGCCAACATTTAATGAAGAAAATGATTTTGGATTGTTGGGAGTCAGAACACACATTCAAGGCATGGTCATGTATGATCAGTATGAGTGATTTACATCTATAGGATCCTCGTGATATCCTCACAGTCCCATTTTTTATTACACACTTAAAAGTAGTTATCACGAATGTTTATGCACCAAATTCAATGTGAGATGTTATGTCACATTGAATGATTGTACCATGAACTGCCACTACCCTTCATTTCTTCCTTGAAAGGAGGTTGTCAAGGACATTCTCATCTTTCCTTACAAAATGTTCAGAAGCTTCACAAATTATTTTATTCAAGTATCATGTACAATAATACAAACTTGTTTGCTTGAAGTGAATATGACATTGGAAGTCTTGTTTTGTTTGGTCACTAGTCACTCTCCATTTTGGAGCCACATGTACAAAATGTGTTCTCTACACTTTTCACAATGAAGGTACTCCATTCTGTAACATGGGTCCCCTCCCACATTTATCGAATCTCAAAAAAACAAATAGGTAACTTATACCATTCGACGTTCACATTGCATTGTATACATGTGATTCCTAGTTATTAGTACGTATAAATTTTTTATCATGTTTTTATTAATTCTAGTTTTTTAATAAATTATATTTATTTCTTGATTTTGAAACTTTTCTTAATTTTTGGTTATTAATTTTCAATTTTTTAAGTACATTTTAATGTTTTATTATTTATAAGTTTTTTTAATTTTAAATTTTTTTAATTACTTTTTTAATTTTTAATTATTTTTTAATATTTGTTTAATTTTTCATTTTTATTAATGTTGTATTTCATTTTTCTTTGAATTTTTTAACGTTTTATTAATTTACTATTTTTTTTAGTTTTTATTAATTTTTATTAATTTTAATTACTTTTTAATTAATTTATAGTTTTTTATTTTTTTATTATTGATTTTGATTTTGATTTTTTCTTTATATTTATTATTTTAAATTTTTATTAATTTTCTAGTTTAATAGTTTTAATTAAAGTTTTCGAATTTGTAACTTTTTATTAATTTTCCAGTTTTTAATTTTTAATTAATTTTTGAATTGCTTTATGTTTTTTACAAAATTTTAATTTCTATTAATGTTTATTTTTCCTATTAATTTTTTTATTATTTACTATTTTTATAAATTTCTAATTCTAACCCATTTTAATCAATTTTTTTTTTTATAAATATTTTTAGGAAACTATAACTTTCATTCATATTAATTTTTTATCAATTTTTTTAATTGTAATTAATATTTTTGTTTTTTAAACCTTTTATTTTTTTCTCCATTTTATGTTTTTTTACTAATTACGCCGAAGGCGTTCCCTACGACTGTGTTAAATTTTACGGTTTGACGGCCATCTTGACATTTGTACTTTTCCTCCCTATTTTAGCTTTTCTCTATTATTTTTAATAATTTTGTTTCTAATAATTAACAATTTTAGCTTTTACTTTTAATAATTTTGTTTCTAATAAATAACAATTTTAGCTTTTGTTTTTAATTAACGACAATTTTAACTTTTATTTTTAATAATTTTTTTTCTAATAATTAACAATTTTAGCTTTTGTTTTTAATTAGGTTGCGTTGAAAATAGAAAAAGGGAGATCAATAATAGATTGCAAACGTGAGAAAAGAAAGTATACATATAAAGAAAAAGGAAGATCAAAAGGAGATTTAGGAATTTAGAGTGACACAAAGAATATACAGACACGAGAAATAAAATAAAACAACAGTGGAAGCATGAGAAGTCATATTGATGTTTCAGACACCTTTACACAGTTCCTTTAATAATTTGTGGATGATATCGTTAGGGTTTAATCTTTGTTGTTTAAAATAATTTGTTTTTTCTATGCATTGGTCTGGCACCATACTATATCTGTAGCGTATTCATTTAATTGACAGACATGAATCTGAGTTGTATTATCAACATTGCGAGATCATGTAATTGACAGACATGAATCTGAGTTGTATTATCAACATTGCGAGAGCATGTTTCGCCAAGCACTGGTTGGCAACTTGGTGTTTCATATGTAACGCTACTTTTGAATTTTACATGAGATAGTCAACCACATATATGATTAACGAAACTCTCTCTTGTGATTTGAATGATTGCCTATAAGAAAAGTTGTGTTTCTATCCCAAATATCCCTATTTTAAAATTAAATAAGTAAATGAAAATTACGATAATCAACTCATAAACAAAAAAATGGTTGATTTGCGGGCTTGATACAATTGATGAAATTGGTTATACAAAAAATATGGATGTGAATTAGTTTATGTCAATTATTTCTATTTTATAGGGAATAATTAGCTTATCTTATTATTTCTATGTACTAGGTGCTCTCAGGCGTTTAATAGTGCTCAATCTAAAAAATAACTTGCTTTCTGGACAAATTCCCAATTCTCTGAATAACTGCACAAAATTGCATCACTTATCATTGTCTAATAATACGCTTGAGGGACCAATTCCATCTGGGATATTAACAACATTGACCAGATTAGAACATCCCAAAATTCATAGGAAATATTTCGGCGCTTAATTTTCTTCAAATAGAAGACAACCAATTAAGCAGAATGGTACCCCAAGAATTGGGAATGTTGGGTTTCCTACAACAACTGACGTTTTGGCAATAAAAATATGAAGGGAGATGTTTTTTCCATTCTCTTGAATTGTACAAAGTTGCAAACCATTGGGTTGGAAGTCAACCAGTTTTTGGGCTCTTTTTCGGCATAAATTGGCTTCAGATTCACCAAGCTACAAGAACTTGCTACAACACGTAATTGATTCAGTGGGAGGACCCCACATTTCAGATACTGCACTTTTCCTCCCTAAGGTCCATTCTCAACACTGGTGCCCAACACCATGTTGACTTCATTCTCAACTAATTTCATGATGTCTTTACCTCTACCTTTTAGTTTCTTTGTAGCCACATCTTTTTCTTTCAAATTACCCTGATACACTCTTCCAAAGCTTCCTTGCCCAATTTTGTAACGTTGGTTGCAAATCTATGGGTTGACGCAGGCCTCGTGAATGGTGCCACAAGAACAATCATCGACATTGTCTACGATACATCAATGCAACCACCAACATTACCTTTATTTGTTGTTTTCAAATTTGATAGATACAACGGCCCATGTTGGGATCCCTCCAACCTGTTACATATTCCCATACCTCTTATTTCAAGAGGGAATCGAAGACAATTGCCGATTAAAATGGCATGGGGATTAACTATCCACAAGTGGAAGGGACTTACTTTGCATAGAGCAACCTTCGACATTAGAACCACTAAAAGGTAGGGTCTAACATTCACAACTTTCTCCAGAGTTCCCTCGCTTGCAAATCTGCGTATTTCACCTACTTTTTCATTCAAGAGATACTCAAAAATGGTGTACGTAACAACACTTGGAGCAAGAAGAAAGGAGGGGTCAAGACTACTATCACTCAGCGTGTCGTAAAAGCTACCCTCTGCTTTGATAGCACCTCCACCACTACTATACTTAACACTTCTTCTATCCAAAGCGACATTGTTGTTCAAGGGGCATCAAATGTAATCATGTTTAGTGAAACTAAAATTGCCCAACTTAAAGGCTACCATTCATGATATAAATAGTTCAAATGTATACATGTCTCATTATGTGCACGCACATCTACATTTATTTGATGTTTTGAAATATGATATGCAACTTTAATTGTATGAATCTGTAACAAAATTAAATGTACACATACAACATTTTAATGTAATGTTTCAACTAAATTCCTACACTACAACTATCAATCACACACATTATCAACTGTACAATAAATATTTTTCCAACAAAACACCAACCGAACAACCAATGCACAACTAATAAACAAAAATTAAATACATACAACATCAACTATAAAATAAATTAACTATCGAAAACGGTATCAAATGTATTCATGTACGAATTTTAACAAGTTTGAAATGTAGAAACAACCTTCAAATTAAGTGGCCCATCTATATTTCTACACTTCCAAAATCAATCACACCCCTAATCAACATCAACTACAAAAGTAATAATTATACCTCTAAAACAAATAACATATACTGTTCGACATTCACATCTCATGAAACACATGCGATTGCTAGTTTTAAATATTATTTTTTAAAATTAAAATTAACTTTTTAAATATTCAATCGTAATTAATTAACAGGGCTATCCGCCTGTTAGTGCTATTGCTAGTTATTTCATAATTACACATAAGGGATTTCCCAGTTGGACTTGGGATACATACGTCTCACAAACAACAGTCGAATGGACGATGTAGATCTTCTGAGGAAAGACATTAACATACGGTTGTTTGGTGGTCGATGTAGTTTGAAATAAGTGTGTAACCTAATCACATTCTTTTATTTGTCAATCTCTCTCTTTTCGGCATTCCCCTATTGCGTGATGGCTTTATTTGGTGAGCCGAACCATGCAGCTGCATAAGGAGAGGAACATTGGAAAAACGGGTCTGGCCATTTCCGCGTGCTTTCCCTGCAAAGGCACTCAACCTTTGGGCGGAAAAGCCGTTGCATCATTTCAAGTGCTGCATCATCTACTTCATTCCATCGACCTATTTGGGATTTTCAAACTACCATGTAATATGAAATCTTCAAAAGGTAAGTATTTAAACCAAAATTTGTTATATCAAGTCTCTATGGTAGCCTATCTTATATGTTTGTATTTATTTTGCTTAAAATGTAATCTCTTGGTTGATTCGGATCTTCTATGTGTGGTGGGCGTTTGCAAGTACGCGTAGAGAACGAAAGCCCTGAGACAATCCAGCATCACTTTGATTGCAAGTTATTCTGACGCAATCCACCGATACATGTTATCTAACTAAGAAAACTCCAAAAAGTGCAAGTATCCGTTTATGGGAATAAAAGGATGGCTGAGAAATAAAGTTGACCAAGTAACCATTCAAGAAGTTTTGAGATTCCATGGTAGGACTATGACATAAAAAATCATGTGCTTTTCACATGACTTATTCAAAATCTATAAGCGGAGATATGTGAACATCTATAATAAAAAAAGCACAATGCGGAAACCAGAAAATAGTTTTTCACAGAAAGGAAATGTCACATACCGCATCAGAGCCTAGATTTGTTAAAATTGCCAAAATCCAACTCAAAATTTTGTTCAATTTCTTGTTCTTCAAGAACAGCTCAGTTGCAGGAGATTTGGTACATTTGATGCAATAATACAAATCGTTCACTTCCCTGTCTTGGCCGTGGCTTGATTTTTCCAATGAGCTTAAACAACACGCACAAACCTGGTAGGTCACATACTCTGGACCAATCAGTTTCCTGATTGGTCCAGAATGTTAGACCTACCAAACTAGGTAAGGTTCCATATGTAGTCATTTATGTGGTACTTTTCCTAGAGATTATTCAAATCCTCATTTATCTCCGTAAGATTTATGAAACCCCACTTCTTTTTGGCAGGATTAAAACTTCTATCTTTGTAAGGGGAATTTGAAAACCCTGGCTTAGGGCTTGTCAGATTTTATTTTTTATTATTTCTCATTGTGTGTTCAAAGGGCGAGACTCATTTCCGGCGGCCTCATGTGTCTTGTGTGTTGAGTATAAATTTTTGGTTTGGTATGGGTTGTTTTCATTTTCTTTCCTCGTAGATTTTTTATATGATTTGTTTTTCCTTTCTAAATTAAGAATCAACTTTTGTATCAAGAATATGCGATTGAGTGATTTTCTGTAAAGTTTTTTATCACTAAATATGTACGGTTATGATTTATTTTACATTTCTCTATTCAATATGGAATGTTGTTTATCAAATCGTATTGGGGACTTTTCTTTGTAGGCTTGGTATGGTTATGAAATTATTTTGAAGTTCCTAACTACCATTATCTAGATATAGTTTTAAACTTATTTTGATGGTTTTTCTCCTTCAAAAAATAAGGGGTTCACTGTATCATTCTAAAAGGTAAGAATGTTAAGGTTTGGATTTTTCCACAAGCAAAAAGTAAAAGCTTTCTTATTTTGTGATGGCATTCAAATATGAATATGTTGCTAAAGAAACATCCTCTAAAAATGAGGCTACATATTTATCAATAAGAACTTGACTTTAATACATCCACTAATTTTTCCTAATTAGATTATGAAAATATACAATCTATCTAGGATTGTTGACTTAAGCAATGGCCGCTTATGTTTCCACTTGTAAACATTATATAGCTAATATGTATATTAACATAAATGGTTTTATTTTGATTTCATTTGGACTTTCGTATAAAATCTTTCAATTGTAAAAGATTTTCTATTATTATGAGCGATACCAAGGATGATAGACCGATGCCAAGGATGATAGACCGAGAACACGTTCTGTCACATTTTGAAACTTCTTAAAGGAAGCCAATACTTGAAAATGGTGAATTAATTTCCTTCTTAGTCTTATCAATATTTTAAGACATCCCATATGAGTTTGTTTTAACAAGAAATATTTTATAAAAAGTTCTTGACATGATCAAATGGCTTTGAGAGTGTTATATAAAGTTGATGTCATTGTTGTAGTATTTTTGTTTTTTTTTAATTATTCAAGAAAACAAATTTTTAGCTATCAAATGTTAGAATTTTTTCTCAAGAATCTTGTGTATATTGTACATTGTTGCCAAAAAATGTTCATGCATGTAAATAAGAAGAACATAAACTACTTTGTAGACAACTTCCCCTTCACATACAACAAATATAGGTGGCCCAAGACACATAAAACAAGTCACTTCCACTCAAATGTATAACATTAAAGATGTTTCCTATCTAAAAGTTCAATTTTGAGAACTGCACATATGGTATACACTACAATCTACAATTGAAATTAATGTATGCATCACTTTCAGCTGAGAGATTCATTGCACGTAAAATGAGAAAATATTTTTTTAATGCCCTACAAGATGTTACAATAGATGGAAGGATGGAGTGGGTGGGTGTTAGAATTGAACATGACAGAATTACATTAAGAGAGAACATACTAGCTAGTTACATTCTGTGCTACTAGTCCTAAGATTTGACACCTGTCCCAAGCATATTTCAATTTTTAAAATATATTTTATGTAGTTTTATTTTATTACAAACCATCCAAAAAAACTTCCAGTTTTTAATCAAATCTGTCAAAAGGATAGTTATACAGAGGGGGATTAAGGCCAAGGTAAACTAGGCAACTGCCTAGGGCACCAACATTTAGGGGGCGCAAATTTATAGTATTTTACTATGGTGTTTATGACGATTTGATCAATTTATTAACCATATAAGCTAGTAAAAACTAGTGACCAACCTTTCATACCACTTCAATTTATTTCATTCAAAATAAATAAAATTTACAACATTATATTACAAGTATGGTATTTAGGAGGCCTCAGATATTTATGTAAGTGTCTTTGTTGAGGATTCCTAAATTTAATTCATATTCATGTATTTTCATACTTTGTATTGTTTTGAAGTCTTGGAAGTTTTTCAGAGGAGAGATCAAGAAAGGTGTGTTGGTATCCAAATTTATTTTCCTTTTCAAGCTGAGCAGCATCATAGATTTGACATGGAGATTAGAGACAGATAGATCATAATGTATGTTTTTTTGTAGCTGGAGATGAGATCTAATTGGCCCTTTGTCACTCATATTTGTGGAGAGATGGATAGGACCTTCAATTTAATTTGACCTATCCTCACTACTTTAGGTCATGCCTTTCGAACAGGGTGAGAAGACTCGTAGTGTAACCTCTGTTTGATGAAGGAGATGGAGATATCCTTCTTTTGCACAAATTTAATGAAGAAAACCTTCGGAAAGTATGATCAATACTCCATAATTTAACTCTCAAGAGTTTTCAGTTCTAAAATATGGAGACACTTTCAAAACAAGGCTAAGGTTACTGAAGACATTATGAAATCCTGATTGTTCTGCATATTTTAGTAAACAGATTTTGTTCCTTTGTGGATATACAGGGAAAAACATGGGTAGTTCAGAATGGATTCATGGTTTTTGAATAATTTTGGTGGGAGATAAAGTTTATTATACCAGATCTTTGTGAGACTTCACAACAATTGGAAATCTAAATGACATAAAGATTTGGAATAGCTAAGTTATTCCTTCAACAAGGTGTGCTTCAATGGAGGGCCATATTAGCACGGTTTCTCATAATCTTTGAAAATTTAACATGAAATATTGAGGTAAAGACTCAATAAAACATCAAATACCCCTGGTTCCACACACCTAAGATACACTTGAAGGCTTACAGATAATCTTTATTAACAAATGACAGTGAAGTGATTTTAAATTTGTTTATCGCATCACAGGATGAAGGCTCTTCTTGAAACAAAATTGCAAATGCCACTAAACTATCATATGGACGAGATCCTATGAGATTCAGAGGGACTTTAACACAAGATTGTAATAGAAATAAGGAAAACTATTTGCAGACATTCTTAAACAAATTAGACACAAATTGCTCCAAGATTGACACAAATTAACTCAAAATTGATTAGATTTGTCAGCAGGGAAAATCTTCCATAGAAATATAAGAGCTTTTCAATGGCTATATATTTGCAACCAACTTGACATGATAAAAAAGATAACATAGAACAAATTAAAGGGTAGATATATTTAATTAAAAGAAACATATTCGGCTCTAGTCAGTTAATGCTCATTCCTGTCAAATGACAGAAAACGCCTGCCAGACCCAAAACAACTGCCCTCACTCAGAAGGCCATAACTTTTGCATTTCTCAATGAAATCGCACAAAATTGATACCGTTGGAATCGTAGCTTCGATCCCGACGCATAGAAATCAATAAATTCTGGATTTGATGAGAGATTGATCAATATTTTTATAAAACATGGTCGGGTTCATAACAGTGTTTTATTTGGTAGTTGGGAGTGAAATTAAGAGGCATGGTCATCATTCTTTCTCTGCTACAGCACCTAGGACAGTATGGGGAGCCTTTTACAAGTAATATATAATCATTTTAATCCATTTAATGCCTCTTACAAGTGGTTGAAGGACAAATTTCAAGATTTCCATTTTTCCTTCTCTCTCTCTTCTCATTTTTTCTATAAATTGGAGTGTTGGGCTCATTGTAAAGGGGAGTAGTTTTTGTAGCAAAGCTCTGCCAAAATTTCTTTGTGAAACCAACGTGTTTCAGGCCCTTGTTGTGGACTCCTTGCATGGTGATCCAGGCCCTTATCTTGTAACTGATTGAACTGTGCATACCAGGAAGCAATAAAATACAAGTTTGTGGATGTATCTTCCCCTGCTGTGTTTTCTTGCATTCTTATTGCCCCCTTTAACCTTGATTACAAGAATATTGGTGTCTATTAATTATTTTCTTGCAGGGATCCATTATCATTGTGTATGTTTTGAAATATTGTTGTAAAATGTATTTTGCTAGATTATGGAGAACTGTCATCACCCCTTCTAGTGTGGCACTTTGCTTCTGTATCTCACGCATTTGAAGACTACTCTCACACCCTCATTTTCTGGTGTATCACCGCTGTAGTGTAGGATTTCATTTTATGCATTCTCTCTCCCTGGTCCCTTGGAAATTCAGATTAGAATAATTAGTTTCCCCTGGCATTAGAGTAGATTGTGGCAGGTAGTTTAGGAGCAAGAACTAGCTTTCTCTGGAGGTCTATCTCAAGTAGCAAGTCCCACAACTTGGAGATAGTACCCATGTTATCCAATCACACCGTGAGTTCAAGTATATGCACTTGTATAAACAGAGGGGTGTTGTGATTTGGTGATAAAAGATACACCATACTCTCTACACATTAACAACATTCTCTCAAAGTGTTTCAAGTGATCATTTCTTTTTCTAGAAAACATGATTACATCATCTTGATAAACAACAATGAAATCATTAATATAAATAGCAAATGCTACATCCATTCCTCTTTGGAAAGTTGCTCCAGCATTCATTAAGCCAAAAGGCATCCTGACATAGACATAAGTTCCCCAAGGAGTGGTAAAGGAAGTCTTTATTCTTTCTGAATCCTTCAAAACAACTTGATTATACCAAGAGAAACCATCCAAAGTGGATAAAAATTCAGAACCAGTTACCAATTGTAGCATATTCTCCATGTTTGGAAGAGGTTAATTATATTTCAATGATGCTTTATTCAGGTTCCTAAAATCTACGCACAACCTTATATCACCATTCTTTTTTCTGAAAGGTACTAAACTTGCAACCCAAGATGAGTACCTTATGGACTGAATGATCCCTCCATCCCTCAACTTCTTCAATTCTTCTTGCATATTCAAAGAAAGGAGTGGATTGATCAGCCTTTATTTTTTCCTGAAAGGTTTGGCATTAGATTCAAGAGGAATTTCATGTTGGAACAAATCTTCCTGTATGCCTTCAACTCAGAGTAAGACCAAGCTAGGTAGTCTTGATATTTTTCAACAATTGAACATAGGACTGCTTCTCTTCCTTGCTCAGATTGCTTCCTAACCAGATTTTACATGGATTTTCCTTTGTGCCTAGGTTTTGATCTTCCACATCTCTTGAAACTGACATAATTCTATTAATAATGCAATCAACATTATCAAATTTTGATTCAAGTTCCACCAAACCTCTGCGAATCATGTTTTTCTTCTATTGGATGATGTCTTTGCCAAATAAAGTTTCCTTTCCTTCAGACAACACACACCATTGGTTCCCAATCTATATTTTGGTCAGATCACTCACCTTGGTTATATAGAAAATGTTTCACCTAGGAATCATCATCAAACACTTGCCAATTTTTAACGTTGTCAGGGACCGATGGCCTTGTTAGTATTTCAACATCATACTCACAAAATGGAGACATTGTACAATTTCCAAATATATTTAATTCCTAGCACTAATAACTTGTCTGCAACAATATTAAAATTTCTATCATGGTGCACAATATTAAATGAGTCAAACATTTCAATCAAATCCCAGACTGCATGCTTGTATTGTTTCATTCTGCTGATTTTTAGTAGCATACAATTTTCTAATCTTCTTGACAATCAATTTTGAATCTCCTTTGACAATGATATCCTTTACACCATATTTCCATGTAATTCTCAAACCCAATAACAGTGATTCATATTCAACAATGTTGTTATTGCATGAAAAGTTGAGTTTGAAAGAAAAAACAAACTCTTCCTAGCCTGGAGAAATTAGAACAATACCAGCACCATTTCCAAACTTGGAACAAGCTCCATCAAATAACAAGGTCCAAGGAAAACCTACTTTTTCAAGACATTTACATTGATCAATCTTGTGCTCTCTTCCATTAGCAAATCCAACAAATTTATCAACATCTACATCAGCATACAACACTTCATAAGAAGCATTATTGGGATCTTCAATGAGGTGCAACATCTTCTTCTCTCCATACAACTTTACAAGGTTGCCTTCAATTGGAATGGTGGTGAAAGATATATCCATCTGAACACTTACACCAACACTTTCAACCCACTTTCTTGATAACATCATGCCCCATTTGGAATGGCAATCAACAATAACAACATCAAGTTTCAAGTTCTTACCTGGATAACTTGCAAGTTGTACCATCAAACCTTTTACACATCCTACAACTAGCACCTCTCTAGAATCCATTGCAGTACACTTGCCATAAGCTATTGTCACTTTAATGTTTAATTCATTCATGACCTTCTAGAGGCATCACATTGCATGATGCTTCATAATCAAACATACAATTGTGCAACAGTTTGTCCTTAATAATCAATGTTGTAAAAAATGGATCAACATTTAATTGAGACTCAACCAAAGATGTTCCCAAGTAAACTTCTAGTGGTTCACCTATCTCCTCCTATGTTGGTGGTTTTTCTAGGTCTTCACTGGTTAGAGGAGGAGTGTTTACATTATTTATATTTTTGCCTTGGGTACTCCTATCTTCTTCCAATGCCAAATACTCAAAGGCCCTCTTCTTGTGCTCAGGAATCCTAAGCATTTCAACAATTGGGACAAAAAATTTGATCTGACTCAAGACTTGGGCAATGTCATAAGGAATGTATTTGGGAAAAGAAACATTTGGAGAAATATTGACAAACTCATCGGATGACACAAGATTTTTCACATTTTGGGCATGGGTGGAAACACAAGTTCTACTTGAGACAACAAGCCCTTTTCTAGATGCATCTTTATTTGGAGTTTCTTTTGGGATATTGCTGAGAACTAGGGGTTTTTTTTTTGGCTTGAGGCCCTTCCCCTTTGACAACTTTACTTATTGTGTTATACTCTTTTTCTTTGGAAATAATAACATTCATTAACAATTTGTCTATCCTCTTCTGATGGAATTCCTCCATCATAATTCTTAAGCATTAGAGCTCTTAGGTACTCAAAATCATTATTAGGTAATTTCGGTGAATGTAATCCCAAAAAAATTTTAGTAGTTCTTGCACTTATTACTTTGGTGAAATTTTCTCCTTGGTTTGAGCTTGTAGATAAATCCATCATGCATGCATCATCTTCAGTGTTATCATCATCATCAGCTTCTTCAACTTGCTGATCTACTTCACATTACGGGTGGGGTAAGAAACATTTGTCACACCAATCCATTTCATTTATCTCTTCAACAACAACAACTCTTGACATTTAGAGGTTCAAGCACTACTCTATTTTCCCTAGCTTGGGGTTGTCTAGCTCCCATGGGTCCTTTACCTCTTTCATCAGATCTCTGATCATTTCTAGGATGATTTTCAAATCTGTCTTGTCCTTGTTGCCTATGTTGACCTTGAGAACCTTGTCCAATTCCTTTCTCTTCCTTGGCTAGCTTGTAAGATATTTCTTTGACAACTCTAGCCAAAGTCTTTACAACTTCCTCAAGATCCGTAGCCTTACTTGATTGAGGATTCTCTGGGTTGATCAGTTTAACACCCTCCCTCTTAGGAGGTTTTATAACAGCTTTAATGTTGTTCTCAATTTGCAGAGCCATGGTAAAGGCCTACCTCAAAGATCTAGGGTTCTTATCCCTCAAATAGTAAGTAGCTTTCTTATCAAATGCATCTGAATACTTTATCAGACATGATTCATCACATGGGCTCAAATTAACAAGTAGTCTTCTCAATGTTTTGTTAAATATTGTATTGAAATCATGCAACTGATTCATTAGGATTCTTTTTTATATTTTAAAACTATGATAAAAGAAACCTAGGGTCTGTTTTATCACCATACTGTAATCTAAATTTTTTCTTCATCTTTTTCCAAGAATCAATGGAATTATCTGGCAAATATTTATACCAGTACGTTGCATCTTCTTCTAGAGTATGGATAAACAATTTAATGTACACATCCTCAAATTCTATTTCAAAGTCCTCCATCATATTAACAAAAAGCTTCAAGTGTTGATCACCAGTGCTTGCATTATTTTCTTGAAACTTAGGCAAATCTATTTCTTACATCTTGTGGCACAACATTTTGATAGCCAGCCATACCTCTAAAATTGATGGGACCAAAACGTATTAACAACAAATGGAGGTCTAGGTGGAGGATGAGCCATATTATTTTGAGGAGGTGATCTTATAGGAGAAACAAAATGATGAGGAGTGAGGGGTATGTGTGGTACAGGGATGAAATTCTCAGAATGAATTCCCTCTAAAGGCTCTGTTTCTTGGAAAAATCTATCATATTTAGAAAATACAAGGGCATATTGAGAAGAAAAATTTTCAAATACAAAAGAAGGACCCTCTCCAGATGGAGAATTCAATTCAACAAAGAGACTACCTGATTCAGAATCACTTGAGGAAGTATTGCAATCTTCAATCATAGGCTGATCAGTTTCACCAATGGAGATCTCTTTTCTTAATGCTTGATCTCCAACAACCTTCCAAATTATTCTTCCTTCTGAATTAGACTTTCCCAACTCTAAAAACAACCTTCTACTAGGGTCCTTGGAAAAGAAAGATCTTCTTCCTTCCATCTTTGTAGAGATTAATGAAAAATCTTACTTGATATATGTTAAGACACTAGTATTTATTAAGAATTTAAACAACACGGAGTCGCCACTAAGGATTTTCACCTTAGTTTGTGAAAATGCACTATGAAGGACCTATCAAATGTCTGTCAATACTAGATTCATATAAAGCTTACAATATCTACTCTTCTTCTACCCAAATTTTTCAACGATGATACAAACTTTAGTGTAATAACTGTATAAGTTGGAAATATTGCACTCAGAACTTACAACTTTGAACAATTCTTACAGATCTGAATAGAGAATGATGTTTCAGCTATGTATTTACACTTAGATCATGTAAGAAACATTACCAGGGTTTGTATGTACTGCATTTGTAAAATACTTCAAATAATACTCGACAACGGCGCCATGAGTGTTGGTATCCAAATTTGTTCTCCTGTTCAACCGAACATCATCACAATATTTGACATGAAGCTTAGAGATAGATAGATCATAATGTATTTATTTTTGTAGCTGGAGATGAGATCTAATTGGCACTTTGTCACTTAGATTTGTTGAGAGATGGATAACACCTTTAATAGGATTGGACCTATGCTCACTACTTTAGGCCGTGCCTTTTGACCAGGGTGAGAGGACCCATGGTGTAACCTCTTTTTGATGAAGGAGATGGAGATATCCTTCTTTTCCAAACAAAATTATGAGAAAAACCTTAGGAAAGTATGATCAATACTCCATAATTTAACTCTCAAGAGTAGTCACTTCTAAAAGATGGAGACACTTTCAAAACAAGGATAAGGTTACTGAAGACATTATGAAATACTAATTGTTCTGCATATTTTAGTAAATATATTTTGTTCCTTTGTGAATGTACATGGAAAAATAGGGGTACTTCAGAATGGATTCATGGTTTTTGAACAATTTTTGTGGGAGATTAAACATGATAAAGTTGATTATACCAGATCTTTGAGAGACTTCACAACAATTAGAAATCTAAATGATAGAAAGCTTTAGAATAGCTAAGATATTCCTTCAACCAGAAGGTTTGCTTCAATGGAGGCCCATATCAGCAGGGTTTCACACAATCTCTGAGAATTTAACACAAATCTCGAGCTAAAGACTGAAATAAAACACAAAAGACCCTTGGTTCCTCACGCCTAAGATAAAATCAAAGGCTCATAGACAATCTTTATCAAAAAATGACAGTGAAGTTGTTTGAAATTTGTTTATCTCATCACTGGATGAAGGCTCTTCATGAATTAAAATTTCAAATGCCACTAAACTATCACAGGGATGAGATGTTGTGTTATTTAGAGGGACTTTAACACAAGATTGTAATAAGAATAAGGAGGCAAAACTACTTTTAGGACATTCTAAAACAACGAAGACATAAATTACTCCAAGATTGACACAAATTAACTCAAAATTGATTAGATTTGTCAAGAGGGTAAAGCTTCTAGAGACAATTTCAGAGCTTGTCAATGGCTATACATCTACAACCAACTTGACATGATCAAAAATCTAACATAGAAGAAATTAACCAGGTATCTCATATTGGTCTCTCAAGAAGATGGGATCTCTCAAAGTTTCTCTTAAGAATTCAACCCCCGACCTTTTGCAAGAGTATTCTCATTGCATTTATACATTTCATTTTCTCACTTATACTAGATTTACCCTAAAAAAAGAAAAATATTCGAGGGACCTTTGTTATCTCAAATTTCCCCCCCTGTAAATTTGGTCAAGACAACTCCTTGACATAATGAAATTATGAAGGAAAGGAATCAGACCCATGATCTCACATTCCAAGATGAAAAAACAGGTTACAGGTGTGCTCAAAAAAGAAGGATTTGCAGTGCCACAGAGGACTGAGAAAGAAAGGGGGAGAAATGACAAAGTTTTGAGGTCCTCGCACTCGAAAGTATTTAAAAAAGGGTCAAAAAATGATTAAGTATGGAGGAGGCAGTGAAAGAGGCCACATGTCCTAATGGCACTTCTCTAAAGGTGAATCCAAAAAAAAGGGAAGACCAAATGAGCGCCAGAATGACACACGTCCCAGAGTAAAGTGGGGAGTCCAAAGGAAAAGTAAAAAATTGGCCTTTTGTTTAAAGGGAAAAAGATAAATTGCTCACCCAGGTGAGTCCAATTTTTTCTCTAAAATGGGTGCCATGATGCCCCATCTCAAATGAAGGACCCATTTTTCAAGTTTTTTTCCCGCATTTTCCTGTACAGACCTGATACAATTAGACTTTTGAAGGGGCATATCTTTAAACTCACGGTTCGAAATATTACAAATCTGATGTCATTGGAAAGATCTCGGCCTCACCTATGCCATGGAGGTCTGATACTCTTAATTTTTGAGGAGGTTAAGTAAAGGAAAATGGAGGAAATGTCTTTAGGAATTCAATGTAAGATCCATCTATCTCAACAACCAAATCTTTGATTCGATCTGTTTCCATCATTTCCTCTTCTTGCAAGGCACCGAATCAAGGAATCATTGCAGTAAGGACGGATTTGGGGCATAATTTATCAGAAGCATTAACAGTAGTGGTTCAGCTTGAACCCAATTTTCCCGCTTCCCTCTCTCTTTCTTCTCTCTAATAAAATCTATAAATACAGGGGTAGGATTCATTATAAAGTGTTTTTCATTCTTCTTCCCTACCCCCCCTCTCTTTTTCTTCTCTAGGGTCGAATGTGGAGTTTGAGCCTCCTCCATTGGCTTTGTAATGGCATTTTGTTGGCTCTTTTCCATTAATTGTGTACTATGTGAACTCCTGGAGCAATAAAATCTATTTTTGAGATTCATTTTGTCCATCATTATCTCATTTTTTTGTCTCTTCTTACCTCTCACTATTGTAGGGTATATTGTGCATATCTCTTATGTCCATTGCAGGTTTTGGGAGATGTGTTTAAGGGGTTTGAAATGGTGTTCTATGTGAAATTTATCCTTGGTCTGTGATACATATGTCCATCCTCTCCATAGCTCACCTCTCTCCATTTCATGTAGTTGGGTTTGTGATTAGTAGTTCCCTTTTCTCCGTGCTATCACCTCTGTAGTATAGGATTTCTGTATTTTCATGCTCTCTCTCTCTCTCCCTGGTCCCTTGGAATTATTAGATTAGGAGTAGATAGTAACATTTCCTTCCTTAGAAGTTTTTTATTGCTAGGATTAGGAAGAGGAACCTACCTTCTTTGGAGGATAATTCCCATTTGCAAGTCCCACAGCTTGGGGAATGATCCAATGTTATGCAAATCACACCAAATGACCCTGCCTTAGAAAAGAATATCCATAACTCATTTGGGAGTACTTTGATTTTGCACTAACAGGACTGTTGCTTATTACCAATTTACCTAAGTAAGAAAAGTTTAACAAATTCATATTCGAAAACTTCCAGGTGGACCAATTATGAACTAATCACATTTCTTTAGCCCTCGACTAATGACTAGGATGTCATGTCATAACGTTTTTGCAGTCATTTTAATCATTTTTATTCTTTCATGTGAGAAATCACCATTTTGATCATTCTCCAGAGGATCTATACAGCTGGATCTATCAGGTAATCCTTTTCACTCTTGAGGTAACACCTTTTTCATCCTTTGCACTTGTATCCTTCATCATTTCATGATTTTCCCTGTCTTTCCTCTGTAACTCTGTCCCGCATCCAACTTCTTTGTTAATTCATGTTTTCGCAAGTGCCCGAGCAATTTCAACTTAAAAATATCAACCTTAACAATCCTTGGACTCACAAATTAAGTTTTGAATCCATTCAATGGCACTTTGCAGACAAAAATGACTAGGAATTTCATCAAAAAATGATGTAAAACAATGTGTATTCACATCTCCAGGAGTCTTGGAGAAAAAATGGTAGAAAAATAGACATAATGCACAACAACTGTTGATTTTTCCCCTTCTCTACTTTATATTATAGATGTCCACATGTTTCCTTGGCGCAACTACAAAGGAGAAGGGGCAAGTTTCAAAACAAGCACGGGCCTTCCACGTTCCCTAGGCCTAAGAAAAACTCCTTTTTCCTTTGAAAAAGTCTCAATAAAAAAGGAGCCAGTGGAAGCCTCCACGTGTCTCAATGGCACAATTTAAGATGGTTCCTAAAAATGGAGAGCCCAAATAAGTGCATGCTCACCATGTGTCTCAGTTCGGCAGAGTTGTTAAAAAAGTTGAAGGATCAGCGAAAGGCACCATCTGTCTAGGGTCCGAGATAGTTTTCCTTAGCTGTTGAAAAGTACAAGCAAGGGAAGAGTGAGAAGAAGCCTCTAAGTATCCTCTTGGTGCTTCTTCAAAATAAAAATTAGGAGCCGGTCCCAAAACAGGTGATGTTCCTGCACGTGTCCCAGGCCTTAGAAAATTGCTTTGAAAATTTTAAGTATAGAGCAGTGTCGGTGAAGCCTCCATGTGTTCCCTTATCGCAATTGTTAAAGTGGGGCCCTGAGCTGGATCCTCAAATGAGTGTTGACCCTCTATTGTCCATGGTCTACCAAAACTGCACCAACCGCATGAAAAAATTGTCTAATTCTGGGAAAGGTAGTGGAAACCTCCACTTGTCTCCCCAGCGTAACTCCAAGGTCAAACCAAAAGGAAAATTTTCAAATGAGTGCCAACCCTCCACATGGACAACATTTGATTTGAATTTGGCCTTAGAGTTTTCAAAGTGCCCCCACTGAGTAGCATCCAACTAGAAAGGGCTACGTTTCCACTGATGCTGAGATGTAAATTTGACTAAGAAAAATACACCCATCAAACCGTAAAATGTAGGAAAATCACTATTTTCGCTCGAAAATGAATCCTTCTTGAAGGATAGAGATTTTGAAAATGATATAAGGCCCAAATATGAACCTACGAGCCACATCTTATCATGTTTTCATAGATATTGGGACAAAAATTGACAGGGAAAATAAAACATGACTGTGGAAAATGGACAAAAAGGAAAAAAACTTGAGTTTTCACCCAAATTACAAATCTTTTCACATGGATAGAGGAACCAAAAAAAAAATTGGATTTAAAGTGATCCTCGACTAAAAGAAGGGAATGATCATGGTAACCAAATGGAGGACAGATTTTTCATGCATCAATACGGGGAGAAAGAAAACATGATAGAGCCCACAAACTAAAGAATTTCAAGGACAAACAGGGTGAGACTAAATTTAGCACCAACAAGGTGAATATGTAAAGTGCTTGGGAAAAAATAGTTGGTAAACACATGAGATAAGGAGGATTATGATAGAATATATGCTAGAAAATTAACTTAGCAATTTTTTCCTAGATGGTAGAGGCATAACATATCAAATAATATGATATTTGGTCATGGTTAATTATTTTGTCTACTATATATATTTTTTATTTATAGAAGGTGTTAGCTCCAATATTTCCTAGGGTGCCAAAAATTCTTAATCCGGCCCTCTAGTTATAAATGTGGGAAGCACGTCTTTTGGCTTATAGTACATTTTATCAAGGTCATCTTCTCAAACATATACATCAATAATTGATCAGTGAAAATTATGTTCGAATACGTAAAAGGTTTGAAAATCTTAAAGAAATCTTTCAAACATGTTATGGCATGTAGGAGTAGATGTACAACTACTTAGCAATTTTTTCTTAGAATTGTTGCATATTGATCAAGTAAATACATTAGTGATTATTAATTCGCAACATGGCATATTAATGTGGCATAAGAACTTACAAATCCACAATCTACAATTGTAAAGAATATAGATTTATTTACTTGGAAAAAAACACTTATTATCCATTTTAAAGCAAACAACAACTATTTTTCGAGCTTCTTATTTTGCAAATCAAGATTGCAATTATAATTGAAAAATATATTGCAAAGACAATAAATATTTGAGATAAAATTTGCAAGTTATAATGTAGCAGGAGATATGCATTAAAAAAGAATATTCATCTATTTATTTATCATTGAAATATTTATCCCCATTTTTTTATTTTATCTACACTTCTCTTACTCGCTTGTTTTGAGGTTTTCTGGTATTTGTTCAATGCACTCAATTTGATGGTCGAATGTAAAGTTTTAATGCTTTGACTTTTTAAGACCTTTTCTTGGGTAATATAAATCTTGAGAGAAGAATATTTTGTTTGAGATTTCAATTAATTTAGAGTGAGAATCTTATCATTGATTTAGTTATTTCTATATAGCTTTGTCCAAGAATCCTCTAGCCCAAATCCTGGTTAGAAATTTACTTTATTATTCTGTAAACTGGTATAAATACCATTCAAAATGAAATTTCAGTGATCTAGTTCCTAAAGATTTAAAAAACATTAGGTTTTGAAGATTAAAAATTAAATTTGATGGTTCTCAAGTTGGTTAACTACTAAAATCGTGGTTTTACTATTTTATGTTATTATCCATCATTATGTCATTTATTAAGGTGCATTGTTTATTTTTTACAATGATGAAGGTAACCCTTTGGTGAATTTAGTGTACTTAATAATATATTAGAATCATAATAAAGAGGTAAATAAATATATTAAATCCGCCTAAAATTTCCTTTGTGATAAATAGTGGTGTACAACTAATCTCATCCCTGATCACTACAAACCAACTTAAAAGTTATTCCATGTATGATTTTCTCTTGCTGCTCTGTGTAAAAAAGAAAGCCCTAGTAGAAGGAAAACTAGTGTATTCCCACATGATATAAATAGGATTCACAGATATGGACAATAAGATTTTTTCCAAGTGTGGATGTTAGGTGCAAGGTTATAAGGCTTTAATTGAATATGGTCAACAAGATGTGGTCTAATGGAATATTTTTATTTTAGCTTATACAAGGATTGGGTATGTTCTAGAATTCTTAGCATTATTCTACCAACTGTGAAAAAGAGGAATTAAACCTGATTGATTAGATTTTTCCAATATTGTTCTATAGGATAAAAGAGGTATATGGAAATTTATTTAGAAATGCATTTGAGTCAAATGTATTTGTGGCACATTGGGGAGTCCCCTTGTAAATTGTTGGAAGTATTGTCATTGATGTCAAAAAATGTTGATAAGTAACTCATGAGTTAGAAATATCTCATTGATGTTTTCAAGAATGTTCCATTTATAAAAAAGTTAATTGAGTTTTAATTTTACATATCACGCAACAAAGGAAACTATTATGTAGTGTTCCACGAGATTAATAGTGTATTGTAGGTGTCGTAGTGTTCTGGGGGTTTTAAAAATGTGCTGTAGATGTGTTGTGGTGTTTTGTGTATTTGAAAATGATCAATTGCAAGTTGGTTATATTATTTCATGGGTACAAGATAATACCACATAACAAAGGTCACATGTTATGATACAAAAAAATATTCCCGTGTAACAAAGAGAGACACAAAGGTCAAGAAATGACACATTACAAAGGAAAATATAGGAAAATGTCGTGAGAGTCAAGGAAATCCACAAAAGTCAAGAATTGTTCGTAATGGTCATGAAATGTTGTGGGACCAAGAGAAAACAAGGGACTTCCCTAGGAGACTAGAAGAACTACAGATACTCAAATTTCATTCTACAAAGGTTAACTCAAGATGAATATTCAAAAGTATGCTTATCTCACCGAATCGTGGGACAAGTCACATCCCTCCATGAGATGAATATTTTGTTTAAATGAATTTAGTGTGTGATCAAGGGATTGAAAATTTTGAATATTTAAAAAAGGAGCGAGAAAATAAGAGAAGAAGAAAGGAGTAGTTAATGAAGATATATCAAGAGAATGTATAAATAGGAAGGAAGAGCAAACTCAAGCAAGATAGAATGCCAAGTTGTTGAAGAAGAATGAGTATCGAAAAGCATATAAACAAGTGTGAATTGTGGGTGTAGAAACAACATGAAGAAGTGAAGAATCATCTAACTACCATCATTAGGTTGAGGAAGAGAATACAATAGGTGGATATTTGCATTATTGAGGTTAGTGCCTCATATAATTGTCGATTACTACCTTGAGTGAGTTGGTGCTCTCGAATTAACATGAGTTGTTGATCGACATAGCGGATTGTTTTCTTTAATGATTTGCTGCTCATGAATCAATCTAAGTTGGTGATTGGTATTAATGATGGGTGTCTCTAGTAGGTTGGTCCCTCAAAAAAATTGTAAAATAATTAATGTTCTAGATGAATCAGGACATTTGCTCCAAGTAGTCTTTTCTCTATGATTTTTCTACCTAAAGTGTTTCCACATAAATATTGTGTTGTGAAATTGTGTAGACACCAAAATTGGGCCACACTCCCCTTTGTCCCCCTTTGACCAACAAATTTAAACACTTTTACCTAACCATGACCCTCACATCACACATTAATATTAATTTAATCACTTTCATTAAATTAATACTCATCCTCACTTTATTCATTAATTAATTATCTTAACTAAACCAATTTCCACCTCACCTAGACACCTCATTATAAAACTATTTTTAGTATCTATGTACTCACCATAATTAAGTAAGACTTAGTTCGGCCCCTAAAATCAATGCCTATTATTCCTCTAACCACACTCCCGATCATAAAAATATAACGCCCATTTTAATCCATAATAAATTGACAGACCTGACCCAAATGATTGCAAGATCAGCAATTTTTAGTAAACCTAGGGAATCTCACCTTAACTGACGCCAATCATCCTGAAACCAATGTCGGTCAACTAGGAACCGTCTTCAGTCACCATATAACCATTTTCGTAACCTTGTTTAAGAGGTTGGCCACATTCTCAAATTTTGAAGAAAAAGGAGATCTACATGCAAGGAAGAACTAGAGACCTTTTGCACATCGAAACATCCATAGCTAGTGTAAGATAGATCCATAGGTATCACTCTCGCAGTAGCATTCTGGAAGGCAGTGTCGTGGTACTCATCACCATTCCACCAATCAATCACCATCACCAACCAACCATTGGACTTGTTATATCAGTAAGTGCATTTATCACTTGTGTCATTCCATGTTTATTTTGTTTAAAAGGTTTTTTCATCATTGTTTTTATTTACAAATTGCATTCCCATTCCCCCACTATTCATCCTTCTATAAACTCAACTTTTTCTCCATCCACGCCAAAAAACCACCTATACCTGACTTCTACATATCTCTGAGTGTTCCTAAGATCCCCACATATCTTGTCATTCCCTCTATCATCTCTAATTGACCTCATCTCAAAACCCACAACCAAACCTTATTGAATTTTTATCATCTCACCTCTACTGACACCAATTACCCATAAATGTCATCGGTTCTTCCTAAACCATAATAAATCATACCCGAATGATGTAGGTCTATGTATTTGACCATCCTATCAATAACCAAACCTAATAATCTTTATCTAAGCAACCTAAGTGACCCAGAACTGAAATTGGCCTATTCCACCATTTTGATTCCTTACCTTACCTCCAGATCTGATCATAACCTAGCCTGTTATATTAGATTTTTTTACTGTATTTTAATGAGATATCTAAATCACAGCAACTACAACAGGACTTTGTTTATTTACGTTATTTCTCACATTAAGTTGTATTAAATAGTGGATTGATAACCATCTAGTAAGTATCACATTCCTGGATCTAGCACTCGCTAGGCAGTCCACTATCATATATTATTTAACTCTCCTTTTATCGGCTTATTTTTTATTTCACATAGTTACTCCTAGTCAAAAGGAATCTATCACAGTTAGCATCAAATCGAGAAGTCAGAACATGCGCACAACCTTCGACCAACCATCACAACATGTAATCCTCCTAGCTCATTACCCTATCTATTTCGTCGCAGTCAAAATGTAAGGAAAATGGTAAAAAAAATTGTTATACGCTATTAAATTGTTGTTCTTATGAATATTAAATTTAAAAATAATAAAAATTAGATAACTCTTATTACAGACACAAAATCACACACTTTGGGGTAATTATCTAGTCTCAATCCTATAATACTATTCATATGGTTACTAAGTAAGAAAAGTAATGATTAACCCATATCTTTGGCCACCTTTCTTTGCTTTATGCTTTTGCTTTAAGTATTGCACTCTTAATTTCTTAGTCTGTCTTTTCATATTTTAGTATTCTCTATTATGGACACTAGCGACTAACCAGGACACCAACGTCAAGACTTCCTATCCCCTCTAGGTGCCCTTGTCCTCTTTTTCCTTTGGTCAATTTTTTTTCAGTATTTTATAGCCATTCAAGCATCTTATCTTGTTGGTAGTCAGCCTTTTTGATGTTAATTTTGAAATTCAAGTAGAGTAATCATATAAATATAAAGTTATGTGATTATAATAAGGGACCAAACACTAAGCATTTTCTATCTCCCCCTAAGGTTTCCTCCATTAAAGGCATCTATAGCTCCATATTCCTCCATCATAATAAGGCTAGTTCATTAGCATCTTATTGGTACCCAGATTTACTCTTCTTCACAAACCGATCATCATCATGGATTTGACAAGACACTTAGAGGCATATAAATTATAATGTATGTCATTTTGTAGCCAGGGAAGCAATTTATCTGACTTTTTAGCACTCAGGACTTAAAGAAGATGGTAGCACCTTAAAAGGATTTTATCTTATCCTAAATATTTTAGGTTGTGCCTTTTCAACCAAGGTAAAATAACTTTTTTTTAACCTTTGTTATTGAAGGACATGTAGATACATTTCTTTTGAACAAATTTTATATAGAAGACCTTGAGAAAATATGATCAACACCCCAAATGTGACCCTCAACGAGTTGTCACTTCCAGAATAAGGAGATATTTTCAACACAAGGCTAAGGTTACTAAAAATATTTGGAATCCTAATCTGTTCTGCATATTTTAGCGAATGAATTTTGTTCTTTTTGTGGATATATAGAGCAAAACAGGGGTAGTTCATGATAGGATTGGCTATTTGAGTAATTTTTTGGTGGGAGATCAACAAGATGGATTGGAATTTTTCCAAATCCTTGATAAACTTGAGAGAAAATGGAGAGCTTGATAACAGAAAGCTTTTAAATAATTAAAACATTCCTTCAATGACAAGGTGTGCATCAATGGAGGCCCAGATTTGCACTTTTTCACACAATCTTTGAGATACTAGCATGAAGGCTGAAGTTAGAAGACCCAATAAAACATCAAAATTTATGATCAATCATGCCTGACGTACACCCAGAGCCTTACAAACAATCTCTATCAAAAAATTAAAGAAAAGTGATTTTAAATCATTTATTTCATTCCCAGATGAAAGCTCTTCTGAAAAAATGAAATTATAGATGCCACGAAATTATCACAAGGATTGATATCTATATGATTGAGATAGATTTTGATACAGGATTTCAATAGGAACAAGAAAAAATACTTGCAGACATTCTAAAATTTGAATAAACACAAAACTACCAGATATTTAACACAAATTAACTCAAAATTTATCATATTCATCAGCAGGGGAGAGTTATTTTAAATAATCTCAGACCTTATTGATCAGGGGATAATTTTTAAAAGTTCCCTAAACTTCCCTAAATGGTGTCAGTGCAGAATATCATCTCAAGATCTTTCCAACGACTATGAGAACGCGAAAAACAGACATCGGGAGTTTTAGATATGTTCGGTCAAAGTTCAGACAGCGGGAAAGTCAACTCTGGTCAACTGGTCAATATTGGACCAATGGCACGGCAACACATGGCAAAAAGGGAAAAGGGGGTTGTTTGTTGGTTTTTGATCACCGGTCTTCGACAAGCGTAAAAATGGTGCACGGGAACAAGAGGCTCAACTTTTATTATGGAGGGGAGCCCGGCCGCCATGTGGACTATGGTATTATCACCAACATGGTGGGTCCACAAGCCACCACATGGCTTGCCACCACTCATCGAATTCACTCGATTTTCCTCTCAGGAGACGACAAGTGGACTACAGGATTACCGAGTTAATTATTTCAATGCCACATTGTATGGGTCAAAATTATATTTACTTGGTAAGTTCACTTTCCAAATGCCACACATGTATATGCCAAACCACTATATATATTAATGTTTATACATTAGTATTAAAGCTCACATAAACCGCCATATATTCCAAATTCCACATGGAAGAGGGTCAAGCGGTGTTGTAGGACGATGCTTATTCCATGCGTGGAAATCCACGTGGAGAGGAGAATTAAATGGGGGCGGTTAAGCTCACGTGGTCCTTTGACCACTTTATTTGTGTGGGAAGAGGCTTATTAAAGCCTAAAACCTTATCATTCCGCCAAATGTGGGATTTATTCCCTCTTTTAAACAATGCCGCTCATTTGGGATATCATCCCTTATCAAATGCAATCGGCTAAAATGGGTATTAATCCCATTAAAACATGAAATCCGCCCACATAGGGATTTAATCCCAAATTTCTATGCTACGGGTAAGGCTAATATTAGCCTAAGGATGAAGTTAAGTCCATTATTTTTGGGCCCTAAAAATGTATAAATAGGGTACCTATTTCATTGTTGTGGACACACACAAACTCGGAGACAAGCTCATTCCTAGAGTGCTGGAGGCGAAGTCCGAGCCAAGAGGAGAATGAGAAATTATTGTGTGAAGACCTAATTTATTTAGGCATTATTATTTTTTATTATTATTGACCTATTATTTGTTAGGCAATAATAAATTAAATATTTGTGGCTAGGAGTTATTCAAACTACCTAGTCGGCCCATAGCGCCACACCAATTACTTGCAAAATCCTGGATTGTCGACCGGAGTGCTAGCTTCGCATTGAAAGCTTCGAGAAGGCCGATCGAAGCCGAAGGAGATTGTACACCAAGAAGGTGGAAGTCGAGTGATATTTTTCACCCTTGTCGTCCGAAGGTCTGGTTATTCTTCTAAGAAAGTTTAAATAGTTTCCATTAGCTTTTCTTGTGAAAGTACTATTGTAACTTACAAGTTTTGACTAGTGGAACGGTTCGACCACGAACCCGGAGATGTAGGCAATTGCCGAACTCCGTAATCAATCTGTGTGCAATTTTCATTGTTGTCTTGCATTATTTTAAATTGATTACTTAAAAGGAGTAAATTATCCGCAAATAATTAAAGCCTATAAGGGTCCGAGATCAGGTCGTAATAATCTGATTATTTTCAGATCAAGTTTGGTATCAGAGCTGGTAATTGACACCTTGCAAACTTGCTAATCTCCGAAGCATGTTTGGTATCAGAGCTGGTTTAGCTCCATATTTGTTTTTTAGTAAATCTGATTAACAAAGTGATTGCTTCAAGATTGGTGTAGTTAGTTCAATTTGTGTGAACAGGGTACAAGTGCACTATGGGTAAGATGTGTAAACAAGAAAAGCTCGATGAGATTGAAGCTTATAATCACCAGATCTAGGAAGAGAAATCTCTCCTGTAATCCATGTATTGCTCCTTGGAAGAGGAGTATGCTCATTTGAAATCAGAACTGCAAACCAAGGATGAGCTCTTGGCAAGGTTGCAGTGTGGTGATCAGAGGAAGGAAATACCTTCAACTTCAGATGCAGAGGCCATGGCAGATGATTACACTGTAAGTTATTCACCACTGGAATCTTCTTCATCCTCCCATTCGGTTTCAGATTCAGGTAATGAAGTATTTGGTTTGTTTGAAAAGCATTCTAGAGGCATTGGATCCAAGTTACTAGATAAAATGGGATTTGATGGAAGAGGCCTCGGTAAAAATGTCCAAGGAATTTCTAACCCAATATAGGTCGAGGATCGTCCTCATTTTACAGGTGTGGGTTATCCTAGTCCAGGAATGGAAATTAGAGAATGCTCCAAGAAAGTTGATGGGAGACAAGCTTCCGAAAGCAAAGTGAATACCCCACTAGTCTTGCGAGAAGATTATGAGTAGGAAAGTTGTGCTTCGTCGTCATATGAAAGATGTGGTAAGAGAAATCAATGAAGAGGTAATGAGATTCCACCTCCAGTTTCTTACCATAATCATAAGCACAATAAAAATTCTGATCCACTTTTTCGACTTAAGAAGTATGGTTATGATTTTCACAAGATGTGGAATTCCTTTCCATGTACTTTTTGTGGATTGTATAATCATTCAGTGGCCAGCTGCTGGAAGAGAAGGACACTGATGAAGAAGTTGGTGCCGTTCATCAGGAACAAGGCAAATCAGAAAGACCAATCTCGTCATGCAGAGTCGAGAAAGGGCAGAAAGACTTCCTCATCCCAGAAGAAGGAGATTAAGAGGAATTTTTGTGCTCATTTCCAGAGGAATGGGCATCAGGTGGAAAATTGCTGGAAACTGCATCAATCTCGCCATCAGAGTAATGGCAAGCCAAAGATGGAATGGAGGCCTTTTGCAAAGGTAAAGGCAGAAGAGGTTTCTACTCCACCACCATTTGACAATTCAACCCAAGACTAGGTAATACCTAAAAGTAAAAGTCCTTTAACATGGGTAAGTCAACAATTTTTCAATTATATATTGCATAATTTAGATTGATGAATCGTATGTAGTATTAAGTTTGGAGATCATATTCTGTGAGGAAATGCTGAGAGAAAGGTTTACAATACTCAGTGGATTTTCTTACTTAGAAAATTTGATTAATGCTTCAAACATATCTCCTAATCAGCTTGTGAGTACCTGTTACAGTTTGGATATAGGATTTGACTCATATAAAGCTTGGAGATTGATCTACCATTTGTACAGACATTAGAGTTCGCAGAGATCAGCTCGGAACTTCATTCTGTGTAGAGGCATTGTGACCGTGCAAAAGAATGGTATCTGAATCACCATTGGCATTGACGTCGGGTTGAAACTTCATTCTGTGTAGAGGCATTGCGACCGTGCAATAGAGTGGTACCTGATATTGTATGTCAACAAGAAGAGCTGTCAAAAGATCAGCTCGGAACGTCATTTGGTGTCAAGGCATTGCGACCACACATACGAATGGTAGCTGATCAACAGACTTAGCATCATGCATCAGAGGCACGAGGTCTTGCAAGAGGCTTAACATCATGTATCAGAGGCGTTGAGGTCTATAACAAACTTAGCATCATGCACTGGAGGCTCGAGGTCTTGAAAAAGACTTATCATCATGCATCGGAGGCGTTGAGGTCTATAGAGACGTAGCATCATGCATCGGAGGCTCGAGGTCTTGCAAGAGGCTTAACATCATGCATCAGAGGCGTTGAGATCTGTAACAGACTTAGCATCATGCATCGGAGGCTCGAGGTCTTGAAAGAGGCTTAGCATCATGCATTGGAGGCGTTGAGGTCTGTAAAGGGACAAGGCATTGTCCATCAGTGACATCGGATCAATCAAAGCTCTACGTAACATGGATTTCCCAGTTCGGATTCTGTGGAATCAACTCAGAGCCAGGAGCTATGTTATAGAGTAAAAGAAGATCCTTGTTGTCAGATATCAAGAAGCTTAGCACTGCACAGAAGGAGCGTTAAGGTTTCATTCAAAAAATTAGCACCATAAAGCGAAGGCATGGAGGTCTTCTTCGGATATCAGAGTGGCGTAGCGGAAGCGTCATGGGCCCATAACCCACAGGTCCTAGGATCGGAGAAGATTTTTTGAAGTGATAAGGTTGTAGAGGAGAAGACCCAAGGGTCTACTATAGCAGCACTTCTGATGTGGTAGCAGACTTTTTCCAGATTTAGGACAGTACGGAAGCTTTTTAAGAGAAAAAGCTTTTCTCAGTGGGGAGGTGTGATCAGGGGATCATTTTTAAAATTTCCCTAAACATCCCTAAATGGTGTTAGTGCAGAACATCATCTCGACAGCTTTCCAAAGAATGTGAGAACACAACAAACGGACATCAGGAGCTCTAGATATGTTCGGTCAAAGTTCAGACAGCGAGAAAGTCAACTTTGGTCAACTAGTCAATATTGGACCAATGGCACTGCGACATGTGGCAAAAAGGCAAAAGGGAGTTGTTTGTTGGTTTTTTATCACCGGTCTTCGACAAGCATAAAAATTGTGCACAGGAACAAGAGGCTCAACTTTTATTACGGAGGGGAGCCCGACCGTCGTGTGGACTATGGTATTATCGCCAACGTGGTTGGTCCACAAGCCACCACGTGGCTTGCCACCACTCGTTTAATTCACTCGATTTTTCTCTCGGAAGTAGAAAAGTAGACTACAGGATTACCGAGTTAATTATTTCTATGCCACATTGTATGGGTCAAAATTATATTTACTTGGTAAGTTCACTTTCCAAATGCCACACATGTATATGCCAAACCACTATATCTATTAATGTTTATACATTAGTATTAAAGCTCACATAAACCACCATATATTCCAAATTCCACATGGAAGAAGGTGAAGCGGTGTTGTAGGGCGATGCTTATTCCATGCGTGGAAATCCACATGGAGAGGAGAATTAAATGGGAATGTTAAGCTCACGTGGTCCTTTGACAACTTTATTTGTGTGGGAAGAGGCTTATTGAATCCTAAAACCTTATCATTCCGCCAAATGTGGGATTTATTCCCTCTTTTAAACAATGCCGCTCATTTGGGATATTATCCCTTATCAAATGCAACCGACTAAAATCGGTATTAATCCCATTAAAACATGAAATCCACCCACATAGAGATTTAATCCCAAATTTCTATGCTACGGGTAAGGCTAATATTAGCCTAAGGATGAAGTTAAGTCCATTATTTTTGGGCCCTAAAAATGTATAAATAGGGTACCTATTTCATTGTTGTGGACACACACAAACTCGGAGACAAGCTCATTCCTAGAGTGCTGGAGGCGAAGTCCGAGCCAAGAGGAGAATGAGAAATTATTGTGTGAAGACCTAATTTATTTAGGCATTATTATTTTTTATTATTATTGATCTATTATTTGTTAGGAAATAATAAATTAAATATTTGTGGCTAGGATTTATTCAAACTACCTAGTCGACCCATAGTGCCACACCAATTACTTGCAAAATCCTGGATTGTCGACCGGAAGTGCTAGCTTCGCATAGAAAGCATCGGAAAGGCCAATCGAAGCCGAAGGATATTGTACACCAGGAAGGTGGAAGTCGGGTTCTATTTTTTCACCCTTGTCATTCGAAGGTCTGGTTATTCTTCTAAGCAAGTTTTAATAGTTTCCATTAGGTTTTCTTGTGAAAGTACTATTATAACTTACAAGTTTTGACTAGTGGAATAGTTCGACCACAAACCCAGAGATGTAGGCAATTTCTGAACTCCGTAATCAATCTGTGTCCAATTTTCATTGTTGTCTTGCATTATTTTAAATTGATTACTTAAAAGGAATAAGTTATCAGAAAATAATTAAATCCTATAAGGGTTTGAGATCAGGTCATAATAATCTGATTATTTTCGGATCACTTATTGATGGCTATAAACTTGTAACTAGCTCAACATGAATGAAAATTTAACACAGAAGAAGTTAACCTGGTTTCTCATAAGGTTTTCTCAAAAATTTCTCATGAAAATGATCTCCGGACCATTCACCTGTCCAAAACCATCAATTATATATCATTTGATTACATCCAATCCTTCTATCCCAAGAAAATAATATGCCAATCATCAATTTTGTTAAAAAATTCCATCATGATTTGGAGAAATGGACGTTTAATAGAAAATCATTCAAAAAGTTGCTAGGCACCTCAAAAAGGCGAGTCATTGCAAAAATTCACATCATTATTCTATTTGGAGGAACATTTGTCATCTTCCATTCATGCATATCTCTTTCCTTTCATTATTTCATCTTTTCCCTTCAGAAATTTTTCCTCTGCAACTTTTGGATCTCACATTTTGCATTTTGGCACGAGCCCGAGCAAAAATCTACCTCAAATGCTTAAATTCATACCTCAATTTACAAATTGAGGCACTAAAACTATTCAATTGCACCTTGTAAACCAAAACGACACAAATTCATTAAAAATTGAGGAAGAATGATGCAAAAATCAAAATCTCCAAACATCCTAGAGCTCCAATGGTAGAAACAACAAATGAAATGCACTACTACCATTGATTCTACCCCTTCTCCATCTTATTTTATAGCTGTTCACATGTTCCTTTAGTGCAACAGTAAAGGTGAGGTACAGAGATAGGTTTCCAAATAAGCGCACGCCTTCGACATGCCTTGGGCCCAAGAAAAACATCGTTTGGCCTTTGAAAAGTCTCAGTGTAAAAAGGAGCCATCGGAAGCCTCCACGTGTCTTCCTATCACAATTTTTAAGGTGGGACCCTGAGGCTGATCCTTAAATGAGTGCCAACCCTTCATGTGTCCATGGCTTTCCAAAATTGTACCGACTACATGAAAAAATTGTCTAATTATGGGAAAAGAAGTAGAAACCTCCACGTGCCCCCCCTGGCGCAACTCCAAGGCCAAACCAAAAGGTGAATTTTCAAATGAGCGTCATTCCTCTAGATGGAAAATATTTTGGTTAAAGTGAGCTTTTTAATTTTTAAAGTTCCCTCCTAAGCCACATTTAACCAAAATGGGCCACATTTCCATTGATGCTGAGATGTAAATTTGACCGGGAAAAATACACCCGTCAAACCGTAAAATGTAGAAAAAATCACCATTTGAGCCCGGAAATGAATTTTTATCAAAGACAGAGAATTTGGAAATGTTATAAGGCTCAAATATAATCCTTTGAACTACATCCAATCATGTTTCCACAGGAATTTGGGACAAAAATTATGGACAACAAAATGTGACTGTGGAAAATGGAAAGAAAGGCACAACCCAAGTTTTACGCCCAAGTTACTGACTCTTTCTGATGGATAGAGGAATGAATTAAAAATTATGGACCTTTAAGGGATCCTCAAGAAATTAAGGGATTGATTATGGCAAACAAATGGAGGATAGAGTCTTCAACCATCAATACGGGGAGATAGAAGTCATGACAAGGCCTACCAACTGTAGAATTTCAAGGACAAACTGGGTGAGACTAAAATGAGCACCAACATTGGCTCCTGCTCGAGGATGGGCAATCCCATTAAGTTCCACAAGAAAAAAGTATACCAAGTGCCAAAAATATCCATTGGGAAAAGGATTCAGCTTGCAGAGCATAAAAACAGAGCCATCTTTTAAAAATGAACCGAGAAACCAACAAAACTAGGTCACCAAGGACCAGAACAAGAAAAAACAAAAAATATAGAAAGAAAGCACCAAACTATACACTATAAAAATTATGCTCACCTTGATTCTAGGAAATTAATCAAGGAAATGTTTCAAATGCTTTCCATTAACAGGAAATTAAAGCAATTCCCCTTCCAAGTCTTTCAAGAAGAAGGTATGTTCACCAATTTGAATGTCAATGGAATAAGGCCCATCCATAATGCATCAAATTTATTGTTCTTTGTCTTTTCCTCGTGCCTACTATCCCATAACAACACAAGATCTCCAACGTTAAAATCCCTTGGAGTCACCTTCTTGTCAAATAGCTTCTTCAACATTTCTCTGAACTTTACATGCCTAGGATGGGATGCCCTCCTTTGTTCATCTAGTTCAACAATTTTATTGATTTGAGCTTCATATGGGATAACCTCTTGGTCCTCTTATTGTTAAACAAAGTGAAATGAAGACAATTGTAAATGCAGGGGAAGCAGAGCTTGTGTTCCATAAACCAACTCAAATGGGGTTTTACCAGTAGCTCTTTTGACAGTTATTCTGTCAACCCAAACATCAAATTTAAGTTGCTCACCCAACTTCTTCTTGTTAGCTCCAAGGTTCTTCTAATGATCTTCAATAATTTTTTATTGTTGGACTAACCTTGTCCATTTCCTTGGTGGTTGTAGTTAGAAGCATATGTCAAATTTATCCCATATTCTTTACACATTGCCACCAAAGGTTTACCTCTGAAACTCATGGCATTATCAGCAACAATCTTGGCTGGAACTCAAAATATGCAGATGATGTGATTCAGCATGAAGTCCATGATAAATTGGTGTGTTTCCTTCTTGGTGGGGATTTATTCCACCCACTTAGTGAAATAGTTAGTAGCTACAATAATCCATTTATGACTAGCACTGGAAGGTTCTTAAATTTCACCATTGAAATCCACCTTTTATGCATGCACCTACGGAAGCTGCACCGTTCAAGTAGAGGGACTTAGATTCCCATAGCGTTGGCTAGAAACCCACCAATTTGTCCACAAGACAAATTTTCTCGCCAACAATTCCCAATAGTCATTCAATGCCACTTCATAATGTTTCTTGGCGCTAATCTATTGTTGCACATTTCTATGCTTTTATATAAAAAAAAATTGAGACAATTCTCCTTCCCGTAAAATTGTTTTCCTAACAAAATCTTCAATAATAGATAAAAGCTTGTTTTTGTATATTTTGTTGTCACATTATTGTATAGTTTTAAGTCCATCTATCAATTTTTATTTTAAAATTTTCTTTCTTTCTTATATATGCACACTTGAAATTGTTTACAAGTTTTACTTGGGCCTTATCACATGTCAATGCAATGTCAAAAAGGTTCCTGTTCTTTTGGTTTCATTATTTAATACCCTAAACAAATAATTTTTTTTAATTGATCCAAGGATCCATACACCTACATTTTACATTTAAATGTTATGTTAATATGTCAATAAACAAGAGATAGATAAATCAACTCAAAATATATCATAATGATTATCACTCTCGGGAATGATTACAGAATTTCTTGTTGGTTTTTACTATTCTAGGCAATAATTAGTGCAATAGATAATATTTCAACACATTCATTCCCACTTATTGAAATGAATAGATCACTACACACAAACCATTATATGTTGCACATCTAATAGGTCATTTTCAGGTATGTGTATTATGCTACATTTCATAAACATGTTTATCAAAGTAAAAAATGATGCAATCAATCATTAATTAACTTCCAAAAATCTTGATGAATGCTTATGTAATGATCTAAAATTTTAAAATATTTTATAGGCTAGAAGGGACATTTTAATCATCAATTAGTGGGAAAAATGTGGATGGATTGAAATGCAATAATCAAATATATCATCATCTTGTTTAGATCATGATTACTCTGATATCTCATCTCAAATATTAAAAATATTAATGTATTATGCGTCAAATCATTTTTATTTTTATGTTTCAGTTAATCCTCAACAATCGTTCAATGCCACCTCTCACTAATAATTAAGAGTTTGTTTTTCTATTTTTTATTTTCACATTATTGTATACTTTCAAAATCTGATCCAATCAATTTTTATTTTGAAGATTTCTCAAGCTTCTTCCCACTTGATACATGCTACGTCTGAAATCTTCTACAAGTTGTTCATTACTGATGGGGCTCAGTTACATATCAAAAAAGTTAAACACAATTCTTCTAATGAATTTCATTAATAATACCTTAAAGAAGAATTGGAGTCCCTTCTTAGTTGATGAGGGGATTGGCACACTTGCGACATAGCCTTTACATTTTAATGTTATCAATCATGATACCATCCTAAATAAGAGACAATGTGATCAGAGGTCAAAATGTATCATAATGATTACCACTCTAAGGAATGTTTATATAACTTTTTTATTTGCCAATTTTAACTTTAGATGATACCAAATTGTACTGCATTTAAATCAAGAAGTATTCCAAGTGCTGCAAGTGATCAAATCTCTTCTTGGAAGAACATAGTTACATCATCTTTGTAAACAACAATGAATTAATTAATGTTTTCTCACCATCTTGTTCAATAAATTAGATCCATAAAAATATGGGAAAGAGGATTTTCAATCATCTCATGAAATACAAACGCGTACTTCTCACTAGTATACATATGTACCCCATAAGTGTGAGTTTTCGAAGCCTTAGTTCTGTCTCAACGTCCTATCACAAGTGCTCAAATATAGTATCTAGAGAAACCATTACAATGTACAATTAACAAACGTCAGATCCAGTTACTAATTGCAGCATATTTTCCATGTTTGGTAGAGGATAATTATCTTTCATTGATGCTCTATTCATATTTCTAAAATCCATGCACAACCTGATATCACCATTCTTTTTTCTAACTCGCACCAAGTTTACAACCCAAGAAAAATACCTTCTTGGCTAAATAATCCCTCCATCCCTTAGCTTCTTCAATTTTTCTTGCATCTTCATGAAGAGGATTGGATTAATCGGCCTCTAATTTTGTCTGAATGGTTTTGTATTTTTTTAAAGAGGAATTTCATGTTGAAACAAATCCTCTCTATATGCCTTCAGGTCAAAATAAGACCAAGCCAAAAAGTCCTGATATTTCCTCAACAATTGGACATAGGACTGTTTTTCTTCCTTTCTCAAATTTCTTCCCAATTCCCCACTTTCACGTGGGTGACCCAGGTTCGATCCCCAACAAGGGTGCCAAAATTGTGTCGGTACCCATATTTACTCTTCTTAATAAACCGGGAAACATCATGGATTTGACAAGACACTCAAAGGTAGATAAATTATTGTGTATGTCATTTTATAGCCGGGGAAGCAATTTATCTAACTTTTTAGCACTCAGGCCTCGAAGAAGTGGGTAGCACCTAAAAAGGATTTTATCTTATCCTAACTATTTTAGGTTGTGCCTTTTAACCAAGGTAAGAGAGCCTATTTTTTAAACTCTGTTATTGAAGAAGATGCAAATACCATTCTTTTGCACAAATTTTATATAGAACACCTTTAGAAAATATGATCAACACCCCAAATCTTACTCTCATGAGTTGTCACTTCCAAAATAAGGAGATATTTTCAACACAAGGATAAGGTTACTGAAGACATTTCGAATTCTGATCTATTATGCATATTTTAGCAAATGGATTTTGGTCTTTTGTGAATATACAGAGAAAAATAGGTCTAGTTTAGGGTATGATAGGTTATTTGAATATTTTTTTGGTGGGATATCAACAAGATAGATTGGAATTTTTCCAAATCCTTGAGAAACTTCAGATAAAATGGAAAACTCAATAACAAAAAACTTCAAAATAGTTAAAACATTCCTTCAACCAAAAGGTGTGCATCAATGGAGGCCCAAATTTGTACTTTTTAACACAATCTTTGAGATTCTAGAACGAAGGCTCATGTTATAAGACCCAATAAGAAATAAAATACTAAGATCAATCATGCTTGAGGTACACACAGAGGCTTACAAAAAATCTCTATCAACAGATGAAAGAAAAGTGATTTTAAATCATTTATTTCATTCCCAGATGAAATCTCTTCTAAAAAATCAAATTGTAGATGCCACTAAACTATCAAAAGGATTGAGATCTATGTGATTAAGAGAGATATTGATACTAGATTGCATTAGGAACAAGAAAATTTATACTAGATTTAACACAAATTAACTCAAAATTTATCAGATTCATTAGGAGGGGAGAGTTATTTTAAAAAATCTCAGAGCTTGTTGATGGCTACACACTTGTAACCAACTCAACATGAATGAAAATATAACACAGAAGAAGTTAACCTGGTTTCTCAGAAGATTTTCTCAAAAGGTGAGCTTTTCTCAAAAATTTCTCTTGAAATTGAACTCCCGACCATTCGCCTATCCAAAAAAATGCATTATATATCATTTGTTTACATCCAAGCCTTCTCTCCCAAGAAAATAATATGCCAAGAATCATGTTTGTTACAAAATTCCATAATGATTTGTAGAAAGAGACGTTTAATAGAAAATCGTTCAAAAAGTTGTCAGGGGCCTCAAACCAGAAAATCATTGCAAAAATTCACATCATTGTTCTATTTGGAGGCATTTTTTTCATCTTCTATGCATGCATATCCCTTTCCTTTCATCATTTCATCTTTTCTCTTCTTAAATTTTTCTTTTGCAACTTTCGGATCTTGCATTTTGCGTTTTTGCACGGGCCCGAGAAAAAATATACCTCAAATGCGTAAATTCACACCTCAATTTATAAATTGAGCAACCAAAACTATTCAATTGCACCTTGCAAACCAAAAAAAACACAAATTCATTAAAATTTGAGGAAGAATGATGTAAAAAACACATCTCCCAACATCCTAGAGTTTCAATGGTGGCAAAAACAAATGAAATGCACAGCTACCATTAATTCTACCCCTTCTCCATATTATTTTGTAGCCATCCATGTGTTCCTTTGGTTTAATAGTAAAGGAAAGGTATAGAGGAAGGTTTCCAAACAAGCACAAGTGTTCCACGTTCCTTGGGCCCAAGAAAAACATCTTTTGGCCTTTGAAAAGTCTCAGTGTAAATAGGAGCTAGTGGAAGCCTCCACGTGTCTTCCTATCACAATTGTTAAGGTTGGACCTTGAGGTGGATCCTCAAATGAGCATCAATCCTCCAAATGTCTATGGCCTACCAAAACTATACTGGCTACATGAAAAAAATTTCTAAGTCTGGGAAAGTAGTGAAAACCTCCACATGTCCCCCCGGCGCAACTCCAAGGCCAAACCAAAAGGTGAATTTTCAAATGACTGTTATTCCTCCACGTGGACAAGTTTTGGGTTGAAGCAAGCCTTAGATTTTTTAAAATTCCCCAACAAGCCACATCCAACCAAAAAGGGACACATTTCCACTAATGCTGAGATGTAAATTTGACCGGGAAATATAAACTTGTAAAATCGTAAAATGTAGGAAAATCACTATTTGAGCCCGGAAATGAATTTTTCTCAAGGAAATAGAATTTGGAAATATTATAAGGCTCAAATATTATCCTCCAAACTATATCTAATCATGTTTCCATAGGTATTTGGAACAAAAATTATGGACATCAAAACATGGCTATGGAAAATGGAAGGAAAGGCACACCCTGAGTTTTACGCTCAAGTTACAAACTCTTTCAAATGGATAGAGGAACGAAAAAGAAATTCTGGACCTTTAAGTGATCCTCAACTAAGGAAGGTACTAATTATCATAAAAAAATGGAGGAAATATTCTTCAAGCATCAATACAGTGAGATAGAAGTCATGACAAGGCCCGCCAACTGCAGAATTTCAAGGACAAACTGGGCGAGACTAAAATGAGCACCAACACATCTCACTTCACAAGAGGGGATTATATTGATTCCATGCAAATATTATTTACACTCTACATCTAGTTACTTGATCGTTTCTCACAAACTATGATTGTCACAAGAGGAACCTAGCGCACAATACCAATCACACACATAACTACATATGGTCGGAGAGGTAGCGTATTTCTCATTGATAAGTCCATCATTTTGGTACCAAAGGAAAATATGACACCTTCATTTACATATTTAATTTTTAGGGTTTGAATATTTATTTGGGGTTTTGTAGGTGATTCATTCATGTCATATTTACAGAGACATTCGGCAGAATTCAGAGACATATATGCAAAAAAAGGAAAATAAGTGTGAACCTTTTATGACACCTTAGAAGAGGTTTTCTAAGCATCTACGTAGAGCAAGGAACCTAGAATCCATACTAGTGAACCCACGTGCATCTCTTTTCCATTTAACATTATGACGTTGAGTCTATCGCTAACTTTTTTGCTCATTGGCGCAGCCTAATTAACCAGCTCACATTCCAATTACCTCAAACTAAACTCAGAGAGATATTTACTCAAGCTTGCACTAGAAACATTTCACTAACCCTGCAGGTGAAGACCTTCTGCACTTTTGACGAGGCATTCACCATGGCGCAAAAATTGGAGATTCGTGCTATCGAAAAGAAGAAAATTCAGCTACAAAACAAAAACACCACATTTAAATCAAATGATGCTTCTTCATCTTTGAAACCTCAAAACAACTATTCAAAATCCAAAGGATCTTTCAACACCGTGGTTGTCAATGCTGAACCTCTCACCCATCAAGCCAAGCTAAACCTTCTTCTAATCTCTTTCCCATCGAAACTTTCTAGTTCAGATGAGAACAACGAAAGTACACCCCAATAGAGGAACCATATTCTTCTATTTTGGAAAATCTTATTAAGGCTAGTGCCATTACCCTTCCACCTATAAAACCACACACTAGTTTTGACCCTGATCGCCCCATGCCCGCATTATATAAAGAAGATGAATTTTACAACTATCATCGTGTCAAAGGTCATAGTGATGGTAACTGCATCACCTTCAAGAATATCATCCAAGAAATTTTATACAATGGAGATCTAGTATTGGATAACTCAAATGCACCAACAAACCAAAACCTACATATCTTAAAAAAGTCATTCCCTAATCATGCCCCATATTCCAACAAAACTGGTGACACTTTAACCAGTGATAGCAATGTCCATGAGGTCCACACTATTTTTGATGACATACTAGTTACTTCCCAATATTTCCCTATTCCTTCCATAGACAACATCCTAGCCCAAAATCCCCTACATACACAAGATCCTATTTCATCTACTACTCCACCCAAAGAGGAACCCCCTTCATTTTCTCCTTCACCCGTGAAAGAGCCCATAATTAGCACTCTGTGTCTTGCCTCTCAAATTACTGAGAAGTCATCTGTAACACCTCTCCTACTCATACGGGACATATGTCCACTCCCTAAACCATCGCAAGGACATTCTACCTCATCTTTCCCATCATCTCCTTTAGCCATAGAGAATCCTATAGAAACACCATTTCCTTTAGGTGACCATTCTCATTCAGCCTTCCAAGATCCTGCTGACCTGCTTTCGGCTCTCTTACCCACAGAGTCTGAAGCTAACCATTTCCCTGATTCTCTAACATATTTTATGGGTATTGCTACTTAATCCACATCGGCCCCGCTTACAAAAGTACCATTTTCACGCTTGGCCGATCACTTGGATTATGTTGATAGAGCCTTTCTTTGGGGATGTCTTCTACTTCCAACATCAACTCAAATGCAGTTGTCACTCACCGACACCTCCACAATCTATCCAAAACTATTTCAAGAAAACAAACCAAACATAACCATGCCTATTAGAACACCTTCTATGTCATTTCCTGCAATCCAACATGCACCTCTTCCCATAACCCAACATACACTTGTACCCAAACACCTACCTATGCCTATATCATCTCCCTTACCTCAACCCATCGCTACCTTACGGGTCATGCCGATGTCAAACCTTGGTCATCTACCCATCAAATTAGATTTAGCCACATCTTCCCAAACCAACACTAAACTCATTCCTACTCCTAAAAGAAAGACCCAGCCTTCTAGACCTCATACACCAACCTTGCCTACAACATCATTATCACCTTCACCCCTTATGTCCATCTTAGGACCTCACCCCTCAACCCTGGCTAAGGAACCTTCTTCCAATGATAAACCAACAACGAAACAACCCACCTTCTCATCACGGACCTCTAGTATACCCAAGTGATCCACACAACCACCGCCATCACCCGTGACCTTTTTACCATCCATACCACCACTACCTTCCATAAATTTTTCATTACCCATGACACTCTCCTCTCTTCCACTCACACCTTCCACACGATATATACCACCAACCGCTACTGCAACACAATTATCCCCATGGGTAACTCACCCACTTCCACCATCTACATTTCCATTTATGTCACATATAATTTCCTCACCTCTACCCAAGAAAGTACAACAGAAATTGAAAATCCCAATGCCCTCCATTGAAGGGGTTAGACATATTTTTCCCCCAATTACCAATTCATCCATTGTTCCTTTACCCAAAAAGGAGCAACCCAAGCCTAAGATGGTACCACTCCCCAAAGTGATGGTCTAGCCTACAACTCTTCAAGACCGCTCACATGTGACACCTCTCATGCCGCAATCACCCTTTATTCCACCCAAGCCCACACTTACCTCACACTGTGATCCGTTGGTGGGGTCGCACACCATTATCCTAGCCAAAATCCTTGAAACCTTTGTCCTCACGTTACCACCTCTTATACCTTATGACCCACTCAAACAAAAACCAAAAGGGTTTGACGAAACTAAAATTTACACCTACCACCATGTGTCAGGACACGATGTAGAGAACCGTAAGGCTTTAAAAACCACTCTTATCCAATTATTTCCTCCCGAAGAAAATTTTGACGATGACGATCTTCTTGATGAGGACCCCATTCCACCTTCACCAATCTCCCCAAATTTTCTTCCATTACCTACTCAGTGACCAATATCTCCACCCCCAAATTTCAAAATGAAGATGATCCACATTGCCACCCGCAACTAGAAAGACAAAGGTAAGGAAAAGGCAACTAACCCATCAAGGAACCCTATAACCAACATACCATTTGCACCCAAACCCAAAGTCACCATTCGAGGTCCCACGTATCCTATTTTTGATGGGGTCACACGTATCCTAAAACAATTAAATGAATCCTCCCTAAAAATGTCTTTATATGACCTCATCTAAACCTCTGAGTCACATCGTCAAGCCCTCATAGAGGTCCTTCAGTATATTGAGGTTTTACCAAATGACCCCACACCCATAGCCTCCATCATTACCCCACATCACATTTCCTTTCTCACATAGTTTTCTCGTTCCTCTACACCTCCAGCTACTCACCAAGTAACCACCCTCAACTTTTCGAATGAAGAGATCACTACCTTCTAGTCTGATGACCCCAATCCCACTCTTTTCATCTTCGTTTATATCGATAATATACACATACGATGTGTTATGATCGATGGTGGTGCTATTATTAACATCATCTCCTCCCATGCATACAACTAAATTCACATACCTGCCAATATCATGCATGGTAACCCAGTTATGATACATTGCTTCAATGACGTCATGACCTCTACCTTAGGTACTATCATTCTCCATGTCTGCGTAGGTCCCTGCACTATCCAGAAACTATTTTATTTCATAGAAGGGGAGTTCTAGTATAATCTATTGTTTTCCCGACCTTGGATCCATGCCATGGGTTGTGTCCCTTCAAATTTACACTGCTACCTCAAATTTGAACACGAAGGACATAACTACAACATCCTGGTCGACATATCTCCTTTCAAGACCTGTAACATGTTGTACCGACCTAATGATGTGCTTTTACCAGTTAAGGCCTCTACGACTACCCCCACTTCACCTTCACCCACAAGACCATCCACCAAGGTTGTCATCCCCTCTCCCACATCTAACCCTACTACTCCTACTACCTCCGCAGCCTCTACAGATGACTCACCTACTTCCCAATCATCTGGCAAGTCATCTATCCCTGCTACCCACATATCAACTACTGATCCCTTAGAAATTTTTTTTTAATGCCTCACTCTGGGGGAGTCCTGCCTATACAATATCGACACATTACTCACTCCACAAGAGTACAGGAACCCATGCCGGCACCCTAGTTATGACAACTACGTAGGTGAGGTTTTTTGTTATGTTCCTCTCAACCTTTGCACTAATGTAACGTATGGAGGACTTTATATTGCCAGTTATTCACCCTAACTTCCATCCCAGACATGACCGTTTGCATCTGATCTCCAATCCCTTACTATTCACCATTTTTCCCACACTTTCCTTCATCGTTGCGCATGGAAAGGCTTTGGCTTCAATTTTTATGAACAAGGCCGCCATACTGTCATTTCCTTTACCATCCGTAAACACAATGAACAAAGTGGCATTGTATTTTCCACATCGCCTCCCAAGAAGGATTGCGTCAACCTCATTGAGGAAGACAAACCTTCTCCACCTCATTCACCCGAGTCACCATCTTTGCCCACGGAGTCCATTGATCTTGAATCTATTCCTCGCAACTTTTTTTTCATAAACACAGTTTCCCTAGGACCTCTGACATATCAATGCGATGGCAAGGCTCCATATTCTCTCCCATACTTGTATCATGACATGCTCGATGACGAATACCTTCTATTAATGTCGTTTAATGTTAGGATGATAAGTCCATCCTCACCTACCTTGGTGCGGAAGATTCTTATATTCACCGATCGTTACCTTCTAAGATGCAAACCATGTTGAACAAATCGACTATCGAAATCAACATCAATACTTAGGATGACCCGCACATTCTAAAGATAGGTGAATCTTTAGATGCTATTGAGTAGGAAGCATTTTCCTCTTTCCTCTGAGACCATAGTGACATTTTTTCTTGGTCTTATGTAGATCTTCCCAGTATTGACCCTAAGATCGTGGTCGACTATATCATAACCATTCCTGATGCCCAACCCATCAAACAAAATTGGCGGAAAATGAATCCTCGCATTGCTCTTTTGGTCAAATAAGAGCGGCAGTGCCTTCTCTCAGTTTCCTTCATCCTACCCAGTGACTATCCCAAATGGATTTCTAACATTGTTCTTGTCACAAAGGTGACATGGGAACTCCGTATTTTCAAAGACTTCCATGACCTCAAAATAGCTTGTCCTAAAGATGATTTTTCCCTACCAAACATTGACAAACTAGTTGATCTCACTACCGGAAATGAAATGCTATCACTCATGGATGGTTTCTCAGGTTACAATCAAATATTACTTACTCCATAAGATTATCATAAGACTACCTTCATCACCACTTGGGGGACTTTCTACTATCGATTCATGCCTTTTGGCCTTAAAAATGTTAGCGCTACATACCAACGAGCCATGACTTACATCTTCCATGACATCATGCATCACATATTGGAAGATTACATCGATGATCTTCTTTCCAGATCCAAACATTGAGCTAAACACCTTATTGTCCTTAAGGTCATCTTTGACCGCCTCATCCAGTATTGTGTTCTTCTTCGACCATAGAAGTGCGTCTTTGCGGTACTTTTAGGAAAACTCCTCAGTTTCATCATTTCTTTATGTGGTATAGAAGTCGATCCTGCTAAAGTAAAGGCTATTCTAAAAATGCCTCCTCCTACTAATCTCTGTCAACTTCAAAGCCTACAAGGTAAGTTGCAATCCATTCACCATTTTATCTCACAACTTTCCAACCACTGTCAACAATTTCATCATCTTCTCAAAAAGGAAATTTCATTCAAATGGGACGATGAATGCCATAAAGCCTTTGAAGCCTTAAAATAATACCTTCTTCAATAACCAATGCTCATTTCTCCTAAGGATGACCAACCCTTTTACCTATATATTTCCACCACTGATCATTCTTTAGGTGTCGTGCTCACTCATCGTGATGAGAAACACAGAGAGCAAGTGGTTTATTACATAAGTCATACCCTTCTGCACTATGAAATTAGATACATCCACACCGAAAAACTTTACTTAGCCTTAGTTTTCATCACCACCAAACTCCGCCATTACCTTTTGTTGGTACCCAAATTTAATCTCCTTCAAATACAAAGCAGCATCATGGATTTGACAGGACACTCAGAGGTAGATAGATAATCACGTATGTCATTTTGTAGCTGGGGAAGTAATCTATTTGAATCTTTAGCACTTAGGTTTTGACAAGAGTGGGTAGCACCTTAAAAGGATGTGATCTGATCCTAACTATTCTAGGTTGTGCCTTTCAACCAAGGTAAGAGAACGTATTTTGTAACCTCTGTTATTGAAGAATACTAGTAAATCCTTCTTTTGCATAAATTTTATAGAGACGATCTTGGGAAAATATGATCAACACACCAAATCTGACTCTCACGAGTTGTCACTTCCAGATCATGGAGATATTTTCACAACAAGGAAAAGGTTACTAAAGACATTTGGGACCTTGATTGCTTCTACATGTTTTGGTAACAAAGATTATACATTTGTATGCACATAGGACAAACAGGGGTAGTACAGGTGGGATTGTTTGTTTTTAAATGAATTTTGGTGGGAGGTGAGGTAGGATGAACTTGATTCACTGGATCCTTGAGAAAGCTTACAAAATGGAACGTTAGACCAACAAAATGCCATAGAATAGCTAAAATGTTTCTTTAACCAGAATATGTGCTTCAATGAAGGCCCATATTAGCACTTTTTCATATAATATATGAGACTCTAACATGAAGGATCGAATTAGAGAACCCAACAAAGCATCAAGATCTAAGCCAAATCATGCCTAAGGTACACCCAGAGGCTTACAGACAATCTCTGTCAAATAGATGAAAGAAAAATGATTTTAAATAATTTATTTCACTCTCAGATGAAGGCTCTTTCGAGAAATGAAATTGAAGATGCCACTAAACTGCCACAAGGATTGAGACCTGTGTGATTGAATCAAATTTTAATACAAGATTGCAATAGAAATAAGAAGAACTACTCACATACATTCAGAGATGAGACGAAAAACATATTCCTCAAGACAACACAAAATATCTCATATTTGATTAAATTTATTGGTAGGTGAAAGTTTCTAGAACAATCTCAGAGCTTGTCAATGGTTGTACACTCGCAACCACCTTGACACGATAAAACTTAATACAAAAAGAGATAACTAGGTTTCTAAGACAACTTCTCAAAAGACAGGATTTGTCAAAATTTCCTCTTGAGAATTTTCTTCGACCTCTAACACTCCAACCATTTCAACAAGAAATTTGTGCCATTTATAACATTTACAACAGAGCCCCTTTTCCCCCAAAAAATCCAGACATTGAGTACTACCATTGCTCGCTATGATCTCGATTGTGATTTCTGGAATCAGATCTGTAATTGGTTGTCATGTGCTCAAGGGGGCAAATCTCATCGAACATCTCTTGCATTCAACTCCTTCCTTTGGTAAATCACTCTTTCTTCAACTCACTAACGATTTCTTCCCTTAATCTATCAAATATCGCTCCTTGCATGCTCGGGAGAAGAAAAAATGAAAATCTACTCAAGCTTGATAGTCAGACCATTTTAATGGCAAAAGATGTCTTCCAGATCTCCCCACAAAACTTAGATATCAACATTTACTCCCCTCTCTGCCTGACGTGTAGGAAATACCAAGAAATCATGTAGACTCACATTTCTTGGCGTGTTTCAATAAAAATGGGGGGAAAATCAAATTCAAACTCACAGCTGCCATTGATCTTTACTTTGAATTTGGGTTGTCCACGTGGAAGATTCAACTTAAAATTGACCCGGGAGTTTCCTATGAATTTTTACAAACTTTTGAAGAAATGGAAACAATTTCACATTTTATTCCGCACCTGAACCCTTGAGAAATGAGCCTGACACGTGTCCCCATGTGGGTCCTGAAAGAACTGTAGCCAAATTCTACTATTTCACCGTCTTTTTGGAAAAGGGAACATTTTCCAAGTTTTCCCCGTAGCTCCGCCCTTGAGAAGCACTTATAACACATGTCCCAAGGTGGGTCCCAAAGGAACCTTGGATAAATTCTGCCATTTGACCCTCTTTTTGGAAAAAAGGAAAATTTTCCAAGATTCCCCCGCAGCTTCACCCTTCCACGTCAGGTTTCTAATGTGGTTCCCAGCGGAACCATGCTCCCTTTTATACTTTTGACCCCTTTTCCCACAAAGGGAATTTTTTCAAAATTTCCTCTGAAGGCCCGCACCTCTGCCATTGACCGGAGCAAGCCTTGACCTTTCCTTATCAGGATTGTGGGTCATTTTGATGTTTTAATCTTTTCAACCTCAGGGGAAAAAAATCCAAGTTACCCCCAATGGTCTACCTCCCCGCCTTTTTGACTTGAAACAAACTTTGACTAACCCTTTGTCGGGCTTGCAGGAAAATTTTTATATCTTAACCCTTTTGAGAAAAAGAGGGAAAAAATCTAAGTTGCCCCCGATGGTCTGCTTCCTCATTCCTTTAACTTTTCAAACCACCACGTGTCACAATGGAACATATTGAGATGGTCCCCTAAAGTTGAGACCTTGAATGAGCACAGGCTTGCCACGTGTCCTGGCCCGGAAATATTTGTTTAAAGGCTCAAACCTAAGTGGATGGTACCAAGTGTTAGGACCTAAGGAAATATCCTTTGGCCATTAAAAAATCCAAACAAAATGCAAAGTGAGTGGAGGCCTCCAAGTGTCCTCCTGGCACTTCTTCAAAATGGTGCCCAAGTTTAAGACCCTGAACTAGCGTGGGTAACCACATGTCCATGTTTCCACCAAACTATTTTAGCTACATAAAAATTTGTCTCAGTCCGCACAAAGTAGCAGAAACCTCCATGTGTCCTCCGGGCACTACTCAAAGGCTAAACCAAAAGTGAATCTTTAAATGAGCGTCGTTCCTCTACGTGGACCAATTTTTAAGCTGAGGTGATTCATCAAATTTTTGAAGTACCTAGCTGAGTTGCATTCAACCCAAATAAGCCATGTTTCCTGTCAATGCAAGGATGTGAATTTGACCGAGAGAAATGACCATTTGAGCTCGGATATAAAATTTTCTCCAAGGACAGATAATTTATAAATGACAAGGCTCAAATACGTTCCTCAGAGCTACATCCACTCGTCTTTCTTCAAGTATTTAGGGTATAAACAACAAGAAAGACAAATCCCGACTGCGGAGAACAGAAATAATGGGAGAACCCGAGTTTTTAGATGAACAAAGAATAGGAGACCCAAATTATAGACCTTTTCCAAAGCAACAAAGAAATGAGAAGAAAAATATGGACCCATACGTGATCTTCGACCTAGAAGCTAATTGAAAATGGCAACAGAGATTAACCAGGAACAACACGGGGAAGTACAAAATGACAGAGGCCATAAATCGATGGATTTTCAAAGGTAAAATGGGGCGAGACTATTATGAGCAACAATACCTCCTCAACCACAAAACCTTTTTTATTACCAATACTGACCCCTTACACTATATGTATGCCAAACCCTATCAACATCAACGTACTACACACTGGCTTATGCTTCTTTCCGACCTCGACCTCAAACTCATTCATAAAAAGTACATTAAGGGCCAAGCTATTGCTGACCAACTAGTAGACACACCTCTTTTTGGGAATTAACCTTCTAATTTTGATTTCTCAGACGAATCCATAGCTACCCTCTCCTTAGGTGAACCCACTTACCAAAGGACACTCTTCTTTCATGGCTCCAAGTGTCAGCGTGGAGGTGGGGCTAATGTTATCATCATTCCTCTTGATGGTAAACCTATTCCTTTATCTTTTAAACTAGATTTTGATTGTTAAAACAATATTGATGAATATAAAGAACCTGTATTACGTCTCCCGGATACTTATGCCTTAGATGTTAAGTCAATCAATATATTTGGATATTCCCAGCTATTCGTAAACCAAGTCAATGGTATATACCAATGTCATAATGAGATACTTCAAAACTATAAACATCACATAGAAATAATTTTGACCACCTTTGACTGTTACAAAATTCAAACCACCCCACATTCTACCAATAAGTTTGCAGATACCATGTCCTGCTTGGATTCTCAGATACCTGCTTCACCCACTGATTCTAAAATCTTTATCACAATACAAAGGCTAAAATCACCCTCTTATTTACCTCATGAGGTCTACTCTGTCGAAACCTTTGTAGCTAATCCACATGACCTTTGGTATAAGAAATTTTTAGACTATCTTTCCCTTTCCTTTCTACCCGCCGATCTCACTCGTAATGGACAATGTGCCTTTCTTAAAAGTGTCTCTCATTATTTCATCATGGGTGGTCTCCTTTATAAATGTGACTTTGATGGCATTCTCTTACGATGCCTTATAAGTTCTGAAATTCCTTACACCATCAAGGAATTTCAATCTGAAATCTATGGAGGCCACTTTAGTGGTTTAGCTATTGCAAAATTCTTTCTTCACCTTGGCTATTATTGGCCAACTCTAAACCATGATTTTTGTGACTATGTCAATCATTTTGTGAAATTCCAGCAGTATGTTAATCTTCATCACACACCTAGTCATGTCTTGCAGGTGACACAAGACCTTTGGCCTTTCTCTCAATGGGGATTGGATATTGTTGGTGAGATCAATCAACATTCTTCACAAAGCCAGCAATGATTATAAACACTACTAAATATTATACTAAATGGGTAGAAGCCATTCTACTCATTTCTACAAAATCCAAGAAAATATGTGAATTCATCAACCATCACATCATTTGTCACTTTGGTGTTCATCACCACCTCATCAATGATAACAGAAAGCAATTAAAATACAAAACCCTACGTAAGCTATGCGATGTTTTTGGCATCCAACTCAGTTTCTCATCACCTTATTACCCGCAAACCAATGGCCAAGTAGAATCGACCAATAAAACCTTAAACAAATTTATTCTGATACTAGTTGATGATGCTGGCAAGGATTGACATTCACACATTCCTTTCACCTTGTGGGTTTATCTCACTAGTATTTGCACTTCAATTTCTGCCACACCTTTTTATCTGGTATACGGTACTGAGACTATCTTACCTCTTGAAGTCTAGATTCCATCTCTCTGTATCTCACTATAAGACATGCTCAATGATGATGAATTTCACCAAGATCGTTTGGCACAACTTGAGTTATTATAGGAACGTCATCTAAATGCTCTTGACCATATCCAAATCTACCAAAAACGTATCAAACATTCCTATGAAAATCATGTTCATGAATGAACATTTCAGGTTAGCGACCTCATCTTGAAATAAAATCAACATATAACCAAAGAAGAGCAAATTAAGGGGGGAAATTTTGCTCCTAACTGGCTTGGACCCTATATCATTACCCATTCTTATGGATCAAGTTATTATCGTTTGTCTTCACTCAAAGTTAAACCCGAACCTGAGCCTCTCAATGCCTTACATCTTCAACCATTTTATTATTGACATCAATTCCTATATCACTTTTTGTCAGTTGATCGCTCGTCCCTTGACATTGTTCACCTTCCATATTACCCATTTTTGAGGATCCACGACTAAGAAATAATCATGTGATTACCCGTCACCTTTCAACCTTATCTTCAATATGAGTACCGCGGCTCTACTCATAGCATGATTCTCATGGATACTTTTCATCTCCTTAAAGATAAAATCACATGGTCGTTCATCACTCAAAACAACCTCTTTCATAATTAACCTCTGTGTGCTATGGTCTTGTCTTATAAACAAGAACCTAATCTCCCTATATAGTCTTTTCCATGACTTAAAATGTCTAAAAACAAAAAGGGATTAAATTCATTGAGTCAAACTTCCAAAAAAAGATGACTCCCTCAAAAAGGGGCATCTCTTCACTCTATTTTTGCCATTATAAATAGACTGCTCCCTTGAAGGTTAGCTATATCAAGTCATTGTGAAAATACAATAAAAATATCTAGAATCTTACTGAATCAATCAACTTCATGAATACCTCAAGGAGATAATATACTCATCCCATATAAACTTCCCACATTGATTAGTCTATTAAAAACAAAAAAAATGAAAAAAAAAATGATGATTTTTTTTTCATGGAATTGCCTATTTTTGATCCTGGGTTTCTTGCTAAGAAAAACATATTTCCGTACACTAAGTTACACTAAACCACCCACTCTCACCTCATTTCCTTTTCATCCTAATTTCCTCTCTACTCAAGGGACTTTCTGCAACTGTGACATTTCATGATCATGTGCCTTTCTTCACCCTTAGAAAATTCCATTATGCAAGGCCTTTAGGATCTTACATTCATAAGTCCATTTGGGGTACGGTAGACTCATTAGGGATCTTATCAATTAAGAGAATCTTTTTCTACATCTTCCCATTCTACTTCCTCATTACTTATTGATTATCTTATATAGGACCAGATCATCGACACCTATATTTAAAACTAAACCATTCCTATGACCTAGACTCAACAATGTCTATGACCTACATTCAACCATGCCTAAAACCCACTAACCCATTCCTCTACTTCATCGTATTCTTCCCTCGCTTATGGGAGAACTACATTGACCTGAGGCCCCTTTTCACCAAGGCTATGTAGGCAACATTTCAAGGGCATGGGGCCCTTGAAGGTTAGCTCAGCCACTCTTCACCCTAACCAATTTACTCTTCATTCTCATATTCACATTCTACCTTATATAGTTTTCATTTTATATCAATAATTGGAAATGACACCAAATAAACAACAATTAATAAACATTTTTACCACTTCATCAAATCACTCATTTATCATTTTTATTTTTCCACCATACAAAATATTGGAAATTTAAACCATAAACCAGGACTCAACCATGTGTATAACCTGATTCCATCATGCCTATAACATGCCTATAACATGTCTCCATCATGCCTATAACCTGACTCCATCATGCCTATAACCTAACTCCACCATGCCTAGAACCCGACTCCATCATGCCTATGACCTAACTCCATCATGCCTACGACCTAACTCAGCCATGCCTACATGACCTCGACTCAATCATGCCTAGTTCACCCAGTTTCCATCACATACCCACATAATAATGGAAATTAAAACAAGTACACCCTCCCTGCTATAAATATCATCATCTATATAAATGAGAAATTTTATGTATATATACATATGTTCACAAATACAAATAAGTAAAAATATCTCAAATTGCTGAGATACATCCTCACCATCTTTAGTAGGAGTCCAATATATGATCAAAAATATCAAAACTCTTAGATACAACCTCATTCTATTCGACACGTAGGCCGGTATATACCAAAAATACACAAAAAAATTGAATTACGTGTAACTTTTGAGCACCCCCTTGTCAGATATCCTCTATGTCTGTCTCACCTATATCCTCCTCCTCCTCCACTACCGTGCGAAATCCCACTAACATCTCACTGCCCTCCATGGGCCTCGGCCTGACCTCTGTTGGTACCTCACCTAGATCTGGCCTCTGTGCACTAGTGGCCTCGCCCTGACCCTATCTCGGGGCTCCCTGCCCCTGTGTACTTCCCACAATGTGAGTGTGAGACCGGGTCCTCTCACTCGAGGCCTGCTATGCTCTATACTTTGCATAGCTTGGGACATTTATCCCTGCGGCCATCAAGTGATCCTGATAATATCTCGTATTTCCTAGGAATTCCTTGAATTTGGCCATGGGTACTTTTTTCGGTAGTGCCATCTACTTATGACCCTTTACCTGTACTGTGGGACCATGTCCCACCCCTTCTTATAACATGTGACCCTATCCCTACACATGTGTAGGTGCCTGCGCCTATCCCTGGACCTAAAGGGCCATAATCTGCACCTGTGTAGTGTCCAAATGGCCCTACAAACATGCTACATTTTCCTCTAGGGTGGAAACCTATACCCCAATTCCATCCCTACCCTGTGTCGACACTTATCCTTGTGCTACCTGGGCCTGTAAGGATACTACCTTTTTGTGTAGTGTCTCCACCTATGCCTCTGACCCTGTAGTTTTACCTACACTATCACTAAATGTTTCATTAGCATAGTCACCTGCCCCTGTAGGGTATCCCACTAAACTATAATAGTGGATAAGTCGGGATTCCCTGGCATCAGTGGTACTTCCTATAGTTGTGCTACCTACCACTTTCTGTACCTATCTATCACCCTAGCATCATCAATCTGCTAGTCTACCACCTACTCCTCTGGCTTTGTAGGAACCATTGGGTATGGAAGAGGCATATTCCTCTCCACATCATCCCTCATGTATTGTGGAAATGGTGGAGGTACATCCTGTGGAAACCCAAACTACCATCTGACCCGTATCAATAGGTATCATCTTGTGCTCTCCTGTGGAGTTCCCCTCTATCCATCAGAGAAATTATAGCTTCTGTAGCTCCTCGGCCATCTTCCTATATGATTGGAAGCCCACATATGGTCTCCAAATGATTTCCACACCAGAAACCCCTCTAATGCACGCTTGTAATATGCTACATCATGTGTAGCCCTGATATCTTGACACTCTCCAACAATAGGTACCCATCACCTGTAATTCACCCAAACCATGCCCACCTCAAATGCATTAGTACAGGGCATGCCCACTAGACACACATGCATGATATGCTCATATTCCCAGTAGTGTAGTAGGAACGTGCCACACAGGCTGAAAAAATGTAACCACCCATAGGCCCATAACTCTCTATATAGTTGCACCAAGAATGTTGATGCCCATGCAAATTGGGTCCTATCCTCCATCATGTCGGGAAGAACCCCCATTAATTCCCATGGGAATCTCCCACCCTCCACATCTGGTAGTGCAAATAAATAGACTACCTCCATCATCAGCACCACTAACCTCATCTCCTCTAAATGGGCCCAATACATATCTCCATAACTCATGTTGGTGTTATGGAACCTCAACTTTGTCAGCCCCTCACCGAACACTATCAACATCAACTCCTCAGATTTCTCTCAGGAAATGGAATACACATGTGTCCCTACTATCAGTAACCACAAAATCCTACAAACATCCTCCAAGGTGATGCTCATCTCACCTATCAGCAAACGAAATTTTTTGGTCACCTAATCAAATCTGTCGATGAGGGAGACCATTAAACTTAACTCCCAGACTACATGTCGGTAACTTCTGACCCCAATCAGGCTGACCTCTGCTACATGGCACTACTCCTTAGCTATCGCACTCCCTCATATCGCTAATAATAGGGGTGGTACCCTATCCTAAATCCACAATTGATTCCTCTCCAGTATCCCACAAATCAAAACATCATTAGACCTCGACCATACCCCAACTTCACCCTTACACTCCCAACCTGTTCCCAAGACCTTTCCTACTCATGACCTATCTCCCCCACCCACTTCCTCTCCTTTCCTGGCCCATTTTCCTCTAATTACCGAATAGCATCAATTTTTATTGACTGACACTAGTCAATCAAAATCAGCATCGGTTACCTCATCCATGACTGATGACAACTAACTCTCATGGACTTCGGCCAACCCTTAACTGACGTCTGTCACTATCATGGTGAAAAAATCCAAAAAACCCTACACATTTTCTCTAAAAATTCACCATTCCTCCCTAACTACCCACCCATTACTACCCAAATCTCCCCTCCACCCCTCTTTCCCTCCCTTAACCTACATCAACCTTCCTACCCTTTCGATTGCACCCATTTTCTTCCAAATTTCAATTTAATTTCCCCCCCAAAAAAACCCATTTTACCCCATCCCGATTTCTATAAAGCAATCTACCTGACCAATGTAGAATGGGATCGAATCTTACCTCATTGCGATGTCATCTTCATGGGGGAATGTTCGGCCACTGCACTGTTGGTCCACCTGACCCCTCTCCCACCTCTGCCATCACCAAGTTCCCTCCTCACTTCCACCCAATCAAATCAATCACACCTATCATATGTTGATTACTCACTCCGAGGCTCACCAAATCAACTCTCCACCTCAGCTAGGCACAATACCCTATCCTTTTCTCTCGAAAAAAGGCACTAAAAAGTCAAATGGCTCTATCCTTTTTATTTAAAGTCACAACACAACAATGATTCTGTAAAAAATGAATTTCTTTTTTTAATCCAACCCAACTTGACCAACATCGGTCCTAGTTGTGCCCTATCTAACTGATGTCGGTCACCCTATAGCCAGCATCAATTAACCCTTATAACTATTTGGCCTTGCTAAGCTTTCTCTTTCTTACAACCACTAGTGCCACCATACGTTTTATCATTCCAGCCACCCATTGAAACATACCTACAAACCCAACCTACCCCTACATTTCCTTTGTTGTGTCTTAGGAATTGTCATTTTACCTATACCTTGGCCTTACCCATGCCATGACCTATTTTCCTGAACTTTACCTACTTGGTGTGACCATTGACCGTATGTACTCATTGTACCTTGTGATGTTATACCTATGTTGTTTTAGCCTACTAACCATTCCTTTCCTATTACCGAGCCGTTTATCCTGACCAAACCTTTGGTGTACCGAAACATACCTAAATGTTCATGCACCTGACCTATGTTGTGTTTCTGGACCATATCCTATACCTTGGATACCTGAATCAACTCACCTTTTTTTGGATAAACCTATCGACTTGGAAGATGTAAATTTTGCAAGCTTTTCGACCTGGTATCGTGTTGCAATCTATACATGTCTGTACATTTGATTTCCATTACCCATGACCCAATTTTGACCATGACCTACTACCCATTACCAAAAGTAACCTTCACCTTTTCCCTGAATACTCAAACCTGTCCCCAACCTATCTTCCCCACCTACACATTTATCAAACTCCTCACCGATTCCATCTTCCACCTCATCAGTGCCCGGTTTGAGGGGGATCACCTTCACTCACACATGGAGCATTCAATTCCTAGGTTTGTCAGCGTCTCTTACCAATACAAGCTATGCCACGAAAAGGGGTAAAATTTAGACACCAAAATTGGGTCACATTCCCCTTGGTCCCCCTTCGAACAAATAACCAAAACACTTTTACCTAACCATGACCCTCACATCAAACATTAATATTAATTTAATCACTTTAATTAAATTAATACTCATCCTCACTTTATTCATTATTTAATTATCTTAACTAAACCAATTTCCACCTCACCCCACCACCTCACCTAGACACCTCATTATAAACCTATTTTTGGTATCTATCTACTCACCATACTTAACTAAGATTTAGTTAAACCCTAAAAATCAATGCCTATTATTCCTCTAACCACATTCCTTCTCACAAAAGGATAACACCTATTTTTATCCATGATAAATGGACAGACCTACCAAATGATTGCAAGATCTATCATTTTTAGTAAACCTAGGGAATCTCACCTTAACTGATGCCTGTCATCCCGAAACCAACATTGGTCAACCAGGAACTGTCGTCAGTTACCATATAACCATTTTGGTAACCTTGTTTGAGGGGTTGGCCACATTCTCAAATTTCAGAGGAAAATGATATCTACATGTAAGCAAGAACCATATCCTTTTCACACATCCAAGCAGCCATAGCCAGCATCGAGACAGATCCAAAGGTATCGATCTCATGGTAGCATTCTGAGAAGCAGTGCCACGACACTGAGCACCATTCCACTAATCAACCACCATCACCACCCAACCATTAGACCTTCTATATCAGTAAGTGCATTTATCACATGTGTCATTCCATATTTATTCTATTTATAAGGTTTTTTAATCTCTTTTGTTATTTGCGACTTGCATTCCCATTTCCCCACTATTCCTCTTTCTATAAACCATACCATTCTACCACCCATGCCATAAAACCACCTATACCTAACTTCTACATATCTTTGAGTGTTCCTAATATCCCCACATACCTCATCATTCTCTTTGTCATCTATGTCTAACCTCAGCTCAAACCCCATAACCAGATCTTATTGATTTTTTATCAACCCGTCTCTACCGACGCCGGTTAACCATAACTGTTGTCATTTCTTCCTAAACCGTGATTGGTCATACCCGACTGATGCCAGTCTCCGTGTTTGGCCATCCTATAAAAAACCTAAGAATATTTATCCAAGCAACCTAAGTGACCCAATACCTGAAACTGACCTATTCTAGCACTTTGACCCCTTACCCTATCTCCAGATCTGATCATAACCTAGCCTGTTATATTATTTTTTTTTATTGTATTTAAATGAGATATCTAAATCATATCAACTATAGTAAGACCTTGTTTATTTACTATATTTCTAAAATTAAGTTGTATCGAACAATGGATTGACAACCATCTGGGAATTATCACACTTCTCAGATCCAACACTCGCTAGGTAGTCCACTATAATATATTATTTAACTCTTGTTTTGTGGTAATTTTTTCTATTTCAGGTAGTTCATCCTATCCAAAATAAATCTCTCACAGTCAACATCGGATCGAGAATTTATAACATGCACAAAACCTCCAACCAACCATTGCAACAAGTACTCCTCCTAGCCCATTATCCTATATGTTTCGTCACACTCAAAATGTAAAGAAAACGGTGAAACAAATTGTTATATGTTATTAAATTGTTGTTCTTATGAATATTAAATTTAAAATTAATAAAAATTAGATAACTCTTATTGTAGAAACAAAATCACACACTTTGGGTAATTATCTAGTCTCAATCCCATAATACTATTCATATGGTTCCTAAGTAAGAAAAGTAATGATTAACCAATATCTTTGGCCACCTCTCTTTGTTTTATGCTTCTACTTTTAGTCTTGCACTCTTACTTTCTTAGTCTATTTTTTCTTCTTATAGTATTTTCCATTATGGACACCACCACCCAACCAGGACACAAATGTTAGGATCCCCTATCCCCTCTAGGTGCCCTTGTCCTCTTTGTCCTTTGGTCAAACTTTCTAGGTATTTTATAGCCATTCAAGCATCTTTTCTTTTTGGCAGTCGGCCTTTTGGTGTTAATTTTGAAATTCAAGGAGAGGAATCATATACATATAAAGTTAAGTGATCATAATAAGGGACCAAACACTAAGCATTATCTATCTCCACCTTAGTTTTCCTCCATCAAAGGCATCTATAGCTCCATATTTGTCCAGCTAGCTCCATCACAAGGGACAAAGGCTGGTTCATCTACATCTCACTTCACAAGAGGGGAGTCTATTGATTCCATGAACACATTATTTACACTCTACATCTAGTTACTTGCTCACTACTCACAAAGTGTGACTGGAACAAGAGCAACCTAGCACACAATACCAATCACACACATAACTACATATGGTCTGAGAGGTAGTGTATCGCTCAGTGATAACTCAATCATTTTGGTACTAAAGGACAATCTGACACCTTCATTTTAACCTTTATTTTTTAGGGTTTGAATATTTATTTGGGGTTTTGTAGGTGATTCATTCATGTCATATTTACAGAGACATTCAATAGAATTCAGAGACATATATGCAAAAAATGTTGAACAAGTGTGAACCTCTTGTGACACCTAAGAGGAGGTTTTCTAATCATCTACATAGACCAGGGAACTTAGAATCCATACTAGGGAACCCACAGGCATCCCAATACTTCTCCATGCACCCTAGTCTAATCAAATCTGCAGGATCTACATTTTTTCCAGGCTTCTGTGTGAAGGTATTTCATCTCTATTTCGACAGTTTCCACTGTGACACATTAAAACAACCTCTGCAAATCAGATAAGGCTCTTCTAACCCTCTTTGCACATTAGGGTTTCATATTTTCATTATTTGGTTTCTTAGGTAATATTTTGATATTGCATTATTCATTTATTTACTACAAAATTGCATTAGACTAGGCTATTATTTCATACTCTTAATATTTTTGAAACCAATATTTTATCCATCAGTAAGGTCAAATATGAGAAACGAGCATCGTCTTCTACAAGTTTTCCAAGCAATTCAACATGAAAACCTTCAATTACCAAACCAACCATCATAAAAATTATGGTCAACGTAATATCCACAACCAAAGATCCTTCATGGAAACCACCTTAACATCCATTCACCATATTCCATATTGCTCCATATCTCATATTGCATCATCTTCTTGAGAGCCATCTTTTCACGCTTCCTTCACCGCTTGAATTAGACCCATCGCAACAAAAAGGAAGAAATTACAATGAGAACTTTTTATGTGACTATCATTGATGTGTGGGGCACACTACAAATAGGTGTTTAAATATCCACACAATCATACAAGATCTTATTGATAATAAAAAGATTGAATTCCCATAGCCTACAAACTCTACACCAGTTAAAGAAAATCATAAGCACGAAATATTTAATAACCTACTTACAAAACATGACATGAACTTTGTTTATTCATCGTTTAATCATACATATCAAGCAATACCTCCTCCTGCATCAAGGGCCCTTTATTTCTTAGTTCTAACATCAATATTTCTCTACCACTCATATATTTTTCATATAATGATTATCATGACACATTCACTTCTAATCACTTAGACATCGCTGCCTCTATTGGATCTAGACCTATCAATAATACTAAGGTTGATCCATCATGTCCCATTAGTGCATGTTCTATTCCATTTCTCATCGCTATCACAAATTTCATATCCAATGAATAACTTCTATAGTGTTTTCAAGCTTCACATTAAATTTGGCCCTCTCACTATGTGGGTTCCGTTCCTAGTGGATCAAGAAATTGAAGGATGTGACATGGTATTAGGTCTCAATTGGATCTGTAGGTCTAAGTATATCATCTCCATGAATCATATGCATCTAAATATCATTCATAACAATCAATTCATTTATATCGATGGTGTAACTCCATCTAATCTATGGTTGTAAGTACGTCTCAAAATGACTAGTGTATCATCTACTTCATCTAGTACGCCACAACCCATAGAACCTAAAACACCATAGAATCCTATTTAACCTACTCACATGTAGCCTACACGTTCTCATCACTCTGCTAGTCTAACGAATAAATATGCACCCATTCCTCATAGAGTTGCTACAACTTGCCATAGATCACTACCTCATTGTATTCCACATAAGTGCCCATCACCACTGTGTTCTGATGCACAAATTTCTTTGTCCCCTACACATTTTGTTACCCCGTAATACACATCATATACTCATCCATCACATGCACATAGGATTCACTCACCTACGCAACATTTATCTATTATACCACCACTCCTAGAGAATGATCAAATTCTTTTGTCATCACAATCATCAAGTAGAGGACCTTCATCCTTTTCTTTCATTGGATAGAACTTTCACTCACCACTACACACTTATAGGGAATCATTCATATCTCCCCCGGCCCTAATTGGAAAAATGCATCTTACACCACACACAATGTAGTATCAACACCACCAAATGATGCATCTTTGTGCTTTGGCTGACACTTGACTGTTAAGGGCATCTTATACACATGAACCTCACACATTGCATAATAGACACTACACATCATCAATCTTCACATATCTTACATAATATACATCCTACATTACACACTAAAAGAAGATTCCTCATATCCAAATCTCTTACACATATCACACATTTTTTCTTATCTACTTATACCCATTGAACTCATTACCCTATGACGTACTTTAGTCTCATGGTCCATACTAGACCGTTGAGGGTATACAAATCAAATGGAACTCATCAAACTCCCATGTTCATCATTCAATATTTCTATCATGTGACATTCCTAGGTTTCTGATATACATTATAGGCTACATCATCACTTCTTCTAGCAGGGTCAAAGCATACAAGTGTGTCCCACTTTGTGGCCATATATATTTTAAAATCTGACAAGTAAATAAATAATTAAAAAATACCATAAAAATTTAAAAAATCAGGTAATTTCTGGATGCCCTGCACCTCGGTATTTATAGCCTCTTAAAAATGCATGTTTGGTCATTTTATATGTGTTTGATCATGTTTTGGTTGTCAGACATAGTTTTCTAAAAGTACAAAAACTAAAAAAAAGTGGGACACAATTATATGCTTTGAACGAGCATCCTTTAGTGATATATGCTTTAGGGTACATCATCACTTCTTCTACTTATCTTACGATATGCACTTTAGGCTAAATCATCACACATTCTCCCACCTCATCTCTATGTTGCATATAATCGCTACACATTCATCACATCACACCACACACAACATATTATTTGACCCATTTCCCGAAGACGAAATCTAGTCTAATGGTCCATATTGGATTGTTAAGGGTATACCAATCAAATGGACCTCATCACACTCACAAAATCAACCATTTAATATTTTTCTCATGTTACATTCCCAGATTAGTAATATATGCTTACATCATTTAGTGATATACATTTTAGCATAAATCATCACTTCTTTTATCATCTTGTCAAGATATACACTTTAGGCTACATCATCACACATTTTCAAACCTCATATCTATATCGCATATCATCATTATACGTTCACCACACCACACCACATTCATCAACTCACATACAACACATCATTCAAACCATTTTTTGATGACGCGCTCTCATTTTCTGTCCATTCTTGACTATTGAGGGGGCATAAACAAATCATCCTCACTATATATAATTCCATTCACTTGGGGGACCACACGGCTCCTATCATTCACATTACATTCCATTCCATCCATACACAACATAAAACATATATTGGTTGCATTTACTTGTACATGTTCACTTTATTACACATTTTAGATTGATATCTTGTATGTCATTATATTTATCATAGACACATGTGTGTTCACTTTCTTTCTAGGTGTGATCATAGATTATATAGGAACATTACACGCTACATGGATGTTTGGAGCAATACCTAGTACAAGTCCCGCATCGGTTCCTCAGGCCATCCACTTTCATACATTACAGGTGTTATTGTTCCGTCTTAATACTTACACTTTATATTATCAACTTGTACACACTTTGACATATGTTTTATCTTTCTAACATGCTAACAGGTGCTTCATGTGTAACATTTCTTATGCAGGACTAGTTTCCACCATGGTTACATGTTACATTACTTGTACTTTCTTTTCATTTTTTGCCATTGTATGTGAGCTTTTCACTTTTTTATTTTTTTCACACTTTTCTAGTTACAAACATTACAACCTTGATTGTCTTGTGACACCATGAGTGGTGTTCCATGTTTGCAACCCAATTTTTTTGGTCTATGTTGTCTTCTTGCATGTTTACTTGCATCCTATCTTACACATTGTCTTCATGGCTTAAATTTGTCTTCTACATGCATGCTTGTTTGTAATAAAACTTGTTTCCTAGAAAATTGTTTTCATGTTTCTTGGTTTCTACCAAGCACATCCCCTTCCCTCTATAGGGCACAATTTCAGCGGTTGGTCATCTTTTGGGTCACATTCTTCATCAATGATGTCACATGCACCCCTAAAGAGGAGGGTCTCATTTGGGTGAATCAGTGACCCATTCATTAGTTTACACACATTATGAAACACAACACAATACCAATCCAACACATTTTAGGACTCAGAATCATACTTGGGTCCTTATTACAATGATGCCTTTCCTAGAGCACCTATAACGAGGGAGATGGTTACACAATGATTGGGTTCAGTACAATCTACAGAACTCATACACAAAAAGTTTTACATGGTATTTTGTCATTAACACATGTTAGTACATATCATCTACAGTGGTTTTTTATTCTAGGGAGTAATTAAATGTTAGAGGATAACACCATACCTTCCTCTCTACACTACTTCTGTTATGGCATCAGATCTCCTAAAAAACTAGACAGTACAAAGATTTCTGTAGTTTTAGGAAGTGGTTAAAGGTTTAATAATAAATAAGAATTTTCTCCCTATACTTCTTCATACAGTGGTATGAGATCACCCAAAAAAATTTCACTTCATTGACAGGATCCTTTCTACACTCTTTACTCTTCACGAATCAAGTGCACATGTTCCTTTTTTGCATTTTTCAGCATTTTATTTTTACATACTTCATTACAAGCTTTTTATATGTATACATGTGTATTTGACTACTTAATCATATTCTCTTTTGCATCTCTATTCATATGGGAAGCAATCAATCAACAACATCACAAACATCAATAACATCGACCCCAAAAATAGGTACAAAATCAACAACTACACACATATCTTTTCCCTAAGTTCATTTTCATCACCTTTTACAATTTTTCATCTTTAGTTTCCACGCTCCATATTTTTATCACTCCATGATTTTTCTAGTAACTCGATACATTTTCTACATCAATCTACATGGATATCTGGTACTCATATCTATCTACTTTATGTTACACATATTTGTTTTATTGTATAACATAATCACCTTAATCCATACATGTATTTTCTCAACACATGAGAATTTTCATTCATGGTGCTCTCCATAACCCCTTTCCTGAGTGATCTTATCACACACTTTAATCCTTTTATACATTTTTTCTTACTATCTCACAGTGTTGGCTCTATGCCACCATCACAATCCTATACATTCATATAAACATTATAGGCATGAAAACATGAAATGATTACCTTGCTCAAATTTATAGCTCCATTGTTCTTGGACATCCATCTCCTTACCAAGGGATCATCCCTAGCACACTCTGTAATTCCATTTCATATCAGGGGATTCTATTGTTTCACAGACTCACATTAAAGCATGTCATCGTCTATACTTACTTGCTCACTTACTTCAATGCCTAGACTTAAGAAGGCCTCTATATGTACCTTGTGCATCAAATCTACATCATAGGTTCATAAATCACTCCCTTAACTTCTATAACAGGTCTAATACTCCTGCAACATAAGGTGCTTTCCATCATTTTATGTAGCATCAGGATAGTCTTGAACCCTATATTTACATAATTTAATTGATGCTTGTTAGGCACTTTTGTAGGTGAGCCATTCATCTAATGACTTACTGAACATTTGTTAGTATCTTCAACAACATTCATGTAGGTTCAAAAAGAAAAAACATGTGATCCTCTAGGGTGCCACACCCTAAGGAGGTTTTATGAACCTCTTCATAGAGCATAGGTGCCCAAAAATATTGAAGGTCACTTCCAGGTTACCCTTGGTCCTTCTTCAAGAAATAGAGAGAATAGGACAAGATCAGTCTGATCTACATTTGATTAAGACTGTGATTGTGAAATGGTCCTCTATCTAATGACAGATCATGAAACTGACTCAAATTGTCCATAATACACTATATGAATATTCAAGATACCTCATTATATACATCTCAACAATTTATCATTAACATTCATGATTTTCAGCTTATTTTCATAATTTACCTTTTCGATATTTACTATTCATTTATCTCTACTACAACCTTTGCAATATTTCTTATCAGTTGATATCTTAGTGCATGCACGTGAAATTTAAACAGCTGAAATATTTGTTGAGTCTGAACATCTCATCTGAGGACATAGATATCTTGAATTAATTTTAAGATGATTGGTTCATTAGAAAAAAAATTAAAAACAATGCCCTAGATTGGGCTCTGCATAAGACCAAATGTTATAAACATGCTCAAGACGATTTACTTTCAAAGCATGTGGGGGGTCTTTAGATTGAAATACACTTCTTCCTTATGGATCTTCTTAGCTTCTAGAAGAGCTATGTCGGAGATCTCTAGATGAAATAATCCGTCTGATAATTGAACTTTCATTAGCTCTCATGGCCTCGAATAGAGGTAGGATGTCTCCAGGTATAATCACTCTAAAACATACAAAATTATAGGCATCTAACCTGAGGTAATACCTCCTAGTTCCAAACTAGGTCTTCATATTGTACTTCCTCCCACATCTCTCTTACATCATTATTCACCATCTATCTTATTTGATGGAACTTCCTAGAATGAATCCCTCAATCTCTCTTACTAGTCCTATAATTGCTTATTCCAACTCCTAAAATGAGCCTCAACACAAACACTAACTTAGAATAGGATGAAATATACATCCTAAAATCTTCTCAATGTCATTCAAAATCCATAATTTCACTCTATGACATATCATTAAATACACCCTAATTAGGCACTCTTGAAAAACAACTAATTTCATCCCCTTACACACCTAATTCTTACTCTTTACAACTCAATAGTTCACTTTTTACAATATACATATTCACATTTGAATCAATCATAGAAAATAAGTCATCACACATACTTGGCTATGCCTATAAAACGAACTCAAATATTCTCTCATGACCCCTACAGCCACCCAATTCTAAGTCCTCTTGATCTCTTGCATCAAATTCCCCTGGTTTGAAATTTTGTAGCCCTACTCCTATGCTCATGTAGGAATATTCTTTCTCCTTTACTTCTAATATTATCTTTTCTTTCCTAATTCTCCACCTTTCCAATGTTGGTGTTTTCTACCTCCCTACCACCACTCTGAACTCATATTTGTATTTAACATGGTTTGTTTGAATTTTATACTCCTACTTGTTTCATGTTCTTCTTCAGTCTTAGTCATCATGAATCTCAACTCTACTATGCATTCTTTATGCTTATATGCACCATCATAACATCTAGGAATCATAGTATAAGGATCGAGTTCCTTTTCAACTTTTTCTACCACCATTCTCATTTCATATTCATAATTGGTTGTTTTCATAAGTTTATCTTTGCTTTTCAACAAAGTGAAAATCTTCAATATTAAAGTCTATGTCCCTAGTATTGTTTTAGACCATTCATAAAACTATTTACTTGACATATTTCTCCATCATAACTTTGATTGTCCTCTTCTTCACAATTGTACAAAAAAAATCTTATTTACATAACATCCAAGTGCCTTGTTATTCTCCAGCAATTCTTGTTTCATGGTAATCTTGCTTCCTCATTCTAGTTTTTCCTTCTTTCTCATTGTACCAAACTTTTCATATTTCCTTTAATTTTTATTAGGTTGTCTTCTATCTAACTTCCCCTTTGGACCTTAAGCTTATTACCCCTACTTGAATATAGATGAACACTAATTTAGATTTATGACTATTTTTGTGAGTCTTCTTGGCCTAACTTGTATCATATTTTAGGATTTTATTACCATATTTAAGGATGTTTCCTCTGGAATTGTGTGGATGATTTTTATATATACGTTATTTGGCCTCCAAAGCGGTCCTCCAATTTGAATGGTTACTCTATATTTGTACCTTCTGAAATTGTATACACCTCCTTTTTCAAATCCATTAGAGTACAAATTTTACATTCTTCCTAAAATTGTCTCCCTTTCTATCATATACTCACAATGAGTCTTGCATGAATTTCACTACCCTATCGCCAATATGTAGAATTTATTTAATCCTTTAGACAAAGTAATATTGATCACACTACATTTGAAGTATAATCCCATGGTAAAAATCCTGTTAAATAACTCTATTTCCCAAACGTCCACGTCAATGCTTCAAAGCCGAATTGGTGTTTCTATCCTTTATACAAAAAATTCCCCTATTTCCTCTTTGATATTTTAAATCAACTTAGAATCCATTAAGTAGTGGTTGTTTAGAAGACTTATTTTCATTAATCTATATTTTTCAACTATCATATATTTCTTACACCTTGCCACATAAATTCTCAACACCTATCTCAGCTTTCATTATATTTTCTCCTTGAGATGGTCTCAACTCAGTCTTGGTGAGATTGTCACCTTCAGTATATACTACATTGTCTAGTCTTTGTGCTTTTGTAATTCTTATGGACACCATATTTCCACAACATGTTACATATCAAGGAAAGGTATCAATGTTGTTGAAGCATTTTAATATATAGAATCATACTTCAACTTTCTTATATACATACTTTGGTTGCAACTTAAAATTCATGTCTCCTATTTAACTCTGTGTGAGCTTGCTACATGCTTGGTTTCCTTCACATACAACCTCATGATTTCTCCATACAAATGTGTATGCTCTTCATTGACTTTATAATTCTCTCCTTAACAATAATCTATTTGTCTCTCTACTTTTCATACATGATTGAAGTGTAATTCTAGTCCCTAGTCCTCATTATCTACTTGTTCAATATGATTTGAAATTTGAAAACATGATCATAGGAAACATTTACCTATGCCTCCTTTCTATGGTTAGATTCCTGATTTAACTATCCGCTAATTCTATTTCTTAATGAGAAATTCTTGTTTTCACTCCATGGTCCTATCTATAGTTGATTTTTTTGCTTGAAAAATTTCTTTAATTTATCATCCACCATATAACCTAAAAATTCACCTGACTCAAGTCTTCTTTATTCTCAAGTTTCATAGATGCCTATATTGTACTTGGTTTTTAACTTGCATGTTTGAACATCTTGTGATGGTATTGTGAAACCTTTAGCAGTCTCAAAGCATTACATTGCTTCTTCCTTAACTGAATTTACTTAGTCCTTTATCACTCATGTTCATCCTTGCTACTCTATCTCTAAAACCTGCATTCACACATGCTAATACAAGATTAGATTCAAAAATAAGAACTTCTTTGTCTTCTTGGATATTTCATGCATGCTCTTCACTTCTTTGCCATGTGTTTCCTTTCCTAATATTTCTTATAAGCCTTGTTTCTTCAAATTATTTTGTTGTTATTCATCACTTATGGTGTTTTTATGAAACCTCTATTATTCTTATTGAGAATCATTCTTCATTCCTCTGAATTTCTGACCGTTTTCTCTAGCTGATATTTTTTCTTCTTGGTTTATACTTCTCACAAGAACTACCTTCCCTTCATCCTCTTTGTCATGGTATTTAAGTTACCTATCAAATTCCTTCCTTCTCATGACACCCTCTTATGCCTCTTCGCTCTCTTGTTCTTCATGGTCTTTCATAATATCTTCAAGGACTATATCCCATGTCCTTTCTTCTTCATCTCTTCGAACTCATTGTTGTCACAGTTACCTAGGTGGCCCAAATAGGCTTCTTGTTAATCCTTCTCTTTCCTTGATTTTTTCATGTTCTACTTTATCATCATTTCATCTTGTTTCTCCTCTTTTATCTAGTTTCCTTGATCAATCTCTATGGATCCTAATTGTTGCACCTTCTTGGCAACATTTGTATTGTCTCCTTTTTTCAAGGATTCATTCTCTCCTCCTTTCTCTATGAAATCTAAGATCTGATTCTTGGTCTTCTCAAAAAATTATTTGATTCCAAACACCATGCTGCTCTTTTCATTACCTACATGTTGAGCCATCAAAGGCAACAAAACATGTTCTTCTCCATCTTTCATTAGAAAACACTTATTAATTCCACCATTATACACTACTCTCCTATCATATTGCCAAGGTTTACCTAGTAGAAGATGACACACATCCATAGGCATTACATCACATAAGACTTCATCTCTTAGACTACCAATTTGAATTTGAGCCAATGTTGGGTAAGTGCAGCAAGTTGGGGGACAAAAAAGGGGTCATAAGTGGACGTCATATTGCAAATAACAACATAATATCAACTTGTAGGGATTAATAGCAATACATACACTCAAAATTAGAAATAATTATAATAATATGAATCGTAGCATCCAAAATCTAGTTTCTAAAAGACTATTTTTTTAAAAAAATGGACAAGTTTAGCTATATTAAACACTCAAAATTCAATGACTTGGTTTTTTTTATAAAATGCCTATAATATTATAGTCCGTTTTCCCATGATTTGGATGACCAAAAATTGACATATATTTTTCTCCTTTGGTGAAAAGTTAGATGCCACTATCAATCTTGGGTTAGATTTTATTTTGTATTTTTTTTTGCAATATTTTATTTTTTAGGATTTTTTTCGTGAAAGTGGTATTAAAACATAAAGAAAACAAAGCACTTTCCGTTTTCCCACCATAACTTCATCAAAAAATATTTAAATCAAATAATTTTTTTTTGAACATGTATATAATTTCACCATGGCTGGGATGGTATAATTTTTATCACATTCTGATAAGTGAAACAAAATTTGCAATCTTAAACATAGACATAAACATTCACGGGAAAAAGTGTCTTAAAGACCTACTATTAGTTAAAAATTAAAAAATGACATTTATCCTATTATATTCACATTAAAATCAATATTTCTACAAAGCTAATAGTCTCCCCTATGTGATGGTACCATTTTTATGACATATTTTTGACTTTTCGGCATGGTTCAAGTCTGCAGAAGACTAAATTTGATGTTTTGCTGTTTTTTAATGTAAAATTCAGGATTTGATGTCCACTTAATTGTCCCCCAACTTGGTGCACTTACCCTGTTACTCTATAAGATCTAGGGTAAACTAACCTTCTGAAGCCTAGTTTACTAACCATTTCCTCTTATCGATAATGAAATTACAATTACCTCTTATCTCGCATCTAGTCCTGAATAGGATTCTTCTATAGACTAGCTCGTGAAATTTTATTAGTTTTTGTAAGATAACTCTTCTTACCAAAAATGATTCTCCATGTTGATGATCATCATCTCTATTAGCCTTCTTCTCCATACCTGAACATACTGCTTCCATTTTTTTCACCCTCCTCCCTAAATAAGTGATCTCATGCATCATGCTATCCATATTTCTCATCACTTCTCTCTTAAGAAAATCCATAATCCCCTACAATGATGGCTTCTCTACTTTTTCCATACTGACACAATCAATTTTCACATTTTCAATCAGTCTCAAATACAATAAACCTCTACAATATATATTATTCTAACAGATTCTCCATTCTGATACAAATAAGATGATGGAAGAGGTCTGCTTAGTTACACATATTTTTTCTTGTGTAGAACATAATTACCTTAATGCATTCATGGATTTTTTTTAGCACATGAGCACTATCATTAATGGTACTCTACATCACCCCTTTCCTGAAGATCTTAACAAATACTTCAATCCTTATACACATTTATCTTACTAGTTCACAATGTCATCTTTATGCCACCATCACAATCCTTGCATTCATATAAACACTATAGGCATGAAAACGTGAAATGATTATTGTTAATAGTTTTCACGCCCTATGCAAAAAGAGTCAACTTTAAAATTTTAAGTTTCTCGGATTGGTCGAGTTATAAGTTTGGCTATGTTTGGGCCAGCCATCTCAGGAAAGGGATGTAGTTTATAATTGTTTGGTTTTGGACAATTAGAATGTCATGCATCAAATTAGCAGTTGAAAGTGTTTCCCTAGAAGTTGACACCTTGTGCATACCACCTCTCCATGTATCATCTTCAGAAAGATAGTTTAGTAGCCTAAGAAGATTATTGCAAGGCCTTGGTGAAGGTGAGCAAGATGGCGTATGAAGCATTTTTACTGTCTGAAGCAGCAGTCTCAGTTGTAGGTTTGAAGCATGGAAAGGGTATCTTTACAAGCATTTTGCATTTCCAATCAACATAAAAAAGGTACACTTGATTTAAATTTATTTCTATGATTAAGTGAGTTATTTAAGTGTTCCTATTCATATAAGTTCATTTATTATCCATACAAATGAATAAAGTACATAAAATAAAAGAAATACATCTCATTAAACGAAAACAATTCATTTATTCATTAAGAATAATAGTGAAGTAAACCCACACAAGTTGTGGGAGTAACTCTCATAGCAAGTGCAAGCAATGAAATTACATATACATAAATTTGTTAATAAAGAAAGGATGGAATCTATCATTTCCTGGATTTCCATGATGTTGGTGAGAATTATTTTCCTCATTGCTCCCTCTTCACCATTTTTCCAACTGATGTCATTATACCTAGAAATGAGGAAATGAACAATTGTCAAGCTCCAGATTTCATGCTTTTTGTATTCACATCTATTAAGTAGATGCAATTTCAAAAATGAACTTGAAATCAATACATAATCAATAAGGAAACATTTACAAGATATATAACTTAGAATTAGTGATAAAGAAGAGTCCAGAAGCATTGCTCATCTTCTTTTCTTATTCCAAGTAAAGTTACAATTATGATGATGAAAAGGAAGTTTAAAAGCTTTAGAAAGTATAACCATGTTAAAAGGGATCATGAGGTTGTTATTCAAAGAAGAGATGGAAATAATCATCATGTTTTCAAACTACAATGATCGCATTCCATTGAAATGACGAGTAAAAACATTGATAGATTATCACTTTAAGTACAAAAACAAACAAATACAAAATCTAAGTATTGATCATCTTCTACCATTCACATTTATTCCTATACGAGTCATGAATCAAAAGTTAAGCCATGTATTACATATTCCAAGAAAATCAAATAGATGATCAAGTACATATGAATTAGAAAAGGACATAGTCACAGGTTCGATAGATGATCAAGATGACATAATCTTTATTCAAAGAAGGTATATTTGTAGGAGTTCAAAAAGTGAAGTTAAAGCAGTAGATTTAAGAAACACTATTTCACATAGTTTGCATATTTTTAAGAGTCACAATCATGGAGATATGAAAAGAATAGAGTTATGATTTCCATGAATATGCAAACTACAGTTACTGTTGACATTTTTCGCACCCCATGCAAAAGGGTCAACTTGAAAATTTTAAGTTTCTCATAATGGGAGTTAGAAGTTTTACTATGTTTTAGGAATCCATCTCAGAAGGGGATACATTTTTTAATTGCTTGGTTTTGGAAAGAATAAGAATGCCATGCATCAAATTAGTAGCTAAAAGTGTTGACCCATAAGACAACACTTTGTGTATACCTCCTCTTTGATGTATCTTTTTCAGAAATACAATGCAATAGCCTGGGAAGACTACTACAAGGCCTTGGTAAAGGCAGGAAATATGACATATGTAGGGTTTTACATTCTGTAGTACTAGTCTCAGTTGTAGGTTTGAAGCATGGAAAAGGTAGTTTTACAAAGCAGTTTGCATTTTCGAGAAGCATCAAAAGGTACGATTGATTTTAATTTATTTCTATGATTAAGTGAATTATTTAAGTGTTCTAAGTTGTATAAGTTCACTTATTATCCATAAAAATTAAGAGAGTACATAAAAGAAAAGACATACATCTCATTACACAAAAACAATTCATTTATTCATGAGGAATAATAGTGCAGTAAACCCACATAAGTTGTGGGAGTAACTTTGGTAGAAAGTGCAAGAAATGATAGTACATATGCATAAAGTTGTAAATAAATAAGGGATGGAATCCATCATTTCCTATATTTTCATGATTCTTGTGTGGGTTTTTTTCCTCGCTATTCCCTCTTCACCACTTTTCCAACTATAAAAGATTCTTGTGTGGGTTTTTGTCCTCACTAATCCCTATTCACATCTTTATACAGGTGTAATTTTTAAAAATGAGCTTGAAATCAATCCAGGATGAATGAAGAAGCATTTACAAGACATATAACTCAAAATCATTGACAAAGAAGGATTCAAAAACATTACTCATCTGTTTTCCTCACTCCAAGAAAGTAAAGTTGTAGTTATGATGATGACAATGAAGTTTTAGAAGGTCCAAGTATAGAAAGTAAAAGAATACTAAAAGGGATCAGGAGGTGGTTGTTCAAATAAGAAATGGAAATAAATCATCATGTTTTCAAACTACAGTGATCACATTATATTGAAACGATGAGTACAAACATTGATACATGATCACTTTAAGTAAAAATCTATAGATCATATTTTAGGTAGTTACACACATATTCTGTCAACACTGATATCATGAAATAAATCTTCAGCAAGAGATACCTTCTCTAATGATGATATCAAATGAAGCTAACAGTGGAAGTTTGAAAATTTTTATGACAACAATGGAAAAAGTACAGCCTGATGAAAAAATAATGGTAAAATTCTACAATATAGGTACAGATTCAGATCGAAGTATAATCTATTTGACAAAGAAAAGATCAAAGTAAAATACATCCACATGTGTACGATAAAAAAAACTTCATTGATAGGTTGATGTCATGAAACTACACTAGTAAATAGTTTGATAACTATGGTAAATACCCATAAGTTAAGAATAAGCCATCAACAAGTATAGAATTTATCAAAATTAGGCTAACTAACTCCAAGAAGTACAAACAGAATCATAGATTATAGTGAATATAACTTGCAGGAAGAACAATTTACATCAAAAAAACAATATTACAATGCAGATTCAGATCTATCTTCATATGCAGGGTCTACTACCATACTGAAAACACTTTACAAATGTGTCAGGTCACAGAAAGGCAAGTAAAAGAAAGGACCTATCATTTCCAATACACAAAGAGATAATTATAATGATGTGTTGAGAGTTTCAATGTGCATTCAAGTCCCATGAAGCAATCCAAGAGATCATTGAGGAAGGCAAGATTTAGTCAAATTTAAGCAAGAAAATATTCAACTAAGAATCACAGAAATCATTTTTTCCAACATGCAAGTCAACATCTACAGCTATACAAATGCTATAATGGCATCAGAAATAAGAAATCACACCTCTTCTATATGAATATATTCACAATAGTAGAGATAACCTTCAACTCACTTAAAACATTCAAATCTCATCAACTTCAAATATTGTGTTTTCAGAATGAACTACAATGACTCAAAGATAGCAAAATATGTAAGGAAGTGAATATAGTATCAAAATTCAATACACAGAGTATGTAAATCTGCATATATGAATACACATCCATACCCTTGGTGGTGTTTTCAAACAATAGAGCAAGTGGTTTTAAGAATATGTTTAAAACATTGTTAAGGAACTAATCCTAGAAAATATGAGAAAATAAGAATAACCCAACAAAATAATGACAGCTCATTTTGAGACAACAAGGCCCCTGATTTGAGAAACAGTTAACTCTGTTTTAAGTCAGACCACCAAAGGTAAAGTACAATAGTTATAAAAATCCAGAGACCTCAATTCGAAATGGGAGCATAGAAGCAACAACAAAACATAACAAATAATTAAACAATGTGGGATATAAAGGGATATGAGCTGAACGACAGAAAATAACAATTGTTTAAGAATATGTTTTAAGAATATGTTTAAAACATTGTTAAGGAACTAATCCTAGAAAATATGAGAAAATAAGAATAACCCAAAAAAATAATGACAGCTCATTTTGAGACAACAAGGCCCCTGATTTGAGAAACAGTTAACTCTGTTTTATGTCAGACCACCAAAGGTAAAGTACAATAGTTAGAAAAATCTAGAGAAAATAAGAATAGAGCAAGTGGTTTTAAGAATATGTTTAAAACATTGTTAAGGAACTAATCCTAGAAAATATGAGAAAATAAGAATAACCCAACAAAATAATGACAGCTCATTTTGAGACAACAAGGCCCCTGATTTGAGAAACAGTTAACTCTGTTTTAAGTCAGACCACCAAAGGTAAAGTACAATAGTTAGAAAAATCCAGAGACCTCAATTCTAAATGGGAGCATAGAAGCAACAACAAAACATAACAAATAATTAAACAATGTGGGATATAAAGGGATATGAGCTGAACGACAGAAAATAACAATTGTACCAGGTGTTGCATGAAACAGATTCATTATTAGAGCTACGAATCCCTCAATAATAGCAAGTGAGACATGTTCTGAAACAACGCAGAATGCAAAGAAAGGAAAACCTAAGAATCATACAAACATAGGTGGTGTCGTGGGTTTAAAAGGATCAAAGAACTTTTCCACGGGAAGAGTATTTCAAAATAGTCGCAAAGGACAGATCTAAGGTAAGGTAGTCATGAAATCATGATACAGAACTTCCCACTCTCACACAAATGAAATCATGGAAAACCCATTTTCTCAAACCATCATTACAAAGAGGTGTCTCATCTCGAATTAAAAAAATTGAGACACTCAAATTGAAACCAAAATAATGAGTAGATTTGGGTATCGAAAGATATATGTAGCCAAATCAGAGTAAAAAATAGTTCCATTATTATGAATACAACCATCACGCATAGATGAACGGAGAAATCATGAAACCTACCTCCTAACAGCGTACAACAGTGAATGGAAGAATGGCCAGATTAGCAGTTACCCATCAACCAAGAACTTTGAACCAGTTTTTGAAAACTAAAAAATTCCAAACCCACGAAAGGCTAAGAGAAATTTTTAGGGGGCACTAGCAAATAAACAAGGGAAAGTTCAGATGTTTTCTTACAAAGAATACATAGATAATATCCCAGAAAAACTTAGATTTGAACGAGATAGGCAAAAAAATATTTAAAAAATAGAGATTAATGGTACAAGAATGGCATCCCTCATTAGATTTGTAGATATATTATAATAAATTTAAGCTCCAAGAGCTCATACATGGTGGCCATAATGAAAAGGGAAACTATCAGAACAAGGATGAAGCTTAAACTTGAATTCACATGTCACTTATACAACAAATAGTATGATTTTTTGAACAAAATATAGAATACCCATTTCGCATAAGGAAATTGCAAGTTATTGCATCATTATGTACTTAACAGTAGGGGTCGAGCATACTCAACAGCCTCTAGGTCGATCACCAACAAAATGTAAAACTTTATGCTCAAAACTTTAGGGTGCTCAAATTTGTAAAGAATGACCTTCAAATCTTCATGATGGTGCCCATTCACTACCATAACCTCTCAGAGCTTAGAAGGGATTAAAAATGGAAGAAAATTTAGATACATGCTCATAAATCTCATTGTAGAGACCATAAAAGGCATTGAATTGAGCTCCAGCTTCATCAATGGTGGTAAATTCAAATTTTCACATAGTTTTTTTAGCTCGTATGGAGCTCGAAAAGGAAAATACAAAATGATTAGGGTTGTAATACTTTTGCACCTTAACTAGAGTTCTGAGTTCATCGAATTAAATTGTGGTTCAAAAGTATGATACATGGCACTATTTCATATGTAGATTCAGAAACCCTAACTATGCTTGGGTTAGCTTTGACCACCGACAATTTGGAAGGGTCAGATCATCGTTGGATGGGGACATTGTACTAATTTATAATCATTCAATTGACTATAAAAAGGTCCAAAACTATAGTCCAAACTTGTAATCAAATGTCGACAACAATAATTACTAAAAGGTGGGCATTTCTAGACCTTATAATATGTTATGGTCCATGCTAATGATCATAGTTTATATGCTTTTTGAAATCAAGTATATTTGCCAAGGGTATAATAACTGATTGATTATTATTCAAATTATCATATGCCATTTCACATGGTCAAAGAAGGGGCCATGATGCGGTAGCTAAGACTAATAAACAATGAGTAAGTAGATTATTTTACCTTAATCTTTCCAAAAAGTCTCATACCAAAGGAGTTGAAATAAAAATGATGCATTACTTTTCATGTGCACATGTGTGCAAAAAGAGTTTCGCTAAGTATTTGGGATTAAAGGCATTATTTTCATTTACACAGAATTTTATGTGTTACCACAACAAGACAAAACAAATGTCACATCATCAGCTACAAGACAAAGAAGAAGTTACATGCACATTGGAGGAGACTTACACTACAAGAAAAGGCTATTATTTGCCAAATTATTCATCTTACTTTGTTAAAAATAGATCAGTCAACTACAGTTTGACTGGGATGTGTTTTTCTAATCAAGGCTATTAATTCCTCATTGTATTGGCATGTTTATTTTATTCCTTTATTTATTCATGATAAAGGATAAAAATAGGATGCATGGTGAGTACAAATCTTATCCTATTTTTATGGTAGATAGGATGAAGAAACTTCCTATATATTGTGTGCAATTACAAGGCATAGATGAGAAATTTTTGGACATGGGAGAGCTAAAGAAATTTTGCCAATTTTTCCCTTTGAATGAGAATTGATTTCTACCTTTCCAATTATTTTCAATGTTGGGTACACCTTATTATTTCTTTTGAATGTAAAATTCCCTGATTAATCATCTTACCTTGCTACAAATTTAGTAATTTCTGCATAAAATTAGTGTGTATGTTATCTTATTTATTGTTGTGACTCAATCCCTCAATACACCAAGTGTTTTGACTTAATATTATGTTAAAAACTATTGGTTTGTGCATCCATGTTTCATTCTCAAATTGATTGTGTATATACTCAGTCAAAGCAATCAAAAAATTTGGTGTATCACCCCGGTTTTCAGCTCATTTACAATCATCTTTTTACCCTGAAACCCCCTTAAATTAGTTTAGGATACATCAAGAAGGAACCGACCTTGATACTAGATACTCACCTCAATCATAGGTATACCCAAAAACCTAAGGTGTTTCCATTGTGTCTACAAAAGAGAGAGATTCATAGAAAGATTAGAACCCCTACATTCATCTCTCTATAGGGTGCACTTTCGATAGATAACAAATTGTGGCACACCCAGTGGGACACTCACTTACCTTAAAGTTTTAATTTTCAAAGGGGTTTCATCATTAAAGAAGACCAGACACCATGCATAATAGTTTTGGATAGAACCAATATTGATGAATTCAAAAAATTGAAGGTTCGGGGAGCATAATTTATCTAACAACTGCGTAATCTGATTTCATGTTAGTACAACACTTTGTCAGAGGAATGACAAAGATCTGAAGGGAATCCGTGAGCACCAAAACATTGCACTCAACCACAAAACGATGTAGCTTCAATATCAAAGCAATAAATCATTCATGGAAGCAATATGCATGCATTGAGGGGAAAAGGCTAAAAAAACCAAACTCTATTCCATTCCCCATGTGTTGCTCAAGATGAAAGGGAGTACAAATAGTAGTGCGGTGTGTAACTCCCCCAAAAATGTAGCTGTCAAAAAGTGGGAGTTACATTCCCAGAATAGTCAGTCAAATTTAACTCCAATGATGCTCTATGACATGCGTAAGAGCCATAATGACACCCTAGGACACCTAAGAATGGTGAATCACCTATGTGGAGGTATTCCATGTATTTAAAATAAATACATGGAAAATAACCTACACCAATACCCCTCCTGAAGCATAGCTTAGTTGGAGAAATAGATGATTACAAGGAGAGAAGTGGGTCCCGGTAAGAAGCCTAATGAGGTACCCACGTACAAGAAGCTCTCGAAAATTGGAGTAAAAGGATAAAACCCAGTGGGAAACCCCCCCCTAAAGAGAGACAAGTCCACTCTCTAATCTAAGAAATATGCCAAGGATGGGTCCTAGCCACAGATGAGCCTGTACAAGTACCCATGTACAAAGAGGAAATCTCTCGAAAAGAAGAAGAAGAGAGAAGAAGAGGGAGACGAGAGGAATGCAGAAGATGCCACGGATGGACCTGAGCTTTGCAGCTCTAGGAGGTCTCCCAGAAGAATGTAGATCACGAGATCCTCTGCCTCTGGACTGAAGAAGAGTCACCCATAATGAATTGTGTGCCTTTCCTTAGGAAGGATAGAAATGATGTGCTGGAAGTCTGTGCACTCCACAAAGGAAACTTAAGGTAGCAACACAAAGAACTCTGAGTCTAGTGCACAGATGTGTGACATAGGTCTAGTGAGTGAGTGCCAAGGAACCAAAGGTAATGCCACGTGTATAGCACTATCAAAGTGAAAAAAGGAACACCCACAGAAAGGATGTCCAAGTGATGTGAAGGGAACAAAACATCCTCCACAATAGAAAAGGGATCCACAGCTGAGGGTGGATCAATGAAGGTCTCCAGTAAAGTGGAAGTGGTAAAAAGTACCAGAAGGGGAACTCCCAGCAATGAAGATGATGAACTCGTTTGAAACATCTGTAGATGGATGAGGGACCTGTAGAGCATCACAAGTAGACTCTGTGAAAAGATGAGTAAGGTCAGGAAAATACTCATCCCAATGAGGGGGCTCAACAAATAGAAGAGCGATGTATGATAGGTATGAGTCATCCAATGAAGGAAAAGTAGTGGAAGGGGCCTCGCACACTGGAAGTGGAAAGGAGGCGGGTGTGATGGCGGTATGAGGCTAAGTAGAAGACTTCCCGATATCTAATGAGATGTGGGATGTGCCAACACTCTCTGGAATGGTGAGAGAAAGAGGAGAAGAGTCCTCTATAGTACTCTTGACATCAGAACTGGGTGCACAATCCTCCTCATCAAAAGTAGAATCAAGAAAGCCTATGTCAGTGGAACTGTCATCACACAAAGAAGAGGAGACAAACTAAATCAGTAGCAGGAACAATTACTGCAATATGTGAAGGGTCTCCATAGAGGGACTGAAGAATGCTCTGGACACGATGACGTGGATCTAAGTCTACCACGTGAAATCAGAGAGATCAAGAGACATACATCATCATGTGACCAAAGACATGGTAACAAGTGTCAAGGAAGTCATCTAGATGATGATGATTAGCGGGTGCAGGAACTGGCCCAAGCAAGAAGGGTAAAAGACCCTCATGGGAAAAGTAACGTTCCATGGAAGCGCACCAAGCTGAATAGTTCCCTCTCCCGATGAGAAGTGGTGGAGGTTGTAAGGTGATCCTACGATGCTCAATTCTAGAAAGAGCACTCTCCATGATGAAAAATGCAAGACATCGAACTCAGCCGATAATGCGTTTGCGTGTGAAAGCCCAAGAGTACAGTCAACCCCCCTAGAATGTGACACTTTATAAAGTATTGCATTTATAAAATTGACAACTACATCATGTAGTGTGTGAGAAATCATGAAACTTTGACCAACGAAGCGCTAAAAAATGAGCAGCAAGTAAAAAGTTATGGCATAAATATAATTCCCGCAACTGATGGAAAAAGTCAATAAACGCTACAAACTGATTAAAAAAATGATCAAAATGAGTGCAAAGGGTATCGTGTGACTTCTCATTGGATATGGCACAAAATTTTAGGTAGGGTTTGTTTTGACTGCGAGGGGGGATTAGCCTTCTTCCAACCTCAGACCTCGCCCTCCGTCTTCGACCCTCATAGGAGGGTTGATAAAACAAGCCAAAAAACAACCTTAAAAATTATTGCACGCCATGCAAATGTTTTTATGACCTCAAAAAATTAAAAAGAGGATAATGAGAGGGTACACGTTGAATGAGCTACATAGGGCTTGACCGAGATGTTGTGTTGGTAGATGAGTGGGTTGAAACCGCTAAGGTAGAGTCCATGAAAAAACACTGGCTGTAGGGCCACGTGGAGATGTGGAAACCACTGGTGGACTGGACCTAGGAGATGCTGCAGGTGCAAAATCTTTGAATTTAGTGAAAAAGGACTGAGAACATGGTCAGGGGCTAAGAAACTGGTCAGGGGTGCATAATTCAGGAAGAATGTAGGCGAGAAACATTGAACAAGGCATGAGAATCACGTTTCTCCACCAACGTATACACCAATCCCTTCACAACCAGAATCACATGGAGTAGAGGTCTCACATAGGAAAAAAAATGTGAATGGTAAGTTTTTAATGTCTAGGCAAGAGCTTGAACAGATTCCCAGTGCAAACAACAACAAATAATGTGATTTGAGAACCGTTTCAATGCAAATAATAGTGAACAGTGCACGATCTTGGAGCACCATGTTTGCCACACAAAATACCACACCCAACATGCAAAAAAGAGCCTAGATGCACAACCAAAACTACCATGACCTCATAGGAAAAAAAACACGCAGATGTCTAGGTTAAACCCTTGTGCAGAGGTTTCAAACAACCCAATAGGATACGTGGTGGCCATGCTGTAGAGAAACGACCGCGAAGAATTAAAACATTGAGTGAGAGCAATCTATAAACAACACAGGGTGTAATTCCAATGCTCAATGAAGCATACATGAACCAATGCCAAAGATCGAATAGAGTACCGAGCATACAAGTGAAAAAATGTTCGCACAAACAGAAAACTCGAGCTTCAAAAACACATTCACACGTGCACACAATGAAAACACGAACAACAGTAATCGGAGGTAAGGTGACTAGAACACAGTAGGAAGGCCATGCAGAATAAGATCCGAGTGCCTAGAGGTAGTGAGGTTTGGTGGTGGTGTGAGGCCACATGCAGGAGCAGGTCGGCCAGGAAAAATGGTTGAGCAATGCAATGAAATGTTCACAAAGTGTAAGGAGATCAATAACCAGCAATCGGGATTGATCAGAGCATGAAGGAGCACCTTGAACAGAGGTGAGCAACATGATTCTGATCCCTAAGCTCTGATACCATGTCAGAGGAATGAAGAATATCTGGAGGGAATCTATGAGCACCAAAACGTTGCACTCAACTGCAAAACTATGTAGCTTTAAGATCAAAGAAAGAAATCATTCATGGAAGCAATGTCGATGCATTGAGGGAAAAAGGTTGGAAAAATCAAACTCTATTCCATTCCCCATGTGTTTCTCAAGATGAAAGGGTGTACAAATAGTAGTGGGGTGTGTAACTCCCCCACAAATGTAGCCGTCGAAAAGTGGGAGTTACATTACCGGAATAGCCGGTCAAATGTAACTCCAATGACACTCTATGACGTGTGTAAGAGCCATAATGACACCCTAGGAAACCTAAGCATGGTGAATCACCTATGTGGAGGTATTCCATGTATTTAAAATAAATACATGGAAAATAACCTACACCAACACACTTTTCAACTTCATCAATTTTCATCTGCAGTTTTCAGGTATTTTTCAAGAAAATCATATATGTTATTTTGTTGTTGCCAGCTTTGTTTGTGAGCAACAAACCTGTTTTCATAGTTTCAAGATTTTATGAGGTCACATAGCCACAAACCCATAGTTTGATAAGTAATATCAACTAAACTAGTAGGCTTTCCATCCACCTCCTTCAGATTAGTTTTATAACCCGTATCAAAATGAATATCCTTATAACCCTAACCCTACCAATCAATATGATTATCAATATAAGGGTTATGTTGTTCAATATCGACGTTATGTAGATGGTTATGTTGATTATGCACAACAAGAAGATCTTAGAATCGAGTTTAATAGTTTGAAGAAACAATATTTAGCTATCAAGGAACAAATTGAGAAATCAAAAAGCATTAGAAAATGATAGGCATCAGGTTGAGGAACCCCCTCAATGGGTTGTTCCCACTTAACTTCCATATCAAAATCTAGTGCCCATATACCCTGCTTACTACCCAATGCAGCCTATTCCTCAGTTTCCAAACTATCAGATTGTTGCAATTCCTACTTTTTCTACACCACAACCATATATTGAAGTCAAAATTAAGTGTCCAAGTTGGTGGTGCTCAAATGCTATTCTAACTACATACCTTGTACCCCAACCTTTTGTACAAAAATTTTGAATTTAAGGCTAAAATTAAGCCCACTCATCCTTTACCGGTACATCTAGTCCAAAAAAGAGTGAATCAGGAGATCATTCAGGAGGGGAAACCAACTAAAGACAACAATAGGCTGCAATTTTTGTAGAATTTTCATGGATGAGTGTCAAGGTTAAGTTTTAACATATTCCATAGTTAGAAAGAGAACCCATACAAAAGGGACAATTTGATCTTCCTACAGATCAAGAGCAGTTGGAAGATTATCAGAAATCTACATATTCTGAGTGTAGTGTTCATGAAGGTGCCATACTCACGCAACTTACAATCTTATCAAAAGATGAGGTATCAATTTCAAATAAAAAGTAGGTTGAAATTGAAGGAAAGTATGTTGCAAATTTACAACTTGAAGAGGTTGATTTCTTGTTAGATTTGAAAAACTACATAGGTGAAGAACAACCTATACAACTCAGTGATTTAACAGTTTCAGAATTCAAAGAAGATCTAATTGTTAAGGTTCCTCTTGTACTTGACATTGAGAAAGAAGTGCTATTGGATGTAGATCATTATTATTGCCTCCTAGAAGAACCATTTTTGGAGGGGAATGTGTCAGAATAGCATGATTCTAGGATCATATCTTGTGTAGAAAAAAGAGACAAATTTGATCTTATAGATTTTTTGTCAAATCAAGATAATCAAGAGGAAATATCAGTTTTGGTACAACAGTTTGAAGGAGCTGAAATATGTTTAGATCAACTTCAGAATGTCATAGAAGATAATAAATAATAAAAATTTCTCATAACTATTGATTATGAAGAAGAAGAGGATCTTGAGTTTTTCAAATGTACCATGTATCTAGATAGTGCCTACGAAGAAGAAGACAATCTTGAGTTTTCATATTGGATGGAGGATATAATAAATGTAGAAGAATTCAACATTACTAGTAAAAGATCACTCATAGTAGTCATAGAACAACAACTTGTAGAGCAAAAGCAACCCTTAAATCAGTTTACAGATGAGCTACAACAGTTGGGAAACATAAAAAAAATTCAAGACAACTTCATAATGAGCTTATGTTTGAAGATGATGTTCATGATTCAAATCAGATCAAAATAGTAAACTTATTCGCTACTAGGAGACCTTGTCCTATCCGGTATTTGGTTGATTCTCACCCAGCTACAACATTGCAAGATTTCATGTTTGTCTTAGAGCACAAAATTGAGTACCATGTTCTTAACAACAAGCGTCAAACTATTCCAGAACAAATTATAGATCAGATAGAGGTGTTTCCCAGCTCTTGGATTCATCTAATGAATGAAATAAAGTTACAAATCTTGTTTTCATATTTGTCAATTTGCTAGTTTTAAGAAATGAATTCACTGCCTTGGTTTTAGAGAAAGCGAAGATACTTTTCATTGTTTGTTTTAGGTTTTTTTATCTTTGGTTGCTGTTGGTTAGAGTAAGGATTAGGATTTATCTTTCAATAAGTGTAGTTCATGCACATTGCAACTTATCCATTCAAATAGTGCATTCATGCACGTGATCTAGTATCCAGATCCTTTCCCAACTTTAGTTTTTTTTTCAGAAGGGAAATTTTTGGTTATATGCTTTGACTCCATGCCTAATGGACAATAATATTTTACAAAATATCATATCGTCAATATAGTAGGTATATTTTACAAAAGATCATATCATTTGTAGAAGTCCTAAGATAATGGGTCGTGACATAATTAGCTTGCTATCATTTGAAAAAGATTCAAAAGGGAGTGATCATTCATAGGTGTACTTCAGAAATGTAATATTATCAAGAAGGTATAGAAATGAATGTGAAAGTAAAACTATTGTTAAACAAAATTATAAATCATCAATAACACTTTTCAATATCTCAAAAGAATCACCAGTTTTAGCAATTAAAAGTGCCAATAGGAAAAAATTACATATTTCAAGTACATAGTTCAAATGGAGGTACAAGTCTATCAAATAATTTGGATGCATCATCAAGTAATTTCAAGATTGAAAAGGAAGTTATGATCAAATAAATAAAGGATCGCTCATTACAAACCATTCAAGCTCAAAATAGGCCACTATAGAATCCAACTTTCATAAAGCATTTTCAGTCAGGAATAGTTTTCCAAATTCATCATGAAATTAAAGATTAAAGAGTTATCCATGAAGGTCAATTATTAATCAAAAAATTACTTATACATTAGTTCTTGATTAGACATTTGCGGTGATTAATTTTCCAGAATAAAGCCAAAAAAATAGGTAAGGAAGTGAATATAGTTTCAAAATTTAAGGCACAAAATATGAAAAATTGCATATATTAATACAAATCCATACCCTTGGTGGTGATTTCAAAAAATAGAGTAGGTGGTTTCAATAACATGTTTAAACACTATCAAGGAACTACTCCAAAAAAATCTAAGCAAATAAGAATGACCCAACAAAATAATGGAAACCCTTTTTCAGACACAAGGTCCCTCATTCGAGCCACATTTAACTTTGTTTTAAGTCAGAGCATCAAAGGTAAAAGTAAAAAACTCAGAAAAATTGACATACCTCAATTCACAATGGAAGCACATAAGAAAAAACAAAACTTAGAAAGTATGATATTTGTGAAAATATATAGTAACAAGATAATTATGGTCACACTAAGGGTTACATAGAATCCAATTCACCTAGATTAGGGGAAAGAAAAACTTTTGATACTTAGTTAACATTTAAAGCAAGACTAATCCTAGTTCATTATACAAACAAAGGTTTAGCTATAGCATTCAAAATCTCACATATTCATGAAGTTTCAATGCATAGGATGGCTCAAAATGAATTTCGTGCTCATAATCCCCAAAAATAAAACTCTTGAAATATTCAACGAGTAACCAAAATGTAGATTTATAACTCAATGAAAGCTTTCTAGGTTGAACCAGAGCTCTACCTTCAAACTAGCAGTGTTATCCAAAATTCACCCCCCAGGGTAAATTTTGATAACATGCATTAAATTCTCAAGTCCCAGGAAATTATATTGATTCAGGGCAAAAATTCATGTTTCTGGGGTCCCCTCATATTTTTTCTAACTCCCCTGTCCAAGTAGAAGAGAGCAAGTTCTGAGAAAAGGTGAAAAATTTGCAGAAAACAAGTTCGGGCCAGAAAAAATCATTAAAAATGGCTAAGTCCTAGTCCTCGCAACAGTCGGTACATGAGGGACATCTAGGCGCGAACCGGCCGAAATGCCGCCAGGCGGTCTGCGCAGCATTTGGGACAAGTGGGACGTCGGGACGCGCGGGACACGGAAATCCGAACTGGCCATAAAATGGAAAAAATTGACTAACTGTTGAAACAGGCAGTCTAGGACATCTGGGTAGTTAGTACGCGGAGGACGTGAGTCGGCCAAAAATACTTAAGGCATCCCGAGAAATTTGGGACAAAAGTACGCGAACTGGCGGAACCGGGCGAATCGGAAGAATTTGTCCCAAGCAGTTCGGGACAAGCGGGACAAGAGTACGCGGCAGACGCGAACCAGTTGGTTCGGCCGAAACAGAGGACTTTTGTACTGGGACATCTGGGCCAAAGGGACGCATGGGACATGGAAAGCCGAAGCGGCCGACAGCAAGGAAGAAAATTCAACGTCTGACCCGTGAAACTTCAAATGGCCATAACTTTTGACTCCGAGCTCCGATTTTCACAAAATTGGAGTTTCTGTAACGAGCACGACGTCCTCTACGCTACAAAAACTAGATTTCTTATTTTTAATGAGGGTAGATATGTTTGATGAAAGGAAACATATTCGGCTCCAGTCAGTTAATGCTCATTCCCGTCAAATGACAGAAAACCCCTGCCAGACCCAAAATAGCTGCCCGTACTCAGAAGGCCATAATTTTTTCATTTCTCAACAAAATCACACAAAGTTGGTACCGTTGGAATCATGGCTCTGAGCCCGATGCACACTAATCAAGAAATTCTAGATTTGATGAGATATTGATTGATATTTTTAACAAAACGTGGCCCGGTTCATAACAGTGTTTTATTTGGTAGCTGGGAGTGCAATTAAGAGGCATGATCATCATTCTTTCTCTGCTGCAGCACATGGGACAGTATGGGGAGCCTTTTGCAAGTAATATATAATCATTTCACTCCATTTAATACCTCTTACAGGTGGTTGAAGGACAGATTTCGGGATTTCCATTTTCCCTTCTCTTTTCCTTCTCATTTTTCTATAAATTGGAGTGTTGGGCTCATTGTAAAAGAGAGAGTTTTTGGGTAGCAAAGCTCTGCCAAAATTACTTTTTGAAGCCAGTGTGTTGCAGGCCCTTGTAGTGGACTCCTTTCATGGTGATCCAGGCCCTTATCTTGTAATAGACTGAACTGTGCATATCATGAAGCAATAAAATATCAGTTTGTGGATGTATCTTCCCCTGCTGTGTTTTCTTGCATTCTTCTTGCCCCTTTAATCTTTTTACAAGAATATTGTGTCTATTATTATGTTCTTGCAGGGATCCATTATCATTGTGTATGCTTGGAATATTGTTGTGAATGCATTTTGCTAGATTATGGAGAACTGTCATCACCTCTTCTAGTGTGTACTTTGCTTTTGTATTTCTCACATTTGGAGACTACTCTCACACCCTCCTTTTCTAGTGTATCACCGCTTTAGTGTAGGCTTTCATTTTATGCATTCTTTCTCCCTGGTCCCTTGGAACTTTAGATTAGAACATTTAGCTTATCCTGCATTAGAGTAGATTGTGGCAGGTAGTTTAGGAGCAAGAACCAGCTTTCTCTCGAGGTCTATCTCAAGTAGCAAGTCCCACAACTTGGAGATAGTACCCATGTTATCCAATCACACCGTAAGTTCAAGTATATGCACTTGTATAAACACAAGGGTGCTGTGATTTGGTGATAACAAGTAGCTCATACAAATTAAATTTGAGCTTCAGAGAAACAAAGGTGACAGTGGTTCAGGGCACAAAGTAGAAAAACCACCAATATAAAATCATGGTAATACAAAATCATGTCGTGTATGAATAGAGGACTAAATGGAAACCCTTGAGTTACCATCTTTAAGAAGAGTAAGAAATAAAATCATAGCTCAGCTTTGTAAGACCAGATCTAGCAAGGTAAATCCTGAATCATGAACACCATGAATAACTCTAGCTCACAAAAGAGAGGACCCAAAAACAATCTTGATATTTCATAAATAATGGAAACTGATAAGCCACCACGCAAGTTTAGAGCTTGGAAATGGTCAACTATAGTGTCTTTGGTAGAACGTTGGAGAAAAGAAAAAGTTATGTCAGATTCAAAGAATGGCGAGCTTCAGGGTGGATTCAAAGTAAAATATGAATCAAATCTCGCAGAAATGGAGGCATGGTGCAGTTTTAAGATGTTTTGAGATAGAAAACCCATATCTTCATCCATCATAAGTAAAGGAACAATCAGAGCTTCCCTAAATTTTGTAGAGATCTCCAACTCATGGCACCCATTTGCAAATAGAGAAGAGCTCGAATATAATAAAATTTGAGCAATATTATCAAAAACCCAAATCTTCAAATAACAACAAAGATGGTATGAAGATCACGGAAATAGTAAAACAAAATCTTAGAAGAAAAAATAATAAATAGGCTTAAAGCTTCAAAACAAGTTGTGTAAAATTTTCAGCATAAAAAGAGAAATAATGAAGATCAGATTTTGCAATTACTCACCAATTTCCACAAACAACATACCCTTGGAGAAAGCCACAAAGGGCTCAAAAATCTCACAGATTCATTTTGATGACATTGTACAGGGAGAGACCAAATTGCCTCTATGATGAACCAAGTTATTTATGCCAAACAGAGCAGAGGAAAAGAACCAAATTCGAATACAAGTTTTCCAAGTGGAGAAAACCCATCACGGAGAACCAAAAAATCATGCAGAAGGAGCCTCTGTCAAAATTCACAAAACAAATTTCATGGCCACCTAGGATAATTTCTCTAGGGCTTCACCAAGCTAGAAAAGCTTCAAGTGAAAAGACCAAATGAGATCAAGATCATTTAACACACTCATTGAGTCAATTAAACTCATATCAGATGTAATGTAGAAATATCAACGATGATTAGAAAACCCTAAAACTCAACCAAAGTCAAGATTTTTGTACGTGGAAACTACATCATGAAGCCCTAACCAGTGTTGGGTTACTCTCAAGAAAAGATTCACAGATATCACAGAGGGTCAATGCAACATGAGGAGGGGAACATACTTTACACCCCATCATTATTGCTGACTAAGAATCAAATGGAGTATATGCATGTTGATGATTAATCAAAGGGACCCCATAATTATTTAAATGATTAAGGTCTCACAACCTTATTACTTGATAAGGGGTCTAATCAAAGGAGACAGATCACATGCGAAGGGAGGGGTCAAATTGTATGGTCAGAGATGTCAAGACTAAGGTTTGAAACCTTAAATATTTGCGAAAAGGGGGAAGACCATATCATATGCCATCAAACAAGGGGCCAATGAAGGGTCAATTTAAATCAAGATCATGATCACTTTAACCTTTTCGAAAGAGACCTTATTATCTCAAAAGTGAGAGATATTATTTATTCTTCACATATGCACAGGTGGTCCCCCACTTTGGGGTGATTTTATTTTTGCTAAGTTTTAAAACAAAAGCATTATTTGTTGCACAGGAGTATCTTTTGCATATGAGCACAAAAAGACATAACAAATGTCACATCATCCGCTACAAGACAATGAAGAAGTTGCATCCACATTGGAGGAGACTTACATAGCAAGCAAGAGCTAATTTTAGCCAAATTATTCATACAACTTTATTTAAAGTAGATAATTCAACTGCAATTTGACTGAAATGTAATTTTGTAACTCATGATTTTTTAATTTCCTCTTTGTAATTCGCATGCTTATTTTCATCTCTTTTATTATTTATGATAAAAGGATAAAAATAAGATGCATGGGAGAGTTCAATTTTTAGCCTATTTTTAGGATGGGATGGGTGGATAAGTTTGCTATATATTGTGTGCAATTACAAGGCACAAAGAGAGGAATTTTGGACATATGAGTGTTGAAGCAGATTTTTCTAGTTTTCCCCCCTTGAATGAGAATTGATTTTTGTCTTTCTAATTATTTGCAGTGGTGTGTATGTCTCATTAATTATTTTGAATTTACAATTCCCTAATTAATCATCTTACCTTGCTGCAAATGTAGTAATTTCTGCATAAGTACATGTTATCTTATTGTATCATTGTGACTCATTCCCTCAATACACCAAGTGTTTTGACTTAATATTCTATTGAAAACTATTGGTTTTTGCATCCATGTTTCATTCTCAAATTGATTGTGCATATGCTCAGTCAAAGCCCTCAACAAGTTTGGTGTATCACCCCAGTTTTCAATTCAGTTACAGTCATTGTTTTACCCTTAAAACCCCTAAAAGTTAGTCTATGATACATCAAAAAGGAACCAATCTTGATACTGAAGACTCACCTCAACAATAGGTATACCCACAGACCTAAGGTCTTTCCATTGTATCTATGAAAGAGAGAGATCTAGAGCAAGCTTAGAACACTTGCAGTCATCTCTCTACATGGTGCACTTTCGAGAGATAACAATTACCTTGCTCTGATTCTTAGATCCATTGTTCTTGAACATCCATCTCCTTATCGAGATCATCCCTGAACACTTTTAATGCCATTTAATACCATTTGTATTTTATATCATACTCTCAAATCAATTTTATCTCTATACTTCTATTTTCAATCTTGTTTCACTACAAGAAACTATATGACTAATCATTTGTGGCTATTGATCATGATTCCATTGCTCTTACCTCATCTAACACTCCTACCATCATCTTTCATTATTCTAAACATCAACAATCTACGTCTATATTCAGAAGTTCAATTCTGCTTTTAACACTCTTTGTACACCATAGTCTAATGAGGTTCAATTTGGTCAGTATGCTCAAAATTGCATGCACGTTCCTAATAACCCCTTTATACTGATAGGGCAATTTGTATAACCTATTATTATGTGTTGAGACCTTTCCTTCCATATTATCTTGGTGTTCATCATAGTTCTCTGTTATAGGATTCTCTGTTTTAGCTGTGACTAGGACTGCGATTGTGACAGTCAATTCGAATTATATCCTCAAACCTTAAATCTTTTATATTCGCCTTTAGAATGTTCAAGATACCTTATCCATACATTTCTTGATCTTTAGAACTTAAAAATTAATCAAAATATTATTAATTCACCTTTATTGGTTGTTACTGTATGTACCCCCTGTCCTTTGAAATTTTTATCAAGGATATCTCAGTTCACGCGTGATTATTTTATTTGAATTTTTTTGAGTTTCTTCGTTTAGTCGGGATAGAGATATGTTTTATTTTTTAGAGAATTTCATTGGACCAATCTTGAGAAATTAAATGCCCTAGTTAGGGCCTGCGTATGAGTAAGTGCATACAACAGGTAAACGATTTACTTTCATAGCTTTAGTTAAATTTAAATACCTTATTCCTAACATCTTCTTCTTATCTCTGCTTTCACAGATCTCTAGAATTCCTCGTTTGATAACTGTATCATTCTCATCTATAACAGAGGTACGATACACAGTTACAATTTCAAGCATAAAACATACAAAATTATATATTAACCTGTAACATGGATCATACATCTTCGTACTACTATATAAATCTCTCTTACATCCTTTTCCATCATCTTATTTGAAGGACCTGTCATAAAAAAATCTAAATCTCTCCTTACTAGACTCCTTATATTTCTTTTCCCAACTCATAAAATATCTCAACCAAAAACCTAACTTAGATTAGAATGAAATCACATCCCAAAAACTTATCAATTCATTCAAAATCCTATTTTCACTCCATGACACATTGAATATGCCCTAATAGGTTTGAAAAACAAATAATTTCCCCCTTACACGCCTAATTCTTACATTTACAACCACATTCACTTTTACACTCACATTTACATTTGACTCGATCAAGAAAATCACTCATCCATATGACTTGGATGTTATAAAATGAACTCAATAAAATTGAATGCCCCTAAGAAACACTAACCCTATTGATGCTCATGCACCAGTTAGCAAATATTCTTCTCACTAACATAAAGTGGGGGAAAATATAGACATAAAATCACGCACTTTGGGTAATTATCTAGTCTCGATCACATACTACTATTCATATGGCTTCGAAATAATAAAAGTAATGATTAACCCATGTATGTGGCCACATTTCATTGCTTTATGCTTCTGCTTTCAGTATTGCAATCTTACTGTTATCGAACTTGGCCCCTCCGGCAAAATTGGACGAACAAGACTCCAAAGAGTGAGAATGAGGGATCGATTCGGCTAGGGGAGATTGTGTTTTGGGGTTGGCCAAACAAGTTGAAGAGGACCAAACACATTGCAGAGGAGCTCAAGAGTTCGAGCTAGTTCGGGAAATGAAGAGATTCTAAAATCCCAATTCGCACTTTAGAGGTGTGTTCATTTGGTGGTAGGCCAAAGAAAAATTTGAAGGCTGCGTGGAAAGAAGCGTGAAAAAGGAGCGGGGAGTCCAAAACCCAAAGTCTTAAATTCATACTTCAGGGTTTTAGAATTTAAGGGGTTTCACGAGCTTGCAATGAATAGTGCCACATGGGGAGAAGAAAGTCCGACACTTGAAGTCTGAAATTTAAACTTTGGGTTTACGGTATTTCGAAGGTTTCATGTGCTAAGTGGATAATCAAACCCCAAAACCTGAAGTCCCGAATCCTAAAAATCAGAAGCCCCGAAACCCCGAAACCCAAAGTCTTGAAACCCTGAAACTCGAGGTCTCAAATCCCCGAAACCCAAAACCCTGAAGTCCTAAAAACCCAAAACTTGAAGTCCCTAATCTCAAAAACTTGAAAACCCAAACATTTGAAAAGGAAAAGGTATGAAACCCGAATTCCAAAATATGGACTTCAAGGTTTCATCATTTCAAAACTTTTGGCTTGAGGGATGAATAGTGTCACTTGATATGATTTTGGATTCCAAACTCCGAAGTCCAAATTTCAGACTTTGGAGGTTCAACATTTCGGAATTCTTGAGCCAGTTTGAATGGTGAATAATAAAGACGATCTCTGAAGGGAACTTCCTAAGCTATGAATCCTGAAAGTCCAAAATTTTATATTTTGGAGATTGCGATGAAAATAGGCAGATAACTACCCACATTTATTGCAGAATGGCCACCTCATATTCAGATGGCCATAATTTTTGATTGGGAGATCCTATTTGCATAATATCAGACTTTTTGGAAAGATCTCATTGTCCTCTATAAAGTATTTCAAAATGTGGAAGTACAATCCACCATTTTAGAAGGTGCTTCTAAATTTTTCTCCTACCCAAAATGATGAGGGATGGGATCCTTTTCTTCCCGAACAAGTAAGGTATAATGGATTATAGGCTTGGAAGATTTTCCCCACCAATCCTACAAGGAAAATGATGGATTTTGTAGGAGATGGAAGTGCATTTTCATTTTTTTTCCCTCTCTCTCCTCATTTTTATTCCTCTATAAAATTGTAAGGGGGTGGCATTGTGTAAAAGGTTCCTAATCATTTTTTCTTCTCCCATGCACCCCATTTCTACTTGGGACTCTAAGCCTTCCTCCAAACACTGTAATGGCTTCATGCCTTTCTCCCACATACAATGTACTGTGTATATTTCATGAGCAATAAAAAAAATGTTTTTTGGTTAGTTTTTTTTAACCTTTTCATGATTTTTGTGTCTCTCTTACCTCTCATTGCAACATGGTGTTATGTGTATATTTCATAATTATTGTAGGATATGGGTGTTTTTGTTTATCAGGAATGAAGATTGTTTGTATTTTAACATTTTTTTTGCATCTGTCAAGCCTTCCTTTAATACATTGGTGGAACTAGGGTTTGTGTTGCATTTGTCTAACCTCCGTAGGATTCACCATTTCTCAATTTTACATCCTTGGTAAAATTGATTAGCACTCCTTTCGTGGTGTATCACTACTCGTAGTGTAGGTCTCTTTTATGCAATCCTTCTTTCCATGTCCCCTTGGAAGAATTATACTATGATTAGTCATTAGTTTTTACCTACATTAGGAGTAGTTAGTGGTAGGTAGTTTAGGAGTAGTAACTGACATTCTACTTAATGCTATCTTTTTTTGCAATGTCCCACACTTAGGATTGTTCAATGTTATGCAATCACGTTGAATGCCCCATCTCAAACAATCCCATTTGGGGGGTGTTGTGATTATGTATCAACACTTAATTTCTCAGTATGATTATTCACCTTTCAGCATTATTCATTTAGGAGACCAGTGCCTATCCAGGACACCAACGTCAAGCACCCCCATCCCCTCTGGGTGTTGTTAGAGTAAAATTACAACAACCTTAATTGTTGGTGATTTGTGTGTCATGCAATAAGTGTAATCTGTAAAACATGGGATTATCCTGCAGTGTAGTACCTTTCAAGTAGGATAACCCTCCAAAGAAATATGGCTTCTTCTCCTAACCTAGTGCCAACTTATCCAAAGTTTAAAGAGTGGTAAACTAAACTAATCCTACCCTAAAACTTTCCAAGGAGATAGGTATAGTAGGATTACATAAAAATAAATCTACTCTAAGAGAAGGTGATGCACCAAGAAAGGGGTGAGATACTCTGAGTGATTGAAAAATAGAGAGTAAATGAAGTGAGAGAGGGGAAACGTGTAAGTGCCACAATCTAAGACAATATTTAATTCCCTACATATAGAAAATATACCTACAGACATAATGGGAGGGAAAAATATGCAATATAACCTGAATGAGGGCAAGGAAAGCCACAAAACACTAAATTTATTTCTGAAAACATACATAATCTATTATGATAGAGGAACATAAGCAAAAATCCTTTACAAAATTATCAAATTTGAGGCCTTTTGCTCACAACAACTCTAGAACAATTTTGATAGAGTTCCTTTGCATTACAAAATGTCTCCCTTCAAAATGGGGTGGATTATAAAATATATAGGAAAAATGTGCCCACCAACCTGAAGAATGCATTAAACAAGTATTGGGGAGCCATAAAATTTGGTACTTTTTCATTGCACGGGCAGTCATGGATGCCATACCTCATTAAATATAGTTCTTGAGTTGTCACTTGCCCATATACCTTCACCTAGTCTTTGAATTGTCCCAACTGTGTTTTTCATCCAACCATGTTAGGGTTGGACGGATGTTAGACCTCTTCGGACCATCGTTTATATCCGAGTTGGATGGCTATCTAACTTCTAGGACGTACATCCCTATGGCAGCCGCCCAACCTCATGACCACCATCCTTACACCATGGGCTGTCCAATCTAGGGGGTGAGATGGTTGTCTATCTCTTCCCATACAACTGTTGAGGGTTAGATTACCATCCATCTCTATTCTGTATAGTGTGCCACCCAACCATCCTCTGAATCTCTTTCACTCAGCCGAGTTGTCTAACTTTATGTCCGTACGACCCATCCAACCAAGGTTTCAAGGTCGTTTATCTCTTCATACCATACAATCCTCAATGGATCATCTATTCTGGTGATCCATCCAACCATGGTCGCCATATTATGTCTAACATGGGTTGGATGGCTTTCCAAGACCCATTCAATCCCCTGGTCATCCAACCCAGCTGACCAACCCCCTAGGGCCAACTTCTAAAGGCGATATCTCGAGCTCTCGGATGAGTTATGGGGTGAAATGTATATTATTTCACATGAAAACAACCCACTAAATTCAATGGTGGTGGTATAAAGATCCAAATTTGAATTTAACTTCTCTAAATGGCCGCTTATTTCTTGGGATGGCTAGTTGTGCACCAGAATAATGAGTTGCCTCAGGAAGTGTATGATGTTTCAAGACGTCTCGTCTTTTTCATCATATTTGGTATGGAAAATTAATTCCAAAGTTACTTTATTGGACTTATAATTCCTTACAGGAATCTTACAATATTTCATTGAAGCTCAGGTCCTCTTTCAGGATATATGCTCCTTTAGGCAGGAAAGCCTATTTCTAATGAATTGCCTCCAAAACCTTAGAAACTTCCTTGAATCTTCCAAAATCAACTCCTTAGTGTTGCTAGCACTTGAATACTCTTGTATCATTCCATGTTGTTGTTGACATTTTTGTACCCTGTGCTAAAAGGTCAACTCGAAACTTTCAAAGTTTCTCAGATTGGTCAGTTACGAGTTTGGTCATGTTTGGGGCAGCCACCTCGGATTAAAATACAGATTTTAATTTTTTTGGATTTGGAAAGTTACAAGTCATTTGGGATCAAAACTATAACTTACGTACATTTTAGGAATGCCATGCCTCATAGATGCATCCATTCCATTTAAAACCTTCATCAGAACTGTGCAACAACTGTGAACAACCATTGAAAATCCCTGAGGAAGACAGGAAGGATAGCATGTATCAAACATGGTTTTCTGAAGTTTCAATCAGGTGGCAGTTTTGAAGGAAAATTTGTAGTTTTACAAGCTGTTTGCGTTTTCAAAAAGTGACAATAAGGTACACTTGATTTTTATTTCTATGATTAAGTGAATTATTTAAGTGTTTTGAGTTGTATAAGTTCATTCATTTATCCGTACAAATGAAAGAAAGTACAGAAAGAAAGGACATACATATCATAACATGAAAATATTTTCATTTTATTCATGAGGAATAATAGTACACATTTTTCTCACACAAGCCGTGAGAAGTAACTAAAAGGAAAACAATTCATATATTTATGAAGTTGAAAATGTAAAGAGGTAAAAGAAAATCGTCATTTCCTCAAGTAGTTTTCTTTCTATATTATTGTTCCAGTTGTCCACTGCAACTGCATCATGGTACTTGAAAAGGAAGAAGCAAATGATCATCAATACTAAGGTCAGGGTTTAATTTAACTCTTTATACTACCAACTTCATAAATTCATGCATTCAAAAGTATAATTATCAGGTGAAGTGGAAGAAACAAAATTTAGAGGCTGAAGTTAGCTGAAACGAGATAAAAAGTGCAGCTAAAATAAAATAAAAAAGAAAATCTGGGAAAATTTTGATAGGGCTTCGCCATGTAAAATGGAAATTTACGAATTTTCTAGCATGCATGTAAAGTTGTAATGAAGCTCAAATACATTATTTAAGCAGAAAATAAATGTAGAACAATCAACTTCAAAATTATGATGGAAAGAGATCAATTTCATAAATGCTCCAATTTTCAAAATGAAAATGAGATTTTCCTCAATTTCTAAGGTAGTGGATTTCATTCACAAAAGAAATATTGCATCATTATAAAAGATATAACTTTTCATTAGGTTATCATTGTTGTTAAAGTGGGGTTATTTGTTAGTACAAAAGTTACACTTATGTTGATACAGGTTGAAGAGTTATCACAATAAAGTTACAGATTCATAGGTAGAAAGACATATGATGTAAAGGGCATTTTTTTAGTTCATTGTGCTCCCAAAATGATTAATGGATCACAACTATTATTTTGAGATGGAATAATCCAATAATAACGATAAACCAATTGCATTCATGCACTCATCTCAGAAGGTTGAATCAAACATAGGGTCATGTCATTCCTCATAGAGAAATCAAGTAGGTTATGGTTTTTTAGCATAAGCATATGAGTGCAATCCAAAAAACTGTAGAATGTAAGTCCCTCAAGAAATTAGATACTATCAGTTGAAGCAGTAAACATTAGAGGGAAAAATATTACATGGTTTTATTGTAGCAGGTACATGGTTGCATAGTAAGAGTAGAAGTAAAGTCCCAACTAGATTAAATGGAAATCAACATGTTCTCAGATAACGATTACAGGTTCAGCCATACCATTTTAATGAATTTCAGAAACTCATGAACAAATCTACATGTACATGCAAATATTTGACAACAACCATGCATATGGAAGCCATGAGCTCAAAATCAACTTGAATACATATTAGAATTTTTTCAAAAGAACAGAGAAAACTAAAATCAAAATGAGCCCGAGATTTGTAATAATACCAATTACTACCACAATTAACCCTCTCAGAAAATCTGAGCATAGCTAAGATAACAAATGAAAATATTTCAAAGCCCATAAGGTGCATTTACAGAAGGAAAATCAAAGCTTGAAACATCTAGCCATGGATTGCACAACGAATAAATGCATAAACATCAAGATACCTAGTGATCATTAAAATAAATAAGTAGTAAGATGATAAAACTGAATAATCAAGTCTCGAAAAGCAACTACAGTTGCCAATTCAAAATCAGAGAAATTAAAGTATAGAGTTAACACAGAGATAGAAAGATTTTTCATAATATTATGGAATCACGAGAACACTACGAGCAAGAGAATTTTATTTTTAAAGATCTCAATAAACGAAGTCCATATTCAAGTCACAAAAACTCAGGACGCAAAGATATACAGAAAAACCTCAAGGAAAAGTCCATATCCAGGGATATTGAGGTGAAACAAGAATACCCAAATCAAAAAAATGTTCAAATCTGGAGTTAATGGCAGGGCATAACTACAATGATATTATGGAGAAGGCTCAAAACACCCATATCTTTCATTCCAAGTTCCAAAGATCAAACAGACCAGCAAGTAGAAAATAAAAATGACCCATTTCTTAATGGAAACCATAAAAGCTAGTATTCAAAATATGCTACAGGAACTACACATCAGAAACGATGGTCGTAATCTTTTTGGTAGAAAATATAGATGCGCAGAACTCAAAAATATCCAGATCAATAAGTCATGATGTGGATTGGGCCAAAAAATAAACTCACCTTTTTCCTTGGTGGTCTCGAGTGAGGGTACCATTAAAACCCATATAGAAATGACAGACATTTTTTTTACGATAGGAGCCTTCACGAAATTCCCAATATAAAAGAAAGAAGATGTGGATCCAGTTCAAGAAAGAAGGATTTCTCTTCATTTTTTATTAAATACCCATGAGGTAAATTGGACCTACCAGTTATGGAAGTCAGGTTAAGTCGAGAGTCCTTTTGGCAGAGAAAACAAGCTCCCAGAACATGAGAAATGGCTGACTTTATACAAAAGCCTTTCATTATTTTTATGGTGAGCTCAAACAAAGGAATAGAAAGATCCATGAAGAAGCTCAGAAGAAAACATTCATAGCGGCTTAGAGAAAATCGGCCAGGGCTTCGTCAAGCAAGCAGAGCTCCAAGTGAAAAATGCTAAATGATAGGGTTTTAACCCCTTTTTTCCTCCATCAACTCTTACGGTGAGTTAATTCACTTTATTTGAGTTAAAGTACCTACATGGCAATGATTCATCAAAACCTAACTCAACTCAAGCTATTTTCGAATAAATAGCCACCACCAAACATCATGATTGGTCAAGTTTTCATTGGAAGGGACCAACCCAGTTTAAATCAAAAAAATCATTACATATTGACTTGAAAAAGTCTAAACTATAGTCCAAAACTATGATACAAGCCGACAATAATGATCACCCAAAAGGTAAGTCTTTTAACTATAATCATTAGGTCCATTCAAGTGCAAAAGCTCAATAAGAAAATTACAAGGTGGTGAAACTTGAAGAGGTCATAGACCTTATAGTTTGCTAAGTCCACAAAGGTGGCCAAACAAGTAGAGTGAAAAGGTGGTCCCCACTTCAAGGAGGTTGAAAATGGTCTACAGAATGTCACTCATGTGACCACTTAGATAAGGAATGTCAACATCAGAATTTAAGCATGGAGGTGGTCCCACCAAATGGATGTATTAATGTTTATTTTTGCAAATATTGCAAGTATTGAAGTTATTTTACTCACAAATAGAGAGTTGCTTTTTTGCATGCTTCACAAGAGGACAAAACAGAAAAGAATATGAATTCACATGCACAAGCAAAGAGACTTATTTAGAAAGCAAGCTTATTATTAGCAAATTATTCATCTTATTTTATTTAAAATAGAACAATCAACTTCAATTTGATTGTAATGTAATCAAGGCTATTAATTCCTATTTGTAATTGCATGTTCTATTTTATTCCTTTATCTATTATTAAATAAAGAATAAAAATAGGATGCATTGGCAAGTATAATCCTTAGACTATTTTTAGGAAGGGTGTGAAAATTATTTTGCTATATATTGTTTTCTTTGGCAGACTTTTGGATATAGGGGTACTAAAGCAATTTTTCCATTTTTTCCTTGTCAATGTGAAGTATTTTCTACCTTTCAAATTATTTTGCAGTATTGTGTATGTTTCTATTAGTCTTTTGTATGCAAAATTCCCTGGTTAATCATCTTACCCTACTAAAAATTCACTATTTTATGCATAACTTTAATCTGAATGTTAACTTATCAGTGTTGTTGTGATATTTTCCCTTAGTACAACAAATTATTTGCCCTTAAATAATCTGTAGAAAACTATTGGTTCATGCATCAAGAATCCTTCCTATATCAATTTTGCATATACTCAATCAAATCCATCACATAAATTTGGTGTATCACCTCAGTTTTAGTATTTTATAGCTATCTTTTACCCTTAACCACAGAAAATAAATTTAGGATACATCAATAAGGAACCGGCCTTGATACCAAAGACTTACCTCAAAATAGGTATACCCACAGAGCTGAGGTGTCTCCATTGTATCTACGAAGGAGAGATATAACATTTTTCAACCTTAGAAAACCTTCATCCATCTCTCTACAGGGTGCACTTCTGAGAGATAACAGTTGCTCCTTGAATCCTTTTCCAGTGTTCAAACTCATCCACCAAAATTTTCTATTTCACCTGGGGGTAAAAATAGATAATAGTTTGGCGACCTCTTAGGGACATCTTCATGTTAGATGTGTGACCAGTAGCCTTATAGAATCCATTGGGAAATGGAGTATTAATACATATGCAAACTGATCCTAAAATCTAAATCTTGCCCTTGAACCATTGAAACATTCATGTTTGATGGTGGAAATTCCTACCAATTGCTTAGATTTTCCATTTCATTCACAAGATTATCTGAATTAAGGTATGTGACAGTGGAAAATTGTCTTGAATCTGCAATTTTCCTCCTTGCAAGTGTGATCTATAGAAGGAAGGATGAAGCTCATTGAAACTATTCTGAACCTAATTTATTTCTAGGTGTGAAGAAAACCCAACTAGTAATTTCTTGACAAGCATAAAGCTACAAAAGTTATAGGAACACAAGCTGATTGGGAGAGGTTAGCACTGTTGTTAGAACCTAATTTCTCCACATGTACATGCCTCTTTTGAAATGGAGTGTGCAATATAAATAAGGAATCCAAAATTATGTACAAAGGAGAAATCATACATACCCCAAGTTTAGCATGAAGAGTATGCAAACGTACTTATTACAAAAGCAAACCTAAACTACAACAAAGTAATGTGCTGTAAGAACTTGAAGGAATTCCAAATTCTAAAATAATATGTATAAGGGTGATAATTTTCCTTTCAATGACAGTGTTTGAGATAGATTTTATTAATTGGAATTGTAAGTTTTTCTCCATCCAAATTGGATAGCTAGAAAGTATTTTTTTTTTACATTTTTTGACCATGTAGGGGCCACTCCATATGGCATCAAACTTGGAATGTCTACCCAGCTTGGCCTAATCTGCATCCCATTTCAAGACCAAGTCCTCTTCTTGGAAGGTTATACTTTTGGCCTTCATATCAAAGCGCCTCTTGATCAAAGCTTGATCCTTCTCCATTATTTTCACAACTTGCTACCTCATCTTCTCTAACTCCATGATTTCTACATATCTAGCTTCCATGGGCTCAAATTCCACTAGTTCTAGCTACTTCAGGAGATCTAATGTGGGAAACTCAAGGGATATGGGAAGCCTTGTCTCCTTTCCATAGACTATCCTGTAAGGAGAGTTCCCTATTAACCTCTTTGGAGTAACACTACCAGCGAATAAGGCTGATTTCAACTTAGTGTGCCAAGTCCTTTGATTTTCATCTAGATTCCTTTTGATGATTCTTAGCAAATTATTATTTGTGGACTCTTCTTTCTCGGTACCATAGGGTTAATAATTTGAGGAGATTCTCAAATATACTCAATTCCTAACAACCTATTTTGTGATATTGGTACCAAGGAATGCCAAAGTATTGTCTGATATAATAGTGGGTGGTACTTTGAATCTTAGCATTATCCCTTTATAAAATTCCAGTATGATAAACTCATTTGATTCCTTAAGTGCCACTACCTCTGTCCACTTAGTTAAATAGTCTGTTATAGTTAGGATTCACTTGTGGCCTTGGCTAATAATTTGGATTAATTAACTTGATGAATTCCAATCCCCATTGTATGAAATGATGTTCAATTGAGATGGGATGAAGTGACATCACTACTATCTTTTCTTTTCCTATAAAAGGCATGTTTTTTACACTTCCTAACCCAAGCATAGCAGTCAATAAAGAGTGTAGGAAAATAATAACCAAATATCTTGATCTTAATAGCCATCACTTGTGGAGAAACATTTCCTCCAGCCTCTTCATCATGAAATTATTGTAGCACCATTTCAACTTGGTTTGTTCCAATGTAGCTTAATAGAACTCCATTCACTTCATTCTTTAACAAAACACCATCAATCAAAACATGCAGAATGGGTTGAAATCTAAAATATCTTTATTTTTCCTTGTTCATCCCTGAAGGGTATAGACCTATTTGTAACAAGTATATCATATCCCAATTCTAGCAAGGAGTATGCATTTTATCCTCTACTTGTTCTTGATCATCATGTAATACTAAAACAAACTCTTCTTGATCACTTTCCTCATCATGTCAACTAGAAGCCAACATATTGCACAAACCCTTTCCATGGAATACTTTGGTGACTTAAAATCTTTTTTCAAGAGGAAATATTTGACCCCGACATGGGACACTAGTAGCTGCATTGTATTTTTTGAGACCAAATGCTTGAACTTTTTCAAACTCCAGATAACTATGAGGACATTATTTTCAAAGAAGGAGTACCTCACCTCATAGTCCTCTAAGATCTAACTGAATAAGGAAATCAGTTGTTCGAAAACCCCTCCTTATTTTTCTACACCAGAATCGTAGAAATAGTATCCAAACCACCGAAGGTATAGAGCATGAAATATTTGGAGAAGTCCATATCGATGAGATTCAGGGCTTGAGATATACCATCCTTGATGGCCTCAAAGGTTTCTTTTCCCTTTTTTGTCCACTTGAATTCCATGATCTTAATTAGCATCATTGTTATTAGCTTGATGAGAGTTGAAAAATATGGTACAAATATTCAAACAAAATTGATTCTCCCTAAGAAACTTTGGAGAGACTTCTTGTCACTTAGTAGTGCCAATGTTATAATGGCTTCCACCCTCTCTAGATCAATTGGAAATCCCTCCTTACACAAATTTTTTCATAGAAACTTTCCTTCATGAGCCTAGAATATATATTTCTTCGAGTTCAAGGAAAATCTGAATCTCCTGCATCTTTGGAACACTTTTTTGAGGTGAAAGAGATGACTTTCTACATTCTTTTAAAACACTGTGATGTCATCTAATTATATAAGAACTATTGTTTTATCAATCCCTTGAATGCCATGTCCATGTCCCTTTGGAATATGGCTCTAGTGTTTGACAACCTAAATGGAATTCTACTATAGGCATAAGTGCCCCATTTGGTGGTGAAGTCTGTATTGAATTGGTGTTCCTCTTTCACCATTATTTTATTGTAGCCTGAATATCCATCTAAGAGAGAGTATCTTTCTAAACTGGCTACTACCTGTAATATTTTCTCCATGGAAAGAAGTGGACAGTGGCCTTTGAGAGATTCCTTGTTTATATCTCAAAAATCCATGTACAACGTGATATCCACATTCCTTTTACTGACTGGAACCAGATTCACTACTCAACTGTAGTGCTTGATTAGGAAAATGATGTTTTCCTCAATGATATTTTCCAGTTCCATCTTCATGAGAGGCTCTTATGGTGCTCAAAATAGTTTTGCTATGTTTGTGCTTTTGAAAATTTACTGATTTATGACCTCTGTCATTTTCTCCTTCCCCGTGTTGTGTTTGGTCAGTCTTTGTTGCTATTTTTAGTCAACCCCTGTGTCAAAGATCATGTAAGGGTCCATGTTTGTCTCCTCATTTTTTTGTTCCTATAGAAAGGTCTATATTTTGAGTCTATCATGCTCTACTCTTTTAGAAACTCACGTTTTCCCATTCTCCCTATTTCCCACAATCATGATCTGTTGTCGTTGACATTTCTATCCTAGATACTTGAAGAAGAATGAATGGATGTATCCCTGAAGACCGTATTTGAGTCTTGCAACATTTCTAAACTTTATGTCCTTGAAGAAAATTTCTTTCCTAGGCTCAAAAGGTCATTTTTCTATATTTTACGGTTTGACGGGTGTTTCTCCCAGTCCAATTAAGATCCTTGCATATACAGGGGACATTGCACCTTTTGGTTTGACACAGATCAGCTGGGTACTTAGACAAAATCAATGGAAAGACTTAACTCAAAATTTGTCCACGTGGAGGCACGACGCTCATTTCAAGATCTTCTTTTTGGTTTGGCCTTGGAGTAGCACCGGGAAGACATGTGGAAGATTTTTTCAAAAACGTTTTTTGAAAGTCTGGGACACGTGGAGGAGCCGCGCATGTTGGGGACTGACCTTTTAGGTTCCATTTTGAAGGAGCACCATGAGGACACATGGAGGCCTCCGCTCACTTTGCATTTTTCTTAGAATTTTCAATAGCCAAAGGAGACTACCTCGGAGCATGACAAGTGGTGCCTTCTGCTGAGCTGCAAGCATTCAGACAAGCTTTTCTGGGCTAGGACACATGGTGAGCCCGTGCTCGATCAAGGTATCAAATTTTTGGGACCACCTCAAGGTGCGCCATGGTGACACATGGTAGTTTGAAAAGTAAAAGAGATGGGGAGGCGGACCATCAGAGGCAACTTATATTTTTTACCCCTTAAGAATTAAAATCTCAAAATGGCCCACAAGCCCAACGAGGGAAATAGTCAATGAATTACCCCGGTCAACGGTCGAGGTGTGAACTCTTGGGGGAAATTTAGAAAAATTCCCTTTGGGAGAAAAGATTCAAAAGTAAAAAGGGAAGCATGGCCCCACTCGAACCACATTCAGACATGTGTCAGGATCATTTCCCAATGGCAGAGGTATGGAGTGAAATGAGAATTTTTTCCATTTTCCCCAAAAGTTGTAAAAATTCAAAGGAAGCCCCCAAGTTTGTTCTTAAGTTTGAATCTTCCACGTGGACGGCCCAAATTCAAAGTAAAGATCAATGGAAGATATGATTCTAAATTTGATTTTCCCCCCAGTTCTCTGAAACACGTTTGGAAGTGTGAGTCTCCATGATTTCTTGGTTTTTAATACATGCCAAACAGAGAGGGGAGTTAATTTTTATATCTAAGTTTTGTGGGAAGATCTAGAAAGATGTCTTTCACCATTAAAATAGTCTGACTTTCGTGCTTGATTGGATTTTCTGTTTTTCTTCTCCCAAGCACGCAATGAGCCAAATTTGACAGATTAGGGGTGGAAGTGGTTGGCAAATTGAAAAAAGAGTGATCTACTAAAGGAAAGAGTTGAAAGTGGGAGATATTCGATGAAATCTACCCCCTCGAGCACCTGGTGACTTTTTGCAAATTTGATTCTGAGAATCATGAAAGAATCATGGTGACCACTAGTGCATTTAAGGTTTTTTTCTTTTGGGGAGAACGGTGCTCAAATTTTCATGCAAATGGTTAGAAGTTGGAGGTCAGAGTGTTAGAGGTCGAAGAAAATTTGACTAAGCCTATCTTTTGAGAATCCATCTGAGAAACTAGGTTATCTCTTTTTGTATTAAGTTTTATTGTGTCAAGGTGGTTGCAAGTGTACAACCATTGAAAAGATTTGAGATTGTTATGTGAAACTTTCCCCTACTAATAGGTTTCATCAAATTCAAGTTTTTCTGTGTTTTCTTGAGGAAAATGTGTTGGTTTTATTTCTGAATGTATGCAAGTATTTTCTCCTATTTTTGTTGCAATCTTGTATTAAAATCTGACCCAATCACACTAGGCCTCAATCCTTGTGACAGTTTAGTGGCATCTGTAATTCCATTTCTTAGAAGATATTTCATTTGGGATTGGAATAAACGATTTAAAAGAGCTTTTCTTTCATCTGTTGACAGAGATTTTCTGTAATCCTCTAGGTTTACCTTAGGCGTGATTTGGCTTAGATCTTGATCCTTTGTTGGATTTTCTAACTTGAGCCTTTGTGATAAAATTTCAAATATTGTGTGAAAGAGTGTTGATTTGGGCCTCCATTGAAGCACATATTCTAGTCAAAGAAACATTCTAGCTATTATGTGGCATTCTATTGGTTTAGCCTCCCATTGTGTAAGATTCCTCAAGGATCTATTAAATCAAGTTCACCCTATCCCACCTCCCACCAAAAATTCATTTAAAAAAACAACATATCCTACCTGTACCACCCGTGTTTGTCCTATGTGCACTCTAATTCATAATGTATGTTACCAAAACATGCAGAATCAATCAGGGTCTCAAATGTCTTCAGTAACCTTCACCTTGTTGTGAAAATATCACCTTGATCTGGAAGTGACAACTCGTGAGAGTCATATATGGTGTGTTGATCATATTTTCCCAAGGTATTCTTTATAAAATCCATGCAAAATAAGGATTTATAATTCTTCTTCAATAATAGCGGTTACAAAATAGGTTCTCTTACCTTGGTTGAAATGAAAAACCTAAAGTAGTGAGGATAGATCAAATCCTCTTGAGGGTACTATACATTTCTCCACATTTGAGTGACAGAGGGAAAATTAGATCTCATCCCCAACTACAAAATGACTCATCATGAACTAATGTGTCTCTAAGCTTCTTGTCAAACTATTGATGCTGCTCATACTTTGAGGGAGAATCAATTTGGATACCAACAAGCTCTATATGAGGATTGATTGAAATTTTCTTCTTCGTGGCGGGTTTGGCATCTACGTCCAATTCAATTATGTGTTGTGCCATCTTTGGATTAAATTCCCTGAATTCCTCATAGGTCCAAGCAAAGACATTTAGGAATTCTTGGCAAAGCTGCATGAAATCAAACTTCTCTTATTTTGCACTCACCCTACCATTTCGGAGCACTTTACCTTTTCCAACCGAAATAGGCTCTGAATCTTCTCTTTTAACCTAATTTTTTTCCTTTTCTTTTCTGAAATGATCATTTGGGTTGAAAATTGACTCTATATTCACTATCCCCTTAGGTAACTTGTTCATCCGATGCTACAACACTTGATCCATGTAATACCATTCTAAGTTCTCCATATTTTTAGCTAAGAAATCAACTTCTTCTTAGAGGAAGTTGCTGATCTCCTAATCATTCTCGAACACCTTCCATCTTCTATTTTTTACAGGCCTATTAGCCTCATAACAACCTATATATGGGGTTGAGCTTGATCTCTCTTTATACTCTCGACAACATCAAATGTTGATCCAATTTTTGCGAGCCTATCTGTGGCCTCATTCATCTTCCTTGGTATGGCCTGAAAGTTGAATGCTTCGAGGTCTTGAATTTGATCCCATACCTGATTCTTGTAGAGTTTGAGTAGATTATTTTTGGTTGCATGGGATCCTCTAACCTAGTTCACAATAAACTCGGTATCCACAAACACTTGCAAATTTTTTATACCCCTCTTTCTTTCCCAATGCAATCCAAGGAGCAAAGCTTCATACTCAACTATTTTGTTTGAAAAAGCAAACTCAAAAATGGAAAGCTAAGTAATACCTTATACCTTATGGTGACACAAGCACCATACCTCCTCAAATTCCTTTCCTACTCCTTGAACCATTAAATAATAGCTACCATACTTCATTATCATTTTTCTTATCTGATTTGGTGATGCCAGGGAGAGGTGTATTCTCCTAATATAAATAATAAAATCGTAACTCAGCTTCTTCCATTTCCCTATATGGATAAAAAAACATGTTTCTTATGATCCCAGGCATCAAGTGTTAGATCTGGAATGTTTCCAACCTTAGTGTCTACCTCCTGAGTCTCCAAGCATTCCCCTTGATCAAATATGGTGCAATTTACATTGATTGGGTTGGGCACAAGAGGATCAATGTAGAAGTTGGAAATTGGCTCCATCCTGATTGTAGTTTTTGCTCCATATCACATTCTGAATAGCATGTGGGACCAATCAGCTGATAATTACACACCAATTTTGTTCATGAAGTTTGTTGATAAGCACAAGCTGAAGAGCAGTGGAAAATCAATTATCGATGCATCCTACAAGACTGTGACATTAGGGTATGGATGCAACATTAGATTCAAGTATTTCATGACTCTCACTATTCCCACTACTATTCCATCGAACTATACTACTCGTTTGGAAACCGTTTCATACTTTAGGCTCATCTTGTCTGTAATTTTCTTCGGCATCTTGGAGATTGCTTACTCTTGAATCAATAATGCAATTATGAACCAAGCTATCCTGGGCAATAAAGGACACATAAAATTATGGAGGCTTCAATTTCTTTCTTGGTTGAACTCCTTCTTGTTACATTGTGTTAGTAATAACTCTCTCCTAATTTCTACATGATTAATTAGGATTAGACCAATTTTCCATAGTTTTTTGCAACAAATATAACTTCCCTAAAATTTCCAATGATTCCTACATGGAAATACTAACATTGGTCTTCTTCATCGTATCGATGATATTAAATGGAGATGGATTTTAATTTTTCTGCCCCTTTCTTGGCAATGACTTTATTCGGCACCTGGGTTGGCCCATGAGCTGCTACAACGGGTATCTTAGGTTGATTTTTGCACATTCGTGGTTGCTTTTGTATTGCCAAGTCCTTGTGGGGTAGGGGTGGGTTGAGAAACGATCGAACTAGATGGGGATTTCCTCCCTCTATGTTTCTCTTCTTTTACTATGTATTGGTTTTTACACCTTGGAAGGGAGGTTGATTAATTCCACAAAAATATTATGTTCTCCAACTTACTAGTGTGGTTTCAACCTGAGGTGTCTCTTATGGAATTGTTTTCTTTTGATTTTCGTCTCGACTCACGTCTTGAGACATGCCAACAATTATATACCACTAAGGTTTGATTTGACATATTTTAGATGTATGTTGTTTGATCCATAAGGCTGGCAATACAGAGGATACCATTCATATTCTTGTGTCATGTTGTTTTGTACTATAAAAAAAGGACCTATATGTTGATGTTGCATTGGGATTAAAATATTGAGAAGGTTTGGAACCAAGAGGTTGGCACGGATTTTTTATTAGCAACTTGGGAGGGAGCCCTATTTTTCTGGTACGGAGACCTATTATCTTGATACTGATGAGGATAGGGACGAAATTACTTCTATCATATTTCCTCTTGAGTGCCACTAACTCATTCCCAAAATTTTGATGCCCCTTGATTATCTCTTGTAGAACTTTCTTAAGTTATTGGTTTTCAAATGGCTCGCTAGAAAGAAGCAGATGTCTCTTTATTTTTTTTATTTCTATGGGTAGGAATTGGGGCTAACTCGGGTGCCTTGCTAAAACTATGATTTCCCATTTCAAGATAAAGAGGCATAGGTGGACTAGGTGCTAGTTTACCATCTTGAATTAGATAATTCTTAGCTCTAATACTTGTGGCGTAAGCCCGTGGTAAGGTTACCCCTCCCATAGTTTGTATCGTAACAAATAGATCAAAATTTAAATCTTTAAGGAAATAGAGAAATGCACCTTCAATAGTCCGACTTTATGGGAATTGGGATCCCATCTCACATCCACTAAAATTAGAAATAAATGTTTGTCATTTGTTCATTCGGAGCCCTCTCTATTGTAGTCAGCTACTCGAAAAGAGACAAGTTGTTCACTATATCTTCAAATTGGTTGCAAAGAGGATGTACATAATTGATTCCATTTTTTCAATCAAAACCCATTGTTAAGATCCCAAACCATTGCAAGGTCCTTACCATTGAAGGAAGAAGATAACAACTTAACTGCAGTGTCGATCTCATTGATTTCATGGATGACAAAGGCATTAGAAATGTCTTGAATGTGGTCAGTCGGTGTTGTGTTATTTATCTAGTGATAAAGGGGACATTCTTCAACGCTACCACTAGAATAGGATTTGTACCTTGAGTCTGAGTGGACTACTACCCATTAACTTGACAAACGAATTTGTTGGTCCTTGTGGTGGTTGTTGATGAGCCATCCTGGTTAGCCTGAGAACTCGGGTTGATTAAAGCAAGGTTCTACCAGGTGCAGTTGTAGACAAGGTCCTTTTTGGTGGATATAAAGACCTCTGGACTTATCTTCCTCTCCTTCCTCTTCCTGGAGATAACTGCAAGTATACAAATATCCCTTCTTCTCTCACCTTGGACCTAGTTTGAATCATTCTAATGAGCATAAGCCACTAGCACTGCTGAAACTAGTTGAAATATGACCTTGGGAATCACCAGATGTGCTATAACAAAGCCTCTAAAGGATGAAAAATCATCAAGATGCAAATCCAATCTTGATAAACTTGAAAATCAACCTCTATCCCACCGGGCATGTAAAACATGTTAGTGCAAAATTATAGTACCCCTGATTGCTAGTTATTTATGTGTGAGGGAATCAGTGTAATCTGCATAACATGGAATTATCCTGGAATCTGGGACCTTACAACTAGGATTACCCTCCAGAGAAATTTGAATTCTTCTCAAAACCTAGTTCCAACTTCTCCAAAGTGCACAGAGTGGAAAACTAAACTAATCCTACCCCTAACGTTTTCGAAGGAGACATCCATAGAAAGGATTGCATAAAATAAATCTACTCTAAGAGAAGGTGATGCACTAAGAAAGGGGGTGAGATACTATGAGTGAGTGAAAAATATGGAGTAAACAAAGTGAGAGAGGGCATGTGGAAATTCCACAGTCTAAAACAATATTCAATTCCCTAAATTCATGAAGCATAAACAAATTAAAGATCCTGCAAAGAGATAGATATATGCACAATATACCTATAGACATAATGGGAGGAAAGAGATGCAATATAACCCAAGTTAGGGAAAGGAAAGCCAAAAAAACACCAATTTTATTGCTAAAAACATGCACAGTCCATTATAATATAGGCAACAAGGAAAAAATCCTTTAAAAAATCCCAAATTCAAGGTCTTTAGCTCACAACAGCTCTGGAGTAATTTTGACAAAGTTCCTTTGCATTATAGAATGTCTCCCTTTAAAATGGGGAATATTTTATAATATATAAGAAAAAATGTGCAACCAACTAGAAGAATGCATGAAACAGGTATGGGGATCCATACAATTTGGTAATTTTCTTGTGTGGGTAGTCATGGGCACCATACCTCATTAAATCTAGTTGTTGATTTGTCATTCACCCATCTACCTTCCGATGGCCTGTAACTCATCAAACCGTGTCGGTTGTCCAAGAATGTGAGGTTTGGAAAAAAGTACAATTTCATTGAGCCATACTTTATATCTAGTTTTGATGGCCATCATCCCTATGGTGGCTGGCCCAACCTCATGACCGCCATCCTTACACTATGGGTCGTTTAATGTGGAGGATTCGTTGACCATCTATCTCTTCCTGTAAAACTTATTGATGGTTGGAAAATTGTCCATCTATGTTCCATACATTATTCCACCCAACCCATCCTCTGAAACTCACTTGCCCAGCTGAGCCGTCTAACTTTGTGTCTGTACGACCCATCCAACAAAAGTTGGATAGCCATCTATCTCTTCTAATTGTAAAATCATTAGTGGGTCAATCCAACCTGGCAACCCCATCCAACATGGGTCACCATACAACATCTAACCTAGGTTGGATGGCCATCAAACACTCATCTAACCCCCTGGTTGTATAAACCAGTCATTCAACCACCTACCCGTCAAACCCTAATCGTCCAACCCCCTGTAGGCCAACTTCTGAACGAGATATCTCGAGCTCACAAATGAGTTTTGGAGTGAATGTTTATATTATTTTACATGAAAAAACCCACTAAATCTAATGTTGGTAGTCTCAATATCATATATTTACTTTAAAACCTCCAAATTTCCCCTTCTTTTTCGGGATGGCCAGTTTTACACCTGAAGAATGAGTTGCCTCTGGAAGTGTATGATGTTCCAAGATGTCCCATATTTTTCACCATGTAGGTCATAGAAAATTAATTCCAAAATAACTCCTTTGGAATTATAATTCCTCACAAATCTCTAAGAATATTTGATTGAAGCTCATTTCCTCCTTTCACACTGTATGCTCCTTTACGGTCAAAATCTCATTTATGATGAATTTCCTCAAAAACCGCTTGAAACAACCCTGAATCTTGCAAAATAAACTCCTTAGTATTCCTAGAACTTGAATGCTCATGTATCATTCTAGGTTACTCCATTAATCATTTTCCAGTGTTCAAACCCATCCCCCAAAGTTGTCTATTTTACCGGGGGTAAAAATAGATAACAGGTTGGTGCTTATCCTCTTTGTAGTTTGGTCAGACTTTCTGGGTCTTTTATATCCATTTAAGCATCTTATATTTTTGGTATTCATCCTTTTCGGGGTTAATTACAAAATTCACAAAAGGAAATCATATAAATATAAATTTATGTGATCATAATAAGGGACGAAGCACTAAGCATATACTATCTCCACCTAAGGTTGCATCCATAAAAGACATCTATAGCTCCATTTACATCCATCTAGCACCATCACAAGGTAAATTGGTTGGTTCATCTACATCACACTTCATAGGAGGGGATTTTATTGTTTCCATGCACACATTATTTGCATTCCACATCTATTTACTTGCTCACTACACACAAAGTGTGAATGGCATAAGAGAAACCTAGGGTACAATTCCACACACACCCAAAAACTACATTGGGTCTGAGATGTAGTGCAACGCTCAATGATAAGTCCATCATTTTGGGAGATGAGGACATTTTTACCCCTTCATTTGAATATTTACTTTTTAGCACTTAATGCATTCTTTGGGAGTTTGCAAGTGATTCATTAATTTCATATTTATAGAGACACTCGGTAGAATTCAGGGACATACACATGAAAAAAGGTGAACAACTGCAAACCACTTGCGATACCTCAAAGGAAGTTTTTTGATCATCTACACATACTAGGGCACCTAGAATATAGACCAGGATGCCCATAGGTTCCCCTATCATTCTCCATGCACCCTAGTCTAGTCAAATCCATTGGATCTGTATTTTTCCAGGCTTCTGTATGATGGTCTTCAATATCTGTTCAGTCGGTCTCCACTATGACACAATATAGCAACCTCTGTGAATCATCTAAGGCTCTTCTATCCCTCATTACACATTAGGCTTTCATATTTTTGTTTCTTACTTTCTTGGGTATTATTTCAGCATTGCATTATCCATTTATTTACTACAAACTTGTATTACATTAGGCTATTATTTTACATTTTATCATAATCACTTATTCAACCCCTATCCATATAAGTGTGTGTTCTATAATAAGTATTGTAAATGTTGGAGTATAGAGGAAGGATGCAATGTGTTTAACAAATATGCAATAAAAAATTTGTGTCATCGAATTCAATCTTATGTCATGGAAATCAAAGTTTGCAAGACATACAAAAATCATACCATATGCCCTAAAATTTGAATAACTCTTAGAATAATGACATTCAAGTAAAATGCTTATGTTTATTTTCCACCATAGTTGAGTTTATCATGTTAATGATAATTGGTTCACAGTTATCTCCAAACAAAACCTTTTATCACTCTTGGGAGCAATTAGTGGAGGAAGAATAGAGATCAAATATCTCTCATCTTTTATTATTCAGAAGCACAAACAAATTTATAGTGAAGAGAAATAACAATACTCCCCAAAATGAAAGGAGAGGTTATAAACAGTCAGAGAGAATAATAGGATACACTAAAAAAAACTCTCCTAATAATATATAATTATTAGCTACGTAATCTATGCCAACATTCCCCCCCTTATTATATTATTATTGCGAATGTAACCCCTGAAAAGCTCATATTTCACTTTTCCAATAGATTTGGTGAGAGAAGGATAGTACTGGAGTTGAATGTGATGGTTCAAGACATGCTCTCGAATGAAATGACAACCAATCTCAATATGCTTTATTCATTCATGAAAAACCAGATTCTCCATGAGCTTCAAAACACTCTGATTGTCACAATAGAGAATAGGTTATTATTTTTTCAGGAATGCCCATGTCATCCAAAATGTGACGTAACCATATCACTTCGCACACATCTCCTTGTGCAGCGTGATATTCTACCTCTGTGGATGAAATAGAAACAACATTCTGTTTCTTGCTTATCCATAAGATAGGTCCAGATACGAGATGAAAAATATATCCAATGTAGTTGACTTCCTGTCATTAATAAATCCGGCGTGGTCTGAGTCAACGTATCCCTATAAGAAGAATTGATCATTCTTCTTATATCCCAGACCATAATCAACTGTACCTTAGACATATCTCAAAACATAATTTTCTGTAGTCCAATGACATTTCTTTAGCTCCTGCATGAACCTAGAAAGATAGTTGACAGCATAGCATAAGTCTGGTCTTGTATATGTCAAGTAGATGAGTTTTCCAACAAATTGCCTGTAAAGAGTAGCATCTACTTGAGGTGAGTCCTAGAATCGTGAAATTTTCAAACCTTTTTGCATGGGAGTGGATATAGGCTTAGAGCTTGACATTTTTTACTTTTCTAGGAGTGTCTTGGCATATTTTATCTCGAAGACAAAAATGTGATGCTTCTTTTGCCATATCTGCAAGCCAAGACAGTAATGTAGCAGCCCCAAATTTGTCATGTCGAAGGTTATTTTGAGATCATTCTTCGCAATATCAACCTGATCTTCTAAACTGCCAGTGATCACAAGATCATCCACATACACAACAAGAATGACAATTTCTTTGTCTACCTTATTTATATACAAATTTGAATCTAACGGGCTACGAATGAACTCATGCTAAAAAAGGTGATCATATATCTTGCTATACCATGCCCTTGGAGATTTCTTTAGTCCATACAGTGATTTGATGAGATGACATACCTTTTTTATTATGTTCTTCATCAACAAATCCTTTAATTTGGGTCATGTAAACTTCTTCTTTCACATCACCATTTAGGAAAGCACTCTTGATGTCCATTTGCTGAATTCTACATCCTTTTCTGTGTTTTTATTTCGCAAACTACTCTGATAGTCTTGATCTTCGCAATGGGTGAAAAGGTTTCTTCATAGTTGATGCCCTCTTTCTTAGCATATCCTTTTACTACAAGTCATGTTTTATGTTTTTCAATGGATGTGTCTGGCTTATATTTCATCTTAAAAACCCATTTGCAGCCTATTGGTTTCTTTCCTATGGGTAGATCGACAGGTTCTCACGTCCGATTTCGTATGGGTGAGTCATATTCTTCATCCATAGCTTCTTTCCACTGAGGTTGCCTGAGTGCTTCATGAACATTATCAGGCTCGGAGCTATTAATTAGTGTACTCATGAGTGCAAAATTTACTTCATTTCTTGTCTGACTTCTTGTTTTGACTTTGGATGATGTATCTGGGAGTTGTTGCAAATGTGAGTCTTTGATGGTGCTTTGTACCCACTTTGGATGAGAACTTGATTGCTTTAATAAAGAACTATTTCATTGATGTGTGGTTGGTTGTGGAGCAACATTCTCCAGTTCTCCAAGGTCAACAAATAGCTCCCCTTGCAACACCTCTGTTTCTTTGAGTAGTCTCCTCTGGTTCATCATTTGACTCGGAGACTAGTCGATGAGAGGTGGTTGGTAATGATTCTTCATTTATAACTGTAGAGTCAAAGGATGACTTGTCACAAACCACATCTCGACTTTCATAGATTTTATGTCTCAGGATATATGAGACAGTATGCCTTCGAGGTGGTGTTATAGCCAAGTAGGATGCACGGGAGTGTCTTTGGCTCAACCTTCTTTCTCTTCTGAGTTGGGACATGCATATATGTTGTGTAACCAAATACTCGTAAATGAGAAATTGATGGCTTTTTACCACTCTATACCTCTTCTAGCGTTTGATCCTTTAGAATCTTTGTTGGTGCCCTATTTAGAAGATATGATGTTTTCTGTACTACTTCATCCCAATAGCATTCCTCCAGTTTTTGTTGTTGATAGCATGCAGCGAGCCATCTCCATCACTGTGCGATTATGACACTCAATAATGTTATTTTGTTGGGGTGTGTAGGGAGCAGTCAGGTTCTGTTTAATTCCTTGTTGGTTTAGGAAGGCCAAGAACTTCTTTGATGTGAATTCCCCCCCTCAATTTGAGAGGAGTAGAAGAAGTGGTTGTCCGGTCTCTTTCACAACACGTTGATATAAATTTTGAAAATGGTGAAGAACCTCACTCTTCTTCTTTAGGGAAAACACCCACATCTTTTGAGAGTGGTCATCCACGAACAATTGGAAGTACTTGTATCCTGAAAACAAAGTAGGTAGTAGTTCATTCAAATCGGTATGAACTACCTCCAAACAATTTTTGGCATGGAAGGTGTTCACCTTAAACGGATCCTTGTGTTGTTTTCCTGTAAGACACCCAGGGAATATAGGAAAGGAACTCGACAATTTGGGAAGTCCATGTACCATTGCTTTTGAACTCATCTGATGCAATGAACTAACCAACAAGTGACCATATCTAAAATGTCAGAGGGCAGTAGATTATACTATTGATGCAGACAAAGCTATTGTAGAAGATGAAACTGTATCTAAAGCAAATAACTTATCTTTTAGAAAATCTCTAGCAATAACCATACCTTGTCTTGAGATCAAGCATCATTTGATGCCATTTTGAACAAGAAATTCTACCTTTAGATGATGATTTAGGAGTTGACTTAATGACAAGAGGTTGCTAGTCAATCTAGGAACATATAGTACCTTTGTAAGTGTATATTTTTGTGGTCCCATAGGAATGGTAACTTAACCTATTCCTTTTGCAACGTACTCTTTGTCATCTGCTATCTGAACTTGATCTCCAGTGGGTTGTTTGTTCAATGAATCAAATAGCTTCTTGTCACCTGACATATGTTTACTGGCCCCCGAGTCTCTCAACCAGACTCTCTTCGTGGGTTGCAAAGTCTGAGAGACTAGTACAAGATTCTTACCACAATTAGCTCTTGTTAATGCAGAAATCATAGCACCCCCAAATGAGTTATGGATATGCTTTTCTAAGGCAGGGTCATTTGGTGTGATTTGCATAACATGGGACCATCTCTCAAGTTTTAGGACTTGGAGACTTGAGATGGCCCTTCAGAGAAAACCGGCTTCTTTTTCCTAATCATAATATTAAACTACTCCTAAGTAAGAAAATGTGACTATCTACTCCTAATCTAACAATTCCAACGAAAACCTAATGCAAACTAGTAAGAACTTGCACTAATGATGTGATAGCACCAAGAAAAGGGAAGTGATGATCACAATCTCAACTGCCTGAAGTGGAGAGAGGTGAGCATCTCCAGGAGAGGGTGGACAAGATGCACCATAGACCAAAGATAGATTTTAGATAGAACACCACGTCGAAAACCCATTAAACACATCTCCCAAGACCTACAATGAACATCAAAATATGCACAGTATATGCCTATAATGATGAGAGGTAAGGAGAGACAATAAAATAAGAAAAGGATGGGCAGGCCATCACAAAAATAGATTTTATTGCTCCAAAAGTTCATACAGTACATCATTAGTGGGCAAGAGGAAAGAGAATGCCATTACAGAGCCGTGAAAGGAGGTTCAGACTCCATTTTCGACCTAGGGGAAGCAAAAGACAGAGGATTAATGAACAGATTGCATGTTTTAATGGGATATAACAACAGATTTTACAATGAATCTTGCCCGTGTATTTATAGATTTTATCAGAGAGAATAAAGAGAGAGGGAGAAGCGGGAAAAGTAGGTCAAAACTCAACCACCGTTGTTAATGCTTCTGATAAAATCTACCCCCAAACCCATCTTTACTGCATCAATCCTTGGTTCAATGGCCTTGAAGGAAGAGGAAATAGGGGAAACAGATCGAATCCGATCTGGTTGTTGAGACAGATGGATCTTGCATTGAAGGCCTGAAGAAATTTCCTCCATCTGGTTGGTGAGGCCAAGATATTTTCAATGGCATCAGATTTGTAATATTTCACAGCCCTGAGTCGAAAGATACGCCCCTCGAAGTTTGTATCTGTGTGTGTGGCATGGGTCCCCTTTGGGAAATAAGTATGGAAAAGAATTACAAAGTTAATGCAACTAGGTCTATGTATGACTCAGCTAATTAGCATGTAGCAGCCAGATTAGGGAAAAATCGTAGGTTTGTGGGTTTAGAATTTATTTTTTCCCCTCTTTCCGCGAGAATCACAAAGTCTAGAAAACTCCCACGGTCGCACTACTCCACTTGGACATGTGGCACCCTTTTGTTGAGGTGCACTCCAATCTTTTCCTTTGACTCCCCGCTTTGGCTTTGACTCAGGTTCAAACTTTGAGTTTTCCTTTGCCTCGTTCTGAAATGCAAGCTCGTAGGTCCGAAATGTTTTCCCTTCATATTTTCTCTATGTGTGGGTTTATCTTGACCAAATTTACCGGGTGGGTGAATTTGGGATAACAGCTCCTTTTGGTGTCTCCTCATCAGAGTCATCATCTTATTGAGCTGCAAGATGTCCCTTCTGCTTTCTTCGGTGCGGACGTCATTTTGAATTTTGAAAATCTTCGCGCCCAAATGGGATTGATTGACTCAAAGACCCTTGTTTCAAGCCATTATACCAGTAGTGATCAGTGTCGTGAGTGTTGGTTTTGCAGATTTGACACCACCACCTCTTTGACTTTTAATCTTGTTGTTGTTGATGCTGATGTGTTTATGTTTGCTTCTCTGGGGGACTTTTCTGATTCTTCTGGTCATGATGGGGCTTTGAGAAAAGGGCTTTGTCTTGGGCCTCATCTTGGACTGAATTGATGGCCTCCTCCTACTGCAACAAGTTCACGAGTTCTTAGAATGTCACTTTCTGTTTGGATACATTTAGTGTCGTAACGAACACTTGGAACTGAGAAGGGAGTGCCCTCAAGGTGATCGGAACCAGAATCTTGTCTTCTACCTTTTAACCGAGTGCTAGTAACTTTGTTTGTAGCTCAGCCACCCGACGTAAGAACTCCTCAACTTTCTCATTTGACCCCATAGATAGGGTGTGCGGTTTTGATTGAAGATGGAGTATCTTAGTTTGATTCTTCACTTCAAAGATGGTTGCTAGTTTATCCCATGCTTCATGCGGTTTCTCTACATCCCAAACATGTGGTTACACATCATCGGTGATACTTAGCATGATCAACATCAATGCTTTGGCACTAGCCATCTCATATTTTATGAGTTTATGAGGGGCAGTGGGAACTATCACTGACCCTATGATGATGCCCCATAATCCTTCAAACTGAAGGATAGTTTGCATATTTGTTTTACAGGCTGCATAATTTGGCCTTTTAAGTAATTGAGCATCAGAAAGAAGCAACTTTGGAGTAGACATTGTAGTAAAATAAAATAATATTTATTTCTTGCTTACCAAGAAATATTACAATCTGTACTCACTGGTGAGAGATACTATCTCGTAGATATTCTAGATACTCACGTGTTGAGAGACGGTGACACTTTATGGGGTGTTTGTCCTCATCTTCACAGTCTATTTCGTAACCATCTTCTAGCTCAACTCGAACTCTTTTCACCTAGTAACTAACGTCGAAAAGAAAATACTTCTAGAATTACTCTTCAAACTAGTTCATCGAATACAAGGTTGTCGGTATTGCGAAGCTCATTAAGCAAGTAAAAATAGAACCTAGAGCTATGCTTAAACATCTTAACGGTGTTCTTGCGGCTTGCGAGTCTTCATGTTGCGGCATCCCGATAGTCCCGATCATTTTCATACACATTTGACATTTAGCGTTGGCTTGAGAGGACTCAACACTGCTTCTGGTGGACGGCCTAAATTCTTCAGGAAATAATGGCACCTTTTTTTTAATTATTTAGCAAATATGTGTTTCGACCACGTCGTTTCTCTCTCTTTTGAAGATCACGCAGGAAACAAACAAAAGAAGATTTGCTTTAGTTTTTTACACAGGTGACTTACAGGATTCACGCAGCCAATTCTCCTTTCCACGTGCTGCCTTTGTCCTTCTCGCAGGTCCAACAAAACATCTCCACGTAGCAGCAAAGAACAAGTTTAATTTTCCATGCAGGTCGCTCCTCTCTCTTCCTCCACATAGCATGGAAACGCAGGACAACATACAAAAAAAAAATTAATTCATTCAACGTCCAGCCATCCATGTGTTGCGGTGCGGTGATTTTCACTCAGAAATAGGAAGTGATTGTATTCGCGCAGATTAGAAAACAGACAGTTTTTTTTTGTTTTGGACGCAGCCTATGGCAACCTTCACGCAGGGATCTTCCTGGCACCACGCATCAGTCTCCTCTCTTTCCGATACGCAGAGCACTCACAAATCCACTATTTTTCAACCACATAGCAGCAATTAACGCAGGCCTTTGTAGAGCGTGCAGGCTGAGGATGGAGAAAGTGCACGCAGTAGTCTCTCGGATGATCTCCACGCTATCAAGTTTATCCAGCAACTAAGATATATTCACGTAGGAAATAAACACCAATAGAAAACTTCAGGCTGTTTTCTTTGCTGCAGATAAATGTCTCTCCCTCAAACGCATAGGCCAGAGATTGTGACCACCTAGTTTTTATTTTCTATATTAAATTTCAATCATAACAAGTCAATCAAAAATTCTATACTAAAATTTAACAAGTCAATCAAAAAATAATAAAATCTTGACTCTCTGGTGAAATTTGGGATTCTAGGGATTATGGACTTTCTTGAAACCCCCCGGCATTAAATGTTTTGCATTATTCATTCTGTATTACGTATCCCATGGGTTACTTTATTACGTTGGAGTCGTTCACAACTGGTGTTGAGGTGGATGGCGAAGATTGACATCCTTAAATACTCGATATTTTACCATTGTAATTTGATCTGATGCTATAATGGCATCCATGATGTCAGAGCGTGTGTTATTTATTTTGCACCATGGTTGGTTCATCTCATCTCTTTTGCAAATTGTGGCAGGAACGAAACAACAAGCAATAGCTGGCTATGGATCATTGTAGCCGTGGTGATGTTGCGACGTTGTTCAACATGAACAGATGGATAAAGAGGAAGATAATATCATATTCATCTTGCTCATGGTGTCTCACAGCTGCAAGCGGGCGCCTATTGCTTTATAACTGCAAGAATTATGGAAAGCTTCAAGTTGTGAATCCATTAACACTGAAATCTCTCCATCTTCTTGATATAATGGTAGCAGATAAATGGCTATCAGTTTACATGAAGGGATCTGTAGCGGGCTCTGTCATCGTTGGAAATTTAGTTGTGGATTAAACCGATCGTCGAACTTATCGTGTCATAATTTTCAGTTATTTAAGTGCACCCGGGAATCTTATAATATATAGATCTGCCGACATGTCATGGAAAATTTGTAGGATCGAACTTGAAGAGGTGTTAATTAGGGAAGCTTGGTTGCCACATAAAATAGTGTGCCACCAAACTATGTTTTATATTTGATTCGATAAGTAGAAACAATGTGCAGTGGTTTCCTACAATATGAATGATTCTGGTCATGTAGAAAAAAGTATTTCTAGTTCAAATGAGGATGGAGGTGTTTCTCGGCTATCTGTTGTTTGCATTACAAGAAAATGAGGTCAGAAACATAGATGTGACTGACTAGTTGACAAGTAGATATCTTATTTGAGTTTGATGGACACTCTCAGTGGTAGAAAATGTTTTGGACCTTCCGTAGAAACCCAATTATTTGGTTTGAGAAAAACCTTGCGCATTTTACACAACTCCTTTGTGAAACAGAACATCCTATAACCAATGTTGGAGGTGAGGCGGAATTTATTTGGGTAATTCTAGATGACGGTGATGTTTCCTATCCACTAGAGATTAAGTTGTCCACACATAATTTCAAAGGTTTCAACAGTGAAAATACCACATATTTTCGCACATCTTTAAGGTTATCGCCCTATCCAGGGTTTAAAATTGAGCCCGTCCCAGCCCTTCCCAAGGCCTCTAACCCGTCAGAAAAGGTCAAGTAAAAGTTTGCATGTAAAAAAAAAATCAAAATGTAAAAATCATTTGACAATACAGAAGTGCAAGTTACTTTTGAAATTGTCAAAAGAAGGGCTAGTGTGAAATTTTAAAACCTAAAAAAAAAATTGATGACTTCTACAAACAACAATCACCTCTATCTTTCCACAATTTGCTCATGACTCGTAGATACGTCAGACAAAGCGTAATAATTGCAATTATAAAAAAAATTAATATAATAAATAGACTAGTACTATTATACTATTAGTGGTTAAACATCGAATCAATTTTTTATTGAAGTGCTAAGAATCCAAATGGATTTTAATTTTAGCACTAAAATTCAAGCTGAAGTTACAGTTATTTATTTTATTATTTACAAGTTTTCTTTATGATTTTGATAAGAGATCTTAGTGTCCCACACGTAATTTGCTGGTATTTATGTGTTTAGTGATATGTGTTTATGTGTTTTTCTTAATTTTTATGACGTGTATACTTGATTTATGCTTGTCATATGAAGTGTAAAATATGCATGCTTCTTTTCATCATGGAAGGGTTGGTCCAATATTTTCCCTTCATAATAAAATTCAGACCAGCCCTTCAAATTTGACCCCTAGCCCTATCCTTGAAACACACTTTCATTATATTAGAGCCATTGTTACAATTAAAGAGTACCTTTAATTATTAGAAGAGGCCAAGAACTTATTTCGAACATCATATATGTTTACACTGAAGGCGTTCATAGTTTGGTTAAGTCTTCCCCCCTCTGACAGCAGACAAGATGTGGACAAAGAAGATTGACATTATTACATTGTTTACATATTAATATTTTAATTTGATCCGATGGTGGAAATGATAGTGAAATGAATTTGTGGAGCAAAATATCCAATAACAAAGAAGTTATCTCTTCAACATTTTCTCCAAAAGTGGAAGGGCAGGTAATGTTGATACCTTCTCATTTTCTTTCTTGATTTCTAATGGAGATAACGAATTCAATATATATTTTGTAAATCTGATGAATTTTACCATGCAGACTTGACAAATTATTTCCCTATATGACTTAATCAAAGCAAGGCTGCATATTTTTTTATTTGCAAACTTGGGGAGCAAAAGAAAGACATTCATTGCAAAATGTGCAATGTGCAGTGCCGAAGGAAAAATAAAACTTTGTCCTGCTTGTTTTGGAAGATCGATGCCAATGGACTCAAAAATTGTATCTAATTAAACATCTTAACAAAAATTCAAAAATGTTGAAAAACTAAGCATTATTTATATGTATAAATTATAATTATGTCAAAGGCATTCACAGTTGGGTTGAGGCCTCCCCCCCTAAAAGCGAACAATGACATGGATGAGTAATATTGACATCGATACATCATTGACATAATAATATTTGAGTTTGATCTGATGAAAGGGGTTTTCCTTTAGGTACATGTTGTCTTGTATTTTTACATGCGCAAAATTCACTTGAAAACAAGACAACCATACCCTAGTATTAAAATATTTCTATGGTATTCCTTTCTGCACACAGCCTCCTAGGTCAGCCTATTCCCCGTATCCATCCTATCATATTCCCCAGTGGTTCATATGTATGTGTCACCCTTCCCCATATGTGATTTAGAAAGAAAAAGATCATTTAAGTACTTCATGAGAAGTATATCTAAAAGTGGATTTTCAAGAAAGCTTAGATAGGGCTATCATTAGTCTTTCTAAGATATTTGCATAATATATAGAGTTTTGTCCTCACTCCCCAACTCCATAAATGATGTGTATTTTTCATGGAGAAATCATAGCACCCATGATTTCTCACAAGTGAATGGTTCAGGTAGTCAGTGTGATTCGTCAAACATGGAGTTATCCCAAAGTGTGGGACTCTGCAATCGGGATAACCCTCTTGATGAAGGTCAGTTCCTATTCCTCTATTCTCATGCACATATTCCAATTTTAGAGGATCTACTCCAAAATCAACTCTATCTTGCCAAGGAGACATGGTTAAGAAGATAACAAAAAATACAACCTAAACTAACATGGGTGATGCACCCAAAGGAATGTTGAACACCTACTTTGTATGGAGATGGAAACCATGATCAAATCAAGAAGGATATTGAAAATACACCACAGATCAATCCATTGGATAGAATCCAATAACCACTAAACATGTAATACAATAACCATGCACAAATAACTAAGATTACAAACGAGAGATCAGAAAAAAGTAATGAACACAAGAGAGGTTTGAAATTCATCCACAGACTTGTGTTATTGCTCCAAGGATTTGATACAGTGAATTACAAGGGCCAAGAGGCACAAACTTACATTATAGCTTTAATGAGAGGTTTGAACTCCACAAATTCACTTACAGACAAGAGAAGAAGGGAGGGTGCAAAGAAATATTATCCAACATTAGAACAATGCCCCACCTTACAATATATAGGAAGAATGATAGAAATGTGGAGAGAAGAATTGAAAATATTTCTTCAACCACCTTAAAAGCATTAAAATCTCCTACAACAATGATGTGTGCTACTAAAAAACTCATACCTCCATGTACTTATCCTTCTTGGAGAAGAAAGGAAGCCCATACTTCATCATTTGGGTAGGTGAGAAATTTGAAAACACCTTCTAAAATGGCAGATTGTATTTCCTAATTTTGAATAACTTAGTCTCACTTAAAATAAGATAACACTAAACAGTGAGAGATTTCCAAAAAGTCCTTTGTTGTGCAAAATCTGAGCTCACAGTCAAAAGTTATAGTCATCTGAAGATTGGGGTGCCATACTGTATTAATTGCGAGTGGATGGCCCTATTTCTTTAGATTCTAAAACATATTGTAACCTATAAATTCTAAAAATTTGGACACTCAGAATTTTGAACTCTGGACCTTTCCATTTCAGACATCATGTTATTGTTCATACACCGCCTTGAGTCAACAAAACCTCTGAAACTCTGAAATTTTGAAGTCAAAAATTTGGACTTTAGGTTCTGGACTCTGGGATTTTGCTTTTCATGCTAGGGTGTTAAAGGTTCCGAGATTCCAAAACCCCAAAGTCTGGAATTCATACTTTGGGTTTCAGAATTTTTGATTTTTCAGGGTTTTTAGGTTTTTAGGATTTCAAAGGTATTACATTTTTCGGGTTTTGGGTTTTTGGGATTTTGGGGTTTCAGAGTTTTGTTTATCTATTTTGGGCAGATGAAACCTATGAACCTCCAAAGTCCAAAATTTGGACTTCAAAGAGAGGACTCTAACATCCTCGATCTATGGTGATGTTTCCTCTTAAGGGGTAGTTGACCCAGTAAAACCCCTAAGCCATTTCAGACTTAGGTTTTTCGGGCTTTTAGGACTTTTCTTGTTTTACCTGCTTCTCCTACTTCCGAAAGGCCCCACCTATGAAGTAAAAATTTTAACTTTAGAGCCTCTTCATTTCTTGAAATTCTCTACAATGTACGACCTACTTTAACCTGTTCATCCAATCCCAAAATGCAAGTTCCCATGACTAAATCAATCCCTCCATTTTTTCTATGTGCAAGGTCATATTTGTCCAATTTTTTCTTGAGCGGAAAATTTGGATAACAGTATTCAAGAGTCAGGATCATTGTGTAGCTTATTTAGGAAAACTATGGGAAGATTCAGAGGTTTAGGAGCCAATTCAACAAAATCAGGTTTTAAAGGTCGAAGTAGTTTACATCGTGAATGAGAACCTCGACATCAAGAGGTGATTCTAGGAGCATTGGAATGTGTTGTGAGCCAAAACAAAATCAATGGAAATGATTTTCAATCCCCTACATGGTGGTAAAATTAGATTCATCCTAAACCCCCATGCATTTTTCTAGGAAACTCATTCTTTTCTAAGTACAGTTGGTGATCCCCAGAAAAAAGGAGGTTATTGAGGGTTTTTCAGGAATAAGCAAGACATGGGACTGATCCTATCCTTTGAAAAAAGGTCATTTTGAGTATATTTAATATAAATAAGTGTGAAAAAATTCACCCAGGAGCTCACGTTATGTCTCTTTCAAGTTGTCTCCCAAGGTATTGTTATTGCCCAATCACAACACCCTTTAGTTTTCACAAGTGTGTGTGCTTGAGCTCACAATGTGACTGGGTAGCATTGGATCACCTCTTAAGTTATGGGACTACATGGAGATCCTTTTTCAAGAAAAAAAACCATCATTTCATCTCATTTATGACATCTTTCAAGTGGTTGGAAGGAAGATTTTGGGATTTCAACTCTCTCTCTCTCTCTCTCTCTCTCTCTCTCTCTCTCTCTCTCTCTCTCTCTCTCTCTCTCAAATTCTATAAATTAGAGTGTTGGGCTCATTGTAAAGAGGATATTTTTAAGTAGAAAAATTTTGTCGATTGGTTTTATTAAGCCAATGTGTTGTAGGCCCTTGCAGTGGACTCCTTACATGGTGATCCAGGCCCTTATTTTGTGATAGATTGAATTGTGCATATCATGAAGTAATAAATGCATGTTTGTGGATGCATCTTCCCCTGTTGTGTTTGGTTGCATTCTTGCAAATATATTGTGTCTATTATGCTCTTACAGGGATTCATTATCATTATTTGTGTATGAACTATTGTTATGAATGCAGTTGTTACATTGTGGAGAATTGTTATCACCCTCTCTAGTATGTACTTTTCTTCCATCTTTTACACATTGGAAAGCTATTCTCATCCCCCCTTTTTCTAGTATATCACTGATTTAGTGTAGGCTTTATTTTCATACACACTCTCTCCCTAGTTCCTTGGAAATTTAGATTAGGATAAAATAGTTTTTCCCACATTAGATTAGATTGTGGCAGGTAGTTTAGGGAAAAGAACAATCTTTCTCTCAAGGTCTATCTCAAGTAGTAAGTCCCACAACTTAAGAGATGGTCCAATGTTACCCATTCACACCGTGAGCTAAAACACACACACTTGTGTAAACCAGAGGCTCTTGTGATTAAGTGATAACAGCTACATGTTTGATAATTAGTCAGTTTTCTTGGGTGCCTCCTGGTAGGATGAGGTAGAGGCACACTTTTTTGCCCCCATTTTCCCTTTCCAATGGGGTAATGAAGACAAAAAATGGCACTCGTCCCCCATTAGGCATCATGGTAACTCCATATTACCCTAGTGACTCCATATAACCCCTTTGACCTAATTGACTAGTCCCCTCATCTTTGCATGCATGAATGACAAGTGTTACCCTGAGGTGAGGGTGTAATTTTTTGCCCCTATTATCTCTTTCCAGGGATAAGATAGGGGGAAAAAATGTGCCCCCCTTGCTTCCTTCAAGTTCCTCATATGACCAAAAAAATGATCTACATGTGCTTATTTACAGCCCCCTCCTTCATCCCTCTCTGTCAGTGCATGAATGCCAAGTGGAAGCCTACGATGAGGGAATTGTGTTTTTCCCCCATTTTCCCCTTCCTAAGGGGAAAAATGGGACAAAAAAATCCCACTCCCCCTCTCAAGGTTGCCAATAGCTATTTAAACCATGACTTACCCATTTTCTCCTCACTTCCACACATTCCTCCATTTGCACCTGAAACACTAAAAACATTTTTCCAAGTTCCTCCCCTCCATTTTTCTTCCTTTCATTCACTACACCATCCTTCCATGATCTCAGCACCATTTTCTAATAGATAAAAAATTCTAAATCCATGCTTCACGCTTTGATTTCACTCCAAAATGAAGGTGTGCACATGAAAATAAGAAAAAACTATATTTAAATAACCATGGCACTTATCGACATGAGGATTTTTTATTTCTTTCACATTTTTAGATGCCTTAAAAACCTAGGTGACAAATTTCACATGCACAAGAGTGAATTTTCATAGTGACCAAACCCTAGTTTTCCTGTACTAAAATTTTAAAATTTAATATTTTCCGTTCTAGAGACTGGGTTGAGCCAAAACTTCAAAGGATTAACAAAAATAAAAATCCCATATACAAAAAACTGATTTCGCCGAAATTTTTGCCTTAGAAATCCAATTTATAAAAATACTAAGCCTCCTACATGGGCACTTTTTATTTTTTCTAAGTCTTCACAGAGAGCTATTTTCCCAAAGACAGTGTGCACAAGGAGTATTTGGAAGGAGAATCTGAGTGACCAAAGTCATAAAGAATGAGAAATGTTATTTACTATTGTTAGTAAACTCTAATTTTAGATATAGAGAAGTGTCCCAGGAAGACATCAAGTTCAAATTTAGAGGCATAAAATCAGTCTCATCTCTTTCATCTTAGCATTCAAGAGTGTCACTCATATGGACGTTGATGAATGTCAAATAACACATGATCGATGATTCTCAATTATGGTTATTTATATCCTCGGGATAATAAGATTTTCATGGTTACAATGCCCAAGTATTTGTTTCACTTTCTCATTCAGGTGTGTAACCAAAAGAACAAAGAAATGGTGACACTTAATGGGTTAAAATGGTTGTTCTTCACTATTGTCAATGTCATACTCATCAATGCTCATTTTTTTCTTCCTTGTGTACGGGAAAATGCATCATTCCAAGATTGATCTTTGTTGATGAAATATGGTAGGGTTAGTTTCAACCTTCATTCCCTTCAGAGAAAATCTTCATGAGCATTATCCACATGTCATCTTGAATCCACCTCAGAGGAATATTTCAAGGGTGTTTCTAAAAACTCAATTTCAGGGTGTTTGTGTATCATACAAAGAGAAAATCATGAATCATTTTCAGCAACAGGAAAACTATTTAAATGTGTTCAAAGGATCAACCTTCATTAGTGTAGAGGATCTTCAGTGGTCAAAATTTCATCTTCAAACAATCCTCGAGGTGTTAGAATCCTCATGGTTGTATTATGTAAGAAAATTTATCAAGCCTTCATTCATGTGCATAATTGGTCAAAAGCAATGGAAACTTTTCATGGATTGTTCAGTAGGTGTTTACTCATGGTTCAAAGGTTCACAATTAATCATTACATTGGATCACTTCACACGATTAATCAATGAAGTTGATATTCATTAGAGACGGATTGTTCCTTCATTCATGCTTCAAAGCATATTTCTCTCTCTCCTTCTCTATTTCTCCCTCTTCTTTCTCTATCATTTCTAATTCTTCATTTGACATAATTATTGTATTTCACCCTATTCACTTAAGTGACCCTCTTTTAAAATTATAAAAATTATTTTCTCAAAATCATAAGAAAAATAATTAATTAGTATTTTCTAATGGAAAGCGAAGGTCACAAGTGGAATAGGAATTCAAAGACTCATGTGAGGGGAGATTAGAGGTCAATTTATGTTGTTATAAATTGGAACGGCATCTTCATCCAAAGGACCCCTAGTTTTTTTAAAATTTCCATTCTGTAGCAATTGTGGATTGTAGTTGTTGAACTTCGTATCAATGCACAAGAAATAAGAACTACATTTCTTATATTTCTCTTTCTCATATGTTCTTCTATTCCTCCAATTATACAAATTTTTCAATGTCAATAAATAATAAAAAGGTTTGTTACTTTTCTTTATAAGGATATTAATAATACTTAGTGTTCATAGTCTCATCTTGTCTTGATTTCAGTAACAAGGTTATTGTTCTTCTATAATGAATGTTCATTAACTACTCTAGTTGCTAGGTGTGAACAATGAAATTGGCATACTCATGGAAGTTACTTTCCTTCTATGGTTTCTCTCCTCCTCCCCCCTCACCATCGTGATTTCCCTCCCTTGTACCCCGTACAAGAAATTTTCCATATCTTCAGTGGATTGTCCATGTTACACCCTTAACCTATTGCTTGTATTAGGATATGAGCTAGCCAACTTGTGGCTTACCATATAATTTATACTTTCTCATTATTAGTAAGATGGCCTTGGTGATGTCCATCACATATGAATAGTATATATAGGGGATTGTAGGTAGTAGTTCAGGATCATTCGAGCATTTGAGTCTTATTGTACGGTTTGGAGGTTGCCCCCCATCGAAGTGGCAAAGCTATTTTAATTGCATATTGAGATAATTTATCTACAATATTGTGTTATTTTCTATTCAATTTATGCTCATAATTGAAATCAAAACAAGTAATTTCATTACAAGTGGTATTAGAACTATGAATTAGGCTAAAATTAGGGCAAAAACACTAGGATTTTTGTTTCTAATATATCTTACAAACCATAAATAATTTTTCAAAGTTATTTTTACCAGTGTTGTGAATAATTCCAAGTAAGATTCTCTGAAAAGTTCATATTTTGTTTATTTAACTTTCAAAATTTATTGCACATTTAGGTTTTTTCATAAAATCGCTCCTTAGGATGAAATTTGTGGAAATTTTCCAAGTTATTTACATTTTCAAAAATATCTCAAAAACATATTAGTAGTATCTTCTTTGTGGATTTTCCTATTTGTTAAAATTTGTATTGAAACCCTAAACCCTAGGGTTTGACATCATCATAGGGTCTTCCACAAGATCCAAAAAGAATCTAGTCACTTTGGGTAAAATCCCATATAATGATAGGCTACTGATAGAATATTTTGAGTCATAAGGGGTAAATACAAATTCCTCAGCACTAGGGTTTACCTCAGTTGATCCTAAGGTGAGCCAACTCGAGTATGAACTGTGAAATGTTCAATTTGAGATGGCTTGTAAAGGAGACATAGACCAAAACTATCAGTGGTTAGATGATATCATTACGACATATAAAGAGTAAAAATTATGTCTAAAATCATTCCCAACTCAACCAAGGAGTATCTTTAGTTTAGAATAATGGGAAAAATAAACCATGTTGGATCACTTCTCAAGCCCAATCAGAATTCAACTTATTCGCAACCACGGGAACATGATGCCAAAAGTGGAGATGCAAAAATTTGATGGGAAGGATCCACTAAATTGGAATGAATCAAATTGAGAACTTCTTTTGAGTTACATCAAAACACCATTAGGGGAAAAAGGTGACCTTGGCATCCCTGCATCTTGAACCATACCAATTCATCTGGTATCAATGGTTTTGTGATCAGAGGCAGAAGAGTGGTCTCAATGTCACTTAGACAGTTTTTACTAAGGATTTTCAATTGCACTATATTTCCAGTGTTTCAAGTCACTACTTTAGTTAATTGGAAAATTTAATACAAACAAGATCATTCAAAGATTATGTGCATTAATTCCAAAACCTATCCTAAAGGGTGGAGAATATTACAGAAGATAACTTGAATGACTTATTTCTTGGCGATCTTAAGGACCACATTGAGCCTAAAGTACATATGTTTAATCCACTCAAGATTTATGATTCTATTATCATGGCACATAGAGCAAAGGAAAACATAGTTGTAGTAGGAGACAACCTTTCACTAACACCAAAGACCGTAGTACCCTTTCCCCATCATTCACTCGGCCATTTAGACTGACTCCTAAACAAATGGAAGAAAAAAAGTGAAAAATGATTATATTTTAACTGCGATAACAAATATGGACCACAACACAAATGTGCTAAGAAGAAGTTGTTCTATATTCAAGGACGAAATGAAGATGAAGAGGAAGCTTAAATTATAGACGAAGCTGAGGAACCAGCAGAAGATGAAGTAGAGGATCACCAACATATAATTTCCTGTCATGTGTTGTCAGGTATTAGTAATCCTCAAAAACTCAAGTTTATTGGCTATCTCAAAAAATAGAAGGTGATGATGTTGATTGACTTGGGGAGTACTCATAACTTCATAAAAAGTAAGTTAGCTACCTGTCTGAATTGTTTTATTTACCCATCTCTAGAAATGCAAGTTATGATTTTGGATCGTGGGACAGTCAAGTGCACAGGAAAGTGCCATAGTATCAATATTTCTATGGGATACTACATGTTATACTCACCTATGTTTGTTATTTCTATGGGAGGGGAAGATATTGTTTTGGGTGTCCAATGGATCACAACCGTGGGTACTATATAAATGAATTTCCAATAATTATTCATGTGATTTAATTTAGAATGAAGGAAAATACAATTGAAAAGGATGGTAGCTAAGTCTCCATAGATTATTAGCTCTCATCAGATGCAGAAGGTTCTTAGAAAAGGAGTAGATGGATTTGTAGCAAAGTTATTTTCTATAGAGGTATAAAATACAAACTCTTCAATGCCACCCAATATTCATAAGAATGTTGATTCTCACTCATCTATTTTTGATGCAAATCCAAAGGGACTACACCCAATTACGTATCATGATCATGCCATTCGGTTGATTCTAGGGAGCCAACCACCAAACATCAAACCATACAAATACCCATATTCACAAAAAAAGAGATCAAAAAAATGGTGCAGGAAATGTTGAAGGTAGGTATCATCAAGCATAGCCAGAGGTCATATTCTTCACCAGTGGTCATGGTACGTAAGAAGGATGAAACAAGGATGAAATGTACAGATTACCAAGAAATCAAGAAGTACACCATCAAATATAAGTTTCCTATTCTAGTAATTGATTATTTACTTGATGAATTTCATGGTGCTATTTATTTCACAAAACTGGATCTTCTTCCAGGGTACCATCAAATTAGAATAAGATAGAAATATGTTCATAAAATGGATTTAAGGACTCGTTAGGGCCATTATGATTTTTTTGTAATGCATTTTGGTATTTCAAATTCTCCCTCAACATTTCAAATCTTTTTGAACACTGGTTTTAGGCCCTTTTAAAGGAAATTTGTATTAGTTTTATTCATAACATATTGATTTACAAAAAGACATGGGAAGAACACTTCAAACATGTAAATAAAGTGTTGGAAGTTTTGGAGAAACATAAGATCTATGAAAATCCAGCCAAATATTCTTTTGGTGTAGAAGAGGTAGATTACTTGGGTCACATTGTATCCCATGAAGGTGTCAAAGTTGATCCTCAGCAAATCAAAGCTATGGTGGAATGGCCAAGGACCAAAAATCTCCAATGGTTCCTAGGACTAACAGGGTACTACAGAAGATTTGTGAGGGGATATGGTAGAATCACGGCTTCAATCACTACATTTCTAAAGAAGTATGCCTTCCATTAGACAAGCACAACTACTAAATCCTTTGATCAGGTGAAGTAAGCCATGTATGCCACCCTTATTTTGGCTACTCCTAACTTCTCAAAAACCTTCGATGTTGAATCTGACGCTTCAGAATCAGGATTGAGAGTAGTTCTAATGTAGGAAGGAAGACCAATTACATTTGAGAGTCTCCAATTCAAAGGAAAATATCTGCTCAATTTTTTTTTTGAGAAATAAATGATGGTTATTCTTCATGCAATCAAGAAATGGAGGTCCTATCTAATGGATAGACACTTCAAGGTAAAAAATTGATCATGATAGTCTCAAATAATTTTTGGAGCAAAGATTATCATCTTAGGAACAACAAAAGTGGGTAAAAAATTGTTGGGTTATGATTTTGAAATCATATACAAAAAAGGAAATGAAAATATAGTAGCCGATGCACCATTCAGAGGGAATACATCTGCAAATGCCTTAGTATGTGCAATGTCCATATTGAAGGCCGATTGGGTGGATGAAGAAATATTTAAATAAGAGCATGACAAGGATACAAAACCTCTAATACAGAATATCAAGCAAGGCTTTATAACATCTAACAAATTTGGGTGGAAAGGTAATTCTGTATGGTACAAAGATAGGTTATTCTTGTGTAAAGATTCTTATTTGAATCATAAGATTCTTGCAGAGCTACATGCATCAACTATTGGAGGACACTCTGGGTTTTTGAGGACATATCATAGAATAAAAAGAGAATTATTTTGGGAAGGACTTAAGGGGGATGTAAAAAAATTTTATTTGAATGTTTGGTGCACCAAGAGAACAAAGGTGAAACCATTACCAATTCCTAGCTAGAAATGGGACGAGGTCTCTATGGATTTCATCACAGGATTGCCTTGTTCAGAGTGTGAGAATCTTATTTTGGTCATTGTTGATAGGATCACAAAATATGCCCATTTTTTTGCCCTGTCACCTCCATTTGTAGCCAATATAGTCACAACTATATTTTTGGAGGAAATTTAAAGGCTACATGGAACCCTAAAAGATATTTGTAAGTGAGTGTGATCCTATTTTCACTAGTAATTTTTAGACAGAATTATTTCCATGATCAGGTACTCATCTAGCTCACAGTTCATCTTACCTTCCTCAAATTGATGGGAAAATGGAAGTGGTCAAAAAATTCTTAGAGGGATATCTACAATGTTTTATATCAGATAAGCAGTAATGGTGGGTTAATTGGATAAAACTTACAGAATGATGGTATAACACATCTTTTCATATCTCTTATCAAATTACCCCCATTTTTAGCATTATATGGTTACCATTCACCATCTATCACTTCTTCCTTCAGGGTGCAAACAAAGGTCATAGATGTTAAGAAACACATTTAGCATCAACAACAAGTTTTGGCTGGTTTGAAGGAGAATTTGGCATTGGAAAAAAAGGATGAAACAACAAGCAGATCAACACCGTAGTAAAAAGACATTTTGAAATTGGTGAATGGGTTTTTGTACATTTATAGCCTTACAAGAAAATGTTTCTGAAGAAACATAAAAAGGACAACAAGATTGCTCCTAAATATTATGGTCCTTATTAGGTTCTACAGAAAATTGGAAGTCTTACTTATAAAGTAGAGTTGCCTTAATCTTCACGCATACATCCAATATTCCATGATTCTTGCCTAAATAAGGTTAATGGAAAAAACATTTGCAGCCCAGACAGAGCTACCATAACTTCATGAGGAAGGAAGAGTAATTTTTGAGCTAGAGAAGATTCTACAAACACATACTAAGAGGTTGAGAACCAGAGACATTAAGGAATATCTGGTCAAGTGGAACAATCTAAGCATAGAAGATATGACTTGGGAGTATGAAGGTTTTCTATAGAAACATCTAAGATTATTCAATGTCCAGGACAATGTTCATTTGAAGGGGAAGGGCATGCTATGACCTTTACCTATTACTTGTATTAGGATATGAGTAGCTGACTTGTCACTTACCCTATCATTTAACTATATCATTTATACTTTCTCATGCTTAGTAGGTTAGCCTTGGTGATGGCCATAACATATGAATAGTATATATAGGGGATTGTAGGTAGTAGTTTAGGATCATTCGAGCATTTGAGTCTTATTGTATGGTTTGGATGTTTCCCCCTCGAAGTGGCAAAAGAATTTTAATTACATATTGAGATCATCTATCTACAATATTGTGTTCTTTGGTGTTCTATTTATGCTCATAATTGGAATTATACAAGTAATTTCACTACAGTCCATGTGTGAACCCCAACCTATTTGGCCAATCTACAACATTTAGTTTAGGATTATGTTAGTTACTTTCAATAATGGGAGATATACCATTTAATGTAAAGGTGCATAACCCTGTGAATGTTGGTGGAGACACCAAATTTTCCCAACCAAAAAATTTTCTCACCAAAAGTTTTTGACGACTCTACTGGGGATAGATCTTCCCTGGTGCACCCATATAAATCTCTGGAAAATAGAAAATTATTATTATTATTATTATACTCGAATGATCAAAAGAATTTTTCCTAGCCTTTTGAGAGAACCTGGTTGAAAGAAGATGTACAATATTGAATATGTTGAGAGGAATTTATGATGCTAATTTTTAAGCTTTAAGAAATAAAGATCAAATAATAGATAACCCGTACTACTTCTCTCAATCCTCATCCCCATCTGAATCATCGAGTGGCAGCCCTAGTAACCCTATTCAAACCCCTACCAACACTTCTAAAAATTCTCCTATCTTTCACCCACCTTTGAATTTTGAAGTTCCAATAGAAGAAGAAGAAAGAGAGGAAGAAATGGAAGACGAAAGAGAGGAATGAAGAGATGACATCACAAGCACCTTTACTATGGGGACAAAACTCTAGTCTACTAGATTTGACTCCACCACTTCATGAGATTCCACAAGGTTTAAGAAATAATTTTCCAAAGTTATATGGAGACAGAAATCAACGTCTAGATGATCACATCATTTCCTTTATCACATACTGCAGAATCCTCATAGTACAACACAAATATGTTGCTATGTGGTTGTTTGTAGAAACATTACGAGATGTAGTGGTAGATTGGTTCCATATCTTCCATCGCACTTGATATCTAATTGGGATGATATCAAGAAGAAGTTTGAGGCGAGATTAAATACTATTGAATATGTTCATGCCCTCCTTACTCAACTCACTAAAATGAAGAAATATTCGCATGAGTCTATGAGAGAGTTCATGGCAAAATTCAACAAGTTGGTCAAAAAAATTACCTAGGAATAGTTCAACCCAGAGATTTAGGCTAACCTCAGGAAATTTTTGAAGAGGTATAAGATGACCTCATCTTGTCGAGTAACATCAAGAATCCATCAACGAAAGATAAAACCCAAATTTTCCAAGATAGGAGAATTGATCATCCTGAAAAGGGAGATCAGTCTATAAAAATTTCAAAAATATCCTCCAAACTAAAGAATAGACCATATTTTCAAAGCACCCATAAGGCTCACCATAGAATCCCCACTGATCAATGCAATGTCTAAGAGCTACGAAGATGAAGTAGAAGAAATTTTTTAATCTAAGGACAAAATAGAAGGTGTATGTGCTCAGGTCAAGTTTTTTGAATGCACATTTGATGATAAAAAACCCACAGATAGTAACTCATATAAAGTGTTCACCCAATCTAAAATGGAGAAAAAGGGATCTTATTCCACTACCCAAGCTAATAAATTGAATTCTAAAATGGATACTCCAATAAAAATAATAACAAAAGGAGGATCAACGAATCCTAATTCAACAAGGACAGTTAAGAAGAAAGATGAGACCTATCTAACCAAAAATCATTCTACCTCTTCTAGTAATTCTCCTTCATTTTCTCTTCAAAAAATCAGTTTTTGCAAATCCTACAAAAATCTATTTCAATATTTCCATAATCCATGATGTTCCCACCACCTCTTCATCCTTTGATTTCATTGACCATTGCAAAAGAACAATATCTCAAATCTTTGAGTTTGAATACTTGAGAGTTCTCATCCCAAAAAACTTGAGGGACTCATTCAACATACCAAAGGAATTATCCCTTCTTCTAAAGATGACATAACCAAACAACCACCATGTGCATCTCAATCCACTCCAACTATGAACTATCTTTCCTCCACACCCTCTTCTAATAGGAAGGTAGAACATTTCTACATAGCCTTTTTGATTAATGGGTACAAGTTAAATAATTACATCATAAACTTTAGTGCCTCAGAAAACATCATGCTTAAAAACATTGTTAAATATTTTGGTCTCTCTCTTTCCCCTACCTCTGGGAAATGTCTCTCCATGGAAATGAAGTGAGTACCTCTCGTCAAACAAATAAAATATGTCTAGATAGCGTTGGTAGATTTTATTGAAAATAAAATCACAATGAGAATCCTTATAGTAGACATGCCTGCCTCATATGGAATGTTGTTAGGATGAAGATTTTTTTGAGATGTTGCGGGAGATACGCAGTTGTATTGGTCGCATGCCACCATCCTGGTCGGCGGTAAAACAAAGAAACTACTTTCCATCAAAGAAATGAAGTATATTAATCAATGGCCAAATGGCCCAATAGCTAACCTCCCGTACTAAAATTCCAAATCTTGAAACTTCTTTATGACCTTTGAGGAGGATATTGAGTTTCCCTTGTTGGTGGAGAAATTTCCAGGGCATCACAGATCCAGTCAAAGAGAATAAGGATTAGTTGATGAAATACAATTTTGAAAAGGTCTACTTCTCATGGGATGATGGCATTAACAAATTTGTTTCTCTTGAAGCTAATGGAGATGACGATAGCCTTGAATTTCAACAAATAATCTTGAAGTAATGAGTGATGCAAATAAAGAAGAAGGAATGACACTCAACACTTTCTTGATGATTAACATCAATGTTTTCCATCATGTTCACAAGGATCATTACAAGTTCCCATGTGATGAGTATTGTGGTGAATTTGAAGGTTTCAATTTAACATTGGAATAAGAGGATAAGAAAATAAATGATTGCAACATACTTTCACCTCTTGCACGTGAACATACCCAAGAAGGTGATGGTTTCATTATGGAAATGGACTTCTTGGTTGTTGGTGATAAAAAAGGGGAAGATGATGATGACATTTAAGCTCCAATGTTGTGCTCATTTCCTTTCTATGAGGATGGAAAATTTCTCAACGGGAAATAGGGAAATGAGATATTGCTTTATAATGTGGTTGTTTTTGTCAAAAATGGAGGCAATCCTAACATGCTTCAGCCTTTTATTTATTGCTATGATCAAGGGACAAGTGCTCTAAATATAGAAATGGAGAATGAATCCCAAAATGGTCAAGGTAAAGAATATGAAATTTTTCATGTCATACACCTAATCTTGAGTTCATTCTTTTTCCAAGAGGATGATGCCATGCAAGTAACACATTGTATAGGGAAGTGTACAAAAAAAGACTTGGAATATGAGAAAGACAACTTTGTGGGAAAATTGGAAAATATATACTATCAAGAAGTGGGTAATAATGCCCATATTCCTAAGAAACCTACCGAGGATCAACCTATGAAAGACGTATTCATGAATAATATGCATAACAAATAACGAATGTCTTCTTATGGAATTGGTAAGTCGAGAATAATTAAGAACCATCTTCATGATAGCGGAAAAGAATTAACAAATGGAATGAACCTAAGAAATAAGGAGAAGTTGGGGAGAATGTGTCAAAGAGATAGAGGAAAGGTAATGAACAAGGTTAACATATACTACACTAGCAATCATGCTAGATATATCAATAAGATAAGGAGAGATTCATACTTTAGTGAACCTATTAATATATTTGCGCAATAAATACATCTGGTGATACACTTTAATGTGTAAGCCCTCTGTAAAAATATTTTCTTCAATGAAAGAGGTTTGTCTACCACATGTACATAGGTGATTTAGGTTGTTTCTCTTATGTTATGTGTTCCCTTTCATGTCTCGTTTGTTTGTTTTGTGTGTGTGTGTGTGTGTGTGTGTGTGTGTGTGTGTGTGTGTGTGTATGTGTGTGTGTGTGTGTGTGTGTGTGTGTGTGTGTGTGTGTGTGTGTGTTTAGAAGAAATAGCTCCATAAAACCTAATGGATAAGTCACTGGTCCATGAAGTAAATTGAGATTTTGGTATTTTCATGTCATGTCCTCACTTTTCTCGATCCATAACATCTCCCCAAGCTAGATCCACTTGTTTTAATGTATTTTTCCATGGGAAAAATTTGCTTAAAAACATGACAACCATACCCTAGTAACGATAAACTTTTATATGGTATAACTTTCCATAAACACTCTTCCTAGTCATCCTATTCCTCATATCAGTCCTATCCTACCACCCCAGTGGTTCATATATGTGTTCCACCCTTCCCCACAGGTGATTTAGAGTGAAAAATATCATTTAAGTACTTCATAGAAGTATATCTACAGGTGGATTTTTAAGCAAGATTAGAAAGTGATTTCATATAAATCCTTTCAAAGAAAAGTGCATAATCTTCAGAGTTGTGTCCAAGGCCCAAATCCATTGAGGAGGTGTATTCAATATTTAGGATTAGTGTGCAATTGATTTAGGAATATTGTGGGTATTTTTAAAGGATTAGGAGCTAATTCAGCTTAAGTGAGTTTTAAAGGTTGAAGGAGCTTGCATCATGAAAGAGCATCCGGACTTCAAGAGGTGATTCCGAGAGTTCCATAATACATTGTAATCCAAACAAAATATCAATGGAAATAATTTTATGTCCCCTACATGGTGGTAATATCATATTTATCCTAAACCTCATGCAACATTTTTCTAGGAAACTCATTCTTTCCAATCATAGCTAGTGATCTCGAGCAAAAGGGATATTTTATAGGGTTTTTCAAGCCAACCCATCCTTCTCAAAATCTCATTTATAACTGATTTCATAAAAATAAGTGTGAAAAACTTCATCCATGAGCTCAAGTTATGTTTTTTTCAAGTTTTCATCTAAGGTACATGTTTAAGACTTAGTCAATTTTCTTGGGTGCCATGTGGCAGCATAAGGTTGAGGAACACTATTTTTCTCCCATTGTCCCTTTCTAAGGCTAAAATGCGGGGAAAAAATGGCTCTCCTCCCCTATTAGACTCCATGGTCACTCCATATGCTCCCAGTGATTCTATATAACCCCTTTGAGCTATTTGACTAGCCCCCTCACCTTCGTACGCATGAATGACAACTGTCACAATGAGGTGTGGGCTCCCTTTTATGTATCTATTGTAACTTTTCAAGGGGAAAATAGGGCCAAAATTTTTTTCCCCCATTTGTGCTTCCTTTAGTTTCCTTATACGACAAAAAAATGATCTTGAGGTGCTTATTTCGAGCCCAATGCTCCATTCCTCAAGGGGGAAAACATTCCCCTCTCCTCAAGGTTTTCAACAACTATTTAAACCATGTCTTAAACATTTTCTCCTCACTTCCCCACATTCCTCCATTTGCACCTGAAACTATGGTGAAATATTTTCAGGTTCCTCACCTCTATTTCTCTTCCCTGAATTCACTCCACCATCGATCCATGATCTCAACAAAAATTTTTATCAAAGAAAAGCTCAAAAATCCATGCTCCAGGCTCCATTTTCTCTCTAGAATGAAGGTGTGCACATGAAAACAAGATAAACCCATATATAAATAACCAGGGCATGGATCTACGTGAAGTTTTTTATTTTTTTCACATTTTCACAGGTCATAAAAACCCAAGTGATGAATTTCACATGTATAATAGGGACTTTTCGCAGCGAACAAACCCCAATTTAACCGCACCAAAATTTTAAATTTTAATATCTTCCATTCTAGAAACCACGTTGAGCCAAAACTTCATAGGAGTAACAAAAATAGAAAATGCATATCAAAAAAACTAATTTCACCAAAATATAAGGCCTAGATAAACTAGATTTTAAACCTAATAAGCCTCCTACATGAGCACTTACTATTTTTAGTAAGTCTTCACAAAGAGATATTTTGGAATAAGTAGTGTGCACATTGAGTACAGAAGGAGAATTAGAATGATTAAAGTTAGAAAGATTGAGAAATATCATTTACTATTTTTAGTAAACTACCCTTTCATACACAGAGAAATGCCCAGGGAAGACATAAAGTTCAAATTCACAGGTATCAAATAAGTCTCATCTCTTTCATCTAGGCATTCAAATATGTCACTCATATGGAACTTGATGAATCTCAAGGACCGTATGCTCGGTGATTCCAAATTGTGATTATCTATGTCCTCGGGATAACAAGATTGTCATGGTTACAATGCCCAAGTAATTGTTCAAGTTTCTCATTCAGGTGTTTATTCAAAACAAAAATTAAGTGGTGACACTTAATGACTTGGAATGGTTGTTATTCATTGTCTTCAATGGCATAATCATTAGTGTTCATTTCTTTCTTCCATGATGTGTGTGGTCAAATGCATAATTCCAAGATCGATATTTTTCGGTGAAACATGGCAGGGTAAGTTTCAACCTTCATTTCCTTCATAGAGGATCTTTATGAGCATTGTCCACAGGTCATCTTGAATCCACCAGAGGAGATTCTTTCAATAATGTTTCTAAAAACTAAAGTTCAAGGTGTTCATGTATCATACAAAGATGAAATCATGGATCATCGTCAACATAGGAAAATGTGTTCCAATGTGTTCAGAGGAGCAACCTTCATTAGTTTGGAGGATCGTTAGTGGTCAAAGTATCATCTTAAGAAAATCATTGAGGTAGTACATTGATCATGGTTACATTGTGAAAGCAATTGTATAAAGCCTTCATTCACTACTACAAGGGGGGGTTATTTGAGACAAAAAATATAGACAAAAATACAATTTCGTCTAAAAAAATTCCCCTCTTTTTATTTTTTGGTACACCGTGACAGAGTATTAATCACAAAAAAAATGTTTTGTTCCGTCATTTTCTCTGCTACTACTTTTAGGAGGGATTTTTTATGCGCAATGCCATGACAGTAAACGATTTTGAAATAGTTGTAGCCCTTATGAACCACGCAGAGAGAACATAGAGGAAGGTGATGTTGCTAGGATTTATACGTGTGCCCTGCATCCACTCAAATAAATGAATAGCCTCTTTGCTACAACCATGCTGAGTACATCCTGTAATAATTGAATTCCATGATATTGTTTCGTGTATAGGGGATTTAGAGGATTAGTTATGCCAATAATCATTACATTACAATGGAGATTTTGTTGCACTATTTACATTAGTGGCCCACGTTTACTGCTTGGAAATGCAAGACCATTAGGATAACCTATGCCATTGATCCTTGTGTTACTGTGCAGGATGATTATCAAAGGAGTTTGACATATTTGAGTGGGGCACGTTTATTGCTAGTGGGTATAGGTTTTTCTAGAATTTACGACTGGCAAGTACAAGCCAGTAGTGTTTCCTATTCGAATGACTTCAAATTTAGCAAGTTCAAAGTTACTATTTATCCTCATTTTTCTGATCTGCCACTATTGAAGGGCATGGGGTTGGCATGTGCAAGACCATTCAAATATTTTTGGGCCATTGAAACTGCCTCATCCAATTTTATAGTTTTTTCTCAACCTTTTTTTGGTTAATAGCCAATTACAAACTGACTTTTCGCATGGTTGGAGTTGTCATTGATGGGAACCTTGTTTATTTGCAAAAAAATTTGTTCCTTAGGACTTCAAATTAAAAAATGATCGCTGTTCTACGTGTGGCCATATCGATCAAATAAATTTTAGACAGAAAACTCTAAATTGAGGTCGCATGATATTATTAGTTCCTATCTAATAAAATTTGTTAAAATATTGTAAAATCTATTGAAATGTCACACTCATTCAAAATCAAATACCATTGAATCCAATATGAGGAGAAGAGATGTTTGAATTTTTTATATGCAATCTTGGTTGTTAGTTACATAATAACAATTTTCTAAATATTGTTAAATTAATTAAATTGTCACACTCTGTATCAGAATTTAAATTCCAAGGTATTGAATAATAGAATTTACAGATGTTTGGCTTTGTTTTATTTGTAATTTTGAGATTAGACAGGAAACTCTCGGCTCAAGATCATCTAATATTATTAGTTCCATACTAATAAACTTCATTCAAATATGAGGAAAATAGTTGGACTATCATTCTGTTATCAGAAGTAAAATACCATAGAATTTAATATGAAGATCAGATATCATTTTTTGTTTCTCTATGGGTTTTGATCTTTGATCAGGAAATTGTCTTCTAGAGATCATCCTAGATTGTTAGTTCCGCACTTATAAATTTTGTTAAAATATTGGGAAGTTTGTTGGATTATTAGACTCTGTATTAGAATTAAATACCATAGAATTTATAATCAGGGTACAAGATGCGTTATTTTTTTAATCAATGATGTTTGATCTTTAGATAGAAAACTGTCAGCTTGAGATCATCCCATATTATTAGTTACAATATAAAAAAACACCAAAACACCTTTTAGAACTTGATTTTATATGTCTAGTAGGAGTTAGTTTTGTTATTGGGAAGCATGGCCATACAACCATTGCAAACACAAAAAAAAACAGTTTCGATAGTGCATAACTACTAAATCACTGATTGCTCACTTATGCCTAAAGGCTAATATTGCACAAGTAAGAAAATAAAAGAAACTATGGGTTCTTTTCCTCATTTATATGTTTCTCTGTGTGATTTTTCAGTTGAATAAATGAGTTTACCTGCCAAGCTAGTACTCTGTATTGGATGTTGAGTGCATAGAATGAGAGGATGAAAACAACGCTTAGATGATATGTCTACTGCATTAACTTTATTTCATTTGAAGTATGCCCTGTACTACTAGTTCATGTTGAGGAAAGGCCAGATGGTTGCTACATAAGGATTTTTTCATGTAAGGTAATAGGTCCCAAACATCATTGTTTTGCAAGATATTTTTGTTTTCCCAGTTTCTTAAAGTGCTTTTCCTTTTGTCCCATTTTCTTAATCTTCTAGTTTTTTGCATAGAAGTTTAGAATTTTTTACCCTATTTAGTCCAATCTTGCCCGATTTTCTCAGTTTTAGTGACATCTATTGACACCTTTCTATTGTATCCGGTCTATGCTAAATTGTCATCTAGAAGGTTCTTCTATCATGTTTGCTCAAAATGATAAATTTTCAAGCACTATTTTCCTTCTTGAATATATATTTAGAAATAATGTTTGAAGCTTTCATGAAAATATTCTTTTACAATATTTACAAGATTATGTGGTCACTATCTTCTTCAAATTGTGTGGAACTTCCATGGTCTTAAACATCAGTCACTGATTTTCATTTCTTGAGAACAATTTTTTCCCTCATTTCTTGATTTATTGTTTCAACTTCTTGTTGTAGCTATACGCACCCCAAGAGATATGTTTGCAAATGTGAAAGCATGTGAAATGTTTGAAAAAATTCTTTAAACAAACGTGGTTTCATGGAATGGTATACTTATAGGATATGTAAAAAAGAGATTTTGCAGGGATGTTATAGATGTTTTGAATTAATAAAGTTACCTAATTGTTTCATTTTTGTTTTATTAGCATGCAATTTTGGTGGATGAGGGTCATAAATACTTCAATGGCAAGAGTGCCTCTTTCAACATTATGCTTATGCCTTCATTTTGGTTAATGGTTATGTTGTTTTTTTTATTTTGGTGCCTATAGAGCACATAAGAACAAGGAGCTACGAATAGTTACACCTACAACAACAACTCTTTTTTATTTGGATATTCACAATATTACATAGATGTTGTATAGATTTTAAAGGAACAAAGAAACAACAGAATAGATCTAAAAAAGGTATATATATAGAAGTATGCATAGTAGCGAACAACATGAAATAAAATGAATTTATAGTAGCAAGAAAGAAGAATAGTAGTGTGAAAATATATCAATAACTTAGTATTGTACAAAAACAGAGAAGGGGAATATAGGAAAAAAAGAAGTAAAAAAGGAAAAATAAAGAAATAATGGAGCTTGTAGCAGCAAGCACATGAAGTTTTAACTTTTGTAAACTCTTATTGAATATTAATATAAGCATATTTTATATTTTTCTGAGTTTTATTTTTACTTCTATATATCTGTTTTATTTTATTGATTTCAATATTTTCCAACAAGATATAGGTATGCATATGATGAAATATAATAGTTGAGTATTACATGTCTCATAATAACAGGATTAGTTTTCAATGTTTTTATTAAAAGTAACAATTTTTTATATAGTAAAAGCATTAGCACATCCAATAGTAAAATAATATATATCTTAAAATAAAAAATTTCAATCATATTATAATTCCTTTTAACTAGGGACGTTTGATTTAATATTGAAAATAATTTCTTGCAAAAGCAATGAAAATAGATTTTGTAGAGTCTTCCTCTGAACTCAATGCTTCAACAATTAGTCTTAATCACCAACATGCTACAAAATATTACTATTAGAATTGGTTCTAAAAATTTCAATCATTATCTACCATGGACTCAAAACATCACAGCTCTGTTGATTTCAAGCTCATAATTTCCTTGAAACTAATATTTCTAAACTAATTTGTTGTGTTTTTTATCTCATATATTTATTATTTCAATTTATATTTTGAATGGTTTAAATTTGGATAGATGGTTTTGTATGTGTGCCTTTTTGTTTGAGATTTATGTTGTGTATATTTTCACTCTTATCTCTCATCCTAAGTATAATTATCGAAATTCTAAGGATTTTGGACAGTAAGAAGAATCTGAATCTTGTAATAGAATTTGAATTGAATCCAATCTATAAGTATTGATTTTTTAATAATTTTAAATTGTAGCTATGGTGATTTTGTGGTGTCACGGCCATATACTTGTAAAATAGAATTAAATGTATATGGCCTCGTCTATTTATTTTTTATATTACTAGTTTTTTTTGTAAAAAATATATTTATTTAGATAAATATATAGACATTCTGATTTTGTAATTTCATTTGGTAATGAAAGAATACAAGGAATGAGTTGAATGTATTAAGTTTAATGTTACTGGTATGACTTCTGGATTAGTATTTGTTTTGTCTTAGATGTTCTAATGGATATTTGTGCATTTATTTTCATATAGGCATTACTGCCTGGATGACCACTTAAACCAATGAGGAAGAGAATGATGCACATTGTATCAACGTTGGCAATGTTAGCATCTTTATTAATTTCAATTGTACTATCTACATATATTTAATCTCTAAAATTTCTGCAGATTTTGTATTGACATTTAATACTCTTGTTGATGCCTTTCATGTAGTAATTTGTAGTCATTTTAGTCTAGTAAATTTTTTATTTTTTTTCTATTATAGGTTCATATCAGCTATGTGTGTAAGAAATTGTTAAAATTAAAATAACACATTATGTTGTTTCATTTGATTTTTTTTTTTTTTCAAAACAAATTATTCTTGCATGACTAAAGAATTCCAACAACATTTTCAAGCATGTGTTACAATCAACTAAACTATGATTTTAATAGAAAAAATAGTCAGCCATATGGGCGAGTTTCAAAACATTAGGTTTCTCCTTTTTCCATATCCAATCCAAGCACAACTACTTTTTATGTTTATGTATTACTTTCATGCTTGGATTTCAAATTTGATTTCTATAAATTTTCATGTAAATATGCATATGTTAGAAATTGTTCAGCTGTAAAGTATTATAACATTAAAACTATACTAACAAGAAGGAACATTAAACAATATTAAATATGCAACCCTGATCTTTGGACCTGTCTACTCTAGCTATTTGATGTTCTTGCATATTCAGGGTCAATGTAACCAATGGTACCCATAACATAAGTAGAATTTTTTTACAGTGTTTTGTGAAATCACCTCACCAAATCTCACAAAAAAAATGCCCATCAGAAGTGTTATTTGTTCTCCCTATAACATATCTATGCTTTCAATGTCAAGAGAACCTAAGAGTCTCTAAAGGATGCACAGTCCTTCATCACGGGTGTGTTGTAGTCTTCTTTCAATGCGCTTATTAACATTGCAATTACTATTTTTAGGATCCTAGTAGAGCAATCTTACCTATTTTAGTTGAATAGAGTGTTCATTTTGCATTGAAAGAAATACAATTAAGCAACCAACTGCTGACTATTACCTAGAATAGAATAATCTTGATTCAAGTTAATATATATACCCACACTAGTCTTAATATGCATTATGCAGGTTTCATCACAGCTCACATGCATAATTTTACTGACCTTGTCAGGAAAACCTTCACGATGTAGGTACCTCTACCAACTTAAATATTAAGATATAGGACAAAAAATATTAATAACTTCATGCAGCAAAGGAAAAATATGGAAAGGAGATTTAAAAGTATAGGGATGAATTCAGGAAAACATACATAAGATGAACACACATATTTTTCAATATATTTTATATCCATTGTTATTAGTTCAGGTGTTTCTCTTTGTTTTAGGACTCCAGTTCAAGGCATTGGGAAAAAAGAAGAAGGTATTCTAATGTAATATATTGCCGTTTACATCTTAATAATAGGACGATGCATTTTCAAGATGTCAGAAGGAATGACTTTAACCTTTTAGGATTGACTTAAAGTCCAATATGTTCATCCATAATTTCTTATTTTTATTATAGACACGAAGAATAGGGCGCCTAGAGTTTCTTGACACTTCAGAAGAATCTCCTAACATTTTGATATTTCAGGTACTCAAGGAAGAAACCCAAAGGGCCTAAAAATGTAGGGTTCTTTCCATTTCTCTTTTGGAGATGTTTGATAGTTTTTTCAAAAAGGCATCCTCTGGATTGGAAAATGTTCTTCCTAGCTATGTTGATGTTGAATAAGTGGAATAGGAATATCATGAGCTAATTGGAATCATTTATGTATGAAAACTTAATAATAGAAACATTAGAACACATCATTGATTGTCTAACGTCACAAGTTAAGCCTCATTGCAGAAAAACTTTGTCAAAGGGAGAAGAGATGTTATGGCTTAAAATGGGACTATTAAATATTAATCGACACTCATTATTGCATCGAGAGTGTCTCAAATGGAGACTAAATGAGCCTATTAAGTATCAAACTGACATTCATGTTAGCTCTATGATTTATTCTCTTAAATAAAAATTGTCAAAATGAAAAAAGTAGAAAGCATAGACCTAATATAGAGTAGAGATTTCCCTTATAGATTTATGCAAAGCTTTGTCAATAAGCGCTTAAATGGTCATAAGGGTTGAAGGTCAGGTGTTGGATTGAATGCTTTTTATATTGGATGAGTCTAAACAACCAAATATGGGGTGGAGCTTTCCTTCTAGATTTATGCTAAGATTTTCCAAGAAGCAAATTGCATTTTTTGATATAGGTTCCATACATAATTTTATATGGGGGTTTGTTGAATATCTATTTTTGGGAAAAATGATTTTGATATTAAATGAAGCTAAACAATGAGGTTTGACTGTTATCTATAATTATATCTATAATTAAGTTTATCTTGGTCTAAACTACACACGATGATCTTCGTCCAATGTAGCAAAAATCCTATCAACACGAGCTTGCTTGATGTCATTTGATCTAACTAATTTTCATGTGGAACCTTATACAATTAGAGTAGTCAGCAACATAAGAGTGTACTACTACTATTATAGGGAGTGGATTGATTTAGATTTTATGAAAACATTCCTCTTTGGCAAGTGGAAAAGGAACAAAATGCTTGAAAGCCAATTCTTCCCCTTCAAAAAGAAATTTGAGGACACTTTTATGTGTTTTAAGGTTTCTGCAGCTTTTGTATCAATAGTTTCCATGATTGCATTGTTGTGTGCTTTTGATAGAATCTGTGTTCACATGCAAATTTCAAAGACAACTCCATCCACATTTTATTGCTCCGTGTTATAGACAACAAACCTTCCCACATGTTGTGTAAGGCAAGCTCTAATTTTCCTCTTCCCTCTATTTGTTGGTTTTAGAGCTTTGAGCTTGACCACATGATTTATGTTTTTAAAACACTTTCCCTATACCCATATTACCCTGGAGCTGTGTGGATTTCACACTACAAATGTTTGAATTTTGCATTTTTTTTTGGATGCACCTAAAGCTCTGTTTGACTTTCCTTGTCCATGCTTTATAGTGGCAAGTGTTTTCATCGGGTACTTTTTGGACTTCAATCTTATAAAATGTGCTGTAATTTCTGCATTGTCTGCCCTCTGTGCTCTAATGATTAAGGTGTAAGTTATGTGCATTATAATCGTTGTCTCTGGAGTTTTTGAGATTTTTTGGAGTCAAACAGAAAAAATTATGTTTGCTGCTTTCCAACATATCCTATCATTTCTAAACGATTCTGAGTACTGAACTGTCTAAACATTGTAATTATAATAGTCTGGTGCTAAGGGAAACTTAGCTCTGATCAACTTCCCAAATTTGATTTGCATTTTGAGGCACGTTGGCATATCATTCACTGAAATGTCTACCTTTGACCGATGCTGCAAGTTTTTGAAATATGAATTGCAACTACTTCTTGGAATATGCCTTTCTGATGAAGTTTCTGCAGAGAGAATTTGGCTGTAGCAAAATAAGACATGCAATTTACTGCTATCTTCAAATGTCGTGGACTCCAAGATGTACCTTTCTGTCCTAGTAGGAAAATTTTGCTTTTGTTAATATTTATAGGTAACTTAGGATAAATTTCATGTACAATAAACAAATTAAGGGAACTTGAGTTTTATTACCTTTAAGATGAGTGCCTGGCCTTCTTGGGTGCTTTGTTGTTTTAAATTTGTAGTAATAGCTACATTCTAAGGACATGCATCTAATAAAATACCCACGCTTGGCGAGCAACTGAAATATGAAAGGACATAACGGTAATATGAAATTATATGCAATAATATGGGTGTCGTGCAAAATCTAGGAAGGTACAGCCTTAAAGGATGTGTCATACGAAACCTTAGTGATTACAAATTTTATAGATTTGGACTGTTCTCTCTCTTTGTGCAAACTGCACGAGGACAACCTTTAAGAATATATCATAGTATACCTTAGACGAGCTCTTTCTCTCTAGACCGGACAACTACACATTTTAAATCTTTGGATAAAATCTGTTGATATAAAACCTCAGGGTAGAATTGGTAATAACAAATAATAGATCTTTTCCACCTGTATGCTGGTAAGCAATGTTTATAGTCTAGACCTTGAAATTTGGTCTCCTCCAAGATATTGACCCTATTGTGGATTTTGACATTGTGTCTTCTTTGCACTCAAAATGATCCTTATAACCCACCATTAATGTGTTAACCTATCATAAATGTTCATAATTTCAGCCATTTAATTCATATTTGGACATAATGAAATTTATGGAAGGGAAAATGATGGTTTATTTTGACAAAGTACTCACACGCAGTTTTGATACAATCTTGAGATGGTTATTCCTAAGTAAATAATCATCCAGTCCTATTACACATTAGTGTTATCACCTGGAAAAGTTGGAGCAACAGCCTTATTGGAGTCTCCTCTTTATAAATTACATGTTTTTAAGGTGTGAAAATTGCCATATTATTTCGTAGCATTAAGAAATTAATGCAAGGAAATTGTTCATCCTTTCATGATTATTTTCTTAAGTAGACCTCTGTTATTCTTTTGAATATTATGTTTAAATGAATTTTGATTTTTGCTTTTATCGATTTTACATATCATTTGCTTGTCATTTTTTACTACTCTCATTGGGGTACTATGTTCTTGGAATTGAGATCAAACTACTAATAGTTGACTATTTAAGCAATCTATAGCAAATTGTTTCCTCAATTATCTTACTACTTTCGGCTTGCGAATACTAAATGATCTAAGTATTTTTCTGATTGTACATCCATGAAAAACTACTATGTTCTAAAAATAACTTATTTTTGCACCCATGTGCTAATAATTATCATTGCAGATTTGAGGAAACTTTTTGCGAATTTGTTTTCCCTAAAGAGGATCCCTCTCATTTTGCTCCTCCTTGTCCAACAATGATTTGTTTCTTTAATTCTTAATTTTTTTTGCTACCCTTTGAAAGCCATTTTGTCTTTAATTGAGATCTTGCACAGTTATGTGTTTGTAGGTTTTCTCTCTAGCATCGATAACTACTTGTAAGACACCTTGGGAAACCATACTTGTTCCATAATGTAGCATTCAATTTGCAGAGAACCTTGTGAGCTTCGTTTGGATTTTCTTAAATTCGTTACTATTACACATGTTTTAAGCTTAATGAAACAAATTAAAATATAAAACAACATTTGCATAAACTCATTACTATTACTCAATGGAAAGATAAAGACAATATATTTCGTTTGTAAAACCTACTGAGTCCTCACTTTTTAACTTTCAATAAAATAAGATCTGTTTAGAATTAATCCTCTAACGAGTTTGAATCAATGCCAGGAACATTGGAATTTTTAAGTTAACTAATTTATTTGGATTAGATACTTCATGGTAGAATACTTCTTCTTCTTCAATTGTTTCTACGAACATCATAGATCAAATAGAAGCTATGTAATTACATGAATGATCTAATAGAAACTTTTATACATGTGATAATATTGATTACGTCTCTGTGTTTTGACATTTTGGATTGATTTCCTATTAAACAGGTATGCTTCTACTTTCTATGTGAAATGATTTTTGAAAACTTTTCTCAATCCAATTTTGTTTTCATATGCAAAGTGTAGGAATAACTTGAAAATTCCAAAGATGGTGTTGGAGTTCCATAGGAATTTATTTGTTTGTTATCACTATTTGATCCTCCTCGCCATGATAGTGCTGAATTTTCCACTTGGAAATATGGGTTGGCCAGTCTTTCGGTCATAACCATACAATATTTGAAGATTTATTCAGCTACCTCAGCAGGAATATTCATGGAAGAAAACTACGCTAGGTATTATATAATGAAATACACTTTCCTATTATGTTATTTTTTATGCGAGATTAATATGAATCTAATGAATTGAATGTTATAATGTCAAAAATATGATAGGAATGGGATAATTTTAAATTCAATGAACAAGTAGACAATTTGATCAGTTCACCTTTATCAACATACTCCAACCTATTACAAAATAAAAGATTTGGAACAGGTATTGATAACTATCAAAGCATAATGGATAGGGGATGTTTTTCAGATGTTGTAGTTGTGGTAGAAATGTATGCAAAATTACAAGGCATGTGGACTATTCGAAAAAATTCCTAGAAGAAATGTGATGTCATAGAATATAATGATTGCATGATAAATGATTTTCTTGACAAGTCTTGAGGAATTTCAAAGAAATTCCTTTTCCATATGTTATCCCCTTAATTGTCATTCTTGGATGAAATGCACAAATTTAGTTTGTTGAAAAGTGCTTAGAGGCATGTAAGCAAATGCCAATGTCATATTTAAAGCCAAGAATCCAAAATATTTGCAAGCATCCTCCCATCCTGTGCTAAAATGAGATTTTTGGAATAGGGTATGGACATCCATCAAACAATAATAGAAAGCGTATGTTATTCAGATGTACAAAATATGTTTAGCATAGTGAAGACATGTGAATTTTTTTGGACAAAATGAAAACAAATACATTCTAGCATCACATGGGAATTAATTTTTTTAATTGTGCATGTGTAATTCCCGCTAAAATCTCCCACTTAAGATGCAAGAACAACCTAGGTTTAGAAAGTTTTTTTTTGAAATAATTTTTAAAAAAAAGGATTAACAACCAAACTCTCAAGGAGAATTAAATTTAACTAATTACGTTTCCCATTATAATAATTACTAATTCCACATTATGAATAAATAAGTGTAATAAATCCACACCTAGCTCAAATCTCCTTAGGGATAATTTAATCACTGATTACATTGATATTTTAGCTAAAAATTCCATAATTAAAATTTTAGGGTTAGGGGACCAAAAAAATTAAATACCCCATGTATTTAATTCTACAAGATCCAAGACAAGAGAAAGGTTTAATTACAGGGGGAAAGAATATATATTTAAAATTATTAGAGTAAAATCATACTTACCTACTCCTAAAACTCAGTTAAGGATTCAATTTTATTTTTCCCATGATTAAATCAATTAAATATTCTAAAAAAACATCTCTATTAGATAGGTAAGTTCCTCACCTTTCTAGTAATATAAAGAATTCCTCCTAACTCCTCATATTTCTCAAGTTATGGGCCGGCAGAACTTGGGGTGAAAATTTTCCCTAACTCAGGCCTGCGGGGCTTTGGAGAGAAATTTTTCTCAGATATTTTTGCATCAGCGGGCCTGGGGAGAAAACATAGAAACTCACCCCTTTGGGAAAAAATCACCAATGACATTATGCACCTGTGAGTCTGCGGTGGGACCTCGTGCCCGAAGAAGGAAAGTTTGCTCGAGTCCGCTAAGGGACACCTATCCAAAATTTAACCGGGTTGGGAAGGTGGGTCATAAGAGACCAAGATGAATTTTTTAATTTTATCTTAACATGGTAAAAAGGATCAAGTTTTACCAAATCCTCCATCGACGCTTAGGGATGCCACGTGTTGGCCAACCATTGGTTGCGGTGTGGCGAGGCGATGGAGAACTTTAGAAAAATTTGAATTTTGAAGTAGAACGACTTAAGGTTTAAAAGCACTATACTCTTCCACTGATGTCTAAGGAATCTGTGTGGAATTCCCTCATTTTCTGTGGGGAGACGGACTGGTGGAGAAAATTTTAGAAATTTTCCCAAAAAATTTAAAAAGTTAAGTTTTAGAACACAAGCCTGTGCACCCGTGGAAGTGATTTTCCAAGGCAAGGGTGGGGATGCAAGTCCACAGAGAAAAGTAGGAATTTCTTCCAAATTTTTTGAAAGGTTAAGTTAAGGGTTGAAGGCCCACGCGCCCGAGGAAATACTTCCATAAGCGAAGGGCTAGGCGACGGGGTTGCGGGGAAAATTTTACAAATTTTCCTTTTTCGAACTTAGAATATTCTTAACAAAATAGATGGATTTGGGCTAGCAGAGTAGAGGGAAACTTCATGTATTTTACATTTTTAAGGAAAAAAGCACAAAATAAAGTATTTCACCGATGGGTCTACCAGGGAATATTTTAATAATTAAATTTTACAGTTAGAGTATTTTTTAAACCAAATGAAATAAAAACTTCATAAGGCCATAACTTTTGATAGGGAACTCATTTTTTTGGCAAACAAGGACTTTCTGGAAATATCTCGATGTCCTCTTTGCATAGAAACCTTAAAAAATTAAACTTAGATAAAATTTTTAAGGGTAAATTTTCATATGACGTTTTTCTGTCACTTAGAAAGTGAACTGTTATTTTTAACTTATCAATTTTGTTCAAATTCATCATTAATTCTTTCACAACATGCCAAACAGGCATGTATGATTTCACTTAGAAGATTTTACGATACATTACAAGGTTAAATTCACATGATTGATTTGCATTAAAAATTTACCAATGTTTACATAGCAAAAATCCTGCAACTTTGCCATTACTGGATTTGAAGGGTTCTTTAAAAATTTCTTGAGTGTTTCAGTTTGTTTGGGGCTATTTTGATCTTACAAGTCCAATTTGGTATTTTATTTTTGATGTTACAGGGTTACTTTTTCAATTTGCTAATTAATTTGCAGAGTTTTAAATTTATCTAACAGAGATCAGATTCAAATGGGTCAATTTTCATTTATCATCTTCTAATTTTTAAAAATCATTCCAAAACCCATTCTAACATATTAAGTTGATTCAAGGAAAGTATACAAATTCCAAATTACAATTATGATTTTTAAAACATTCATTTCTAAAGAACAGAGTATTATGACATTTCTCCATACGTATTAACTTTTTCATCCTTCCAACAGAATTTCAAAATACATTCAACAATCAGATTTCATAACCCAATAATGCGATTTGAAAAAAGTAATGTAGTCTCTTATTGATTCAAAGTGGTACCTTTATAACTTCTTCTTTCATTCATCAATTACAATATACATAATATAATTTCTTTCACATTCTTTCAAAAATAGAAAACTAGAGTATGTCTCTTTCACATTTCGAATTACTACTTCCATAGCCAATACAAAACATCTTTTGATACAAAATAATGTACAAGGAAATCCACTTCAAATTGGAAAGTGTTACAATAAGAATAATCTCAATAAGGACATTCAAACTTGTCTTTTTCCCTCTGCTCCAGAACAACAACATGAATATCCTCAATTTTCTTTATTTCAATTTGATCACAATAGAACATGAGGAAAGGTAATGAGGAAAGGTAATGCTCTCCACCCAAACAAGACATCCAATGAAAAGGAAAAGCCTCCCTTCTTCATTAGCCCTCGAGCCCCAACCACAATGTAATAGAAGATGTGTTTGAACTCATGCCAACAACAGGATTCCACAAACAAACATGAAAATTTCACATTAAAAAACACAGTCCAAAAAAGAACAGTAGTTTTAGGAACCACCAGATAAAAAACACAACAATACTCAGGATTCATCGAACCAAAATATATATCATTTCAAATCTCTATCATGCCCTTGTGCCTCCCCCAAGTACCTCTTATGACACCCCATAACAAGTAAAGAAATGCAAGCTATTTATTTGTAAGGTGGAACCAAAATTCCAACTCCCTCCATAATTATACCTCCCCAAAACACTTATGCCTCCCACAAAATACCCCATAGCCTTCTCCTACACCATTCCTAGGCCATCTACCCAAATAGCCCACACACATGCTAAAACATTCACAATAATAACATTTACACAAATAAAAGAAGAGAACTTAAAGAGCCAAGATCTTACCTCTCCATAATGGAGTTTGTTCCAAGTTCCAAACAGTAAGCTTTCTAATGCAAAACAGCCCAAGATCAACAAGACACAAGCATGTAAAAAGTCTGCAACCTTTCTCCAAAAGTAAGATCTCAAAACAGCAAAATAATTCACCCCAAATTAAGTATGCAAAAGTGAAGCAACCCCAAAAAAAGACAAATAAATTCAAATATATAGAGAGGGAAGAGAAGAGGATGAGGTGGATCCAAGTGGGATCCACATCACACATCCTCAACTCAAACTCATAAATCAACTTCAATATCCAAAGCACAATAAATAAGTAGGTGAATAAATAACAGTTTTACTTACACACTCAAATCAAACCCACACCCCAAAGGATTGAAATTAAAAACATTTAACAAAGTGCAATTAAAGTATACAACTTGACTTACAAAAAATGTATAATGAATGCTATATTTAAAATCTCCAACCATAGGTAAGGTTGGTATGCAAATTTAAGAGGTATGGGACAACTTTAACTTTGTCCCACAAGCCTCCAAAATCAGCCTCCAAGGAAAAATTCCAATATCAAAAGACACGTGGAGTATTTCATACTCCAAAATTTACTTACATATCTCTTACACATACTTACACATATCTTACAATATTTAATACAAGATCCAACAACTCCAATAATTACTTTCTTATGTCCCAATTTGATTAATTAATTTTTAAAAATATGATTACTCACATTAATTTACCACATATAATAAATAATGAAATGGGTAAACACATCACTTAATAAACACATACAAACATCAATAAAAAGGAACCAAATAAATAAAGACACATAACCCTTGGTCACATTTAAAGGTGATCCCCCCATGGGAATACCTAACAACAATCAAACACACACATAAACAATACAAATTTTCATGGTGACCTTGTTGAATTCATCTAGAATTCCAATGTGGTTGGTCTCCAATCCCCCAATGTTTGTTGTGATATTTCAAAACACAATACCTCCTTCGGTCTCATGACCACATTAGAACGTCCAAAATACATATAAATATAATTCCAAAATCATGTATATATGAATCACAAAATCATGTATATATATGAATCACAACAACATCAAGGCAAACAAAAATATCATTTGTAATTTTATCAACAACTATATCGTCATCAAATAAATTCCATTTTCTAGGTCTACTCAGAATATCCAAATATCACATGTCCAAACAACATCCATAAATATAACCATGTCAAACAATATATATCATCATCAATATATAAAGTGTCTCTAATAATAATCATGCATCATATATAAATCAAATTCAACCATAATCCATGATCTAACATCTAACCTAATACTGAATCAAAAACTATAATAATATCCATAATATAGTCAATAGTATCATGATCAGTAATAAAAGTGTCGTAGAGAAGTGGGCACTACAACATGTTTGTCCAAAAATTCAAAATGTTCAAGTTATATCTTTCCATAAAAGATAGATGTATTTCCTATAAAATCTCAATTTCAGTCTGATGTGACATACTGGCAGCTCTGGAATGCTGGGTTTTTACACTATAAGGTTGTTTTTTTGTTTTTTCTTCCTTCTCTACGTATACTTGGATAATTTTAAGAGGAGAGAAACCTGTACATTTAGATCATTTGCCTTTCCTTTTTATATAAGGGGCATAAAGTCTTACGCCCCTCCCTTTTAACTTGAATAACATGACATTTATTCCACGTTATTGTTAAATTAACATCTTCAGTGTATAATCTACTATTTTAAGTTTAATTTGTTTTGTTTTCCTTAATACATAAAGGGAGTGTTGTGTGAAATATTTTCATTGAGTTTTGAGTTGAAGAACAAGTAACATAAAAATGGAGAGATCTGTTTTAAAGGAAATATTGTGCTTGGCAATCTTAGTAATCATTCTTAGTGCCAATGCCAATAATAGCAGCAATGGGTATACTGGGGAGAATGATTTCCATCACCCCTTATATTCAAGAAAGGTTTTCTATTATGAAACATCATGTGTTAGTGGATGGAGATTCAACTTGGCCAGGATTGGATGGTAGTGATAATGATGATCATGAGAGCGATGTTGAAAATCTCATGTCCTTCAAAAATGCCATTATACTCAAAAAAATGCAGCCACTCTCCACCTAGATTGTTAACAATTCAGAGCAGTTGTTCTCGTGGAATGGTATTTGGTGCAAAAAAGGTACTCGGAGAGTGGTGGCCATTATTCTTTGTCAGTTGGGGTTGGAAGGTATGATTTCTCCTTCTATAGGAGGCCTCTCCTTGTTAGAAACATTCAATCTCTCCCATTATTCTTTTACGGGGAGGATTCCACCTCTGTTTAACAACTTGAAAGCATTGACGATATTAGAACTTAGCTTCAATGGACTCGAGGGTTGCATCCCCATATCCCTTATTAATTTTATGCACCTTCAATTGATCAGACTTTCATACAATAACTTGATGGGGAGCATACCTACACAATTTGGTGGCTTGGTAAATTTCAAGAAAGTTTTGTTGTCCAGAAATGGACTCGTTGGGAACATTCTAATTTCTATGAGAAACTACATATAGACCTTCAAAGGATTGTACTATGAGAAAAAAATTTGACAGGAAGCATACCACCAGAATTTGGTTGCCTAGGCATGTTGGAAATTCTCTCCTTGTTTGATGATCATCTCAGTGGAAGCATTCCAATTTCTCTAAGCAACTGCATATCTCTGATTGAATTGAGCATTGGCTTGATTAAGAATCTACCCTATCTTTACCTTCAAGGCAACATGCTTACTGGTTCTATCCCTCCTTCTCTCAGTAATTATTCTGAATTATATTACATTGCGTTTTCTCACAATAATCTCACATGGACCATTCTGTCTCATTTTGGCAAGCTTAACAATTTTAAATACCTTTAGTTGTAGTTCAAGAGCTTGAAATCAAAAATCCCTGCAAATCTCGGTAATTTTTCTTCACTCGAGATTTTTTTTTTTAGGGGGTAACTCCATGTTTGGCAATTTATTAGCTGAACTTGGAAATTTGAAAAAGCTTGGTAACCACACAACATTAAGGAGGATAAATCTGTCTAGAAACTCATTCTTTGGGGATCTAGATATTAAATTTTCCTCTTCTACAAAGGTTCTTTTTACTCATTCAAATAATTTCTCAGGGACCCTGACTGCATCGGTGGCCAATTATACACATCTTAAGCTTTTGGATTTCAGAAAGAATAGATTGACAGGTGTGATTCCATCAAACCTCATTGCAAATTGTCAAGAGTTGAGGGTTGTAAGTCTTCCCTCTAATCAGCTCAAAGGTGGTATTCCTCTATGGATTACAAACTTGTATGAAAAATATTAATATTGAGTATACTAGTGTATATTTTATGTTTTGGTGTAGTTATCAGAGCTAGATTAAAAAGCACATTATCGAAGAGTTGTCAATCACTATTACCTTTACATTGACAATTACATAACCAAATTGACATAGTAATGAAGGTTAGGGTTCTCATATTTATTTAAATTTGATTTCCATTTTCTCTATAAGTGAATTTTTTCCTCTTCTTACTTTCGTTTCAACCTAAATTCATTTGTTTCTATGGACTAATGGTTATATTATTGGTTTCTTAGGTTTGCTGGTGTATGTGTTTTCATAGTCTATTTTTCCATGTTAAAAATACATAGTCTATTTCAAACATATTTTCTCTATTTTAAATATGACTTCACATTAAGCCTAACAATGTTCTTGTACTATTGAAGCAATGGACATTAAATTATTGTAATTGTTATTATGAAATCTTGTAGACATAGATGGACAAGTAGGTATGAGGCTCACTTGTGGGACAATAGTTGTAGGAGGGATGGCCAAACTAGAAGGGTTGATAAGGTGAGACATAATAACTCCCTTAATTGTTGTACATATTATCTATTAATTTTTCTTTCTAGATGATTTAGATAAATTGTTATTTAGGAACTTATTTGATGCAGCAAAGAATCACACATTCACATAAATACATCAACAATCAAGAATTTATAGCATTTTCAACTCAACTTAGCTCTAGAATTTGAGTATGCTTTATAATCCTATATAGCCAAACTATTCTTCTTGCTCAAATCATTCCTCACATAATAGATTTCACCTTCAATGGCCTATAATATATTCTCCCTGATTCTTAAGCATCACATCCTTTTTAAGGTCAGTATGCTCTTATGTTTGCAAATCAAATAATGTTCACTTTTCCCCTTGGTTACTCAACCTAGTACTTTTGCACTTTTTCTATTTCCTTAGATATTTAACAAGTGTCTTATTGTTTTATCCGTTCTTAAAATTCTTGAGGTTGATCCCTTGTTTCAATATTCACACAAATGTTAGATTCATCATAAGAATGCATTCAAAACAATCTCGAAGCCCACCTTTTTTTCCTTTTTTCAAACTGGCATGTTCTTCTTTGTTAGTTCTTCTTGTTGATAATCAATGTTAAACAGATAATATAATTTGTGTCTTATTCCTCTGATTTCATATATGCATTACTATTGTATCATTAATTAGGTTCATGAAGAATATCTTGAATCTGGTCCCAAAGTCTTAATAATAACATCGTACCAGGTCTATGCTTATGATATGCATTATTCATACATTCTTATATGTTTGTTCACTTTTTTTTCCTTCATCTTGGCACCTCTTCATTCATGTGATATTTATGGGGATTTGATTGTTTACAAGAAACAATTCATGTTACTTAACAGGTCACTCAGACAAAGCATATGATGGAAACATCAGTTGGAATAACTATACTGTAAGTGCCAAATATTTCTAATTCCTTATATAATAACACCCCACTTGGCTTGTCTCTATGGTGAAGCACATTTTATGTGTTTATCAATATGTATATATTGTTTGGTAGGTGCCAATGACAGCAGTAGGTGCATTGTTGATGGAAAAATCTGGTAGATGACCACTTCTTATGGTATGAACATAGGCTCTGATAAAAGGCTATTATAAGGATTTTCATTGCTTATTTACATGAATATTAAGAGAAAATTGTGTTTAGATTGCTACTAAAGGAATGAGCATCAGTTTCTTTGCGGTTGGATTGTCCTTTTACATACTAGTAATTACACTTATCACATCTTTATATCCACCCATCTTTATTGTTGGAATTTATTTTCATTTAATTAAATTCGTCACTGCAATTAGGATACTGGTATGGAGATGAAAATTAAGTATTAATTCTCTTTTTAATCATTTGTAATACTAGAATAGAGATGCCATTATCATCTGAAGATGGATCTAGAAGTGGGATCAAAAATGTCAGGCTTCATGCAGCTGACTTTAGGAAAATCCAACAAAAAACTAACATGCAAAGAAACTGATCTAAAGACAAAACAAAAAATGTAGTTGAATATAGTATAATTTTATTGACAATGGAGCTTTGATATTCCATACGTCCACAAGAAGAGAATCAATCACTTAAGAAAATTACCAAGTACATAAAAGTATAAACTGCAAAATAGAAATTAGAGCAAAGATCGCAATTATTCGTGTTTATTGTGGATTATCTTGACTCATTTTCTATTATACAGGGGAATTCTCATCAATCTGCTTTGAAATTGATTTGAAGCAGGGTAACTTTAATTGGTCTATTGGTGAGTGTTATGCATCAATGGTTTCACTGGGCATTTTTTTTATATAATGCTTCTACGTTTTTACTCAATTTTCATGCATGTACTGTAGAATATCCACTAAAGAAAAAATAGATGAATAATGGCTTCTTTTTTGTTTTTTTGTACATGCTTTTATCGGAACATTTTCACTGGGCATGTGTGGAATTCTAGGGATTATAATGTCTTAGGTTAGTCCTTCGTATAAGTAATGAAAATGGATCAACAGTTATAAGTTAGTGATAACTAAATTTTTAGAACAAAATGTAAAGATTAGGTCGATTTAGTAAAAACTAAATATTGTCCTAATATAAATGTAATTTGTCAATAATTTTGGCAAAAAATGGAGTAAAATATGTGATAATAATTTCTTAGAATCCAATACACCTTCGCTGCTAACAATAGTAGAGAATTGCATCAAATTTGAGACAATCAAAGTGAAGAACATGAAGATGATTGCTAGCGATGGAGAGGCAATTGCTCAAAAAGGAAGTTGCTCAATATTAAAGTTAAGAAAAATAACCTCAAAGTAGCACTAGGGAATCATATGGATTACTTGAATTTGGTGGTGGAGAGAAGGTGTTAATATTGTATATCAAGGGTTAACAGAATTCAAACACCCTTTTGTATTTTATCATTGTATTTCAAGGGTTAACGGAATTCAGACACCCTTTTGAATTTTATCTTATTTGATATTAATAAAATATTTATGGACCCATTTATTGAGCATAAGATTTAAATCAAATTGTTGTTAATTTATAATATTAATTACCTAACCACTCCGACATCATAGATGATATGTAACTTCGTTGATTGTACTATATGATATTTGGTTATTATGTAGTTTTATAATTCATATTTTTCATTCTTTAAATTCATATCCTCTCTAGAGAGACAATAAAAATTGAAATTAGTATTGTCTCCAAAGAGACAAAATGATAGTATTCGGTATCGTCTTTAAGGAGACAATAATGATATTGTCTCTTGAGAGACGAAAATGATATTGTCTCTAGAGAGACAAATTATATTCTCTCTCAAGAGAAAAAAATATGTATCAATCTATATTGTCTCTTAAGAGACAATATTAGAGACACCCGCTTTAAGACAATAATAGAGACGATATACAACTTTTTTATTGTCTCTATTTGAGACAATTTAGTTAAATTTTGTCTCTATTAAGGTATCAAATGACCACCTCTTGTAGTAGTGACTTGTGTGCATAATTGGTCAAAAGGAGTGGAAACTTTTCATGGATTGTTCAGGAGAAGTTTTCTTATGGTTCAAAGGTTCACAATTCATCATTGCATTAGAGTATTTCAATGATTCATTAGTGGAGCTGATATTCATCAGAGATGGAGTGTTCTTCGACATTCATGCATCAGAGAATCCCTTTCTCTCTCCTTATCTCTTTCTCCATCTTATTTCTCTCTCTTCTCTAATTCTTCGTTAGAAAATCATTTTATTTCATTCTATTTACTTAAGTGACCTATTTTAAAATTGTAAAAGTGTTTTCTCAAAATTATAAGATAAATACTTAATTTGTATTTTCTAATGGCAAACAAAAGGTCACAAGTGGAATAGGAATGTGAAGAGTCATGTGAGGGGAGATGAGAGGTCAATTCACGTTGCTATAAATTGAGATGGCATCTCCATTCCAAAGGATCTTATATTTTTCTTAAATTTCCACTCTGTAGCATTTGTGGATTGTAGTTGTTGAACATTGTATCAATGCACATGAAATAAAATATACATTTATTCTATTTCCTTTCTCATATTTTCTTCTCTTCCTCTCATTATACAAATTTTTGAATGTCAATAAATAAGAAAATATTAATTTTCTTTTCTTGATGAGGAGTTTAATAATAATTTGTGTTCATAGTCTAATATGTTCTTGATGTCAGTAACTAGGTTGTTATTCTTCTATATTGAATATTTATCTACTCTAGTTACTGGGTGTGAAAACTGAAACTGGCATACTCATGGTAGTAACTCTCCTTCCCCCTCATCACTGTGATTTCCTCCCTTGTACCCCATACAAGCAATTTTCCATAGGTTCAGTGGAGTGTTCATGTGTGATCCCCAACCTATTTGGCCAACCCACAACATTTAGTTTAGGTTTAAATTAGTTACATTCAATAATGGGAGATGTGCCATTGAATTCAGAGGCGTGTAGCCCTGTGAATGTTGGTGGAGACACCTAATTTTCCCAATTGAATTTTTCTCTCACCAATAGTACAAGATCAGATTTTGTCTTCTTCATCCCTAGTCTTTTCGAAATCTCATGTAAGATGCATATGTATGGATGGTTTCTTTGAGGGAATTAACACTCTTAGCTAAATTCCAAATTTTTTCCACCTCAAAAATTCATGTTTTTTTTCAGCAAATAGATTTTTGCTCTAGATACTTATTTATATTTGTAATATTCAATTAAAACATAGAAAGGGAGGAAGGAAGACATCATTGCATTTAACCAATTTTTGGTAATGTGGTTTATGAAATCATGATTTCAAGCAACTGTTTGTTTTAAATTGGATATGAAATTTTATGGAAATCCAGAGTAGAATTATTCCTCATAATGTAGTTCATTTAAAGTTTAATTTTAAACGATCTTGAGTTGAAGGGGTCTGTTGATTGTTTCCATGTACATTCGAGATTCTTCACGGATTCTCTATAAGAGCATGCTTCGTGTGGCATTTGTGTCCTATTTGAAAATGAATATCTCTAATGATATTAAATCATCCTCCAAATTATACCTTCATATTTAGTTGTCAAATTCGGGGAGAATTTTTATCTTGCTTCTAGATATGTCAACCTAGGTCGCTGCGGATTTCACAATCTGATGTGCAGGACCATAATTTTTTGTTCATCCCCTTCTTTAACCTACTTCTCAAATCATTAATTGGAAGGATACTAAGGGAAACATGGGAATCCCTCATAATATAAAGGAAATGAAACACACATGCAAAGAAACTCATTAATATAAATAAAGGAATACACTTTGTCTAATCTTGGCATTATCTGCGGTGTTACCTCATTGGACATTTCCACCCATGATTTACTCCTCCTCATCACCATTATTTTACAAAACTGACTTTATTCACGTAGGTATGGATGGTTTATTTGGGGGAATTGATTCTCTTAGCTAAAGTTCATGTTTTTTCCGCTGAAAAATTTGTCTTTTTTATCAACATATAGACTATTTTTTGGGTACTTATTTAGATTTGTATTTTTGGATAAAAACATAAAAATGGAGGCGTGAAGGGATCATTTCATTTAATCAATTTTTTGTAATGTGTTTTCTGAAATCACAATTTCAAGTAGCTACTGTTATCTCTCGAAAGTGCACCCTGTACAAAGATGGTTGCAGGTTTTATAAGCTTGCACAATTGATCTCTCTCTTTCGTAGATACAATGGAAACACCTCAGGTCTGTGGGTATAGATTATTTTGAGGTGATTCTCTGGTATCAAGGCCAGTTCCTTATTGGTGTATCCTAAACTGATTTATAGGAGTTTGAGAGTAAAATATGACTAGAAAATAATTAAAACTTAAGGTGATACATCAAATTTGTATGAGGGATGTGACTGAGCATATGCACAACTGATATGCAAAGAATTTTTTATGTAGGAGCCAATAGTTTTCTATATAATTTCTAAGCGAAAAACACTTGATTGTACTAAGGAGAATCACAACAGTGCTAATAAGTTAACAGGCACATTAAAATTAAGAAGAAAAACCAAATTTTGCAGAAGGCTAAGGTGATTTATTAGGGAATTTGCATTCACAAGAATAATAGAAACATACACAAGAATGAAAAAATAACTTGGAAAGGCAGAAAATACTTCGCACTCAGAGAGAAAAACTGGCAAAATTTGCTTCAGTACTCATATATCCAAAAAGTCCGCTAGCAGTTCCCTTTGTGCTTTGCAAAGGCACACAATATATAGCAAAAATAAAATTCACCCTCTTTTTAAAAATAGCCTAAGGCTTTGTACTCACCCATGCATCCTATTTTTATCATTTATTTAATAATAGATGAATGAAAAAATAGAGCATGCAATTACAAATAGGTATTATTAGCCTTACTTACATTACAGTCAAACTGAAGTTGACTGTTCTATTTTTAAGAAAATAAGGGTGAATAATTTGCTAAAAATAAGATTGCTTGCTAGGTAAGTCCTCTCTCCATGAACATGTAACTCTGTATTCTTCTCTATTCTGTCCTCTTGTGAAGGCATGCAAAAATACAACTCCCTATGTGAGTGAGACAAAATAATTGCAATACTTACAATATTTGCAAAAATAACTCATCCACTATGGGGACCACTAGAAGCACATGTGTAATCATAATCAACATCTTATTTTTCTGGAAAGATAAGGTAATAAGCCTTCAAAAGGTTTTCTTGCATTTGATGTTGACCTCTACTCTTTTCTTTGTGATCACATGAAAAATGCATTGTCAGTTCATGTACAATCTATCACCATCAGTGGGGGCCACTTGTGGTTGTGAACTCTTGTCTTCACTGGGTTTGGCCACTCTTGTGGACTTAGCATATACGATGGTTTTAAATATAACACAAGGTCACTTATAATAGTCATTATATTACATTTCAGCTACCTTTTGGACATACAGGACCATGTTCTGCCACCTTGTTGGCTTTGTCATGTCTAAATGATATATAATTTAGAAATTCACCCTTTTTGGTGATCATTGGGTATAATTTGGTCAGCCCCTTTATATTATTTGGCACACACACTACGGTTAGACTTTGAAAGTCATTGAAAATGATTTTGTTTTCTGGACACATGGGCTATCCCCTTCTCCATGGTGACTCAACCCTTGGTGACTTGGTCATTGGCTTATGTAACTTGGGTTAAGTTAATTACAACCATGGTGGTTTACTTTGAATGTTGGGGCCTTGATTTAGGCTATTGATCTTTGTACCTTTTAATCTATAGCTGTTGATTTTCTGACCCTTGTTTAGGGTTTCTAACTAGATATTAAATGTGGTCAGTGAAGATTGAATGTGGTTAGTTGCTTCGATCATGGAGCTTGATTTTTTTCAATTGATCTTTGTCCTTTTAATTTGATGTCGTTGATCCTGAACCATGGTTGAGTTAGGTTGAAACTCACCTCTTGAGTTTACATGGTAAAAAGTGTGTTCGACCCTTAAGCACATTTCATTTGGTTTTTGGTTGTGCAGGTGAAGCCCTGGAAAATTTTTCCCTTGATGCCATTATTTTGTTCTTTACTCGAGCTCAGTTATGCTTGTATTTTGTAGCCCTCCTTTGTAAAAGCTCTTTGTCATTATTAGGTTTTCATGGTTGGCATTTTCTGGTTCTTCGAGCTTTATCTAGTTTTATGGTTTTTGTGCAGCCATGAGAGCTCAACGTTGATATTTCTCTGTCATTTTGAGATCCACGTGTTTAGCTTCTATGGAGGGGATCTGTCGACACTAAAATTTTCCTCCATAATTTTTATTTCATTAATGTATGTATTAGGAATAGGATGTTGCTAAGTATAATTAGTAGTAGCATCTGATAGAAGATAACGGCGCTGTCAGTACAGTGCTGCCAATAATGTGGAGTACGGTAAAAGTCAAAGTACAATAGAAATGTTTTAAAAAGTAAATATTTGTCGTAAGTAGTCCGGTAATGTTAAAATGTCAAAGTTTGGGTAATTAGAGAAGTAGGGCCTACATGATTAGGAATTAGAAATATTATATTGGTAATAAGGACAAGGAGTGAGGTCATAAATATTTTGTGTATTTTTGTAAAAATTCTAAAAATGTGGAACCGATGTAAAATGATAAGGTTTATCTTATCTTAAAAGATAAGATTACATGTACAGATAAGAGTTAAGGTATGGAATATGATTCGTCAGAGTGGATTTCTTATCCTATCTTAGACATAAGATGGATAAGCCTGGAACTTCTATAAATAGAGAGGCCACCCCCCTCATTTAGCATAGAAGGAAGTAGTGAGAAATATTGTATGAAGTGTGTAAAGGAAGCCATCAGTTTAAAGGTGTGTTGAAGAAGCCATTTAGAGCTGTAATTGTAAAGTTTCTCCCATAGTATTGGTGGAAGGCAAGTGAAGTCAATAACACTTGAAGTACCTCATGGGTGATATTGTAACAATTTCATGTTAATATTATAATTTACTTCGATATTTCATATTTCTCATCATTCTGTCTTATCATAGTCGATGGTATTCTTGTGTTATGTTTGTTGTTTTGTTTCCAGATTACATCCACCAAACTAAAGGCTGTGTATTAGTAAATAATCATAACACGAGGAGTTCCCGGTGAAGAATTATCATAGTGCCGGATTGGTGATGACATTTTCGTTCCGTTGCCGGGACCATTCCTCGTTGGTGGATTGTCTGGAGAGATATTCCCACTTAGTCAAAAATCAATTGGAGGGTAACCTTGTTTTTACTGTGCATAGTAGTTACCATGGTAAAGTCATTTTTGCCATGAATAGTAGTTACCATGGTAAAGTCATTTTTGCTGTGAATAGTGTTTACCACAGTAAAGTCATTTTTTACCACAGTAAGTCAAGTTTTACCATAGTTTACCGTGGTCATTTCTATTTTCTATTATAGTGATTTTAATTATTGGTGCACATAAGTCTTGTTGATTGTACTTTTGGGTTGGTATTTCACTGTAGTTACTTTTGCAAATGGGGAAGATTCCTATTTTTTCAGCCCAACCTAATGAAGATGCTTCCTCTTTCATTCAAGAGTTTAAACGATCTTGTATTTGTAATGGCCTTATAAGAAGGGAACAATGGACTGAATTTTTTCCTACCTTTTTGGATGGTTCAGCCCTTAGGTGGTTTGAAACACTAGGTGATAATGTGAAAAACTAATGGGATTTATTAACTGAAAGTTTTCTTGAAGAATTTGGTGAACAACATAGATATGTAGATCTCATGATTGATATCACAAAGCTAACCCAAGGAGAGAAGGAGAAGATAAGTGATTATCATGCTCGTGTTCTAGAGCTAAGGAGGAAGGATTAGCAGATGGGTTAATGAATTATGTGGATAATCTCCTATGTAAGCACTTCATTCTTGGGATGAAGCCAGAGATCAGACAACAAGTGAAGTATGACCACCCAGCTACCATTGAACAAGCAAAGGAGATTGCAAGAAGGCAAGAAGAAAGCATGGAAGAGGAGCCCAAAGAAATTTTTGCTAAAGTAGAGCCTACACCAGCACCTTTGCTCTAGAATCCACAACCAATCTCGGTGAGCATAAATCATTCAACTAGTACATCTACTGAGTATGAAGATCTACTCAAAAAGATGGGTCAGTTAACTATTAATCTTCTTCAAGGAAAAGAATTTAGTTCTCAGGGAGGAGATAGAGGTCCAAAAAGAAATATTTCTGAAGTTGTATGTTATGGTTGTTATAAAAAGGGTCATTATAAGTATAATTGCTCAGATAGAGCTTCTACATTTGGTAAAGGAGATATTGATAAAGGAAAAGAACCTGTGAATTCTTTTGATGTAGTAGATAAGAGCATAAATAATGAAGTAGATGTGATTGTAACAAAAAGAAAGAAAGAAAAAGATAATCAAGATGGAAATGATCCTAAGAAGATGAAAGGAGAAACTAGTAAGAAACATAGGAGAAGAAAGTTGAGTGTGCAGGATTTTTTGATTTCACAGGGGCAAGGACCATACTCCATCTTGGAAGATCTATCCAAAATGCCTGCAAATATTACATATGGTCAACTCTTGGCTATGTCTTCTGAGAAGAGGCGGGAGTTGCGAAGTGGACTTAATGCTCGACGAAGGAAGGAGGTTCATGTCCATGTTTTGGAGGCAGAGGCGGATCCCTATGCTCCACAAGCTGAGGCATTATGTAATGGTATTTCAATTCATGATGTCTTAGTTGATGGAGGTGTTGTAGTTAATGTAATGACCAAGTCTGTAATGAGTATGTTGGGTTTAAAAATTAATCGCCCTTCAACACTTATGTTAAGGTCATTAAATAAAGGAAAAAATAAACCAGAAGGTGTAGTTTCAAATGTGGCAAAATCTGTTATGGGTGTTGTATGTGTGGTAGACTTTCAGGTGATAAAAAATGGTACTGTTGCGTACCCAATGTTACTGGGAAGACCATGGCTAAGGAGAGTTCATGCAAGAAACTACTGGAATGAAGGCTTCATGACACTTAGACGTGGTAGAGAGAGGGTGAAAATAAACGTGATCCCTCAGCATCATAAGGCAGAACCTGTCAATTCAAGTGATGAAACTAATGATTGGACATCCTCTGATTACTCTAGTACCAGTGAAGTGGACACTGAAGATGAAGAAAGTGAGGTTGATGTTTCAGTCATGGATATCCTTCCAGTCACACAAAATCATGACCCCATAAAATTATCTAAAGAAGAAGTTGATGATCGTCTCCAACAAATAAAGATTGGTGATGCTGTGATGGAGAGTGAGAAGGAATCCTACCTCCTACTCTTTTGAAGGCACATACACATATTCACTTTTGATTACAAGGAACTTCGTCAAGTAAGTTGGGTAGAACATTCTATTGAGCTGGTAGATGGTGCTAAGCCCATAAAGCAAATGCCATATAGAATGAATCCTAATTTTTCCAAGACTGTAAAAGAAGAAATAGATAAGTTGCTTGATGCAGGATTCATATTTGTTGTGGAGAATTCAGAATGGGTTTCCCCCATTGTGATCTCAATAAAAAAGAATGGGAAGCTATGCATTTGTGTTGATTACAGGAAGCTCAATAAGGCAACAAAGAAGGATCATTACCCTTTTCCATTTTCATATCAGATCTTGGACGAAGTAGCTGGCCAGGAGTGCTATAGTTTTGTTGATGGATATAGCGGCTACAACCAAGTTTGTATAGCAGAGAAAGATCAGCTGAAGACCACATTCACCTCTCCTTGGGGAAAGTTTTCTTATAGAGTTATGCCTTTTGGATTGTGTAATGGTCCGGCAATATTCCAGCGTTTGATGAATAGGGTGTTCGAACCCTACATTGGGACCTTCATCAGAGTATTTCTGGATGATTTTTGCATCTATGGGAGCAAGTTGGAACACCTGCACCAAATAAAGACAACATTTCAAAGGTTAGATGAAGCACAAGCTTCACTAAACCCTACAAAGTGTGTCTTTGGATGTTCTAAAGGTGTTTTGTTAGGGCATGTTGTATCCAGAGATGGTATTGGTACTGATCCTGATAAAGTTTAAGAAATCAAAGATTTACCATTTCCTATGAATAAAAGTAAGTTGAGATCATTTTTAGGCCATGTGGGTTACTATAGAAGGTTCATCAAGAATTTCTCAAAGATTGCACAACCACTAACCCAGTTCTTGAAGAAGGATGTTACTTATGAACTAGGAAATAAGGCACATGAAGCTTTTGGACAACTGAAGGAAGCCCTGGTGTCTTCACCTGTTTTAAAGAATCCAGATTGGAGCAAGCCATTCATTGTGTACACTGATGCCTCAAATGCAGAACTAGGAAGTACTTTGAGCCAAAAGGATGAAAATGGGAATGAACATCCAATTTACTTTGGGAGAAGACAAATGAGTAGTCCTAAGGTAAATTCTACTGTAACTGAAAAAGAGGCTCTAGCTATCATTTTTGCTGTAAAGAAGTGTAGAAATTACTTGCCAGGGTATAAATTTATAGTTGTAACAGATCATCAAGCTCTAAAATATATTGTCAATAAGCCTAACCCATCAGGGAGGATAACAAGATGGATAATTTTGCTACAAGAATTTGAATTTGATATTATAGATAGGCCAGGAAAGAAGCATGTCAATGCAGATGCACTCTCTCGAGCCTATGATGGTTTAGGATCATCTTGTGATGATGATGATTTCCCCAATGCAGCATTGTTATCCCTTGACACAATCCCTAGTGAATACATAGATATTTAGAATTATCTGAATGAATTCAATTTTCCTGATGGTGCCAATGCAAAGACTAAGAGAAAGATTACTCAAACTAGTCGTCCATATTCTATTATGCATGGAGTATTATTTCGAATAGGACCTGATGGACAGTACAAGAGGGCAGTTGGATGTGATCAAGGGAAGGAACTACTAGAAGAATTCCACAATGGTACATGTGGAGGGAAATTCTCTGGACAACTTACAACAACAAGGATCTGGGATGTAGGTTATCACTGGCCCACTCTTTTTAAAGATTGTTATAATTATTGTAAGACATGTGATATTTGTCAAACACATGGTGACCGTAAGACTTCATCAGCTCCATTATGTCCTATTCTTCCACTTGGTCCCTTTGAAAAGTGGGGAATGGACATTGTAGGTCCAATTCCAACTACCTCATGCCAAAATAAGTATATTGTAGTTGCCATAGATTATTTAACCAAGTGGGTTGAAGCTAGGTCATTGAAAACAGCTTCCATGGATGAGGTGGCGAGGTTCATATATGAACGCATTGTCACCAGATTTGGTTGTCCATTATAAATTGTAACAGATCAAGGAAGCCACTTCATTAATGAGGTAGTAGAAGCCCTAGTCAATAAATTTTCTATTAAGCACAGGAAGGCAACAACATACAAATCAAGTACAAATGGGCAGGTGGAACGAACAAATTTTGTGTTGTGTCAAATTCTAGCAAAAGATGCAGCGTTGCAAGTACATAAATGGGATAAAAGGATTCATGCAACATTGTGGGCATATAGGACAACATCAAAGTCAGCAACAGGATACTCCCCATTTCAGTTGGCTTATGGCATTGATCCAGTTCTTCCTATTGAGTTTGATATTCCCACGGTCAGAGTAATGAAAAATGAAAGAATGGATGAAAGTAATTCAGTAAAAGAAAGGTTGGTACATCTTCATTTGCTAGAGAAAATGAGGGAAATAGAAAAGGATACAATCCATAAGAGGAAAATGAAGCAGAAGGAATACTTTGATCAAAAGATCCATTGGTCTCCATTTCATGTGAATGACTTAGTTCTAGTATATGATTCTAGATACAAAAAAAGAATATAGAGAAAATTTCTTTCAAAATGGATGGGGCCCTAAAAAATAGCAGCTATGCATGAAAATGGTGCGTACTGACTGGAGGAATTGGATGGCACTCCCATTACGAAATGGGTCAACAACGACAAGTTGAATATTTTCCAAGAACCAAAATAGTCTACTCCGAGGACAGAGTAGAAGCTAGGAAGGGGGAAGATGTCAACACTAAAATTTTCCTCCATAATTTCTATTTCATTAATGTATGTATTAGGAATAGGATGTTGCTAAGTATAATTAGTAGTAGCGTCTGATAGAAGATAACGGCGCCTTCAGTACGGTGCCACCAATAATGTAGAGTACAGTAACAGTCAAAGTACAATAGGAATGTTGTAAAAAGTAAATATTTGTCGTAAGTAGTCCGGTAATGTTAAAATGTCAAAGTTTGGGTAATTAGAGAAGTAGGATCTACATGATTAGGAATTAGAAATATTATATTTGTAATAAGGACAAGGAGTGAGGTCATAAATATTTTGTGTATTTTATTTGTAAATAGTCTAAAAATGTGGAACCCATGTAAAATGATAAGGTTTATCTTATCTTAAAATATAAGCTTACATGTACAGATAAGAGTTAAGGTATGGAATATGATTCGTCAGAGTGGATTTCTTATCCTATCTTAGAGATAAGATGGATAAGCCTGGAACTTCTATAAATAGAGAGGCCACCCCCCTCATTTAGCATAGAAGGAAGTAGTGAGAAATATTGTATGAAGTGTGTAAAGGAAGCCATTAAGAGCTGTAATTGTAAAGTTTCTCCCATAGTATTGGTGGAAGGAAAGTGAAGTCAATAACACTTGAAGTACCTCATGGGTGAGATTGTAACAATTTCATGTTAATATTATAATTTATTTTGATATTTCATATTTGTCATCATTCCGTCTTATCATAGTCGATGGTATTCTTGTGTTATGTTTGTTGTTTTGTTTCCATATTACATCCACCAAACTAAAGGCTGTGCATTAGTAAATAATCATAGCACGAGGAGTTCCCGGTGAAGAATTATCATAGCGCCAGATTGGTGATGACATTTTGGTTCCGTTGCCGGGACCATTCCTCATTGGTGGATTGTCTTGAGAGATATTCCCACTTAGTCAAAAATCAATTGGAGGGTAACCTTTTTTTTACTGTGCATAGTAGTTACCATGGTAAAGTCATTTTTGCTGTGAATAGTAGTTACCATGGTAAAGTCATTTTTGCTGTGAATAGTGTTTACCACAGTAAAGTCAGTTTTTACCAGAGTAAGTCAAGTTTTACCATAGTTTACCGTGGTCATTTCTATTTTCTATTATAGTGATTTTAATTATTGGTGCACATAAGTCTTGTTGATTGTACTTTTGGGTTGCTATTTTAGTGTGGTTACTTTTGAAAATGTGGAAGATTCCTAATTTTTCAGCCCAATCTAATGAAAATGCTTCCTCTTTCATTCAAGAGTTTAAACGATGTTGTATTTGTAATGGCCTTATAAGAAGGGAACAATGGACTGAATTTTTTCGTACCTTTTTGGATGGTTCAGACCTTAGGTGGTTTGAAACACTAGGTGATAATGTGAAAAACTCATGGGATTTATTAACTGAAAGTTTTCTTGAAGAATTTGGTGAACAACATAGATATGTAGATCTCATGATTGATATCACAAAGCTAACCCAAGGAGAGAAGGAGAAGATAAGGGATTATCATGCTCGTGTTCTAGAGCTAAGGAGGAAGCTCGACGCCTAGATCCGGAAGGAAGGATCAGCAGATGGGTTAATGAATGGCGTGGAGAATCTCCTATGTAAGCACTTCATTCTTGGGATGAAGCCAGAGATCAGACAACGAGTGAAGTATGACCGCCAAGCTACCATTGAACAAGCAAAGGAGATTGCAAGAAGGCAAGAAGAAAGCATGGAAGAGGAGCCCAAAGAATTTGTTGGTAAAGTAGAGCCTACACCAGCACCTTTGCTCCAGAATCCACAACCACTCTCGGTGAGCACAAATATTTCAACTAGTACATCTACTGAGTATGAAGATCTGCTCAAAAAGATGGGTCAATTAACTATTAATCTTCTTCAAGGAAAAGAATTTAGTTCTCAGGGAGGAGATAGATGTCCAAAAAGAAATATTTCTGAAGTTGTATGTTATGGTTGTTATAAAAAGTGTCATTATAAGTATAATTGTCCAGATAGAGCTTCTACATCTGGTAAAGGAGATAATGATAAAGGAAAAACACATGTGAATTCTTTTGATGTAGTAGATAAGTGCAGAAAAAATGAAGTAGATGTGTTTGTAACAAAAAGAAAGAAAGAGAAAGATAATCAAGATGGAAATGATCCTAAGAAGATGAAAAGAGAAACTAGTAAGAAACATAGGAGAAGAAAGTTGGGTGTGCAGGATTTTCTGATTTCACAGGGGCAAGGACCATACTCCATCTTGGAAGATCTGTCAAAAAGGCCTGAAAATATTACATATGGTCAACTCTTGGCTATGTCTTCTGAGAAGAGGCGGGAGCTGCGAAGTGGACTCAATGCTCGACGATGGAAGGAGGTTGAGGTCCCTGTTTTGGAGGAAGAGGCAGATCGCTATGCTCCACAAGCTGAGGCATTATGTAATGGTATTTCAATTCATGATGTCTTAGTTGATGGAGGTGTTGCAGGTAATGTAATGACCGAGTCTGTAATGAATATGTTGGGTTTAAAAATTAATCACCCTTCAACACTATGTTAAGGTCATTAAATAAAGGAAAAAATAAACTGGAAGGTTTAGTTTGAAATGTGGCAATATCTGTTATGGGTGTTGTATGTGTGGTAGAATTTTAGGTGATAAAAAATGGTACTGTTGCGTACCCAATGTTGCTGGGAAGACCATGGCTAAGGAGAGTTCATGCAAGAAACTACTGGAATGAAGGCTTCATGACACTTGGACGTGGTAAAGAGAGGGTGAAAATAAACGTGATCCCTCAGCATCATAAAGCAAAACCTATCGATTCAAGTGATGAAACTGATGATTGGACATCCTCTGATTACTCTAGTACCAGTGAAGTAGACACTGAAGATGAAGAAAGTGAGTTTGATGTTTCAGTCATGGATATCCTTCCAGTCACACCAACTCATGACCCCATAAAATTATCTAAAGAAGAAGTTGATGATCGTCTCCAACAAATAAAGATTGGTGATGCTGTGATGGAGAGTGAGAAGGAATCCTACCTCCTGCTCTTTCGAAGGTACATACACATATTCACTTTTGATTACAAGCAACTCCTTCAAGTAAGTTGGGTAGAACATTCTACTGAGCTGGTAGATGGTGTTAAGCCCATAAAGCAAATGCCATATAGAATGAATCTTAATTTTTCCAAGACTGTAAAAGAAGAAATAGATAAGTTGCTTGATGCAGGATTCATATTCACTGTGGAGAATTTAGAATGGGTTTCTCCCATTGTGATCTCAATAAAAAAGAATGGGAAGCTACGCATTTGTGTTGATTACAGGAAGCTCAATAAGGCAACAAAGAAGGATCATTACCCTTTTCCATTTTCAGATCAGATCTTGGACGAAGTAGCTGGCCAGAAGTGCTATAGTTTTGTTGATGGATATAACGGCTACAACCAAGTTCATATAGCAGAGAAAGATCAACTGAAGACCACATTCACCACTCCTTGGGGAATGTTTGCTTATAGAGTTATGCCTTTTGGATTGTGTAATGCTCTGGAAACATTCCAGCGTTTGATGAATAGGGTGTTCAAACCCTACATTGGGACCTTCATCAAAGTATTTCTGGATGATTTTTGCATCTATGGGAGCAAGTTGGACCATCTGCACCAAATGAAGACAGCATTTCCAAGGTTAGATGAAGCACAAGCCTCACTAAACCCTACAAAGAGTGTCTTTGGATCTTCTAAAAGCATTTTGTTAGTGCATGTTGTATCCAGAGATGGTATTGGTACTGATCCTGATAAAGTTTCAAAAATCAAATATTTACCATTTCCTATGAATAGAAGTAAGTTGAGATCATTTTTAGGCCATGTGGGTTACTATAGAAGGTTCATCAAGAATTTCTCAAAGATTGCACAGAGACTAACCCAGTTCCTTAAGAAGGATGTTACTTATGAACCAGGAAATAAGGCACATGAAGCTTTTGGACAACCGAAGGAAGCCCTGGTGTCTTCACCTGTTTTAAATAATCCAGATTGGAGCAAGCCATTCATTGTGTACACTTATGCCTCAGATGCAACACTAGGAAGTACTTTGAGCCAAAAGGATGAAAATGGGAATGAACATCCAATTTACTTTGGGAGCAGACAAATGAGTAGTGCTGAGCTAAATTATACTGTAACTGAAAAAGAGGCTCTAGCTATCATTTTTGCTGTAAAGAAGTGTAGAAATTACTTGCTAGGGCAGAAATTTATAGTTGTAATAGATCATCAAGCTCTAAAATATATTGTCAATAAGCCTAACCCATCAGGGAGGATAACAAGATGGATAATTTTGCTACAAGAATTTGAATTTGATATTATAGATAGGCCAGGAAAGAAGCATGTCAATGCAGATGCACTCTCTCGAGCCTATGATGGTTTAGGATCATCTTGTGATGATGATGATTTCCCTGATGCAATATTGTTATCCCTTGACACAATCCCTAGTAAATACATAGATATTTCAAATTATCTGAATGAATTCAAGTTTCCTGATGGTGTCAATGCAAAGACTAAGAGAAAGATTACTCAAACTAGTCATCATATTCTATTCTGCATGGAGTATTATTTTGAATAGGACCTGATGGAAGTTACAAGAGGGTTCGTTGCCGGGGGAACCACTTCCTCGTATGTGGGTGGATGTATGGAGAGATATCCACTGAGTCAAAACATCAATTGGAGGGTAACCTTGTTTTTACTGTGCATAGTAGTTACCATGGTAAAGTCATTTTTGCCGTGAATAGTAGTTACCATGGTAAAGTCATTTTTGTTGTGAATAGTGTTTACCACAGTAAAGTCAGTTTTTACCAGAGTAAGTCAAGTTTTACCATAGTTTACCGTGGTCATTTGTGTTTTCTATTATAGTGATTTTAATTATTGGTGCACATAAGTCTTGTTGATTGTACTTTTGGGTTGGTATTTCACTGTGGTTACTTTTGAAAATGGGGAAGATTCCTATTTTTTCAGCCCAATCTATTGAAAATGCTTCCTCTTTCATTCAAGAGTTTAAACGATGTTGTATTTGTAATGGCCTTATAAGAAGGGAACAATGGACTGTATTTTTTCGTACCTTTTTGGATGGTTTAGACTTTAGGTGGTTTGAAACACTAGGTGATAATGTGAAGAACTCATGGGATTTATTAACTAAAATTTTTCTTGAAGAATTTGGTGAACAACAGAGATATGCAGATCTCATGATCATTAAAACAAAGCTAACCCAATGAGAGAAGGAGAAGATAAGGGATTATCATGCTCGTGTTCTAGAGCTAAGGAGGAAGCTCAATGCCTAGATCCAGAAGGAAGGATTAGCGGATGGGTTAATGAATGGCGTGGATAATCTCCTATGTAAGCACTTCATTCTTGGGATGAAGCCAGAGATCAGACAACGAGTGAAGTATGACCACCCAGCTACCATTGAACAAGCAAAGGAGATTGCAATAAGGCAAGAAGAAAGCATGGAAGAGGAGCCCAAAGAAATTGTTCCTAAAGTAGAGCCTACACTAGCACCTTTGCTCCAGAATCCACAACCACTATCGGTGAGCACAAATCTTTCAACTAGTACATCTACTGAGTATGAAGATCTGCACAAAAAGATGGGTCAGTTAACTATTAGTCTTCTTCAAGGAAAATAATTTAATTCTCAGGGAGGAGATAGATGTCCAAAAAGAAATATTTCTGAAGTTGTATGTTATGGTTGTTATAAAAAGGGTCATTATAAGTATAATTGTCCAGATAGAGCTTCTACATCTAGTAAAGGAGATAATGATAAAGGAAAAGCACCTGTGAATTCTTTTGATGTAGTAGATAAGAGTAAAAATAATGAAGTAGATGTGTTTGTAACAAAAAGAAAGAAAGAAAAAGATAATCAAGATGGAAATGATCCTAAGAAGATGAAAGGAGAAACTAGTAAGAAACATAGGAGAAGAAAGTTGGGTGTGAAGGATTTTCTGATTTCACAGGGGCAAGGACCATACTCCATCTTGGAAGATCTATCCAAAAGGCCTGCAAATATTACATATGGTCAACTCTTGGCTATGTCTTCTGAAAAGAGGCGGGAGCTGCGAACTGGACTCAATGCTCGACGAAGGAAGGAGGTTGAGGTACTTGTTTTGGAGGCAGAGGTGGATCCCTATGCTTCACAAGCTGAGGCATTATGTAATGGTATTTCAATTCATGATGTCTTAGTTGATGGAGGTGTTGCAGTTAATGTAATGACCGAGTCTGTAATGAATATGTTGGATTTAAAAATTAATCTCCTTTCAACACTTATGTTAAGGTCATTAAATAAAGGAAAAAATAAACCAGAAGGTGTAGTTTCAAATGTGGCAATATCTGTTATGGGTGTTGTATGTGTGGTAGACTTTTAGGTGATAAAAAATGGTACTGTTGTGTACCAAATGTTGCTGGGAAGACCATGGCTAAGGACAGTTCATGCAAGAAACTACTGGAATAAAGGCTTGATGACACTTGGACGTGGTAGAGAAAGGGTGTAAATAAACGTGATCCCTCGGCATCATAAGGCAGAACCTGTCGATTCAAGTGATGAAACTGATGATTGGAAATCCTCTGATTACTCTAGTACCAGTGAAGTGGACACCAAAGATGAAGAAAGTTACGTTGATGTTTCAGTCATGGATATCCTTCCAGTCACACCAACTCATGACCCCAAAAGATTATCTAAAGAAGAAGTTGATGATCATCTCCAAATAATAAATATTGGTGATGCTGTGATGGAGAGTGAGAAGGAATCCTACCTCCTGCTCTTTCGAAGGTACATACATATATTCGCTTTTGATTACAAGGAACTTCGTCAAGTAAGTTGGGTAGAACATTCTATTGAGCTAGTAGATGGTGCTAATCCCATAAAGCAAATGCCATATAGAATGAATCCTAATTTTTCCAAGACTGTAAAAGAAGAAATAGATAAGTTGCTTTATGCAGGATTCATATTTGCTGTGGAGAATTCAGAATGGGTTTCTCCCATTGTGATCTCAATAAAAAAGAATGGGAAGCTACGCATTTGTGTTGATTACAGGAAGCTCAATAAGGCAACAAAGAAGAATCATTACCCTCTTCCATTTTCAGATCAAAGGAGTGCTATAGTTTTTTTGATGGATATAGCGGCTACAACCAAGTTCATATAGCAGAGAAAGATCAGCTGAAGACCACGTTCACCACTCCTTGGGGAACGTTTTCTTATAGAGTTATGCCTTTTCGATTGTGTAATGCTCCAGCAACATTCCAGCGTTTGCTGAATAGGGTGTTCGAACCCTACATTGGGACCTTCATCAGAGTATTTCTAGATGATTTTTGCATCTATGGGAGAGTGTTGGACCACCTGCACCAAATGAAGACAGTATTTCAAAGGTTAGATGAAGCACAAGCCTCACTAAACCCTACAAAGTGTGTCTTTGGATGTTCTAAAGGCATTTTGTTAGGGCATGTTGTATCCAGAGATGGTATTGGTACTGATCCTGATAAAGTTTCAAAAATCAAAGATTTACCATTTCCTATGAATAGAAGTAAGTTGAGATCATTTTTAGGCCATGTGGGTTACTATAGAAGGTTCATCAAGAATTTCTCAAAGATTGCATAGCCACTAACCCAGTTCTTGAAGAAGGATGTTACTTATGAACCAGGAAATAAGGCACATGAAGCTTTTGGACAACTAAAGGAAGCCCTGGTGTCTTCACCTATTTTAAAGAATCCAGATTAGAGCAAGCCATTCATTATGTACACTGATGCCTCAGATGCAGCACTAGGAAGTACTTTGAGCCAAAAGGATGAAAATGGGAATGAACATCCAATTTACTTTGGGAGCAGACAAATGAGTAGTGATGAGGTAAATTATACTGTAACTGAAAAAGAGGCTCTAGCTATCATTTTTGCTGTAAAGAAGTGTAGAAATTACTTGCTAGGGCAGAAATTTATAGTAGTAACAGATCATCAAGCTCTAAAATATATTGTCAATAAGCCTAACCCATCAGGGAGGATAACAAGATGGATAATTTTGCTACAAGAATTTGAATTTGATATTATAGATAGGCCAGGAAAGAAGCATGTCAATGCAGATGCACTCTCTCGAGCCTATGATGGTTTAGGATCATATTGTGATGATGATGATTTCCCTGATGCAGCATTGTTATCCCTTGACACAATCCCTAGTGAATACATAGGAATTTTGAATTATCTGAATGAATTAGAGTTTCCTGATGGTGCCAATGCAAAGACTAAGAGAGAGATTACTCAAACCAGTCGTCCATATTCTATTATGCATGGAGTATTATTTTGAATAGGACCTGATGGACAGTACAAGAGGGCAGTTAGACGTGATCAAGGGAAGGAACTGCTAGAAGAATTCCACAATGGTATATGTGGAGGGAAATTCTCTGGACAACTTACACCAAGAAGGATCTTGGATGCAGGTTATCACTGGCCCACTCTTTTTAAAGATTGTTATAATTATTGTAAGACATGTGATATTTGTAAAACACATGGTGACCGTAAGACTTCATCAGCTCCATTATGTCCTATTCTTCCACTTGGTCACTTTGAAAATTGGGGAATAGACATTGTAGGTCCACTTCCAACTACCTCACAGCAAAATAAGTATATTGTAGTTGCCACAGATTATTTAACCAAGTGGGTTGAAGCTAGGCCATTGAAAACTGCTTCTATGGATGAGGTGACAAGGTTCATATATGAACGCATTGTCACCAGATTTTGTTGTCCATTAGAAATTGTAACAGATCAAGGAAGCCACTTCATTAATGAGGTAGTAGAAGCCCTAGTCAATAAATTTTCTAGTAAGCACAGGAAGGCAACAACATACAAGCCAAGTACAAATGGGCAGGTGGAACGAACAAATTTTGTGTTGTGTCAAATTCTAGCAAAAGATGCAGCCTTGTAGGTACATAAATGGGATAAAAGGATTCATGCAGCATTGTGGGCATATAGGACAACGTCAAAGTCAGCAACAAGATACTCCCCATTTCAGTTGGCTTATGGCATTGATCCAGTTGTTCCTATTGAGTTTGATATTCCCACGGTCAGAGTAGTGAAAAATGAAAGAATGGATGAAAGTAATTCAGTAAAAGAAAGGTTGGTACATCTTCATTTGCTAGAGGAAACGAGGGAAATAGCAAAGGATATAAACCATAAGAGGAAAATGAAGCAGAAGGAATACTTTGATCAAAGGAGCCGTTGGTCTCCATTTCATTTGAATGACTTAGTTCTAGTATATGATTCCAGATACAAAAAAAGAAGACAAAGAAAATTTCTTCCAAAATGGATGGGGCCCTACAAAATAGCAGCTATGCATGAAAATGGTATGTACCGACTAGAGGAATTGTATGGCACTCCCATTACGAAATGGGTCAGCCACGACAAGTTGAAGATTTTCCAAGCACTAGAATAGTCTACTCCGAGGATGGAGTAGAAGCTAGGAAGGGGGAAGATGTCAACACTAAAATTTTCCTCCATAATTTCTATTTCATTAATGTATGTATTAGGAATAGGATGTTGCTAAGTATAATTAGTAGTAGCGTCTGATAGAAGATAACGGCGCCGTTAGTACGGTGCCGCCAATAATGTGGAGTACAGTAACAGTCAAAGTACAATAGGGATGTTGTAAAAAGTAAATATTTTTCGTAAGTGGTCAGGTAATGTTAAAATGTCAAAGTTTGGGTAATTAGAGAAGTAGGGTCTACATGATTAGGAATTAGAAATACTATATTGGTAATAAGTACAAGGAGTGAGGTCATAAATATTTTGTGTATTTTATTTGTAAAAAGTCTAAAAATGTGGAACCCATGTAAAATGATAAGGTTTATCTTATCTTAAAAGATAAGCTTATATGTACAGATAAGAGTTAAGGTATGTAATATGATTCGTCAGAGTGGATTTCTTATCCTATCTTAGAGATAAGATGGATAAGCCTAGAAGTTCTATAAATAGAGAGTCCACCCCACTCATTTAGCATAGAAGGAAGTAGTGAGAAATATTGTATGAAGTGTGTAAAGGAAGCCATCAGTTTAAAGGTGTGTTGAAGAAGCCATTAAGAGGTGTAATTGTAAAGTTTCTCCCATAGTATTGGTGGAAGGCAAGTGAAGTCAATAACACTTGAAGTACGTCATGGGTGAGATTGTAACAATTCCATGTTAATATTACAATTTACTTTGATATTTCATATTTGTTATCATTTCGTCTTATCATAGTCGATGGTATTCTTCTGTTATGTTTGTTTTTTTGTTTCCAGATTACATCCACCAAACTAAAGGTTGTGCATTAGTAAATAATCATAGCATGAGGAGTTCCCAGTGAAGAATTATCATAGTGCTGGATTGGTGATGACAGGTCAACCACGACAAGTTGAAGATTTTCCTCAAGTTTTCATGGCATACCTTGGTCATTCTCAAGCTTTTCCTATAATCTAACTTTCTGAGTTCTCAGAACTCTATGAGGTTTACTTCCCGCCATGGTTGTTTCTTTAAGCTCAGCTTTCGTCATTCTTTGGTCTTTTTTACCATTCATGCCTATGTGTATTTTGAAAGCTGAGGTTTTTATAATGGCCACCATGGTTGCTAATCCTAAATCTCGGCTCCATTCCGTTTGGTCTCTACAGGTTTTCCTTTCGAAGTGGCCATCATCTCTTGCTATGTGTATCACCATTTGATGAGGGAAGGTAAGCTTTCCCAACGTCTAAGTTTCGTTGTTAATTAGTCATTACCATTTTGACCTCTGAAACTTATACTCATTTTTCATTTCATTTCTTGTGACCTTCAATACTTGGCCTTGGTTGTTTCGAGTCGGAAAGTGTTCTATATTTTGAAAGTTGAGGTTTCTGGGTGTGTTGATTTTACAACCTTACCTTGAGGATTTACTGAATTCTACTTAGATCCGGTAAGTTTCAACTGGGTATTCCTTTTTTCCTATGAAAACGCATGAATTTGGTACTTAGTTTGTTGTAAACTTTGTGGTTTCGAGTTCATACTCATCAAATTCATGTTCTTCCTTTTCTGAATGCCATTCTGAGTTATATATGGTATTTTAGAACTGTAGATCTATATATTTTTAAAAATGGGTATTCAGACTTCTGCTTTTGAGCTTTACTATATGGATGTAATGTAAATGAATATCTTATTTAGTTGGTGTCTTTGTTAGAAATGTCTTCCCTTTCTTTCTTAGATCTGAGTCTTTGTCATTTTGACATTTGATTTTCGAGACACTGATAATAAGCTCCTTATTGTACAAGATCCTCTGTGATTTCTTGCAATCAGTAATGGGTCTTTATTCATTACCAGGATATGTGCTTCCATGTCATGGGTACTCGTAGATCTTATGTTTTTCCTATATCTTTACACCTTTGAGATTGATTTGGGAGCCAATTGTGTGGAATATTTACTTTGTATCTTCCTTCATTTTATTGTGGTGTACATAAAGTAATTTCTTCATTCTAGATACTTATACCTCAACCTCTTCTCTGTATGAGCTCTTTGTGCTTTAGCCTCAGGACAATTGTTATCTCATTCACATTTGTTGAGAATATTGTAGAAATGATGGTTATGATTTTTCTACAAATATAGTGTTGTATATTACTTCAGGTCTGTTCTAAAATATTTGGCTCAATTTTATATTTTGGAGAATCCATTTGTTACAATTCATTGTTTCATGATCAACTTGATTCTTTAAAATTTTGTAGCACCCTTTTGAGAATACTTGCTTTAATCCTTTTCAAACTGAGATCACTTGAACATTGAAGTTCTCAATGAGATGAGTGTTTAGATGTAATTGGTTTTTGAAAATCTAATCTAATGACTGCTTGATTGTAACAATGTTCTTGACTAGCTTAAAATAATGTAACTCACATTCCTAGAAACAATGTTATAGGATGGATCCATATTGTAAAATTATGAACTTGACTTTGATTCTTCACTATTTTCTGAACCTCTGCATTGGACATATTATTTCTGGAACTCTGTTTAGAAACTCCTACATGTTGAACAATTCAAGTTTTGTCGAAAAATGTAGTTCCATTTCTTTTGTGCCTCAATATTATACTTGAGCTTCATTACAGCTTTATATATATGCTGGAAAATTTGAAATTTTTATTTTTCATAACGAAGCCCTGGCAAATTTTTTCTAGAATCATAAATTCATTCCTTTTTATGTTGTAGTAGTTTGTATTTTCTGATTCAGAATATAGAACATAATACTTCATGTTTGAATTTGGATAAAAGTGAGACATCATATATATTTATCTTGATGATGACATGCTTTACTATTTTTTTGTATCACTTGATTTAAAATAATTCCTTTAAGCATATAGTAGTTGAAAGTCACATGATGAAAAGTTGTAAATGTCAATTTTACATGGCGAAGCCCTATCAAAATTTTCCTAGAATCTTGTCCTCATTTCTTTTCAACTGTAACCTTTATTTTCTAGTTAACCTTCAGCCTCTAAAAATCTGATTCTTCTCTTTTAGCTGCAACTGAAACATGTGCTTTATTTTTCTAGTCTCTCTTCTACACTGTAACTTCTTCCATTTCAGAACACTTATTTAAACTCTGAGTTGCAACCTTCCTTTTGCATGCACTTATGACTTGTCTATTTTTCATTTACTTCAACCTGTACCTGCACACTTAGGAAAACAGCTAGAAAATAATTAGGCTTTTTGGCCTCTCTTATGTCCTTGTTTTCTTCTTTTTCCTTCTCTTTCTTCATTCCTTCTGAGTGAATCAAGCATGTATGCAGTTTTTTATTCAAGTAAACTACATCTTCTATTATTAGAGATTCATATGCATGAATTAGGACAGTGTAGGAATATGATTTGATCCCTGATCTCGTAACTGACAGTTAACTTTTCTTCTTTTCAGGTACAATGGCTTCTACAATGGAGAAGAAGAAGAAGCTGTAAATGGAGATGTTTTCAATCAAAGAAAGAAACCCCAAGGCAATGATGGGTTCACTCATACTCCTTTGCTTTCTCTTTCATGCATGTGTACCTTTTATTTCAGTAGCTATACTTTACTTTCCAGTTACATCCCACGGCTTGTGTGGGAAACATTTGAAAATTCCTTATGAATAAAACATTGAATTTGTAAATGAGTTGCATATTTATTTCTACATTCTAGCTTCTCTGTATGGATTGTATAATGAACTAAACAACTCAGTAACATAATTGAATGTCTTAATCATCAAGGAAAGAACATTGATGAGAACTTTTAACATTCCAGTAATGAACTCTGATTTTCTGATATCTGCATTGTTGTTTGCTTCTTTCAAAACTCAACACTTCACCTACTCTATACTTTGTTGTCTTCATCAAGACAACACAGCTCTCCTTCGGGGCTTTGTGTTCTTTTGCTGAAGATGGCATGAAATTGTAGACTATGTGATCTGTTATGTTTGTGACAACACACATAACTGCAGATTTCATTTAATCTTGTAACTAATTCAGCAGTAACAAATAATCCAAAAACTTCCTTAGCTTAGGTATACTTCACCCAAGACTTTCATCGTAACGATGAAGTTTTGAGTTGCCCATTTTTACACAAGTGCAAAAATTGTCAACATTTCTAGCGATCTTGTGGGGAAAGATGTTTGCTAGTTTTAAATACTAGTGCTTTTCTCTTGTCCATTGGGCATGGAGTCTAAACATGTAACCAAAATTTTCCTTTTCCGAAAGGTCCAACCCTTCCAAAACAAACTAAAACTGGGAAAGGATCTGGTAAACTAGATCATGTGCATGAATGCACTTATTGAATTTAAAACATTGCAATGTGCAGGAACTACACTTATTGAAGGAAATCCTACTCTAACAATCACTGTAGATTTTTCAATAATAGTGTTTGAGAAACATACCATTCACAGGAATGGGAATTTCCTCTCCATTCAGCTTCGAAAGCTAAAAAAGCATTGTGTTCTTTGCAAGCCAAAATCATGTAAGGACCACTCCAGAGTGTATCAAACTTTGAGTGTCTTCCTGGCTTTGCACGATCAACATCCCACTTTAACACAATATCTCCTTCATTGAAGACTCTGAATTTGGCTTTCTTGTCAAAAGTCTTCTTTATTTGTTTCTGATTCTTTTCCATATTCAAATGAGCTTTCTCTCTTAGCTCTTGTAATTCCATTAACTCTGCATAACAAACCTGTAATGGTTCATTCTCAAGAAGCTCCATTTATGCAGCAAATCTAATGCAGGTAACTCAACTGAAATAGGCATTCTTGCTTCTTTTCCATACACAAGTTTGTATGGTGAGTTGCCAACTGATCTTTTAGGAGTCACTCTATCAGCCCAAAGTGCTAAATTCAACATCAGATGCCAAGCTCTTTGATTATCCTTGAGTGTTCTTCTGATGATCCTTAACAGATTCTTATTAGTACTCTCAGCTAAGCCATTACCTTGTGGGTAATAATTAGATGAAGAACTTAAATATATTCCATGGTTGATATCCCAATCTGTTATCTTTGCACCAAGGAATGCTAAAGCATTATCTGATATGATAGTTGCTGGAACACCAAATCTGTAGACTATTCCTTCATAAAAGGATAGTATTGAAGTTTCATTTAGCATCTTTCAAGGCTATTGCTTCAGTCCATCATGTAAAATAATCTAAGGCAGTTAAGCTCCACTTGTTTCCTTGTGATGAAGGTGGGTTTATCATGCCAATAAAATCAAGACCCCACTACATAAAAGGTTGATCAGCTGAAATAGGCTGCAAGGGCAGTAAAGCTAGACGTTCTTTTCCAACAAAGAAAGCACATTTTTTACACTTTCTTATCCATTCAAAACAGTCCTTGAATATGCTAGGCCAATAATAACCAGCTTTCATAATTTTTAAAGTTGTGGTACGTGCTGAGAAGTGACCTCTAGTGGGTCCTTCATGGAATTCTGACAATATTTTCTGAATTTTATCATAGTCAACACACCGCAGCAAGATTCCATTTATATCTTTTTGAACAACACATTATCAATGAAGATATAAGGTACAACTTGTAATCTGAAATACCTTCATTTATTCTTGTCCATACCTTCTGGATAGGTGTCCATGCTGTAGATAATTAACCAAATCAGTCATCCATCTTGATTCCTAAATCTCTGTGAGTGCGCTCAGGTTGCTGATTTTCTGGTTGAACCATAATTTCTGATTGCTGATACACAATTTCAGCATGCTGTTTTGAATCATCTGGTTCTATAACTTGTTGTTTTTCCATATCAGCAATTACATGTTCACACAGACCTTTTCCTTGAACTGTCTTAGCAAATCGAATATCAACATCATACTCCATGACCTTTGTTATCCAGTTTGCTCTTTTCTCATTCAATTCCTTATTTAGTAAGAACGCTTTCACACTTGGATGAGAAACAAGAACATGGATTTTATTGTTCGAAAGCATATACTTGAAATTCTTTAGTCCTCTGACTACTAAAAGTACTTGCTTTTCAAGAAATGTGTACCTTGTTTTGTAATCATGCAAACTCTATCCAAAGAAAGCAATAGGTTTCTCAATATTTTCATCATTGACTTGAGTTAATATAGCTGAGATTGTTTCAGCTCCTGCAAGTGCATACATTGTAAAATCTTTATCAAAATTTGGATTTGTAAGAGTAGGAGTCTAAGAGATAGCTTGTTTTGATTGCTTCAAAATCTTCTCTTCCTTCACTGGTCCAAGAGAAATTTTTCTCCTTCTTTAGCATAGTTGTGAGTGGTTTAACCAATGCTGCAAAATCTAGAACAAATCTTCTAACAAAGTTGATTTTTCCAAGAAAACTTTGTAATTCCTTCTTATGATGAGGCAATGATAGATGTGATATGGCTTCGATCCTAAAAGGATAAATTGCTAAACCCTTCTTAGAAAACAATATGGCCAAGTAACTTATCTTGATGTACTAAAAAGATAGACTTCAGTGGATTCAAAGATATTCCAAATTACCTACACCACTGAAAAGTCTGCCTTAAGTGCATTAGATGTTCTTCAGAATCTTTTGAAAATACAGTAACATCATCTAAATAAACAAGAATGCATTTATTTAACAAGCTCCGAAAATCCATGTCCATTGCATGTTGAAATGTTGCATCGGCATTTGAAAGACCAAAAGGCATCCTTTTGTAAGCATAAGTACCCCACTTGGTGGTAAAAGTTATTTTGTATCTATCTTCTTCTCGAACTAAAATTTGATTATATCCACTGTAACTATCTAGAAGAGATAGTCTATCTGAACCTGAGTCTGTTCTCAAAATCTGATCCATATTTGGGAGTGGGTAATGATCTTTTAATGAAGCCTTATTAAGATCTCTGAAATCACATAGTTTGATTTCACCATTCTTCTTCCTAACAGGAACAAGATTGGCTACCCAACTTGAATGCTTAACTAGAAAGATAATACCCGATTCAATCAACTTAGATAATTCTTTCCTCATCAGAGGTTCTATTTTGGGATTTACAGGCCTCTGTTTCTATCTAATAGGTTTAGAATTTGGTTACAACTCAATTGTATGTTGTGCTAAATTGGGATCAAATCCTTTCAGATCTTGGTATTTCCAAGAAAAAATATCCTTAAACTCTTTACAAAGATTAATAAATGACTTCTTTTCGGTTAAGGAACATACCTTTCCAAGAAATAGCTTTTTCCCTTCATCAACAAAGATCTCTTTGTAATTATCAGAGTGGGTTGACATTTTAGTCTTGACCTTTCTTAACTCGATCGTCAGTGCTGAAGATGTCTTCTAATGTGACTAGACCTTGAGGTAGTTTATTTGTCTTCAACTGAACAATCTGGTCACCATATAAGTGTTGTAATTTATCCTGATTAACTTCAGAAAACTCAGCTTCTTGTTCCAAAAATCTGCAGATTTAATCATCACTTTCAAAAACTTGCCAATTTGAATCATTATCAGGTACTGAGGGCCTGACAATTAACTTTATATGAGGCTGAATTTTTCTATTTTCAATATGTTCCAGCACTTCAAAACTAGCCCCAACTGCTACAAGTCTGTCTGCATGCTTGTTTTCAGCTCTAGGAATAGACTGAATGTTAATAGCATCGAAATCTTCCATTAAGTCTAAAACTTTGTGTCTGTAAGACTTCATTAATGGATTCTTACAAACATTGAAATTTTTTACTTGATTAATAACCAACTCAGAGTCACCAAAAATCTGTAGCATGCTGATACCTTTCTTTCTGGCACAAAGTAAGCCATGAATTAAAGCTTTGTATTCAGCTACATTACAAGTACATGAAAATTGGAGATTTAAAGCTAAGAAATACCTTTCAATATTTAGGGAAGTGAGCATTAGACCTGCTCCCTATCCTTTCTTGTTCTTAGCTCCATCAAAATGAAGCTTCCAAATCCCTTCTGCTGAATCTTTGTTTTGGACAGCAAGGGAAGTGGTGTATTTTCTTCATGCATACAATATACACCAAACAGGTGTTCTTCAACTTCCTTAAAAGGATCATGAGCATGTTCTTCCACTGTATTTTCATCCATAAACATGTTAGAAACACCATCTAACACTGAAACATGAGCTACCTCATCAAAATCAGACTGATCTAGGGCTGAATAATTAGCCACTGCATTTGTAGAGTGAGGCTCAATGTGAAATCTAGGCCAATGGCTCTGAATTGATAGTAACTTTAGTACCATAATGAGTAGTGAAAAATAAGGACCAATCTGAAGAGAGATAACCTCCTATTTTTGCTGTGAAATCTCTAGATAAGCATAAGGCAAAGTATGGAGGTAAGTCTACAACAGTAACATCTTGCAGAATAAAAACATTTGGGCAAGCATGTAACGTCACTTCTAAATTTTTGATTATGCCAACTGTATTAGTTGTAGTTCCATCAAGCTGTAAGACACTCCTTTCTGTAGGCTCATACTGCAAAAAAATTTTTTCTGCAATCGCTTTTGACATAACTATGCTACTTGCACCACTGTCCACCATGCAATTATGAACTAGATGTTCTCCAATAATCAGTTGATAAATAAAATGGTGGTGGAATTTTTAATATCATGAGCATTCAGAACATTTTGAACCATCCACTTAATTTCTTTAATGCGGTCTTGCTCAAACATTCCAGGACCATGTCTGTCTTCTGAACTTCCTTTTCTGTTGTATTTGAAGAAATCTGCAGCTTAGCTAGTTCACGAGAGAGTAAATCTTATTGTCCAGGAATACTTAGAGCATCCCACATTGAGATGTTAACATTATGTTTTTTCATTACATCAACAATGTTAAAAGAAGCAACTATTTTAGAGACAGATTCAACTATCTTAGCATAGGCCTTAGCGAAAACTGATTCTACTTCAGCTGCCCTGGATATCTGAGGTATAAACAATCTTCTTGGATCAGTTTGTAGTTGTTTTTTATGGCCTCTATCAACTAGAACACTTGTTGTTTTTTTAGGAACAACAAGGTTGTTAGTTGACTTTGGAACTGTAGATGTTGTTTTATCAGTGACAGTAGGTAGGATAGGTCTATTTTGTTGTTTTTGACTTTCAGCAGCTTTCCCCTGAGCCCTAGTAGTGACTGCAATGAAATCCTCCTCATTAAAACTGACTAAATTTTGTTCAGGTGCTTTCTAAACATGAGTTCCTTGCTACCCACCCTCCATTTGAGGCATGAACAATGTTTCAGATTGAGGTTGTGCAACAAGATTCAGATTCAGAAAAGAATTTGGGAAAGTTGCAGCTGAATGAGGTTGATTACAAGGTTGACACCACTCTTCTGTAGCCATATTAACTAGGACTAAAGCGTTAGATGAACTAGGAGCCTTTGGGTCAAACTACCTTTGCTGGTAAGGCTGCCTATAATTTTGATTTTGTTGATGGGGCTGCCTGTTTTGTTGATTCTTTTGATTTTGTTGATAAGGAGCCTAATAGGGTCTGATAGGTAATGCAATTCTATTTTCAATCGAAGTCAATTTATTTCCCATAGTTTGCAAAGCTTTAAATACATCATCTGATGGAGCTACAACAGTAGGTTCTATGATTGTAATGGGCTTAGGAATAGGTGCTAAATCTAGCGAAAATGGCATTAAAGGCCTTGGTCCTAATTTTCCATCTTGAATAAGACTATTTTCAGCTCGAATAGTGATATCATAAGCTGTTGGGAGTTTTTCTCCACCCATTAACTGAATCATAGTTGAGATATCACTGCTTAATGCTCTAAGATAATAAGGAAAATCATGATCAACTTGAGGCTTGACACTTGCTGGAATTATCTCCCAATTTCTGGCAAAATGGATATTAAAACTGGAAATAAACTCATTGGGAGCTCTTTTAATAGTAGACAACTATTCAATGAGAGATAAATGATTTGAATTATCCTGGAACTATTTCAACAATTTTTCACCTAAGTCATCCCAAGTTCTTATGCTTCCAATTTATAGATTTCTATACCATTGCAAGGCCTTCCCTTTGAAAGATGTAGCTAAAAGTCTTAAAGCTACATCTTCATGAGTGATGTTATGGACTGCACATAGGGCTATAACATCTTTGATATGTTCAGCTGGTGTAACTTGATTTTCACCAATGAATGATGGAAAACTTTTCATGGTAGCATTAAGAATGTCATGGTAAACTGGGATTACTAATGGACTGCCATTAGTAAAGGTCACAAAATTCCTTGGCGGTTGGATAGATATTTGAAAAACTGGGATGTTAATTGAGAAATTGATACATGTTGAAGGAATATTAGGAGGGTTATCAAAACCAGGTCTAATATAAGGAAAAGTATTACCAACTCTTTTCCTTCTAGTAAAATTCAAAGGTAAAGAAACAAAATCAAGAGGAATTCCTCTTATTGATGATCTTGTAGTCACTTTAGGCATGGAACATGTTGGAATATTGGTCTAAAATCAGCTCTATGGAGTCACCAAAAGATCTCAAAATATTTAGAGTATATTGTTGCAGCTTGTTGCCGAAAGTGACTTTTAATTTGCGGTAATCTGCTTTAGATCTACTATAGAATTTGTAGTTTGCATGCAGATCTAATTCGTAGTCCCACCAGGCATGCCAAAACCTATTATCTCTCAAAAGTGCATGTTGTAGAGAGATGGCTGCAGGTTTTCTAATTTTGCACAATTGATCTCTCTCTTTCGTAGATACAATGGAAACACATCAGGTCTATGGGTATACCTATTTTGAGGTGAGTCTTCGGTATCAAGGTTGATTCCTTATTGGTGTATCCTAAACTGATTTTTGGGAGTTTGAGAGTAAAATATGACTAGAAAATAATTAAAACTTAAGGTGATACAAAAAATTTGTATGAGGGCTTTGACTGAGTATATGCACAACTGATATGGGAATAATTTTTGATGCACGAGCCAATAGTTTTCTATAGAATATCTAAGGGAAAATCACTTGATTGTACTAAGGGAGGATCACAACAATGCTAATAAGTTAACATGCACATTAAAATTAAGCAGAAAGACTAAATTTTACAGCAGGGTAAGGTGATTAATCAGGGAATTTTCATTCACAAGACTAATTGAAACATACACAAGACTGAAAAATAACTTGGAAAGGAAGAAAAAACTTGACACTCAGAGGGCAAAATTGGCAAAAATTACTTCAGTACTCATATATCCAAAAATTCCTGTAGCAGTTCCCCTATGCTTTGCAAAGGCACACAATATATAGCAAAAATAAAATTCACCCTCTTCTTAAAAATAGCCTAAGGCTTGTACTCACACATGCATCCTATTTTTATTCTTTATTTAATAATAGATAAAGGAATAAAAATAGAGCATGTAATTACAAATAGGTATTATTAGCCTTACTTACATTACAATCAAACTAAAGTTGACTGTTATATTTTTAAGAAAAGAAGGGTGAATAATTTGCTAAAAATAAGATTGCTTGCTAGGCAAGTCTCTCTCCATGAACATGCAAATCTGTCTTCTTCTCTATTATTTCCTGTTGTGAAGGTATGCAAAAATATGACTCCCTATTTGTGAACAAAACAACTACAATACTTGCAATATTTGCAAAAATAGTTCATTCACTGTGGGGACCACTAGGAGCACATGTGTAGTCATAATCAACTCTTATTTTTTGGAAGGATAAGGTAATAAGCCTTCAAAATGTTTCTTGTATCTGATGTTGAATTCTGCTCCATTCTTTTTGATCACATGAAAATGCACTCCAATTCATGTACAATCTATCACCATCAGTGGGTCCACTTGTGGTTGTGAACTCTTGTCTTCATTTGGTTTGGCCATTCTTGTGGGCTTAGCATATACTATGGTTTTAAAATAACACAAGGTTACTTATAATAGTCACCTTATACATTTGGCCACCTTGGTTATTTGATATAGTCTACCACCTTATGGTTGTCGGCCTTGGCATATTTCAAAATTCACCTTTTCGGTGATCATTGGGTATAATTTGGTCGGCCCCTTTATATTATTTGGAGCATGCACTATGGTTAGACTTTGAAAGTCATGGCAAATGATTTTGTTTTATGGACATGTGGGTTGTTCCCTTCTCCATGGTCACTCACCCCTTGGTGACTTGGTCGGTGGCTTATGTAACTCGGGTCAGGTTAATTACAACCTTGGTTGTTTACTTTGAATGTTGGTGCCTTGATTAAGGCCATTGATCTTTGCTACTTTTTAACCTGTAGCTGTTTATTTTTTGACCCTCGATTGGGGTTTCTGACTGCATATTAAATGTGGTTGGTGAAGATTGACCATGGCTAGTTTCTTCGATCACGGATCTTGATCTTTGGCCCTTGATCTTTGCCCTTTTAATTTGATATCGTCGATCTAAAACCATGGTTGAGTTAGGTTGAAACTCACCTCTTGAGTTTGCATGGTAAAGAGTGTCTTCAACCCTCAAGCACATTTCATTTGGTTTTTAGTTGTGCAGGCGAAGCCCTGGAAATTTTTTCCCTCGATGTCATTATTTTGTTCTTGATTCGAGCTCGACTATACCTATATTTTGTAGCTCCTCCTCTACAAAATCTCTCTGTCATTATCGGGTTCTCATGGTCGGCACTTTCTGGTTCTTCGAGATTTATCTAGTTTTATGGTTTTTGTGTGGCCATGAGAGCTCAACGTTTATATTTATTTGTTGTTTTGATATAATTGTTTAGCTTCTGCGGAGGGGATCATAAGTTTGACTTCCTTGATTTTTCATGGCTTGCCTTGGTCATTCTCACCTCTTCGAGCTTAGCTTTCTTCCATTCTTTGGTCATTCTGTACCATTCATGCCTCTGTGTATTTTGAAAGTTGAGGTTTCTTTAACGGCTGCCATTTTTGCTAATCCTGAAGCTCGATTCTTCTGTTCAGTCTCTACGTGTTTTCCTTTTGAAGTGGCCATCATCTCTTGCTATGTGCATCACCATTTGATGAGGGAAGGTAAGTTTTCACGACCTCTAAGTTTCGTTTTTACTTAGTCATTACCATTTTGACCTCTGAAACTGATACTCATTTTTTCATTTCATTTCTTGTGACCTTTGGGACTCAGCCTTGGTTGTTTCGAGTTGGAAACTATTATGATTTTGAAAGAAGCTTTCTGGGTCTGTTGATTTTTCGACCTTACCTCGAGGATTTACTCAAATTTTACTTAGAACCGGTAAGTTTCAACTGGTTACTCATATTTTCCTATGAAAATGCATGAATTTGGTACTTAGCTTGTTGTAATCTTTGTGGTTTCGAATTCATACTCCTCGAATTCATGTTCTTCCTTTTTTGAATGCCATTCTGAGTTGTATATGGTATTTTAGAACTGTAGATCTGTATATTTTTTTAAAATGGGTATTCGGACTTCTCTTTGAGCTTTATTGTATGGATGTATTGTAAATGAATAGCCTATTTTCTTGGCGTCTCTGTTAGAAACCTCTGCCCTAGATTTCTTAGATCTGAGTCTTCATCATTTTTTCATTTGATTTTTAAGACACTGATAATAAGCTCCTTGTTGTACAAGATCCTCTGTGATTTCTTGCTACCATTAATGGGTCTTCATTCATTGCCAGGATTTGTGCTTCCATGTCATGGGTACTCGCAGATCTTTATGTTTTTCTTGTATCTTCACACCTTTGAGATTGATTTGGGAGCCAGTTGTGTGCAATATTTACTTTGTATCTTCCTTCATTTTACTGTGGTGGACATAAAGTAATTTCTTCATTATGGATACTTATACTTCAGCCTCTTCTCTGTATGAGTTCTTTGTGCTTTAAACTCAGGACAACTGTTATCTCATTTGCATTTGTTGAGAATATTGTAGAAATGATGGTTACAATTTTTCTGCAAATATAGGTTCTGTATATTACTTTAGGTCTGTTCTAAAATCTTTGGCTCAATTTTGTATTCTGGAGAATCCATTTGTTACAATTCATTGTTTCAGGATCAACTTGATTCTTTAAAATTTTGTAGCACCCTTTTGAGAATACTTGCTTTAATCCTTTTCAAACTGAGATCACTTGAACATTGAAATTCTCCATGAGATGAGTGTTTGGATGCAATTGGTTTCTGAAAATCTCATCTATTGACTGATTGACTGTAACAATGTTCTTGACTATCTGAAAATAATGTAACTCATATTCCTGGAAACAGTGTTATAGGATGGCTCCATATTGTAAAATTATGAACTTGACTTTGATTCTTCACTATTTTCTGAACCTCTGCATTGGGCATATTATTTCTGGAACTCTGTTTACAAACTCCTGCATGTTGAACAATTCAAGTTTTGTCAAAAAATGTAGTTCCATTTCTTTTGTGCTTCAATACTGTACTTGAGCTTCATTACAACTTTATATGTATGCTGGAAAATTTGAAATGTTGATTTTTCATGGCGAAGCCCTGGCAATTTTTTTTCCAGAATCATAACTTCATTCCTTTTTATGTTGTAGTAGTTTTTATTTTCTGATTATGAATATGGAACATAATACTTCATGTTTGAAGTTGGATAAAAATGAGACATCATAGCTATTTATCTTGATCATGACATGCTTTACTGCTTTTCTATATCACTTGATATAAAATAATTCCTTTAAGCATATAATAGTTGAAAGTTGCATGACAAAAATTTGTAAATGTCCATTTTACATGACGAAGCCCTTCCAAAATTTTCCTATAATCTTGTCCTCATTCCTTTTCAATTATAACCATTCTTTTCTAGTTAATCTCAGCTTCTTAAAATCAGATTTTTCTCCTTTAGCTGCAGCTAAAAAGTGTTCTTCTATTTGCCAGTTTCTCTTCTACACTGTAACTTCTTCCATTTAAGAATAGTTATTTAAACTCCTAGTTGCATCCTTTCTTTTATTGCATGCACTTATGACTTGTCTATCTTTCCTTGGCTGCAATCTATACCTGCACACTTAGGAAAATAGTTAGAAAATAATTAGGATTTTTGGCCTCTCTTATGTCCATGTTTTCTTTTTCTTCTTGTCTTTCTTCATTCCTTCTGAGTGAATAAATCCTGTATGTAAGTTTTTATTCAAGTAAACTATATCTTTTGTTATTAGATATTTATATGCACGAATTAGGATAATGTAGGAATATGATTTGATCCCTGAGCTCGTAACTGATAGTTAACTTTTCTTCTTTTTAGGTACAATGGCTTCTACAATGGAGATGAAGAATAAGCTAGAAATAGAGATGTTTTCAATCAAAGAAAAAAACCCCAAGGTAGTGATGGGTTCACTCATACTCCTTTGCTTTCTCTTTCATGCATGTGTACCTTTAATTTTTAGTAGTTGTACTTTACTTTCCAGTTCTATCCCATGGCTTATGTCGGAAACATTTGAAAATTCCTTATGAATAAAACATTGAATTTGGTAAATGAGTTGTATATTTCTTTCCACATTCTAGCTTCTCTGTATGGATTGTATAATGAACTGAACAACTTAGTAACATAATTGAATGTATTAATCATGAAGGAAAGGACATTGATGAGAACTTGTAACATTTAGTAGTGAACCCTAATTTTCTGATATCTGCATTTCTGTTTACTACTTCAAAACTCAGCACTTCACCTACTCTGTAATTGTTGTCTTTATAAAGATAACACAAGTATCCTTCAGGGATTTTTTTTCTTTTCCTTAAGATGGGATGAAATTGGAGAGTATGTGATCTATTCTATTTTGTGACAGCACACATAACTGTAGATTTCATTTAATCTTGTAACTAATTCAGTAGTAACAAATAACATTAAAACTTCCTTAGCTTAGGTATACTCCACCCATGACTTTAATCGTAACGAAGAAGTTTCGAGTTGCCCATTTTTACACAATTGAAAAAAAATTCAATAAATACTCTTACTTTCAAATTAAATATGAACTTTTATGAAAATTTAGCGCTGACCAATTCCCCGCAATGTAGTTCATTTAATTTAATTTTGATTATGATAAAAGGTGTGTTTACTACTAGAAAACCCAAGGGCCTCTAACAACATATTTTAATCCTCGCCATCCACATCCTCATCTGTATCAACATTTATGTATGTATCAGATTTTTCATCACCCATGTACTCATCCAAATCAAAGACAAATAATTTATGTAAAATTTTCTCCATATCAAAAAGGGATTAGAGTAAGATTAATGTCCCCGTATAAAAATAAATTTGATATAATAAATAATCTCCACTTCTTAATACTAAATATAAAAATGTCAGCAATTATTATTCAATATAAATTATGTAATATTTCTCCCAAAATTTAAAATGTTTACCCTTTTATCAATAAACATATATTTAAAGAATAAAAAATCAACATTATAAAAATATTTGTTTTTTAAGTCAAAAGTTGTTGTCTCGGTTAGAAATCCCAACCTCTCTCTTACATGCACAGTACAAAATAGACATGTTTATAGGTTGTATAGTTACATTGATAAAATAAACCCTCTTCATCCATGTGATCAATCTAGCAGTTTTTCGTTGAGTATTTTTTCTATGTGGGTGAATAAAATGACGACGTGGCCGATGACCACCAATCCAGATCGATAGTTTCACTATTAGAAAACAAAACTCAGTGAAACTCCTCCTCTTATCGAACCATGGAAAAATTGTTAAGACACTCTAAAAAGGAAAAAAAACAAGGGAAGAAACTGTTTAGAAAATTATGATATAGAAGGTTATGTGTTTGAGCTTGGAGTTGGGCATAACTTATCAGGTATTTACTCTTCCCATAATCCTCTTGTTCGGTTGTGGAGCTTGTTTTCATGTGAGAAAGTGTTGAAGACTGTACACTTTCCACTGTTGACTTTTATAGCAGGAAACATGCTTGAAATAGCGGGAAACATGCTTTTATCATATGGGCGGGATTTTTAACCCATAGGTTTATGGGATGGTTTTGGCCCATGGTTTTGATACCCATGATTTTGTAAAACTTCTTAAGCAGTTTTCTACTTATAAGGTTTTATGCATATGGTAGGGATTATGTAGCATTGCAGATGTGTTTCAAATTTAGGTGTGAATTCTGTAGAGTTTATTGAGTATAGCTCCAAACAGATCTGGGTATTGTATTAAGAGAGTGGTGGCTTGTAATAAAATATGAGCAAGTGATTCTTGGTGGACGTTGCCCAAATTGGGTGAACCACGTTAAATATTGTCTCTTTGTGTTGTGTTATTTTATTCTAGCATTTTATTTGAGATCTGTAATATTTTATGCATATTAGTTTCTACTATTGCGATTTTGTGAGGAATTTTTCCACATATTTTATCCCTTATTTCCTAACAATTGGTATCAGAGCCTGGTTTGATTTGCTGAAGTTTTGAAACACACAGAAAGTTTTATCTTGAGTGGGAGCTATGGCAGATGATGGAAGATCAAGGTATGATAAATTCAACAGGCAGAATTTTAGTCTTTGGAAGATGCAGATGGAAGATTACCTTTGTCAGAAGGATCTTTATATTCCACTATCTTAGAAGGTGAAAAAACCCTCAAGCATGATAGATACAAAATGGGATTTTCTGGATAGGAAGGCACTTGGGACAATCTGGCTGTGTCTTGCATCTTCGGTATTATTTAATGTTTCAAAGGAAAAAACTACAAAAGATCTGATGGATGCATTAGGGAATTTTAATGAAAAACCATGTGCCTATAATAAGATATTTTTAATGAAAATTTTGTTTAATATGAAGATGTCTAAGAATGGTTCAGTAGGAGATCATTTAAATGATTTTAATATGGTTGTAAATATGCTAGCTTCAGTTACAATAGAATTTGATGAAAAATTCAGGGCTTTATTAGTTTTGTGCTCTTTTCCTAAGAGTTGGAATAGCGTGGTAATGGTGGTAAGCAACTCGGTTCCAGCTAACTCAAAGTTGAAATTTGAGGATGTTGTATAGGTGATTCTAAGAGATGAAATGTGAAGAAAAATATCTGGTGAATCTTCTACTTCAGGGAATGCTTTGACAATGGAAACTAGAGGGAGATAGAAGAATACAGGAAGCTGTGGAAAATCAAAAGATCGGGCAAGGTCAAAATCCAAAAGCAAGATAGTATGCTGGTAGTATGGAAAGTTTGGGCATGCAAAGAAGTACTATTGGGAGCTTTCGGTCAAGAAGAAACAACAGGAAGAAAACAAGGAGGCAAATGTGGCAACGGGTAATGTATGTCAGGATGCTTTGATTCTTTCTGTGCATTATATTACGGAATCTTGGGTTTTAGATTCGGGGGCTTTTTTCCATCCTACTCCACATAGGAATTATTTTGTTGATTCTGTTCAAGGAGATTTTGGGCATGTTTTTCTTGGTGATGATGAGCCTTGTGGCATTTGTTCAAGCTAAGATGCATAATGTTAATACTTAGCTATTGAAGGATGTCAGAAATGTGCCTACATTAAGACAAAATTTGATATCAACAGGGAAGTTTGGAAGTGATGGTTGTACTATGATATTTACACCAGACTCTTGCAAGGTTACCAAGGGTGCTCTTATGGTGGCAAGATGTAAGAAGGTTGGAACCTTGTATTTAACCATTTATTGCACTAATGTTTGTAATCTTGTGGCTTCAGAAGTAGATACAACATTGTGGCACTATAGGCTTGGTCATACCATAAGGGCATGGAGATCATAAATAAGGATTTGCCCAGATATACAGAGACAAGTTTGGATTTATGTGAGGAACGCATATATGGGAAATAAAAGCGAGTAAGGTTTCTCAAGGTTGGACCTACAAAGAAAGAGAGTAAGTTAAAGTTGGTGCATTCTGATGTGTGGGGGTTGGCTCAGATATCATCTCTTGGCAGTTCAAGTTATTATGTTACTTTTATTGATGATGAAATAAGGAAAGTTTGGGTTTATTTTATTAGAAAAAAATCTGATATATTTGACACTTTTATTAAATGGAAAGCCTTGGTAGAGAATGAAACAATTCTTAAGCTAAAATGTCTCAGGTCAAATAATGGAGGGGAGTATTGCAGCAATGAATTTGATAATTACTGTTCTAAGAAAGGAATCCACAGGAAAAAGAAGGTTGTAGGAACTCTGCAGTAGAATGGGGTGTCAGAAAGGATGAGCATAACAATAGTGGAACGTGCTAGGAGCATGAGGTTACATGTAGGACTGCCTCTTTCTTTTTGGGTAGAAGCGGTGAGCACAGCTGTGTGCTTGATAAACAAAGGACCCTCAAGTGCCTTGGATGGAGGCATATGTGAGGAGGCTTGGTATGGTAAGAAAGTTTATTATTCATTTCTTAGAGTCTTTGGAAGTGAGGTGTTTGTTCATATAGACAAGGATGATACGACTAAGCTAGAGGCTAAATAAGAAAAATGTACTTTCATTGGTTATGGTGGTGATGACTTTGGATATAAATGTTGGAGTATTAAGGACAAGAAAATCATTCATTCTAGGGATGTGGTCTTTAATGAGAAAGTCATGTATAAGCAGCAGTTGCAGGAAAACAAGGAAGAATCCAAGAAAGAATATACAGCAATAGAGGATCTTCCAGATGGGAAAGTGACACATGAATCATTTCAGGAACCTCCTCAACAGGAACCCCAAACTCCTATATTGAGGAGATCTTGTAGGGTAAGAAGAGAACCTAAACATTTTTCTCCTTCTCTTTATTACTTATTACTCACTGATAGTGGAGAGCTAGAGAGATTTGATGAAGCAATTCAGGTAGATGTCGGGAAGAAGCGGGAGCAAGCCATGGATAAGGAGCATCAGTCTCTCATGGAGAACAAGACATGGGATTCGGTGAAGCTACCTGAATGCAAAAGAGCATTACAGAACAAGTGGGTGTTCAGATTCAAAGAGGAAGAAGGTGGAAAGAAAAGATACAAGGTCCAGATGGTGGTCAAAGGGTCTGCACAGAAAAAAAGGTATATATTTTGATGAGATTTTGTTTCCTGTAGTAAAATTGACTTCTATTAGAACTATTCTAGGAATAGTTGTAGTAGAAGACTTGCACTTAGAACAACTTGATGTAAAAACTACAATTCTCCATGGTGATTTGGAGGAGGAACTATATATGTAGCAACCAGAGGGCTATGAGGTAAAAGGTAAAGAGGAGATGGTGTGCAAACTAAAGAAGAGCTTGTATGGCTTGAAACAAGCTCCACGTCAATGGTATAAGAAATTCGATAGCTTCATCATGGAGTAAGGTTCTATTAGATATCATTCTGACCATTGCGTGTATACAAAGAAATTTGATTATGGAAGTTATATTATCCTTTTTCTGTGTGTGGATGACATGTTGGTTGCAGGTAAAAATATGCAGGAAATAAAAATACTCAAGAAGCAGCTAAGTGAATCCTTTGCTATAAAGGATTTGGGGGCAGCCAAACAAATCCTTGGTATGAGGGTATCTCAGGATAGGAAGGAAGCAAAGATCACTTTATCTCAGGAAGAGTACATTAAGAAGGTCTTGGAGAGGTTTAATATGCAGGATGCTAAACCGGTTGGGACTCCTTTGGCAGACCATTTCAAGTTATCAAAGGATCAGTGTCCCAAGATAGAGCAAGAGAGAAACCAGATGTCCAAGGTACCTTACTCATTAGCAATTGGTAGTTTGATGTATGCCATGGTGTGCACTAGGCCTGATATTTCCCATGTAGTGGGAGCTGTGAGTAGATTTATGAGTGATCTAGGTAGAGATCACTGGCAGGCAGTAAAATGGATCCTTCCATATTTGAGAGGGACCATGGGGACAATTTGTGCTACAATGGATTAGACACAACTTTGTGTGGTTATGTAGATTTAGATATGGCTGGAGATGTAGACAGTAGGATGAGCACGAAAGGTTATGTTTGCACTGTAGGTGGGACATCAGTGATTTGAATTTCACGACTACAGAAGCTGGTGGGTTTGTCAAGCATAGAGGCTGAGTATGTTTCTGCCACAGAGGAAAGCAAAGAAATGATTTGGTTACAACAATTTCTTGAGGAGTTGGGGCATAAGCAAGAGGAAGGAATTTTGCATAGTGATAGTAAGTGTGCTATACACGTAGCTAAGAACTCTACTTTCCACTCTAGGATGAAGCATATACATTTAAGGTATAATTTAATCAGGATAGCTTTGGAGGAAGAGAAGTTGAAGCTGGAGAAGATTCATACCAGTTAGAATCCTGTAGAAATGATGACCAAGGTGGTCACAAGGTAAAAGCTGAAGCTATGTTCAGCTTTGGTTTGTCTTCACGGAAACTAGTGAAGGGTTGAGAAGCTTGCTCAGAGGAAAGCTAGTCTCCAAGTGGGAGATTGTTAGGTTTTGAAGCTTGTTTTCATGTGAGAAAGTGTTGAAGACTGTACACTAAGAGTATTGTACACTTTCCACAATTCTCTCGCCGGGGTTCAAGGCCGAGCGGGCCTCGAGCGGGGATCTAGGGGCGCAGCCCCTGAAAAAAAAAATTGGCCTTAAAACATGCCCGATATACAAGGAAACATGCTTTTCTCATATGGGCAAGATTTTTGACCCATAGGTTTATGGGACAGTTTTGACCCATGGTTTTGATACCCACAGTTTTGTAAAAATGCTTAAGTTGTTGTCTTACTTATATGGTTTTATGCATATGGTAGGGATTATGTAGCATTGCAGATGTGTTTCGAATTCAGGTGTGCATTCTGTAGAGTTTTTTTAGCATAGCTCGAAACAGATCTAGGTATTGTATTGAGAGAGCGGTGGCTTGTAATAAAATCTGAGCAAGTGATTCTTGGTGGATGTAGCCCAAATTGGGTGAACCACGTTAAATAATGTTTCTTTGTGTTGTGTTATTTTATTCTGCAATTTTATTTGAGATCTGTAATATTTTATGCATATTAGTTTCTACTATTACGATTCTGTGAGGGTTTGTTCCATATATTTTAACCCTTATATCCTAACACCTCCCTTGAAGAATAGAAACTACAAGCAAAAAAATGAGCAGGAAGTCAAAGATTTTGGTGTGTTGCATGTTGAATTTGATAATGTTGTCCAAGAGAAAGGTTTTTTAATGTCGATTAAGAAACAATTAATAGTCGTTATTCTTATTGTTAAAATCTTAAGAGAAACCATAATCATATATGAGCTTTAAATCGACGACATATTAAATCCTCAATGCAAAGAAATGCATTTCTTAATATATGTTCACTTCAACATTGAACAAAAAAGTGTAAGTTTTCCTTTCAAGTATTTTTTGACAACACCTTGCTTTTTAAGATATCTCCAGACTATATTGCCACGATGCCCTGCACACCATATACCCTTTCTTCATTGAAGATCTGTAAAAAATATGCACAGGTTACATATGCACCTTGTAAAAAAATTTGCTTCCTCAAAAGGGTTCCACCCATTATTATCCTATCCCAATTACTTCTCCTCCATCTAACCCCCTCTTTCGTACCCCTTTTCCTCATTTTATGTTTTGATCCCTCAATATCAACCTCCTCCTACACTGCCCTTTCACCATTCACATTGCACATTTCGCATGTGATTGCTAGTTTTAAAGAAATTATGAGTTTATTGTAGCCTTTTGGATTCCTTGTAGCCTCTTAGCATTTTTTTTCTTTTTGACACTTTTATTTTCTTTTCTCATCTTTGTTTTAATCCTTTTTTTGGTCTCCCACTATAGCTATCAAATTTGAAGGGCTAGTCCAAATTTTAATGTTAAGGGCATATATTTGATCAATCCTTCCATGAAAAAAAGTTGTCACAAACAATTACACTTCAATTGACAAGAAAAACCTTATTACACATGTCATTCATAATATATAGCAAGTTTGAGAATGAAATAAGAGGACTCCTACAACAAAAATGAATGTACAACTAAATTTAAAAAGATGTATAATTGCATAGTAGATTGTTTTGTGACCGTGTGTATAAGTTTATTGGCATTATGTGATTCTTACCAACAACCTGAGCAAAACTACCAAACCTTACGTGCAAAAGATACAAAAGTTACCATTGTTGTAATAGAGAGATAATGGGGAAGACAATGGATAAGACATGATTAAACCATGTTAATAGGTGGCTTGTGAGAATAAGAACAGACATTGTCGAGACTATAACACAATTAATAAGATATTAAAGCATATATAATGACACCAAATATGTCTTGTGAAATTTATATCTGCTAATTGCATATAAGATGGTGTTCTTCATGGTCCGTCATACAGACTCAAAATCAATTAAATAAATAGAATATTTTTTAGCCATTAACACTATTTAGTATGTGAAACAAAAAGTGCAAATTTAATCAAAATCTTTTTTTTATTAAGGATAAATAGTTTTTTGAAAGGGAGTATACCCTTGTATAGGAAGGTTCAAAATCCAGATGTTACAATAGTTCCAAAACAAAGAAGTGACCAAAATCATGAATTTAAAATATGGCCCAAAAGCAGAAAAACAATCTACCAAGAAAAGCACCAACTTCACCTTTAAACAGCAACAGAACAACAAACAAACAACAAAAAAAAGTAACTTAGCAACTGGCTTCTGTGCAAACAATTTCCTTCTTGCTATGAACTGTAATCCAATCATCCGAGGTTTTCTATAAAGGAATAAAAACTTCAAGATCTGTGATTGGCTGATATGTATTGTTTGAACAAAATGGAGGAGCAACATTCTCCTTAGCCGCTACAGAAGCTTTTGGTTTAATGTTTTCGGTTCTCTGAGCTTCACCCTCGGATGACTCCTTTTTTGTATGATATGTGATCTTGCTCAAAGGGGTTTTGGGGACCATTTCAAGCATGTCTTCCTCCTCAGCGTCAGAAACAAGGATATCCTTAGGTTTAAGTACCAGATGTTCCAGGGGGCATTTTTCCACCTGTTAGCTTTCTCATTTTTATGTTTTACTATCTCGCAATTAATAGCAGAATGTCCCAAAGAGAAACATCTCCTGCATCTAAAAGGCAAACCCTCATAATCCACAGGCTGAATCCAAGTTCGGTTTTGTACCTTTAGCTCAATTTGAGCTAAAGGATCCTTTAAAGTATCAATCTCTACAAGGATCCTTGCATAGGTTGTATGTGTGAAATCAGTGGTTTGAGAGTCGATGTTAATGATATTGCCCAAGGTATTTCCTATGTTTAATGGTTTATCCTCGTCTATTGATTCCCCTGTACCTAAAGATGTAGATTGGGAGTCCTGCACTATTGGACTTGTTGCCAAGGAAATCGAGTCAACAATATTGGTGAACAATATTTCATGGTTACTATTTATAATCCCAGCGCCAATGCCAACTTGCACTTTCAATCCCAATAGTCCTGCTGAAGTGATATGACAATAGTTAAAATTGACAGGCATTTCGGAATTCAACCCTTCTGTTGATATTTAGAATAAAACTTAAAACTTCTACTTTGTCAAGTCATGGGTAAAGTTTGATTTTTTTTTTACGGCCAAGTTTTTACTTTTCCCTTCCCTGACGGGATGGTAGTCGGGACACGCTCAATTCTTATCGCTCGCACGCTAGTTCTCGGGACTCGGGACTACATTCTTTACATCGAATATGTGGAGGACCAATGATTTGTTTTTGTGGCCATACATCATTACAGAAACACTTGGAAAACTATGGAATACTTTGGCATTTTCGTATTTCAATCCATCACAAGTCATATCTTACGTAATAAGGGGGACACCCATCTCCATCACATATTCACAGGATTTCTGTACACGTTTTACAGGCCTTTTCAAATCTTCGCACGGCCAAGCTCCAGTCAAGTCCAAACTTATAAGTTATTATACTATTCCAAAAGCCAAAAACACACAACACGCTCTAGACACGTAGTTTGTCCATTTATATATACAAAACTAACTTCGCTTCTTCCTTGTTCTGAAGACCATAACTACTTTGAGTGATTGTTGCCAGGCGCATAACAAACGAACTACTAATTACAGTGCTTCACAACCTCCATTTTTAATTTTTGCTTCAGAAAATGAACACACCTAAGGAGATTATCAAGAGAGAAAAGTGCGGGCAATTTAAGGGCGTCCGTTTGAGAAAATGGGGGAAATGGGTGTCGGAAGTGAGAATGCCCAAATGCAGAGACAAAATTTGGCTGGGGTCTTTCCACACCGCAGAGCAAGCCGCGCGCGCTTACGACGCCGCCGTCTATTGTCTTCGCGGATCCAGTGCCAAATTGAATTTTCCCAACTGTATACCCGTCATTCCATCTGCGTCTTCACTTTCCCGTCATCAGATTCGGCTGGTTGCAACCAAATATGCCCTCCTTCCAATACCTTCCATCACCATCGACAATACAAATAACAGTAATTTCGTCAATGAAGAAGCACCATCGCCGTCGAGTTCGTCGTTTCTGTCACAAGTGGAGGCGTCAAGTGACAGTCAAGCGATCTCCTCATCGTCGTCGTCGGAGGAGGAGCAGGTGGAGTTTGCATCGTTGTGGGAGTGGGAATCGTTGTTCGACTCAGAGTTGGGAGATTCAAACGACAATCTCATATCCGATTGGGATAAATTCCCGTTCCCGTCAGTGAATACATCGCCGTTAGAGTTAGAGTTAGAGAGAGACATAGACAGAGAATTGGAGGTGGAGTCCACGTTGTTCGACCCCTTCCAATTATGGAGTTTCTAAATTTTTTGTTTTGGATAAACAAGACAAAAAGTGGGGATTTAAAACGGGTCCACGTTGGCACTAAACGCCACGTTAGCTTTAAAACGGAACATATATTTGGAAGCCACATCGGTTGTCAGACTGCAGTAAATTGACAATGAAAGGTCGCTTTTATATTAATAGTTGAGTGGGGTCTAATTGTGGATATAGTGTCTTGAATACAAAACATTCAATAGTTGTCATAAAGGTACCCAGTGATTAGTCATTTTTGACATGACGACATTCAATCATATCATGACATGTAAGATTTGTCTTTTTGAAAATTTAAATGTTCAACCATTTTCACCCATGATCAAATATAGGTCCCAATCAAAATGTAGTGTAACTAAAATTTACAATTTTAAATAAATTCAAAATATATTTTTCCCTCCAATTCAACATTCAAAAAAATATATGTAATTTAAAAAAATCTTAAACTACATGCTAGTGAAAAAATTAGGCTCCCACATTTTATAGAATTTATTTTGTGCCCCACTAACATAGGGTGCACCACTATTGGTGTCTCTCCCCTACGGTGAATTTACTTAGATTTTCACGTGTTGTTTACACCGTGTGGAACTGCAATTTATCCTCAAAATTCTGAATGTAGCTCACAAAATAGAAATCTTGAATTACATCATGGGAAAGGCGAGTGAAAAAGAGTTCCATAACGTGGACACGTGTATTGTTTTCGCACCATTAATAAAGCTTCAGTTGCCTTTCTTTTCTCTTAGAGCACGAATTTCATTTTTAATAGAACGAGTGGACAATATTCAATGGGATGTTATATTCCATTGTTCGAGTCAAACTATTCCAATTACTTTTACTTATTGATCCGTGATGAGATACAATTATTTTCTTCATAATTAGTAAGTTTTTGAAGATTCAAATATTTATTTCATAATTTTAAAATTTGCAATCATATGTAGTGTTTGAATAATTTCAACTTAGAAAGAATTAAATGTTAGAATAAAAAAAAAATGTTATAGGGGATGTATGTGAAACTATTTTTTGTTTCGCAAGATACATGAACCGCGAGTTATTTATGTCATTTGTTGGAAGGAGAAAGGGGGTTTGGTGTAGACATCGTCGAGGCAATGTACTTTAGAGATATCCCATAAAGCAAAGTCGCATCAATTAATACTCGCAATGGTAATAGTTGATTGTTGAAATTTCAGCCCTTCTGTTTTATCGATAATTAGAGCACACATCAATTTTAGGGGAATTTTCTTGTGTTCTGCATGATACTTTAGAGATATAGACATGTGAAGGGGACTTGACATCCCATGTCATGTCAATATAGTAGTTGGTTTTGTCAACGGCAAAACATGTTAGGTCTTGTGGATTTGTGTCATCTTTATAGACCATTATCTTAGGCCATTTGCTACACTTGTGCATGCATAGATATCGGCCACAAGGGTTTTCCTTATGGATGTGTATTTGACATAAGCTCCTCAAATTACAAGTTCATAACACTATTATATACATATTTTCCTTATCGATTTGATTATTTTCCTTGCTTTCATGTTTATGCACATGTTTAAAACTTAGACCAACAGGGTCTTATAGATGAGGCAACGAGTGGAAATGCAACAACTTGGCCTCCCATAAGTAAATGGTGAAGAGGTCGAGTGCCTTCCCCAAGGCAAACATGATGCCTTGTATCAAAGGGGGAAAGCCTCAACTCAATTATGTGGCACACCAAACTAGTTTGATGTTTCCTTTGCCCAAGCTTTGGCTCCTTGTTGTTTCATCATGCCACAATTTATGCTTATTTCATAAAAGCAGAGGCAGTCATCAAAACAATTGGCAAAGTTATATTGAAGCTTGCAAACCTCCAACAACACAACAAATTCCAAGAGTCAGAACATTGTCACAAAGATGATGTTTATTTAAAGGCCCGGTGAATGTTTGACAAATTAAAGTCTTTTCCTCTACTATGTGAAGAGGTCAAGTGCCTTCCCAAGGCAAACATTATGATGTGCAATGAAAGGGGAAAGCCTCAAGTCGTGTGACACATCGCACCAAGTTTGATATTTCCTCTTCTCGAAATTTAGCTCCCTACCACAATGTTTTCTTCTTTCGTAATGTCTTGGCCATCATACTAGATTCATCCCACCCCTATAGGTATATTCTCACTACATCTCTAGGTCATTTTCAAATGGGTTGTTTACCTCATGTTATTTCATTTACACATGCATATTACTTAGTGCTCAGCTTCCCTTATAGGCTTGATCTTGCTTTTCTTCAATGCAAAGCTATCTTGGCCTCATGCTTCCTTATCAACAAGAATACTCTAAAAAGTTTCCTAGAAATATGAAAAAGGTGTGTAAAAGCCTACACAATCAAAATACCTTATCTAAAATGCAAAGGGTCCACGTGGGGATGAAAGGAAAATAGATGTCCATATAGTGAAATGTCATTTATAGGTTACGCAAATAAAAATTAGTTAGAAGCATTAAGAACAAAGCATGAACTCGAATATAAAGTGTAAACCCTTGCACATGACATCAACAGAGCCCAAGAAGAATTCAATCAAGAAATATAATAGAATTTACACTACTTTGTGTTTTGGGATGATGTGTTTGTTTAGGTGGTGTTATCTCTCGAAAGTGTACCCTATTGACAGATGACTATTAATGTAAAATCACAGCACCCCCAAATGGCCTCAGACCTAAGTGTGAAAATGGGGCATTCAGTGTGATTGTACAACATTAGACCATCTCTCAAGCTGTGGGAATTGCAAAACTTGAGATGGACCTCCAGAGAAGGTTGGTTCCTTCTTCCTAAACTACCTGCCACAAGCTACTCTAGTGCATGAAAAACTAATCTATCATAATCTAACCATTCCAAGGAGATAGGGAGAGAGAGAGAGAGAGAGAAAGAGAGAGAGAGAGAGAGAGAGAGAGAGAGAGAGAGAGAGAGTAAAAGAGAGCCTACACTAAGTGGTGATATGTGAGCAATGGAGGGGGTGGACAAGATGCACCAAAAAACAAAGATGAAGTTCACATGGAACATCATTTCAAAACCCATTCAACATAGCTCCTAGAACCTGAAGAAAACATCATAGTATGCACAATATACCTGCAATCATGAGAGGTAAGAAGAGACAACAAAATAAGCAAGGATGGACAAAAATCATCATGAAACATATTTATTGCTCCAAAAGTTACACGGTACATCATTAGTGGGAAAGGGGCAAGAAAATTCCATTACAGAGCCATGAGAGGAGACTTAGACTCAACATTCTACCCTAAGGAAGAAAGAGAGAGGGGGGCAAGAGAGAAAAAATGACCAACTTTTTAGAAAATGCCCCTCCTTTATAATATATAGGAAGAATAAGAGAGAGAGGAGGGAAGAATTCAAAATTTGCTCTAACCACCCCTGGAAGTGCATTCAATCCACCTACCATGATGAAGAGTCTCGTTGTAACACCCATGCCCCCATTGTTGTCCCTTACTGGGAAGGAAAGAGGCCCATTCTTCATCATGGCAGTAGGTGCAAGACTTGACAGCCCCCAAAAATAGTGATCTGAAACATTGATAGAGAAAGGTGAGAAGCCAACGCCGAGATCTTTCCAAAAAGTCCTCTCTCGCTCAAATCTGAGTTTCCAGTCGAAAGATATGGTTGTCTGAAGATCAGGGTCACATAAGAGTTCAATCCTACAACTAAGAAGAAATTTCAATATCAACTACATTATTAGAACCTTAATCCCATAAAAAAAACTTGGAAATATCAATTTGATAAAATCATCTAGTAAATTAATAAGCTTCCATAAAACGATTTATCGAGTGTTAAAATAAGCCTTGAATTGTCTCGAAACGAGAAAAGAAACTTGTAAAATCCTATATCTAATATAACAATAAGAGCATAGTTTCACTGATTTCTTACCACTTTGTGTCCCGAGTTTGAAAATTAGCTGCGTTATTAGAATCATAAGCACCAAAATGTATAAATATAGCATATAGGTCCAAAGTTTACAACTCTGAGATTGAACAAATTTCCTATTATTCCCTATTCTGTGTCCAATTTCCTTAAAGAAAATATGAAAAATATGCCTTGAATATTTAAGTTGTCAATAAAACATTTTCACACATCTTGATAATGGAAGAAGAAATTTATCCACATTCATTAGACTCTATTCAGAATCAAAGAGAGACCAGTCAATGTAAAAAAATATCTATAATGCAAAAGATAGGAAAATGAGGATTTTTAATATTTCTACAAGCACTTTCTGTCCATTTGCTAGGTGATACAATTCAGAAACCAGTCTGAAAATTTTAAATGTCAAAATATGGGAATAGTAACCTTGACTCTACGATTACAAAATGCAATGTTTGGCTAGTAAACAGAAGATGGTTGTGATGCCCGCTTAAACAACCCACTTGAGACCCAAGAACAACCTAGGATTAGTTAGGAAATATTATGGAATAATTTTATTTTGTTTAAAAGAGTCTACAACCAGGTTAAAAGACAACAGTTGTCACTAATAGGTTCGGTAACAATTCTAATCTACTAGAATATATTTTTCTTTTATTAACAATTATTAGAGGTATAGTGAGGAATCGCCCCCAACTCCTCATGTATTTTTAAGTTATGGGCCGGCGGGCCTTGGGGTGAAAATTTTCCCCAGGGGCGGGCCTCCGGGCCCAAGGGAGAAAATTTTCCCAAAGGGTAGGTTGGTGAGCCACGGGGAGACTTTTGGAAAAATTCTTGTGCAGGGTAAAAATCACATTTGCGTCTGCACTCCCTCTAGTCCACAAGTTCACAAGGGACACATGGCGCTTCACAAGTTAGCACAGGGAGAATGGGGCGACAGGAGACATTTTGTAAATTCTCTAGCGCGAGGTGAAAGTCATCTTTACGCCCATGCTCCCGCTAGTCCACAAGGGACACGTGGCATCTCCTAAGCCAATGCGAGGAGGGCGGGGTGGCAGGGAGAAAATTGGGTTAACACCCCAAAGGGCTAAGATTGTACATTGACCGGCGCCTCCGTTGGCACCTCGCGATGCCATGTGGTAGCCCATGATTGGATGCGGGCCGGTAGGATGGCGGGGAAAACCTGGAAAATTTTCCCAAAATTTTCCAAAATGTAAACAATAAAAAGGGGCCCACTCCTCCGCCGATGCCTCGTAACGCCACGTGGCATCACCTGATTGGTCGCAGGCTGGTGGGGAAATTTTGGAAAATTTTCTGGAAGCACTACGTTAGAAGGGGAATCTGCCCCTCCATTGACACATCATGGTGCCACATGGCAACATCTGATTGGATGCAGGCTAGTGGGACAGTGGGGAAAATTTGGAAAATTTTCACAAAAATTTTCTGAGGCTCCAAGGGAAAAATTTTGGCCCACGGGCCCGCCAAGGAAATTTTTCCCAGATTTTATTTTTGAACGCCGAGTGAAGAAAAAATTCAGAAGGCCATAAATTTTGATAGAGAGCTCGTTTTTGGACAAACGATGACTTTCTAGAAATCTCTCAACATCCTCTTTACTTATAAATCATTAATTATTATTTTTGGGAAAATTTAAGGGGTCAATTTCAAAAAAATGATCTACAGGATTTTACAGTGCGAACTGGTAAATTTTAACTTGTTGGATCTGTTCAGTTTGATCTTCTTCCTCTCTCAACATGTCAAATAGACATGGAGGATTGTTCCTAAATGGATTTAAGAAGGATTTCAAGATTCAATTTGTCTGATTGATTTGCAATTTGAGCATTTCCATTTCTTGATAGCAAAACGACTGCAAAATGGTTTGAGCCCGATTTTGCTAAGTTTTGAAATATTTCCTTTAATGGTATTTGTCTAATTGAACTCATTTATACCCTGACATGTTCAATTTTATTGTTTAATTTTCATTTCTTGCTTGTAGGTTTGATTGTGCATTTTTGGTTTAGATGATTGCCAATTTGAAATTACGAGACAGGGATCAAATTCTAAAGGGTCTATTTGCCATTTTCTTCTTCCAAGTATTTAGAATATGTTCCAAATCCAATCTAACACATTTAGTTGATTCAAATCAAACTATTCAAGACCAAAACACAATTTCTGATTTCAAAATTTTCACATTCCAAAGAGACAAAATACTATATATTTCCTCACACGCATTTCTTCCTTTCAAATAGAGATTTCAATACATTGAAATGATCAGATTCAATACAACAATGCAATTTGAGAAAAGTATCACATTCATTTATTGATTCCAAAATACAACTTACAACTTCCTTCTTTTATTCTTTCAAAAAAACATATATTATATACAGGGTAGAATAATAGATTTTTTTCTCACATGTTTCACTTTTCCACTTTCTAACAGGGATTTCATAGTACATGATAAACACATATTTCCAATCAAACAACACCATATGGAAAAGACAAAACCAATTCCATTAATTCAATGAATTCTTACATCCTCCTTTCCATTTGATTTCAAAAGACAACATACAAAACACGTATCATTCTTTCACATTCTTTCCAAACAGAATATAGAGTATAACTCTTTTACATTTCAAAATTTCACCTTCATTATAAATACAAAGTATCTTTCCATTGTAATGAATACATAGATCATCCAATTCAAGTGGGAAGGGGGCTACAATAAGATTTCATTTCACAAGGGACTATCAAACTGTCTTTTCTTAGCTCTATAACAACAACATGCATTCTTCTCATTCTTCCAATTTGATCACAACAGGAGTAGGGGAAAGGCAATGCTCTCCACCCAATGAAGACATCCAATCAAGAGGAGAATCCATCCTTCTTCATTGGCCCTCGAGCCCTAACCACAATGTAATAAAAGGTGTGATCCAACTCATGACAACAACAGGCTTCCACAAACATACAAGAAACATTTTCACAAAGAAACATAGTCCAAAATAGAATGTAGTTTACAACTACATTAAAACATGAAAAACAATACAAAGGCTTCATCAAGCAATCCAAAGGAGCAAGAAGCTATGGGGGATGTTGTTTATGCCTCCCAGAAGGGGAAATGGGTATCACCACCTGAGTTAAAAAATGCCAAAAATAGTATATCAAAACCCTGACATTCCTTATGCCTCCCCCAAGTACCCCTTATTCCTCACATTTCCTTATGCCTCCCCAACCTCTTATAACACCCCATAACGAGTAACAAAATGCAAGCTATTTCTTTGTAAGGTGGAACCCAAATCCCAACTCCGTCTACCCTTATACCTCCCTAAAACAAACTTGTGCCTCCCACAAAATAAACCTTGTAGTCTTCTCCTACACCATTCCTAGGCCATCTACCCAACAACCCACAAACATGCTAAAACATTCACACATGAACATTTACATATATAAAAGAAGAGCATTTCAAGAGCCAAGCTCTTACCTCTCCATGATGGAGTTTCCCCAGTTCTAAACAGCAGTTGTTTCCAAGCAATCAATCCAAAAATCCACCAAACAATCAACATGCAATAATCTTCAGACTTCTCCAAAAGCAAGAGGAAATAGCAAAAGAACACGCCCAAGAATGAAGTCTCCAAAAATTAAACAACCCAAAACAAGACAAGGAATTCAAATTTTATAGAAGAGGGAAGAGAAGAGGATGAGGAGGATCCATGTAGGATGCCACATCACACATCCTCAACCCCAACCCCAAAAATTCAACTTCATTCTCTAATACATAATAAATAGGTGGGTGAATAATATGACAGTTTACTTCCACACTCAAATCCAAACCACACCCCAAAGTAATGAAATTAAATCATGTATGAAAAGTGCAATTAAAACATACAATTTGTCTTCCCAAAATTCATTATAAAATTCTAATTCAACTCTCCAACCATAAGTATGGTTGGTAAATAAATTTAAGAGTTATGGGACAAGTTTAACTTGTCCCACATTCCTCCAAAATCAGCCTCGAAGGACAGATTCGAATTTTTAAGAAGGTGGAGTGTTTCACACTCAAATGTTAACTTACACATCACTTACACATCTCTTACAACACTTTAATACAAGGCCAACAACTCTATTAATTACTTTCTTATGACATATTTGATTTATTTATTTTACAATATGATTACTCACAATATTTATACACCATTTAATAATTAATGAAAGGGGTGAAGGCACCACAAAATAGACACATGCACCCATAAACAAATTGACCACAAAAAGAAACATATAAAACCCCTTGGTCACATTTAAAGGTGATCCCCCCCCCATGGGAATCTCTAATAAACTAAGCACACACAAACAAAACATGTTGCCATGGTGACCTTGTTGAATTCATCTAGAATTCCAATGTGGTTGATCTTCAATCCCAAAATGTTTGTTGTGATCTTTTAACCTGCCAAACCAAAATACCTCATTCGGCCTCGTGGCCATATCAGAACATCCAAAATAATATAAATATAATTCCTAAAATTATTTAGATATATGAATCACAACAACATCAAAGCAATTTAACAAAATCATTTATTGTTTTCTCAACAACTATATCATTATCCAATACTTTCCATTTCTAGGTCTACTCACAATATCCAAATGTCACAAGTCTGAACAACATCCATCATATAACCATGTCAAACAGTATATCATCATTAACATGTAAAATGTCTCTAATAATCACCATGTATCATAACTAAATCCAGTCAACAATAATCCCCTATCTAACATAGAACATCATACTATAATAAATTCCATAATCATGTCCATAATATAATCAACAATATCATGAGTAGTATCAAAAAGGTGTCAAACGTAAGTGGGCATTACAATGGTTGTGATTATTTCAGTCGCTACGAAACTTGTTTCATTACAAGACTAATTGAAAGTGAATCCGCAGTACACATTACAACGAGATGAAGTGTATCTACTAAATCATCATGAGGTGCCCCATCCCATAACCATACGATGAAAAAGTCTTTGGCTTTCCCTTATCGATGCAGCATACATGCCCAAGCAATAATGTTGAATCCATTACCATAGCTAGAAAATGAAGGGTCAAGAAGTTTCTTATTAGAAAATAACTCCAGAAGCACAACTCCATAACTATACACATCAACCTTATCTGAGACACAACATGTCATTGCATATACAGGTGTAGCATGCCCAAAATTTCTTGCAACATCATTTGTTGCATGATTTTATAAGGTCCCTAAAAGCTTGGAAAGACCAAAGTTACAAAGATAGAAATTAAAATTTTTGTCAAGAAGAATATTTTTACTAATTGAAGCAAAGTTAAGTCATTTTCCATATCTTTCCTTCCTGTCAGCAACTCCAGAAGAACAATTCCATGACTGTATACATTAGATTTCTCATTAAGCCTTGTTGTTCTTGCATATTCAGGGTGAATTCAAGAATCAACTTCATTCTATTTGTATGACAAAAACTACAAATCTTAATGGATGGGAAAATTCATTTTGTTACTATTGCATCTATTTGTAGTCTTGTTTTCCTCCATTTCTTGCCAAAAGCCATTAGCAAAACCTTCTCATGTCAATATTGATATCCATTCATAATGTAGTAGGTGTTGATCTAAGTGCCTAAGTTAGGCACTTTAGTAATTTACTTGTGGATTTAATGAACTAAGAAATAAAAAACTATTCATAAAACAAGATAAAATTTTCTCAAAAGACTTGCAATTTGGTACAAAAATCTATTAAAATCCTCCCTTACATTTCCAATAACTCTAGACTGCATTAAGAATCCTCTAAACAGATCTAACAACGATCACATTACACAAAACCGATTACTTCCATATACAACTTGAACCATATTCAACTATATGGCTTCAAACATATGTAAAGATCTTATCACTACCATCTACTCATAATTACATTTGTTAGAAAGGTTAGAAGATATTATAGGTTTTATGATTGTGAGGTACATAAATTTGGGGTATTAGCTACTATTCTTTAAGTACTTGAAATTGAACAATGTGGCTCTTGAGCCGATTTCTTCCTACAATATTTGACCAAAAAATTGTCAAATATGTTTTGAAGTGACATTTTCCTATAATAGTTTCCCAAAGCTAACCATTCTTTGTCATATCATTGGATTTTTTCACATCAAATATTGTGATACTCATATTATTCCTAAGTATACAAACTTTCCCATTCAAGATAATTATCCCATATCCTTTTATCGTCACACATATCAGATAGTGTTTTTACATCTTTCTTAGGTTAATCCTCTGCTACATACACACAATCTTCTTGCTCTCGTAATTGGTCTTGCCATGATTTAATGCAATGGTAAAAATTAAAAGACAGAAAATGGGAGCTATTACACTGTATTTGGTAACTGTGATAGTAACATTATGAATTAATATCTTGTAGCCTCTCTAAGAAAGTATATAATAGTTATAAGATGATTGTTTTTTTCCAAAAATTTGGCTAGGAATCAACTCAAAGGTCATATTCTAGAAAAGAATTTCATGTATTTCTCTTAATTATTCATAAGTTAAATGGAATTCAAGAAAATATTCAACGAATATGTTTTCCTCTAAACTTGTATATGTTTGATATTGGATAACTTGGATATGTATGATGTTGTGTAACGAAATTGTGGACCAATGCAATGAACAACATCCATCTCAAAACAAGAAATCATTCACATCGGTTTGGGTTCAATAATACTATTGTGCATAATTATAGTTATGTACTGTTCAAATCATCCAAAGGCATTTACAAAAGGCTCTACAAAAAAAAATGGAGCAAGGTGATATAACTAACATGGCTACACATGATTTCAATTTGTATAGATTATCATACAACAATTTAGAAAGAAATACTTCTTAGAATTTCTTTATTGACACATCTCTTTATTACATTTAGGTTCTCCAAGTTCGGTCATACTACAGATGGACATGTCTTTTCACATGTACAATGGCATAATGAGAATCACATAAAATCTAAACGAGAAATATATATTTTCCTTTGGTGCTACAAGCATTGTTTACAGATGTGTTCTAAAGAATTGTAAGCAAGTTTCTATAAAGAATCTCTATAGTCACTACCACAAAGCTTGATTGAATTTGAAACTGGGATGGAAATAGTTGGAAGCATCAAGCATTAGAATCTTGTGAGTCTGAAGGGATTGAAATATCAAAATTCCAAACTATAGTTGAATGTGATGCATCAAAACATGTTCATGGGACTCCACCTCCTCATTAATACAACTCGCATGCATAAATTTTACATCTCAATTTTTTTTTTCAGTTTTGAATTTTTTTTTTTCTTTGAGTAATTGTTCGATACAAAATAGAGTCTTATGATATCAACCATTTATATTACATATTGAAAAAATATTTTACCTGATTGAATCTTAGTGTTTAGTGAATTTTGAATAAAATATTAGATCTACCTAAGATGGATTATTGGGGGGTATACCTTAGAAATATTTTCCAAGTTATACAGTTAGCTCATATTTGCTCCCATGTATAGTGCTCTAGTGCAAGTTGGACAGCCAAAATAATTTGTACATGAAAACTACAATTTCTCTTTAATCATATGTCCATATGTATCATATGATTTTTTACAACAACTGCATCTCCCTTGGATTTTGCAAAATGGCTAACATATTTTGCAAATTCCTTAAATTTCAACATTTTCCAAATTCTTTAATTAGACAAGTGCCCACAACATTTCTTGACTCCCTTCATTAGACAAGTTCCAACAAGATTTTTCACAGAGTATAAATCTAGAGGGCCACCTCTTTCTTCTATTAATACAATATAGTAAGACAAAAACATGGAGAGTAAGAGAAATACCTACTCAATTATACAATTGAAAAACATCTAGACGGGAACTTGAAAGACAAGAAGTGTTATTTTCCACCACAATCACTAACAAGCGTAGGCCAATTGTATGCCTGTGTAATGTGCATAAGAGGTTTAGTATTCTAATGATAAATAAATGTATGTATATGGGTAACATAGAACACATTGAAATAACTGATATGTCTAGATTCCTTTCCTCTTGTTAGCATATCAAATAATAGGATTATATATGTTATGAATGAGACAAATGAAAACCATACTCATAGCTCTTCCATGTTGCTTGGATGCTAATGCATGCCTGTTATGGTATAAATTTATCATATAGACCTAAAAAAGGAGACCTTTGCACCCTTAGAAGAGTTTTTCAATGGTTGTCACATGTCTACAAAACAATACAAGCAACCAATTAAACTATAACAGAAACTAAAAATTAATATTTTCAAAATTATTTTTGTTTAAACATAAAATCTTGAAGTGGTTTCCCCAGTATACAAAAAAAATGCCACCATAGATAATGTATTTTCCCAAAAATATATTTTTTGGAGCATACCATGATTTCCCCCAGAAATCCAAACTATAGAAATTTCCATGGATTGGTTTTGGAAGAAGGACTAACACTAAAGTTCCAGTTGATCATTAAATATATTGTAACCTGCTACAAGAGCTTAGGAGAAAATTTTATTTCCATATAAGAAGACGAACCAAAATTAAATATTTAATACCCTTTACTAGAGTTTCCTTCTTTAAAAATGTAAATAGTGCAAAATATGTAGTCTGTGTCCTTTATGAAGGAATAAATACAATAGATTTTTCTATCGCCATTCCCTACCTACGACAAGAAAGGAGAGATTTTAGATACAATATCAACCCTCCTTCCAAAAAGTTCAAAATATATGTTCACTGGTTCAATTCTAAGCATTAACACAGAAGTGATGTACTTTGCATCTTTATAAGTACACTTGCAAAATTAAGCTAGTTATGCACAACATGAACATTTCAAATTGGAGTCGATATGACATCCAAACTACTCTACAAAGCATCATTTGTTTACGTGATTCTCTTTTGTTGTTTTTTAAGCACATGGCTTAAAAAAATATCTAAACAATGGTTTACCAAGGCACAGACTTATTTAAGGTGGTTTGTGAATACCGCGCCCTATCCATGTGATAGTAATAAAATATGAAAAACTAAGACTTGCCTACAATATGTTATACCTCAATCTGTAGTAAGAAAATTAAAATCCAATGAATACAAAAATTTTCCTTGTATGCACTGAGGCTACTAAAAATACAGAGGGGTTTCCCCAACCTCAAATGTCATATAACGGGTTCTTCAAATAGATGGGAAAAACTTGCTTAGTTTGAATGGAAGAGCATAAAATTCTTCACTTCTAGGGTCTGTTTTATCTGAACATGCCTTGTCCCACCAATGCCAACCCCTATGTTTCCTTGCTCAACTATCATTTATTTGCATAGTGCTATCCAAAAATAATGCTACCATGCCAAAAAAAGTTTCTGGTGATGATAGTAATAGGTTAAGATATATATAAGGCTCCCATTTTTCAGGTTCCCTCTAAACTTTATAGAACTACACGAAAATGTGAGAGTGCTTCGTATCATGTGATCCCTTATCAGGAGATCCCCCAATATAAATTCCTCCAAGTTATAATCCATGTACAAATTCCCCGATCCCACATTCATACTTACCAAGTAAATTTCTTAGGCCATGGTCACAACATTCTGTTAATAGAAGGGTAGTAAATTTTCCCAATCCCTGTTGCTAGAAATTTTACATGGAACTAAATCTGAAACAAATCAAAAAAATTATGTTCAAGGAGTCTTAGTAACAAAAAGAAGAGATTGCTATTTCAATCACTTAAGGACTTGCAACCCAAATGGAAAGAGTAGAGTTGAACTGCTTGGCTTCTTAATTTATCAATAGGTGGAGATATATCAAGGTAGAAGGGGCATGAATTATATGGAAAGAGGTAATGCTTGATTGATTTAATTTTAACCATGCATATTATACAATTTTTAGCAAAATCAAAGAAATCTTCTTATATGGTAGTCACAGTTCATTTTCCAGGATGCCGATAAGAGCATGTAAATCTAAACCAATTCATGCTCACATTATTTATAAGTAGTAATGGCCTTGTACTTGAATTGATTGAACTTCCATGATTGCACATCAAGTGAGAATGGACTGAGTCTAGATTGACGCAAGGTAGTATTTTGTTGCCTAATTTTGGATCTAGCAATGGAAAAAATTGCACCATGGCTAAAATTTGAACCCAAAGATTGAAGATTAAAGAACCATAGCAAAAAGTGCAGATGTCATGATCAAACAAAATTAGAATGCATCAAGTAGCCTAATAAAGTATAAACATATAACATATCCTTTTGGAAAACCATTGGGAGTAGCACCCAAATGGTGATAATTCTTGACATAAGAGGCCATTCCCTATTGAAATGGGAATTCACTATTGGAATGGAACTCACATCTATAATTAAATCATCCCCAAGTGAAATTTGAGAAACATATCTATTAAACCAAGAAACGCCAGGCTATCCAGCAAGGGCACATCCCACACTATTTTGCTTGAGAAAAAGGAAAATTGCAGACAACAGATCGAGTGAATGAATCCTATAAAAATTTAATATTTCCAAAGAAAGGATTTTCAAGATATATATCAAACTAATGCATCCGATACCATTTTACCAAATAAAGAGGAGATTGCCAACTGTAGATAGAGTGAATGCATGACAAGAATGATTATACAAGGAATGAATTGATTTTTGAAGTCAAAAATTGTCTTTCCACCTTAGGTTTCTTCACATATGATTGGGATTGAACAAAGTTTGGTTAGCTCTAATGGTGATGGAAAAAAAAACGTTCTAAGGTACTCATGAGTGGATATTTGACACCACACACTCATTACTATGAACTTTACATGAATTTTGCTTGATCATAATTTTATTTATTTCTGTATCATATACAATAAATCCAGGATTACATGCTTTCATGGATATTGTGCATCAAGGGTAAGTTGTACCTTTACTGGAAAAAAGGGTTTTCATGATCAGGATGTATAGTGTTGAAAGCCACAAGGGATTTCAGCCATATCCTAACTGAATTAGGAGGATGTTGTCCACTCAAAATTCCCTGCTCTGATAAAAGTAAAATTTCAAAATTTTGAGTTATGAGTGTTTTCTCTAAAGTGCCTAAGTCGTGAAAATGCAGAAAATCTGTGTTTTGGGTCATTTTGTATGTATTTCGGGCCTGTCAGACATTTTTGTCCCGCCTGTCCCAAGTACGAAAGTGCATTCTGTTCCCCCGATCGGCCGAAATCCCCGAAGTTGTTCCATTTTCGGGCCCGCCGGAAAATTTTGTCCCAAGTGTCCCAAAACTTATTGTGCGCTCTGTTCCAATTTCAGCCGAAACACCCGAACCGCGTATCCCGGAACTTTTTGTTCCAAATGTCCCAAGTTCAAACGGGCCTTTTGTTCCACTTTCGGCTGATCCGCCCGAACCGCGTACTTCGCGCTCTCCTGTCCCATCTATCCCAATTTCAAAAGTGCGCTCTGTTCCAATTTCGCCCGAACCGGCCGAGTCGCGTACTCCGGAACTTTTTGTCTCGAATTTCTCAAGTTCAACTTAAAAGTGCACTTCTGTTCCATTTTCGGCCGATTCGCCTGATTTCGTCCCAACTGTCCCGAGTTCCGAAGTGCATTCTGTTCCCCGATCGGGCCGAACCACCCGAACCGCGTACTCCGGAACTTTTTGTCCCGAATGTCCCAAAGTTAAAAAAGTGCAAGTTGTCCCATTTTTCGGCCGAAACTCCCGAGTCACGAACTTCGCACATTTTTGTTCCAAGTGTCCCAAAGTCAAAAGTGCAAGTTGTTCCAATATCGGCCGATCCGCCCGAACCGCGCTTTCATGTTCCAACTGTCCCGAAGCCAAAAGTGCGAGCTGTTCCATTTTCGGCCGAAACGCCCGAGTCGCGTCCTTCGCACATTTTCGTCCCAAATGTCCCAAAATACATTTGTGCGTCTTCTCCTTATTTCGTCTGAAACGCCCGAGCCGCGTGTTTCGCGCATTCGCGTCTCACATGTCCCAAGTGAACCTAATGCAATTCATACTTAGTTTTTCCCGCTCTACCCGAATATGCTAAATATGATTTTAAGTTGCGACTTTGATACTATCAATCTGAAGATCAAATTCCAAGGACAGCTGGCAGAAAGACGAAGCTTTCAAGACGCTGGTTATATCAGTTTTCAAAGATATCCATTGTCATCTTCAAGATGAAAATTCCGGTGTGTCCCTCGTGGCAAAGACATAGCTGAGACGTGGAAGAATTTCAAGCAGCGGTTTCTGAAGTTTATGGGTCCCTCTCAGTGACTGGCCACCTGTCTTCTTCCCCATACGTTTCTCTTCTTCCCTTTCTTTTTCAGTTTTCTTTGTAATAGGTTGAGGTATTGCGGTTGGCAGTCCTTAACGGTTCTTGATTAAAGAAACGGTTACGAAGAGTAACTGATCTGCAAACTATATAATGGCATTTCTACGCCATTCTGGAAGGGGGAAGAACTTGGCATATTTTCTGCAAGTGTAAATAGATTATAGAGAAATCAATACAGAAGGACTTTCCTTTCTCTGTCTATCTGATCTCTGTTATCTCTGTGCTTTCATTTAAATTGTGAAGATCATTTTGTTTCTAATTCGTTAGTCTCACTGATTGCATATTTTCAAATATTGCGAGTATAGTGATCTTGTATAACCAAGAAGGAACTTTGTGTCCTTGATTAATAAATCTGAAGAAGGTTATTTACAGAACTTTGTGTCTGGTAATCTTAATCTAGTTCATCCAATGCAAACGATCTTGTTTAAATTCACGGTGAAACTTCGCATACATAAAGAATTATTCTGCTATCTATAATTCTGCATGTTTGCCTTTCTGCTCTTTTCTATACTCTCATTTCCTCAGTCCTTTTGTAATTGATGACCTTCATAGAAAACACTTTCGTGGTATCCAAGTTCAACCAAAAAATCATGTCCTGTACATTTGTAAATAGGTTTGTTTCTGAATAAGGGAACCTCTCCCATTAAAGAGGAGGGACTTCTTGTCCCCTGTCTGTTGCTCTCTTAAAAGTCCTATTTGATGACCAACAGTTTTTGGCGACTCCGCTGGGGAAAATCACATTCCAGTTCTGTAATTTTTGATCATCTTTTGATCTGGCGACTCCGCGTTTTACCAGAGGGAGAAGGACCCTTGGTATTGAAGACTCTCAGTTTCAGCTTTTGGAGCAGCAGGGTTTTCCTTTCCCTTCAACAAGAAATAGAAGAACTCGTTCAACGAGCACTCCACCTGTTCAAGAAAGAAGTCCTGCGGGTGGTATTCCTTCAGAGCCTGCTAGTCCCAATCTACGAGCTTTGACTCTCGCTGGTGTTAAAGTTCCTCTCCAAGCCATTTTTCCAAGAATGGCGGCACAATTGCCATGGGGTCAGCGTGTCGGGCCCCTGGCCCTTACTCAGCCTCTACATGAGTTACCCAGAGGTAACCGGAAGAACTTCCCAAAATTCAAAGGTGATGGCAAGGTACATCCTGATGAACATATTGCAGCCTTCATAGTTGCACCTGTGGAGTTTTGGGAGTTGAACATGAAGACGTCTCCGTGAGGCTGTTCATTGAGATGTTACAGGATAATGCTACTGATTGGTTCTATCACCTTCTGGCCGGTGCTATAACCGACTGGGACACCATGAGAACCCAGTTCGAGAATCGTTTCAAGCCGGCAGAAGATGTGCATGCTTTGCTTGCCCAAATTTCTCAGATAAAGAAAGATTCGCAAGAACCCATGAGAGAGTTTGTGGCCCGATTCAACAGACTGATCAACAAAATTCCTGCAAATACTCGACCTGTTGATCGGATTCAAAAATGTTTCTTTCTGAATGCCCAATCACATAAAGTTAGTTATGCACTAAGAAGGACTAATCTCGGAACGTTAGCTCTGGATCAAGAACTGGCTGTTAGTGTCGAGGATGACTTGATCATGTCAGGGAAGTTGAGAAGAGACACTTCAAAATCTAAGTCTGCTGCTTCTTCCTCTTCCACTCCTGGACCTAACACTGATCCATTAGTTCAGAAGCTTGGGAATGATCTTCTTGCTATAAAGAAACAACTGGCTCAGCACGCTCCTTACGCAGACGTTCCGAGGAGAAATTTCCAGCCCAGGAATCGTTTGCCTACTTCTCAAACAAGATTAGCACTTGAAGGACCTGCCTGTTAGAGTCCCTGTGAATGCAACCTGTGAAGTTGAAGAACCAGATGATGATGAAGATAACGAAGCTTGCGAAGAGTTTGCGAGAGAATTTGATGATGAGGCAGAGGAACTTGAGGGATCTCGAGTGAATTTCTTTACCACTGAGGGCATTGATGATTATGATGAAGTGGTAGCAGACATAAACAGCGAATCTTTTGCTGTCATGACTCGAGAACAGACAAAGCAGAGGGAGAAGGTGACCTAGCCACGTAAAGAAATCTAAGGAGCAGTCAGCAACTATCCCTGTGATTGCAAGAAGGGGATCTCCTATCCCTACTTCGTCTACACAAAAGGTGAGTCCTATCAATCTTGTTACCAAAGTTGCTTCTTCTTTTTCTCCTAAAGTTGATAAGCCTAGGAATTCCAAATGATGATGGCCCGTCCACTTCTGGATCCTTTGATATTGTTGATCACCTGAAGAAAGACCAAAGTACAAATCTCAGAAGCTGAGTACTATCAAACCCATCCCAAAGCCTTTACCAAAATGATCCACTTTGTCAATTCCAACTCTAAGACCACTTCTAAAGGCCTTCTACCTACTCCTCCTTCTGCACCACAGCCCAGTCTGGTAGCCGTGCTGTCACCTCGCCCGGTGAAAAAATTAAACCTTTTTACGTAACACTACTAATAGCTGGCCATAAGTTCAGCAATTGTGTCATAGACTCTGGAGCTTCAGATAACGTAATGCCTGCTAAAGTAGCTCATGCTTTAGGCCTGACCCTCACTCGCACTTATGGATCCTGTTACTCCATGGAAAGTAAAGAAGTGCCCCTGATCGGGAGAATTAAAGATGCGCAAGTGGCTTTTGCTGCGTTGCCTGAAAAGAAAGTGTTGGCTACCATCCTAGTAGCAGATATCCCTCCTTCATACGGGATGTTGCTAAGCAGGAACTTCTGCAAAGATGTGGGTGGGGAAATCTAAATGGACTGGTCGCATGCTCTCGTGCCTGTCAATGGACAAATGAAGAAGTTGCTGCCTGAGAAGCAGTCTGAGTATATCGTGCAGAAAACGGATGATCCTAGAACACAAATACTCTATGAGGATATAGGTCATGGCAATTACATGATTATGTCCCCTGATGAAATCCAACTTCCCAAGAATATCACCTAAAGATCCTAATGGTATTTGGATTTTAGAATTTGATGGAAGTTGCTCCTCAGCTGGTTCTGGAGCTAGTGTTCTACTGGTGTCACCGGAAGGTTTCCTTCATCCTTTTTCATTTAAGTTGCAGTTTGAGAATACTAACAACACAGTAGAATAGGAGGCTCTCATTCTCGGATTGCAGGTGGCCAAAGAACGAGGTATAAAGAATCTTTTGGCTCGTGGTGATGCAGAGTTGATTGTAAAGCAAGTCAGGAGCCTTTATCAAGTAAAAAATGGGAGGCTGAAGCATTACCGGAATCAAGTTTGGGATTCCATTGAGTTCCTTGATGCTTTCTCTATTGAAGCAGTACCTAGGGAAAAGAACAGCAGGGCTGATTCATTGGCTGTCTAAGGGTCACTGTTGATTCCTCATCCTGACTTTCTCTTAGGATAAGTTCACCATTGAGATGGTCCATCGGCCTAGTGTACCTGACAATACCCATAACTGGCAGGTTTTCAATGATGATCAAAATTTTCTTTCCTTCCTAGAACTCAGGGGTAATTTTGAACAACTGTATTTTGAGGGAAGTGACAACCTGCCTCGTGAGAGTGTACCCTTCGACCAAGCAGTCACCCAAGGAGAAGGGACAGATCAAGATGGATGCATCAATCTAAAAGGAAACAAGATTCCTAAAGGGCTGGTGAGTTTGGAGGAACTATTTGATAAGCATGACAGGTATGTGAAATCTAGAGCTTCTTCTGGGCCTCAGCAATCAGCTGAGTATGATAAGATTGATATTGGGAGTTCTTCTGACACTAAGCTAGTGAATATTGGGAAATGTTGCACAGCGGATGAGAGGAGAAAAGAAATTGATCTTTTGAAAAAGTATAAGGATGTTCTCGCTTATTCTTATGAAGACTTGAAAGCTTGCAAGCCAAAAGATATGCAGCACTCTATCCCCCTCAAGCCTAGAATTAAGCCTTTCAAGCAGAAACAGAGACAATATAACCCCAAAGTAGCTGACACCATCTTTCAGGAGATACAGAAGTTGTTGAAAGATAAAATTATCTTTCCTATTCACCATTCAACATGGATTGCAAATATTGTGCCTGTCAGAAAGAAGAATGGTGAGATCCGCATCTGTGTTGATTTCAGGAACCTGAATCAGGCTTCTCTGAAAGATAACTACCCTTTTCCTATGATGGATCAAATACTGCAAGCAGTAACAGGATCTAAAATGTTATCTATGCTTGATGGATTTTCTGGATACAATCAGGTAGAGGTTGATACTGCAGATCAACACAAGACAGCCTTCACCACTCCTTGGGGCACCTTTGCTTACAAGAGAATGCCTTTTGGGCTTATTAACACTGGTGCCACTTTCCAGAGAGCTATGGATCTGGCTTTTGGAGGCTTAAAAGGGAAGTGTATTGTCATCTATCTTGATGACCTGACAGTGTTTTCCAAGACAAGGGCAGATAATTTTGATCACCTAGAAGCAGTTCTGCTGAGATGCAGAGAGCATGGAATCTCTCTGAATCCTAAAAAAATTGTCTTTTGTGTCACTGAGGGAAATTTATTAGGGCACATTGTCTCCAAGGATGGTATTAAGATTGATCTTGAACGAGTTCAAGCCATCCAGCAAATTCCTCTCCCAACCAGTAAAAAGGGCGTGCACTCCTTCTTCGGTAAGATCAATTTTTTAAGAAGATTCATACCTGATTTTGCAGAGTTAACTTTGAATATTTCTCAGATGATGAAAGGGAAACAAACATTTGGTTGGTCTTCTGAAGGAAAGGAATCCTTTGAAGGTATCAAGAGAGCTATCGCTAAAACTCTAGTTTTGGCTCGTCCTGATTTCAGAAAAGATTTCATCATCTATTGCTATGCTACAGATAATACCTTGGCTACTGTCCTAACTCAAGAAGACTCTGATGAGCATGAGCTACCAATTGCCTTCATGAGCTATATCTTGAAGAATCACGAGCTAAAATACACCATGATGGAGAAGCATGCTTTTGCAGTAGTCAAAGCTGTTAAGCAGTTCCATTTCTATATCCTCAACTCTCACTCCATGGTGTTGGTTCCAGATACCACTGTTAAGTCAATTCTCACACAACAAGAATTTGGATCCAAGAGAGGGAATTGGGTTGCTAAGGTCCAAGAGTATTGCATTGACATTAAGCTGACCAAGCTGGTTCGTGGAAAAGGTCTTTGTGAGCTCATTGCTGAAGGAGCTAAACATGAGTTGCTGGAAAAGAAAGTTGAACTTCCTACTGTTCTATTCCTTAGTTCAGTTGACGAATGGTATGCTGACATCTCCCATTTTCTCACCTATGGGGAATGCCCCTCTCATTTAACTGCCAAGGAAAAGAGGACTGTTAAATTGAGATCAGCACAATATGTATTGTGGGAAAATTCCTTGTTCAAGCGTGGTTTAGATGGGATATTTCTGAAGTGTGTGGACAAGGAACAACAGAGAAAGTTGCTCTCATATTTTCATGATCAGGCATGCGGAGGGCACTATTCATCAACAGTAACAGCTCATAAGATACTCCGTGGAGGGTATTACTAGCCTTCCTTGTTCAGAGATGCATCCAAGTGGGTGGATAAATGTGAGGCTTGTCAGACTTTTGTGGGAAGACCTAAATTGGCTTCTTTACCTCTCAAGCCAGTTGTGATTGAGGAACCATTTCAACAGTGGGGTCTAGACTTCATTGGTGCACTTAATCCTACTTCTAGTGCTGGTCACACTCATGTGCTAACTGCCACTGACTACTTCACTAAATGGGTGGAAGCTATTCCAGTCAAGAGCACTACTTCTGAAGTGGTATGCAGCTTCATCAAAGAGAACATCTTGGTAAGGTATGGTGTGCCTAACAAGATTGTAACAGATAATGCCTCGAATTTCTCTTCAGCTGAGATAATGGACTTCTGCTATGGGTATGGTATTTCTTTGGCTCACTCTTCAGATTACTACCCTCAAGGAAATGGGCAGGCAGAATCTACTAACAAAAATCTGGTGACTATCATAAGGAAGTTAGTCAATGAGTCTCAGCGAAACTGGCACAAGAAGCTCTATGATGCTCTTTGGGCAGACAGGATTACACCAAAGAGAGCTATTGGAATGTCTCCTTTTCAAGTGGTATATGGAGTTGAAGCTCAATTGCCAGTGACAGTGGAACTGCCGGCCTTGCATTTAATGAAGGCCATCGAGGATACTAGTTTCAGTGATGCCCTGGACAAGAGAATTATGTACCTGCACAAGCTGAATGAGGACAGATTGGTGGTTGCTGATAGGATATCTGTTCACCAGCAGAAGGTAAAGGTCCTGTTTGACAAGAAAGCTAGGTTCAGAGATTTCCAGGTTGGAGACATCGTACTGTTATGGGATAAAAGACATGAACCTCGTGGCAGCCATGGAAAATTTGATTCCCTGTGGCTCGGACCTTTCAAGATCAGACACTTTGCTGGTGAGAATTCCTTTTATCTTGATTACATGGATGGTTCTTCTCTCCCACTTCCTTATAGTGGGCAGTATCTCAAGTTGTTCAAGTCCTAGGTGATTTAGGGAGTCCCTTGTATATTCTGTACAGTGTTTTTGCTTCTCTACTTTTGGTGTGTTTCCCTTCTGTTGTTTTTGTGTGTTGCCCTCTGTGTTGGTCTGTTTTTGACTCCATAGCCCAATGGATAAGGCACTGGTCTGCTTTCCCCGAGTTTGTCTAAGTTCTTGCCTTGCCTCATTTCTTGAATTTAAGCCAAGTCATCCCCAGAAGGAGCCAGCTGTTGTCCACTCAAAATTTCCTGCTCTGATAAAATATAATGTGTAAAATTTCAAAATTTTGAGTTGGGAGTGTTTTTCTCTAAAGTGCCTAAGTCGTGAAAATGGAGAAAATCTGTGTTTTGGGTCTTTTTGTATGTATTTCGGGCCTGTTGGACATTTTTGTCCCGCCTGTCCCAAGTACGAAAGTGCATTCTGTTCCCCGGTCGGCTGAAATCCCCGAAGTTGTTCCATTCTCGGGCACGCCGGAACTTTTTGTCCCAAGTGTCCCAAAACTTATTGTGCGAGTTGTTCCAATTTCGGCCGAAACACCCGAACCGCGTACTTCACGCATTTTTGTTCCAACTGTCCCGAAGTCAAAAGTGCGAGCTGTCCCATTTTCGGCTGAACCGCCCGAACCGCGTACTTTGCACTTTCTTGTCCCAAACGTCCCAATTTCAAAAGTGCGCTCTGTTCCAATTTCGCCACCCGAACCGGCTGAGTCGCGTACTCCGGAACTTTTTGTCCCAAATGTCCCAAGTCCAAACGGGCCTTCTGTTCCATTTTCGGCCGATTCGCCCGAACCGCGTCCTTCAGAACTTTTTGTCCCGAATGTCCCAAAGTTAAAAAGTGCACGCTGTCTCATTTTCGGCTGAAACTCCCGAGTCGCGTACTTCAGAGCTCTTTGTCCCAAATCAAAAAATGCAAACTATTCCATTTTCAGCCAGTTCGCCCGGACCGCGTCCTTCACGCATTTTCTTCCCAAATGTCCCAAAATGCATTTGTGCGTCTTCTCCCTGTTTCGTCTGAATCGGCCGAGCCTCGTGTTTCGCGCATTCGCGTCTCACATGTCCCAAGTGAACCTAATGCAATTCATACTTAGTTTTTCCCGCTCGACCCGAATGTGCTAAATTTGAATTTAAGTTGCGAAGATCAAATTTCAAGAACTAAAGAAGCAGTTACGAAGGACGAAACTTTCAAGACGTCGGTTACACCAGTTTCCAAAGATGTTCATTGTCATCTTCAAGATGAAACGTCTGGTGTGTCCCTTGTGGCAAAGATATAGCTGAGATGTTAAAGGAATTCAAGAAGCGGTTTCTGAAGACGGTGGGTCCTTCTCAGTGACTGTCCACCTGTCTTCTTCCCCATACGTTTCTCTTCTTCCGTTTCTTTTTCAGTTTTCCTTGTAATAGGTTGAGGTACTGTGATTTGGCGGTCCTTAACTATTCTTTAGTTAAAAGAAACGGTTACAAAGAGTAACTGAATTGTAAGCTATATAATGGTATTTTCTACGCCATTCCAAGAAGGGGGAAGAACTTGGCATATTTTCTGCAAGTGTAAATAGATTATAGAGAAATCAATACAGAAGGACTTTCCTTTCTCTGTCTATCTGATCTTTGTCTGTTCTAAGCTTTCATTTGTTTTCTTTGTGAAGATCATTTGTTTCTAATTCGTTAGTCTCACTGATTGCATATTTTCAAATATTGCGAGTGTAGTGATCTTGTATAACCAAGAAGGAACTTTGTGTCCTTGATTAATAAATCTGAAGAAGGTTATTTACAGAACTTTGTGTCTGGTAAATCTTATCTAGTTCATCCAACGCAAACGATCTTGTTATAAATTCACGGTGACTTCGCATACATAAAGAATTACTCTGATATCTATAATTCTGCATGTTTTCCTTTCTGCTCTTTTCTATACTCTCATTTCCTCAGTCCTTTTGTAATTGATGACCTTCATAGAAAACACTTTCGTGGTATCCAAGTTCAACCAACAAATCATGTCTTGTACATTTGTAAATAGGCGTGTTTCTGAATAAGGGAACCTCTCCCATTAAAGAGGAGGGACTTCTTGTCCCCTGTCTGTTGCTCTCTTAAAAGTCCTATTTGACGACCAACAACAACACCACAAGTCATCAAAACTTACTACAAGTATCTCCTAGTTAACCACACACGGTCATAATGAAGAATTCACCAAACTGGTGACTCATGAGGAGATCAGTCACGTTCCTTATTTTCATGGGATAGTTCCATGAGACTGGAAGGTTTCTAGATCATATTTACCAAGATTTATGGAGTTTCTCAAATCTAATTTATGATAATAACATCTTGCAATATCCATTTTTCAAAACAATCAGATAAAAATGATGCACAGGAAAAGGGGACTTTATTATTGAACAAAAATTAAAAATAATTGTCATCCAACAAACAATTGAAAAATATACCATAATTGAGCAGAAAAAAATGGGTGTAGAATACCTTGCAAATATGCCACAGATCTCAGATCTGCCTTCTGATTCTTGTAAAATGGTTTTTTATCAACCTAGGATGCCCTCGCTAAACCAAATCAATTAATTCTTCACAAAAACAAAAATTTAAAAGTAGAGAGTAATGGATCTAGTGGGACGTAGAGATTAATGTGCAGAAACTGGGAGATAACTGAAAATAACTTAAAAAATCCAAAACATAAATCTGGTGTGATGCAGATATTACTATGCGACAACTGAAAATAGCTAAAAAATCCAAAACGTCGTTACACCTGTCAAATTTAATGGCCTTCAAAAACATCCAAACGATTGTCAAATTTAACATAGTGATGTGAATGACCAAAAATACCTTTCCCATTTGGGGGACGCCTTTGGCGTAGTTACCTTAAATTTCTATTACTTAATAAAAAATACTTTAAATAGTTGATATAAAGGTCAAAGTAATATTATTATTAGTTTTGATAAAACATGTTTCTGTATTATTCATTCACAACTATAAAATTTGGGATTGAAAATTTTGGAATATTTCTAAAAACTTTATTATAAAATATTTCATTCATTTACTTTTATTACAATAATCACACACTACTCTTAATACTAATTTCGATTTTTTTTAATTCACATCTTAATATCACTCAACATATATTAATAATTATAATATGCTATATAATATCAAATTTCATAACAAATGATTATAACATCCATCAACTTATATTTGTAAAAAACAAAATATCCCCTAGTAAACACCTCAAACAATGTAATATTGGTTTTTTTACCAACGAATAAAAAATAAATAAACCATATTTTTCGAAAGAATTGTTTTTTTTTTGCAATTTGATGAAATTTTTTACAATATGTATTCCCAAGGTGACCTTGAGGGCTTACATTACACTGTTGTAAAAAACAATTTCTAACATTATTTGAAAAACTTTAATCAATAACAATATTAACATATGTCACTTAGTAAGAACTTTCTTATTATGTTGTAGTGCCCACATTTTCTACCTTCAGTTTATCCACTGACTCTATACTCATATTTGATGATTGGACATGGAATATGGCACCTTGCTGATATTATGTTATGATATTTAATCATTTGAGGACATTAATGATGATTTGGGCACGTAGCTCCAGTTTAGTTTTGACTAGTACGATAGTTCCTTTCAATAGATTTTTTGAATACTACCCTGTTATAATGTTGTTGATCTTATTGGATATATGATGGACATATGCTTGTGTCAAACATTTTGATATCGTGAAATATTTTGTTATTTGTTTTTATCATATTATAGCATGAATACATGTCATTATATGTTACTGGGATGGCTAACACATGTTGAATTAGTATGAAATTGTGTATTTTTCTCGTTAACAATTCCTTACTAATATTGTGTTAGCATAGTTAGCATGATTATATTTTGATTAATTTACTAAGTAGTTAATTTATATATTTTATTGTACATGTGCATTTAATGTTTGCAATGAGTGTGCATATTATAGGGCACAAGAGAACGTGGGTTTTAGGGTGACTACTTGAGTGTACACAAGTGCCCGATTGGGTTGAGTCTTAGCAATGTTAATTGTGTGAATCCTTTCTTGGTTGCATGTCATTTTTTGGCACCATGAGTGACCCATAAAGTGTAAATTTTTAATTTTGTAGATTTGTTATTGTTTAAATATGTTTAGTGTTGTAAGAGCTAGTTTAGGGAACCTAATGATCCCCACCTGCATTAAAGGTGTATTTGATTAGTTTAAGTTTGATTTATGAGGTTGGGGTCACATGATCACCCTAGGGTGGGACACACAACCTCATCTTTTGTGCTCAAAGTGCCAAACCCGAAATTGGGTTATTATTAGCATTTTTAGAAACCCCTTTTTGTTTTGGGGGTTCTCTTAGCATAAAAATGAGCCCTTGGACCTTACCTATTAGATAGGAGGGTTTAATTTCAATTCCAAATGCGATTTTCCATCACATTTAACCCCTCTCTTATCACCATTATGTGTAATAATGGTTGGGTGTTAAGTATTGTGAAAAGTTTCATCAGTTTGTCTTACTTTATTTTTGGGTAATTTGGGGGAGTAATGCTAAAATGAAGCTTTATCTTTTATTTCTTTTGGTTTTGAAATCTTGGCTTGGAGGGAAGAGAGGGGTGACACATGTCACCCCATCATTTGTGAGGAAGATTACATTTTTTTCTTCAAATAATCCATCATGTTGGAGGAAGAGGACTTTTTCTTTTCATTTGTGCTTGAAATGCTTTTGAAGTTGGAGCTCTTGCTTGGAAAAGGATTTACAGAAGCTTATAGATTGGAAATAGTTTTGGAGGTCGGATCTTTGATCCTTCTTTGTTATTTTAAATGTTAAATTTTAGTTGCATCTTGTTATAAGTATGGTCTTGATTTGGTATGCGGTGTATGCTTGTTTGGTTATTTTCTTTCATTCCATAATCTAAATAACTTAAAATTCCATTTCATTAATTTCCTAAAAACCTACTAGGAACTAAATAAATGACTTGCACACCAAGGTAATTAAAATGCCCCATTCACTCATCTACCCATAGCTTTAATTTTTATTTAAAACATCTATAATATAAATTCCTACCAAAAAAAGGTAGGGTTAATCCTCAACCCTTGGATCAATTCAATTGTGGCCACTAGATAATAGGGTTCCAAACTCTCCCTAAAAATCCTTATGATTTTTTATTTACTCCCTATCATTACCCAAGTCTCCTCATTTGGTCACTTTTCTTTGTTTAATTTGAATTTTAGAGAGATGGATGCCATGGGAGTAAGGAAGGAAGAAGCTATGGAGAATCCTACAAAGAAATCAAGCTTAGATTAGTTTTAGATTGTAGGTTTATCATTGTATTTTTTTTTCATTCAAGGATTGAAGGGATTGCCTTTACAAATCTGGGTTTATGACAAAACTATTTGTATATTGAGTTCTCTAATAGGGGAAAACCCTACTTCCATTAATATATATGAGATCCAACACTATTCAATTCTCCATTTGAATTTTTACTTGCTTGAACAATGAATTTTAACCATCATTTACTTGTTGGAGATTTCCTCTTACTTTTTACATGCTTAAAATTTAATTAGACCAAGTTAAAATATGCACATGCGCGGATTTATGTTTAACATTAAGGGTTTAAAGAGTTTTCGAGGGGAGGGTTCGTCGACCTTCCCTCCCACCTGGGTGATAATCCCATGAACTTCCAAATGGGCCAGAGCGGCTTGGTTCGGTGACTCTCGCACTCTGCCCCCCGTCCCACCAGTCTTGTTTCTTAGAAACAGAACCTTCATTTCCGCCTAGATTCCTCAAAAAAACAAAAGTCACTAGAGTGTATTTAAAATTCATTATGAATTTAAATTTATATGCCTAAAGTTTCTAGTTCTAAGATTTAACTCCATTTATTCATTCCATAGTAAAATTAATATATGTTTCTTTTAATGCATTTGCTATTTTAATAATAACAACAACAACTACAAGATCATTTTCATTTTTTTCAATAATATTTTATTTCAAATCCAAAGTATGTAAAAGGAACTAAATCTACTTCTAGATATTGTTATTTTTACCTTATTCTACAAAATGCAACATTTCAACTATAAGCAATATACTTCAATTTCATTGAAGCCTCTTACATTTTCCACTATAAATTATACTTTTTGAATAACTACTAACAAATTTATTCTACATTCAATATGTTTAGCCAGTCCGGAGGAGATTATTCATCTTATTAAGAATTATCATCAGATTACTTCTTTGTCTCATGCTTAAAATAAGTATTTCATTTCCTGCATAAGATATCAAGTGACAACCATTTTCAACAACATTAAATTTTTTCCTTGAGCATTGCTCAAAAAAATTCCTTTTAAAGTGAAATAACATATCACATTTCTCAGTGAAACAACTTTTAAGACTAATAAATATCGATTTCTACTTGGATCTCAAAGTTTCCACTTCGCTGACTACACTCTTAAACTTTGTAAAGGAAATTTTTACAACATTGTAACATACAAAATTCCTAATTCAACACTCTTATAATATTTACAAGATATAGGGATTTCTAAGTGACAACATAACTTCATTTCAAGCTTACAAATTATCACAATCTTCCACCTTGAGTGGGAATAATAAGAAGGAAATTTATCAACATAAGGATTTCAAAAAGGACAACTAATAAGTGCTCCAAATTTCACATCACCAACAAGATAGCTCCACCAAGCTTCAATCTTTGAACAAGGAACAAAAAAGGAAGGTGGAGAGGAAACACTCTCCACTCGACCCAGAATTCGAATGAGGAGAAGAAGCCATCCTTCTTATTGGCCCTCAAACCCCAACCACATTGCAATGAATATATGGATACTAACTCATGGAAACAAAACAATTTTCCACATCACAATACCAAGATTTAACAACCATACCAAAAACACAAACAACTCAATATTACAATCACAAGAAGGAAACTAACAAAATATACAAGGCTTCAAGTATGGACAAAAGCCAAAGGAGCAAGAATCTATGGGGAGGTCACTTATGCCTCCCAATGGGAAATGGGTGCCCACCTTAAAACCCTCCAATACACATCTCAAAACCCCTACACACTCTTATACCTCCCTCAAGTAGCTCTTATGCCTCCCTGTCAATAAAATAAAACAAGTAAGAAATGCTAAGCATTTCTTGTCCAAGGTGGGGCACCCAACCCAAATCCCTCCAAAACATGAAATAAACTCTTATGCCTCCCTACATGAAGATCCCCATAGTCCCCTCCTACACCACACTTAGGAAATCTACCCAAGCACCCAACAAACATACCAAAACACTCAAAAACACACACATATGCATACAAAATAAAAAGAAGCATTTAACAAGAGTTTAGATCCTACCTTTCCATGGTAGAGCTTGATCCAAGAGCCACACACCAAGCTTATTCAAGTCCAAACAATCACCAAGAAGCTCCAAAAAATCCACAAGCACTCCTAAAATCCTCCAACTCCGAAAAATGCAAGAGCACAAAAGAATGAAGTAACCCCCAAACAAGCAAAAGAACTTGAATAAATAGAAAAGGGAGAGAGGAGGGTGAAGTGGCTCCATGTAGGATGCCACATCACTCATCCTCAACTCCACCTCACAAGTCAAACCTCAACCCCAATGGCACAATAAATTTGTGGGTGAGTGAAATGACAAAATTACTTATACACACAATCTAATCCCACACCCCTTAAGGACAAACTTTAATACCTTTGTAAGAAAAGTGCAATAAATATCACTTTTTGACTTACAAAACACATTAATGGGGTCTATTTTTGACCCCCCAATCCATAGGTAGGGTTGGTATAGTAATTTAAGAGGTGTGGGACAAGTTTAACTTGTCCCACAAGCCTTCAAAATTGGCCCTTAAGGCCAAATTCAAATTTCCATGAAGGGGTAGAGTGTACAACACTCAAGATCCGAAGAACTCAACATAAAACACATAAGTCCAAGAGCCATCTAATATAATAAATGAAATTCCTACTTTGACCCTCATTCATAATTAGTTTAGTAAATATATTAATTTACTAATCTAGACACAAATTAAAGTAATTAATAAAAGGAGAATACATCATTATAAATCACATACTAAAATCAAATAAAAGAAACTAATAAAAGAGATAACACACAACCCCTTGGTCACAATTAGGAGGTAATTCCCCCATGGGGACCCCCTAACAACAATTCAAACATACACACAACAAAGATACATGTTGCCATGGTGACCCTTGTTGAATTCATCTAGCATTCCAATGTGGTTGGTCTCCAATCCCCCTGTTGTTTGTTGTGATATGTTTTCCTGCAAAACACACAATACCCCTCTGGCCTCATGGCCATATTAACGATGTCAAAGTAATAAAACACTTATATCTAACTATCAATTTCAACATCAAATATCATAACTACTATTGCTAAGACCAAGTAATTTAAAAATTATTCCAATTTTCAACATTTCAATTCTACTCATACATCAGTTTGCAACTAAGATCATAAACCAACTGAATCATCAAATTTAAGCAATAATTTCACTCATTCCCAATTTCACCAATCCTCCAATATCAAATAAATCACAAAAAATAACTTTGAACATCATAATAAAATCAATACAAAAATGATTCGAAATATCGACATATATTTATCTGACAACACATCATTTTCTTCCATATTGAATGTCTATCAAAAGTTAATTAGTTCGGTTACAATAATGTCTATCCTTCAATTCCCATATCACAATGTGTTAATGTCATTCATCTATTAATATCTACTGGTAATAATGCACAATAGTGTCTATGTGTCCAGTCACAGAGATAAACCAAATACAACAAAACAATATCAAAGAGTAATGCTATCACAATCAAATTATGACAATGCAACCATTCTAGCTAATTTCTTATCCATTAAATGCCCATCAGGGTCCACAGTACTAACATATAGTTAAAATAATAATAACCAAAACACAATGGAGTCATGATGACCTGACACACATCTTATTAGTATGCTAATTAGAATAAAGCAACAAGGTTTACGATTATAAAAATTCAGAAAAGATAATCATGGTTCATTTAGTGTTGAAGAGAAGTGGGCATTACATCCCCCTCCTCTTAGATTTGACTTCCTCCTAGAAGTCACAGAGAAAGAGTTAGGGAACAATGTAACAATAAATAGGATCACATCCTTTGTGGAATTCCTTTTCTTCAACAAGTGTGGGTCTACATAACCTGAGTTTGGCCCAATGCAATTTAACAAGAAGAAGGGAGATTGAAAGGGATGAGTCCTAAACTTTCTTTTCAAGTAAGGTTGCAAACATATAATTCTATAGAGTAACTCTACGTGATCAGCCAAGCTCCAACACATAGCATCAAAACATGAAATGGTCAAAGGAGTCTCAAAAATAACCACCAAGAAAAGGAATAACCGGGAGAATTTCATGAGCTCTAAATGACCATATAGTCTCCCATGGATCCCACATACTGCAACAACACAAGTTAAGGCATCCACTAAGGTTAAGTTTCACTTTCAAAGTTTGTTATTTAGACAAGGCTAGCAATATCAACCACAACCATCAATTTATACGAGAAAATATGTCTACTCAAAGGTCTCACAATTTTGAGATCACACAAGATGAGGTTTAACAACAAGGAAGGTCACTTAAGTTAGCCAACACATTTAAAATCAAGAAAACTATTCATGGGAAGCACTTCTATAACCCAAGGGAGGGTATAATTAAATTTTCATGGAAATACTAAGGAAAAAAGATTCATGACCATAAGGTTTTATATAGACTTGATTTTACATTCAATAATGAACACACAACACTAACCTAATTTAGAAATGTCAAACATTTAGAAAGAATTTACAACTAGAACTAACATATCAAAACAGTACGCACCACTCACTCTACATAACACAAAGGGATTTATTTATCTTAAACCCTGCTCAAGTTTGAAATAACTATAAGAGAGAACATGCATAAGTAGTAACACCAAAGAGCACTCAAGGGAGCTAGAGAGAAGAAACAAGTAACGAGAGAGGGGTCCAACTGCAGCCCAGAAGTGCATCGTACCAAAAAGCGAGTAAAAATATTATAGAAACAACTTGCACTTTCCTTCCCAATGGTAAAAAAAAAAGGGAAACAACCACAAGGTGACTCAAGAAAAAGAAGAAAAGAGGATTTCCCAAAGTTATCTCATATCCTTAACATATGTTACCCTTAAAATTACAATGACCTATGTCACCAAGGACTAAATCAACACACAAGGAGGTTGTTTTTCTCAAAACAAGAGATAAGACCCAATCCTAAAGGCCACAACTTACACTCGTTGAGTTATGAGGAAATAAGGGTACGATGAACCAAACTCCTACAAGGGAAAGGCACATGCGTCTATGAACAAGGGAGTACTATGCAATTAGAACACATCACTATCAATAAGGTGTTTCACAATTCAAGTAGGCGGTAGAACTAAAGGTTCAACTATACATTGCACTCAATACATAAATCTTACTCATTTTATAAATCAACTTATTAATTCAAAAGTTATAGTTTTTCTTGTTAACAAAATCCTTACGATTTTTCTTAATTAAAACTTCCTCCTATTATGACATCACATGTTTGTGTTACAAGGAGCACCACTAAGGTGGGCATGATATCTCGCCATTTTGAATAGGTGGAAACAATATTTATTTTTACTCCTAGGGAAGGTAGATGGACAAAGTTTCCTTTCTATTCTTCTACATAGCTTTTATTTCTTCTATTAATCTACCAAGGCTATAGTAAGGACTGTTTTCCTTTTTGTATGTTCTAGTTTATTTGTTAAGTTTCAAGGTCAAATCTCCTCAATTATAGTTTTATAGTGTTTGGGTAAGTCATCTTATCAATTAAATTTTAATGGGAAGGAAGAGTCAAACATATCACATTATTACTTTTATGGGAGAGAGAGATGAATCAACATATCACATTTTTAATTCTATAGGAACAAGAGACATTCAACATAGCAAACACATCATTAATTTTGTAAGAACTAGGAATCTATCATTCAACATGTACCACATCAATATTTCAAGGGTTTACCAAATAATTACAAGCATCATTAAACACTCATAGTGGGTCTCTACAAGTCTCAAAATAAGTTACAAGAAAAAGACCCATTAAAGAGGCATATTTACTTTTACGAATTTACGAGGTTTAACAATGTTTGTTGTTTAGGCTCAAACATTTTACTCACATAATAAGACAAGGAAAGTTTTCAAATCAACACCCATATTTCCACAAGATACCACCAACCAAGAAACAAGATGACAATGCAAATTTTACTCCAAGGACACCACATTTCCCATTAGAAAGCATCAAATGCAAGAGGACAATCAACTAATCTATCCAAACATGGACTCTATGACCAAGAGTTATAGTTTTAAAAGAAGAAGCAAAAGATAAACACCACCGAGATTAAAATATTAAGATCTACCAAACTAACATCTCTAAGAGAAAGGTTCAAAAGACCCAACAACATCCATAAGTGTCTCCACGTAATCCAAAGATTAATAGGTCATAAATTGTTATTCATAACAATTTAAAAGGTTTAAGACAAGGGTAGCCTTATTTATAGGTCAATGAGAGAAAAACAAGCACACTTAATTAAACACATTACCCAAATGGGCTTAAATCTAGCCATAATTACCAAGATACATACAATCCACAAGTCAATAATTTCTATAATGAAACAAGGAAACCATGATAAACTTAGCATGCCATCGATGGAACATCACTAACAAAACAAACACTTATCCACTAAAATCTACAATCAACCAAGAGTCAATTGATCCTAACACAATCCATAAGCCCATAACCAAACACATATACTCTGACGAGGATAAAATCTCTTACCAGGTTGTAAGAGAATCACCACCACAGCTATCAAACTGCCAACTAGACCACACTACACAACAAACTCTCTCTAGAAAGATCTGAGTAATGAAAGAGTTACTCCAAGATCCTAGACACACTCAGGGTTCCATCTTTCCAAAACCAAGGCATAACTTAAAGCACCTAAGAAGACATTCAAGGAACCTAGGGTGTACCCCCATACGATGAATGTCACAATACAAATAGTGTAGAACCAACTCACAACATGCAAGAAGGAATCACGTAACATTTAGCTAAGTAGCCAATAGATAAAATGAGCTCCGAGTCACCGATCAAAGTAAAAATCCAAGAAATATCGGCAATCAAGGAAAGTGGCTAAGTAGCCGCATTGCAATGTCTGAAAATTCTTGCAAAAAAATAAATAACTAAAAGATCCTTAGAGCTTCTCAATCCAATCATAAAATAAGATACTGGTCCTTGATAAAATAACACAAGTTTACGAATATAAAATACATAAATTCAACATCACAGTCACTTCGCAGCCCTTCATGGCCACTAATAGGGGTACTATACCTCGAGCTCAGTTCTAAGAATGCATATGCAAGGCTGGATCAAAAGTGACACCAAGACCTAATATCCACTTACTCATACAGGGATTAAGTCGCCAAAGCGGAAACCAAAACTAACTCGTCTAACCACTGAAGGAAAAGGGGAGCTTTAGATGACTAAACAACTTCTAATTTACTTTGTCTGACCCCAGAACATAACCACTAATGCCAAACCACAAAGACTCACACCATACAATTTATCATTCCAACAAGGAAGATTATCAAAGGGTTTATTGCATCATACAACTAAAGAAAAAGTTAGTACTCATCAAACAACATCTTTTCAAAGGAAAAAAAGTTCTTGTTACACAAGAAAGTTCATAAGAATATCAATTTAAATTAACATTTTAGTTATCCAGGTTCGACAAAATGCCACTAGGCGAGTTCAACAATTTGAACAAATTTATTATTTTATTATTATTTTAATCACGGAGGTTCAAATATTGCTAACTAGTTTCTGGGTTTCAATGTCGGCCCAGGGTCCAAGCATTGAACCCACATCTTTGATACCAAGTGTAACGCCCACAAAAATCCGAGATGTTCTAGGAACACGTTAAAACCTTAAACACTTATCCTAAAAGTTTGGAATTTTTTTTTTAAATTTACGTTAAGGTTACAAGGTTGTCAACCCTTAGTGAGCATTAAATTAATTTTCACCAATAATCTTTACTTTACAAAGGATGGACCAGGTCTAAGTTAAATGATTAAATATTCTTAATTTATCTTGTAAGGTCAAATAATTAACATTCAACTAGGGAATGCCATAATTTAATTTACTTGGTTAAATTTTTAGCCCTTTTAAATAAATTCACACCCAATAATAATAATCCTTAGCTACTTTAATTCCATTATCAAATTACTTAAAATTCCAACATTTCATTAATTTCAAGAAAACATAGTAGGAACTAAATTAATGACTTTGCACACCAAGGTAATTAAAATGGCCCCATTCACCCATCTACACATACCTTTAATTTTTATTTAAAACATCTATAATATACATTCCTACCAAAAAAAGTAGGGTTGATCCTCACCCTTGGATCAATTCAATGTGGCCACTAGATCCTAGGGTTCCAAACTAACCCTAAATATCCTTATGGGTTTTTATTTATTCCCTTTCTTTACCCAAGTCTCCTCATTTGGTCACTTTTCCTTTGTTTAATTTGCAGGTTGGAGAGATGGAAGCCATGGGAGTAAGGAAGGAGGAAACTATGGAGGATTCTACAAAGAAATCAAGCTTAGTTTAGTTTTTGTACATTCATCATTGTAAGTTTATCATTGTGAAGGGGTTTCCATTTCCAAATCTTTTATTCAAAACTTTAATTTTATTTTTCTTTTGAGTTCTCTATTTGGGGAGAACCCTACCCCCATTAATATATATGAGATTTAACACTTTTTAATTTTCCATTTGAAGTTTTAACTTTCTTGAACAATGAATTAAACCATCTTTTGCTTGTTAGAAGTTTAAATTATAATTTTACATGCTTAAAATTTAATTAGACCAAGTTAAAATCTTGAACAGGCATGGAACCACGTTTTTCGCCATAAGTGACAGAACACTGCCACCCAAACAGGTTGAAAATCCTGGGACCACCGCCCCACTTGGGTGATAATTCACGAACCGCCGCCTTTTCAAGACTTCCGCCTTGGAATGGTTCTAAGACCGCCACCTTAACTGAGTGGCGGTTACGAGACCATTTCTCTGCACATGGCGGTGGTCCTATTTCTTATGCAAACAAATAAAACCTTCATTTTGAGATTTCTCAAAAAATAAAAAGTCACTAGAGTGTTTTAAAATTCATTTGAACTTGAATTTATAGCATGCCTAAAGTTTCCAGTTGTAAGATTTATTCTCATCTATTCATTCCATAGTAAAATTTACTCTTTTTCCTTTTTAAATTTTCTATTTCAATGTGTAACAATAAATACAAGATCATTTTCATTTTTTCAATAAATTTTCTTTCAAGTCCAAAAGTACTAAGGAATCTAAATCTACTTCTAATAGTGTTGTATTTTGTCCTTACTTCAAAATGCAACATTTCAACTTTAGCAATTTACTTGGATTTATAGGCTCTTGTTCATTTCCATATACATATATATTTGATAAAATAAGGTTTGACAGAAATTCCATGATTTAAAAAGGGAATATCAATTTTCTCTCTTGAATAGGGGAGTTCTGCATGATTACAACTATCTAGATTTCTATCTAAAAGTGACCACATCTTGCATATCACTAGAGTAGGAGGATATAAAACATATTGCTAAGACTGAAGATTTTCTAACTTCAAACAAGGTTATCAATAGCGCAAAATGGATCATCACCCCCTTTTCATTTGAATTTTGCTAATACATCAGTTTGCAATTAAGATCATAAACTAACTCAATCATCTAATTTAAGCAATACTTTCACTTGTTCACCAATTTCTGCCAATTCTTCCAATATCAAAGAAATCATAGAAAAAATAAACTTTGAACATCATAATAAACATCAATACGAAGAATGAGTCAAAATATCGACATATATATCTAAGATGACAACACATCATTTTCTTCCATACTGAATGTATATCAAAAGTTAATCAATTCAGTTACAATAATGTTTATCCTTCAACTCCCATGTCACAATGTGTTAATGTCATTCGTTTGTTAATATCTTCCGATAATAATGCACAATAGTTTCTATGTGTCCAGTCATAGAGATAAACCAAATACAACAAAACAATATCGAAGAGTAATTCTATCACAATCAAATTATGACAATGCAACCATTCTAGCTAATTATTGTTTTATCCTTAAATGCCCATCAGGATCCACAATACGACATATAGTTGAAAACATAATAACCAAAACATAATGGAGTCATGATGCCCCGCACATCTTATTAGTATCCTAATTAGAATAAAACAGCATGGTTTACGATTATAACAATTCAGAAAATATAATCATGGTTCATTTCGTGTTGAAGAGAAGTGGCAATTACACATATAGCTTCAAAAATATTTATTTTTTGTCTCTCCATATAGTTAACAACAAAGTAAAAAGAAAAAAATGAGTTTTATTAAATTAAAAAAAAACAAAAAAAAAAAAATAACCATTCTAAACAAACCCTCCAACTGGGTTAATAACGGCCATTTACACCCATCATTTTCCTTGTGTAATAATATAAATAAATAATATAAAATAAAAAAATAGCTTCTCAGCTAGAGTATCCGATGTTGTTTTAGCTTAAATTAACAAAATAATAATAATAATAATTTAAATATAATTTTTTGGAAAGGGTCGTGCCTTGCCCTGAATCCCCTAGCCCAAAACCCATAAATTTTGTTGCATAGCCATCTATTTCAAAGGGCCCGCCTTTATTCTAATCAGGTTTATTCCTTCTCATGGTGCCAAGATTAATTTTAGGTAGGCCAATAGAGGCTTTAACTGCCCCTACATTGGACCAAAATGAAAATAAATAAAATAAAATGAAATGAAAATGATTTTTTTTCTTTTTTTAAGCTCTTAGTCCATGTAGAATACCAAAAATAAATAAGCCTCCATGTGAATCGATTGGAACTGTGTAGAAAAAATAAATAATAAACGCAAAAACGAAAACCTATTCATATGTACCACAGCTCCACCGGCCATGGCCACCCTATTAAGTAATTTTCACATTTCATATGAGAATGAAATCTATAACAAAAACAAATACACATAAATTTCAACATATCCACCTGAGCCGCAAAAATCCTATAAAACGAATAATGAAAAAGGGTGAGAGAAAGCTAAAGATAAACAGATATGTATGATCTCTATTAATTATGTTTAGGGTTTCTTTTATCTACGGTGTGAATTAGTTTAATCCTAGGGTCTTTCTTAACCATAGGATATTACCTTTATAACATTCTTTTTTTTCTTGTTTTTATTTTTTCTTGTGGGATTATTTCCCCCTCCCATGTAAATCCAAGTTTTAATTTAAATCAACGGAGAATAAAAATTTAATGCAAGGGTTTGAACTTAAAAGCTAAGGTTGTTATATATACACTTTAGTCTTTTTGTCTTTTCTTTATTTTTTTAACCCTAATTTTAGGGTAGGAAGGTGGGTATTCTTCCCCGTAGTAATTTGAAATAAACATTAGTTAATGAAATTAAATAAAGTCTTTTAAATTGCCTTAAAAATAATGTTGTGTGAAAAAAAGGTTCGTGCCCATTTAGTCGTTTAGGATAATACTTTTTCCTTACGATCATTGATTCGTGATTAACTTAACTAATGTGATAACAAGATTAACATTACAACTATTGTCACACTCCATCATTGTAGTAAGCGGATATTTAAATAATTGAATAATAAGAATAAAAAAATAAAATCATTAAACAATTGTTAGGTGTGTCGGTAATCATACTAAAGTTCCTGTCCTCTTGAGCATTGTTGTGGAACAATTAACCGACAAGTTGTTGTTACATACTTGAGGCAACCCTTATCCTACAGAAATAAAAATATGATGTAGGATATAGCCTTTTGGAGTTACGAGGATTAAGGAAAACCAATAATGGAATCTAAGATTTCAAAATTTTATTTAATATGAGTTTCTTTCTTATCAGCAGTGGAAAATATAATAATCCTAGTGAGTCGCAATTGCGATAGAAATGATTAAGAGACACAAAACATTTATTTTAGATGGTTCGGTGCATTTAAGTAATTATGTGGGATTGACAATAGTAAATTCATATTTAATTAGATTATTAAAAAAATAAACATTCAATACCAGTGGACTGCATGCTTGAAACACCAGAAAATGTAAGTCAAGATATAATGGATGTCGATGTTAGAAATAGTCTAGAGAATAATGTTGTGCAAGAGGAGACACCATTACACCCAGTAAAAACAAGAAGAATAATGCAAAATAATGATTTACAAGAGGAGACAATAACATAACTTATAAGAAGAAGAAAAATGCAAGACTCACGTATTGAGAAAGAACAAAATATATGTGATCCCAATAGAATTATTGGGAGAGATTTAAATACCATCCAGATGATTTTTCAACATGGTCTTGATAACATTGCTTCATGAATCATGTGTTATATTTCTCAAGAATCCTACCTTGGAATAAATGTTTCTCGAACACCTAACAGACTTGAGTGTAATAGATGTCGAAAAAAGAAATGTTGTCACCAATTTTTAACATCAAACAATATGAATCCTGGGCCACAACCTCTAGAACTTACAAACTTAACTTAAGTTGAGGAAATGGATAGCGCATGTCAACCCAATTGTACAAGTGACACATGCAACTAGAGGTTAATACAAATGTAAAGGGAAAACAATTAGCTTTCCTCAAGAAGTAAAATAAATTCTTAATGTTTTTCCATATAGATTAAAATATTTTTCAATGATTATGTTTTAGAGGAGAGATCAATGTGGAATAACTTACAACTTTATAATCAATAGAGAGGGAGTATATAATGCATTAAAATATAAAATAGAACATAAAAAATGTATTCAGATGTTATGATAGATGAAAATTCTCTAAATGGACTTCTACCTTAGTCTAATGAAAATGTATTCAACCAATTGAATTGTCCATATGGAGTTTGATTCTGATGTGAATGAAATTTTTTATGTAGGTATGATCATGGAGATAGATTAAGTAAATATGATTACTCACACAACATTAATTTTCTCCAAACAATCCAGTTCCTTTAGAAAGATGAAATTAATCCATACATTGGTAAATGTAGTCCCCACCTCTTTTAGTACTCTCATTTTGGTCACGTGTGACTCATTGTATCTATATTATCATGATGGCATGGACATGAATGCTTTTTTTTGTTTTGATGGGACATTATCACATGATATTATTGTTTGATAAGGATAGTACTACTTTAGTATACTATTTTGATATGAAATTATTCATAATATCACATTTCCCCCTCCTTCTATATAGATCATGAACTATACACTCTAAATTTTAGGGGCCTATATAGATTGGGCATTAGGATGCTAACTCATGTTCAAATATTGACAATGAGGCACATGATGCCACTATTCATTATTAGACATTATGTTATCACGATGATATCATGAGTTATTATAGATTTTTTTTTTATATTTGATCCATATTTGATGTATGATGATGATTATATCATTTCATTCAGTGGATGATTCATGATTTTGATATGCTACTAGTTTCTCATGGCTTGTATAGATATCGATTTCAATACATATGATCATATCTTTTTTTTTTTTTATCATACTGGGTATATATGATGTTTACATTGAGTGTGTAGGTGACAAGAAATGAATCATGAGAACAACATGGGATTTAGGGGAAACACCATGCAGCTTAAAACAAAAAGGCATAATGGCCAAAAATATTCTTCTTCTTATCAATTATAATATGAAATACCTTTTCTCATGTTGCACCTTGTCATGTTGGTTGTATTTTATTTGAAATTATGAGCCTAACCTTTCCCTCCATCATGGTGATGAATTTTTATGTTGTTTAGCTTCTTGTTAGATCATTATGTTCTTTTGGTTTAATGCTAGCTTAAGTTAAATGTTACCCATTTCCACATGGTTCTAGCATCTACTTTTGGTTTTGGGATGATGTGTTTGGTTATGTGGTTTTATCTCTCAAAAGTGCACCCTATTGAGAGATGATTGTTGATGTAAAATCACAACACCCTCGAATGGCCTTAGATCTAAGTGTGAAATGGGGCATTCAGTGTGATTATACAACATTATACCTTCTCTCAAGCTATGGGACTTGCAAAACTTGAGATGGACCTCCAGAGAAGACTAGTTCCTTCTTCCTAAACTACATGCCATAAGCTACTCTAGTGTAGGAAAAAGTAATCTATCATAATATAACCATTCCAAGGAGATAGGGAGAGAGAGAGAGAGAGAGAGAGAGAGAGAGAGTAAAAGAGAGCCTACACTAAGCGGCGATACACCAGAAAAGGAAGTGGCTGATCAAAAACTAAAACTACCTAAAGTGGAGATAGGTGAGCAAAAGAGGGGGTGGAAAAGATGCACCAAAAAACAAAGATGAAGTTCACATGGAACACCACTTCAAAACCCATTAAACACAGCTCCTAGAACATGAAAAAAAAACATTAGAGTATGCACAGTATACCTACAATCATGAGAGGTAAGAAGAGATAACAAAACAAGAAAGGATGGACAAAAAGCATCATGAAACAAATTTAATTGCTCCAAAAGTTACACGGTACATCATCAGTGGGAAAGGGGCAAGAAAATGCCATTACAGAGCCATGAGAAGAGGCTTAGACTCCACATTCTACCCTAAGAAAGAAAGAGAGAGGGGAGTAGGAGAGAAAAAATGACCAACTTTTTAGAAAATGCCCCTCCTTTATAATATATAGGAAGAATAAGAGAGAGAGGAGGGGAGAATTCGAACTCTACTCCAACCACCCTAGAAAGCACATTCAATCCACCTACCATGATGAAGAGTCTCATTACAATGCCCATGCCCCCGTCGCTGTCCCATACCAGGAAAGAAAGAGGCCCATTCTTCATCATGGCGGTAGGTGAAAGAATTAACAGCCCCCGAAAATAATGAGCCAAAACATTAATGGAGACAGGTGAGAAGCTAGCACCGAGATCTTTCCAAAAATTCCTCTTCCTCCCAAATCCAAGTTTCTAGTTGAAAGATATCACTGTCTGAATATCAGGGTCACGTTTTAAAGATATCGCTGTCTGAAATGATTAAGACACCATGTCTATTGAAACCATTACCAATTCCTAGCAAGAGATGGGATGAGGTCTCCATGGATTTCATCACATGATTGCGTTATTCAGAGGGTAAGATTGTTATTTTGGTCATTGTGGATAGGATCACAAAATATGCCCATTTTTTTTCCATGTAACCTCCATTTGCAGCCAATACAATCACAACTATATTTTTGGAGGCAGTTCAAAGGCTATATAGAACCCCAAAGATAATTGTAAGTGAGCATGATCCTATTTTCACTAGTAATTTTTGGACAGAATTATTTACATGTTCGGGTACTCATCTAGCTCATAGTTCATCTTACCTTCCTCAATTTGATGGGAAAACAAAACTGGTTAATTAATTCTTAGAGGGGTATCTACAATGTTTTATATCAGATAAGCAGTAATGGTGGGTTAAATGGCTAAAACTTACAGAATCATGGTATAACACATATTTTCATACCTCTTATCAAATGACCCCATTTTTAGCATTATATGGTTACCATATACCATCTATCACTTCTTCCTTCAGGGTGCAAACTAAGGTCATAGATGTTAAGAAACACATTCAACATCAACAACAGGTTTTGGTTGGTTTGAAGGAGAATTTGGCATTGGAAAAAAAAGGATGAAACAACAAGCAGATCAACACCGTAGCGAAAGACATTTTGAAATTGTTGAATGGGTTTTTGTACATTTATATCCTTACAAGAAAATGTTCCTGAAGAAACATAAAAAGGACAACAAGATTGCTCCTAAATATTATGGTCCAGGTTCTACAATAAATTGGAAGTGTTACTTATAAACTAGAGTTGCCTCAATCTTCATGCATACATCCAGTATTACATGCTTCCTACCTGAAGAAGGTTACTATAAATAAATTTTCAGCCCATATAGAGCTACCAGAACTTAATGAGGAAGAAAGAGTAATTTTGGAGATAGAGAAGATTCTGCAAACACATACGAAGAGGCTAAGAACCAGAGACATTAAGGAATATCTGATCAAGTGGAAGAATCTGAGCATAGAATATGTGACCTAGGAGGATGAACGTTTTCTGTAGAAAAATCCAAGATTATTCAATGTTGAAGATAATGTTCATTTGAAGGGGAAGGGCATGCTACGACCTTTACCTATTACTTGTATTAGGATATGAGTAGCTGACTTGTCGCTTACCCTATCATTTAACTATATCATTTATACTTTCTCATTCTTAGTAGGTTAGCCTTGGTGATGGCCATAACATATGAATAATATATATAGGGGATTTAAGGTAGTAGTTTAGGATGATTCGAGCATTTGAGTCTTATTGTATGATTTGGAGGTTACCCCTCGAAGTGGCGAAGCTATTTTAATTGTATATTGTGATAATTTATATGTAATATTGTGTTATTTTCTATTCTATTTATACTCATAATTGGAATTAAACAAGTAATTTCATTACAAGTGGTATTAGAACTGCGATTCAGGCCAAAATTAGTGCAAAAACACTAGGCTTTTATTTCTAATATATCGTACAAACCATAAAGAATTTGTCAAAGATATTTTTACCAACGTTGTGAATAATTCCAAGTAATATTCCCTGAAAAGTTCATACTTTGTTTTTTTCATTTTCAAAATTTATCACACATTTAGGTTTTTTCATAAATTCACTCCCTAGGATGAAATTTGTGGAATTTTTCCAAGTTATTTACATTTTCAGAAATATATCAAAAACATACTAGCATTATCTTCTTTGTGGTTTTTCCTATTCGGTAGAATTTGTATCGAAATCCTAAACCCTAGGATTTCACATCATCGCAGGGTCTTCCACAAGATCGAAAAAGAATCTAGTCACTTTGGGTAAAATCCTAGATGAAGATAGGGTACTGATAGATGATTTGGAGTCAGAAGGGGTAAATAGAAATTCCTAGTAAAGGAGACAGAACAAATCTATCAGTGGTTTGATGATCTCATATGACATATAAAGAGTAACAATTATGTCTAAAATCATTCCCAACTCAACCAAGGATGATCTTTAGTTATGAATAATGAGAAAAATAACCGTGTTGGATCACTTCTCAAGCCCAATCAGAATCCAACTTATTTGCAACCACGGAACATGATGCCAAAAGTGGAGATGCAAAAATTTGATGGGAAGGATCCACTAAATTGGATGAATCAAATTGAGAACTTCTTTGAGTTACATTAAACACCATCAGGAAAAAAGGTGACCTTGGCATCCTTGTATCTTGAACGATACCAATTCATCTAGTATCAATGGTTTTGTGGTTAGAGGAAGAAAATTAGTCTAAGTGTAACTTAGACAGTTTTTACTAAGGATTTACAATTGCACTATAGTTCCAGTGTTTCAAATCACTACTTTAGTCAATTGCAAAATTTAATACAAACAAGATCATTTAAATATTATGTGCATTAATTCCAGAACCTATCCTTAAGGGTGGAGAATATTACAGAAGATAACTTGAATGATTTATTTCTTGGGGATCTTAAGGACCACATTGAGCATGAAGTACGTATGTTTAATCCACTGAAGATTTATGATTCTATTATCATGGCACATAGAGCAAAGGAAAACATAGTTGTACTAGGAGACAACCTTTCACTAACACGAGAGACCGTAGTACCCTTTCCCCATCATTCACTCAGCCATTTAGACTGACTCCTAAACAAATGGAAGAAAAAAGTGAAAAATGATTATATTTTAACTGCGATAACAAATATGGACCAGGACACAAATGTGCTAAGAAGAATTTCTATATTCAAGGAGGAAATGAGGATGAAGAGGAAGTTTAAATTATAGAAGAAGCTGAGGAACCAGTAAAAGATGAAGTAGAGGATCACCAGCCTATAATTTTTTGTCATGTGTTGTCAGGTATTAGTACTCCTCAAAAACTCAAGTATATTGGCTATCTCAAAAAATAGAACGTGATGATGTTTATTGACTCAAGTAGTACTCATAACTTCATAAAAAGTAAGTTAGCTACCTGTCTGAATTGTTTTATTTACCCATCTCTAGAAATGCAAGTTATGATTTTTGATCATGGGACAGTCAAGTGCACAGGAAAGTGCCACAGTATCAATCTTTCTATGGGATACTACATGTTATACTCACTTATGTTTGTTATTTCTATGGGAGGGGAAGATATTGTTTTGGGTGTCCAATGGATTGCAACCTTAGGTACTATAGAAATGAATTTCCAATAATTGTTCATGCGATTTAATTTAGAATGAAGGAAAATACAATTGAAAATGATGGTAGCTAAGTATCCATAGATTATTAGCTCTCATCAGATGCAGAAGGTTCTCAGAAAAGGAGTAGATGGATTTGTAGAAAATTTATTTTCTATAGAGGTATAAAATACAAACTCTTCAATGCCACCCAAATGTTTTTTTGGTGTAGAAGAGGTAGATTACTTGGGTTACATTGTACCCCATGAAGGTGTCAAAGTTGATCCTCAGAAGATCACAAAATTAGATCTTTGTTCAGGGTACCATCAAATTAGGATAATAGAGGAAAGCTATGGTGGAATGGCCAAGGACCAAAAATCTCTTATGGTTCCTAGGACTAACAGGGTACTACAGAAGATTTGTCAGGGGATATGGTAGAGTCGCAGCTCCACTCACTACATTTGAATTGCTAAAGAAGAGTTCCTTCCATTGGACAAATGCAACTACTAAATCCTTTCAGCAGGTGAAGGAAGCCATGTGTGCCACCCTTGTTTTGGCTACTCCCAACTTCTCAAAAACCTTCATTTTTGAATGTGACGCTTCAGAATCAGGATTGAGAGTAGTTGTAATGTAGGAAGGAAGACCAATTGCATTTGAGAGTCTCCAATTCAAAGGAAAATATCTACTCAAAATTTTCTTTGAGAAATAAATGATGGTTATTCTTCATGCAGTCAAGCAATGGAGGCCCTATCTAATGGGTAGACACTTCAAGGTAAAAAAAATATCATGATAGTCTCAAAAAAAATTTGGAGCTAAGCTTATCATTTGAGGAACAACAAAAGTTGGTAAAAAAATGTTGGGTTATGATTTTGAAATCATATACAAAAAAGGAAACAAAAATATAGTAACCGATACACTATTCAGACAGAATACATCTGTAAATGCCTTAGTATGTGCAATGTCCATATTGAAGGCCGATTGGGTGGATGAAAAAAGATTTAAATGAGAGCACGACAAGGATACACAACCTCTAATATAGAATATCAAGGAAGGCTTTATAACATCTAACAAATTTGAGTGGAAAGGTAATTCCCTATGGTACGAAGACAGGTTATTCTTGTGTAAAGATTCTAATTTGAATCATAATATTCTTGTAAAGCTACATGCATCACCTATTAGAGAACACTCTGGATTTTTGAAGACATATCATAGAGTAAAAAGAGAATTATTTTGGGAAGGACTTAAGGGGGATGCACAAATTTTTTATCAGAGTGTTTTGTGTTCCAACAGAACAAATTTGAAACCATTAAGACACCAGGTCTATTGCAACCCTTACCAATTCCTAGCTATAGATGGGAGGAGGTCTCCATGGATTTCATCACTAGGATTGCCTTGTTCAGAGGGTAAGAATGTTAATTTCATGATTGTGCATAGGCTCACAAAATATGCCCAATTGTTTTTACCTGTCACATCCATTTGCAGCTAGTACAGTCGCAGCTATATTTTTTGGAGGTAATTTAAAGGCTACATGGAACCCCAAAGATAATTGTAAGTGATCGTGATCCTATTTTCACAAGTAATTTTTGGACGGAATTATTTTCATGTTCGGGTACTCAGCTAGCTCAAAGTTCATCTTATCATCCTCAAACTGATGGGAAAACAGAAGTGTTCAACAAATTCTTAGAGGGGTATTTACATTGTTTTGTATTAGATAAGCAGGAAAGGTGGATTAAATGGCTACCACTGGCAGAATGGTGGTATAACACATCTTTTCACAACTCTTCTCAAATGAGCCCATTTTTAGCATTATATGGTTACCATCCACCTTCTATCACTTCCTCCTTGAGGGTGCAAACTAAGGTCAAAGATGTTGAGGAACACATTCAATATCAACAACAGGTTTTGGCTAGTTTGAAGGAGAATTTAGCATTAGCGCAAAATAGGATGAAACAACAAGCAGATCAACACCGTAGTGAAAGACATTTTGAAATTCATGACTGGGTTTTTGTACATCTCCATAGCCTTACAAATAAGATGTTCCTAAAGCAATAGAAAAAGGAAAACAAGACTTGCTCCTAAATATTATGGCCCTTATCAGGTTCTACAAAAAATTGGTAGTGTTGCCTATAAACTAGAGTTGCTTCCATCTTCACACATACACCTAGTATTCCATGTTTCATTGCCTGAAGAAGGTTATTGGATAGAAATTTGAAGCCCGAAAAGAGTTACTAGAACTTAACGAGGAAGGAAGAATCATCTTGGAGCCAGAGAAGATTCTGTAAACACGTACGAAGAGGCTGAGAACCAGATACATTAAGGAATATCTAATCAAGTGGAAGAATCTGAGCATAGAATACGCCACCTAGAGAGGATGAAGGTTTTCTATAGAAACATCCAAGATTATTCAATGTTGGGGAAAATGTTCAGTTTGAAGGGGAAGGGCATGCTATGAAATTAACCTATTGCTTGTATTAGGATATGAGTAGATGACTTGTGGCTTACCATATCATTTTATTATAACATTTATACTTTCTCATGCTTAATAGGTTGGCCTTGGTGATGGCCATAGCATATGAATAGTAGATATAGGGGATTATAGGTAGTATTTCATTATTATTTGAGCATTTGAGTCTTATTATATGGTTTGGAGGTTGCCCCCTCGAAGTGGCGAAGCTATTCTAATTGTATATTGAGATCATCTATTCTAAAATATTGTGTTATTTGGTGTTCTATTGTATGCTCTTAATCTCGAATTATAAAAGTAATTTCACTACAGTCCATGTGTGATCCCTTACATAATCGAATGCAATCTTCTAAGAAGTTAGTTTAGAAACTACTGTTAGTTACATTATATTGAATGGTGAGGCTATAGTGATCTAATGGAATAGGTGTAATTAGCTTGTCATCTCGCATGTTGTGAGACACCAAATTTTAGTGAACTAAAAATTATTCTCACCACACTTGATAAAGTGACTCCGCTGGGGATAGATCTATCCCTACTCCACCCATTTAATAGTCTGATGGAAGGTATTGATGTTGTTTTTAGGAAGACCATGATATTTAAATTCATTTGACTACTCGAAGTGATCAAAAGCATTCTAACTCAACAATGGATTTTGTTGAGAAGAGTGGCTGATACTAATCCAAGGCACCCCCACAGATTGAGTCTGTATGATAGGAGTTTGGTTGCAGCGTAAGAGTTGTTCTAGAACCATTCCATTGTCAGATATTTCCAAAGGCTAATTGATAACCTGTACTACTTCTGGATCAATCCTCATAACAATCTTAAGTGATGGAGTGGTAGACACTACTAACCAATAGTCAAACCCCTGGCAGAAATTGTAGGGAAATTGTTCTATCTTTCACCCATATATTAAAGTTTTGAAGTTCCAAGTGATGAAGTAGAAAGTTAGGTAATGAAGAGATGACAGCTCATTAGGTCTACCTTTACCATGGGGACAAAACACTAGTCTACTGGATTTGACATCGACCACTTCATGAGATTCCACAAGGTTTAAGAACTGCTTGTGGTTAGTTATATGGAGACGTTAATCCACAGCTAGGTTATGGACATTGTAGGAACTGATTTATCACCCATTGCAGTATTTTTTATAGTACAATCCATGAAGATGTTGCTATGATGAGTTGTTTGTAGAATTCGGGTTGGAAGGATGTAGTGGTATTGATTAGTTGGATATGGGTCTACTCCTTTAGTACTAAGATCTCCAATTGGTGGTGATAGGTGAGCATCCAATTTCTAAAAAAGGTAGATCTTCAAGACTGTGTGTACATTGTCAGGTGACTCTCCTTACTGTAACTCAGGGAATTGTTACAGAAATTTTTGTATGAGTCTATGGGTATAATTCTTAGAAAAATTCAACTAGTTGTGTCATACATGTTTACCTGTTTATAATTCAACCGAGAGATTTAGACTAAGCTCAAGATATTGTTGAAGAGGTATTAGATGACCTCATCTTAATAGGGTAAACATTTATATTACGTCAGCATTAGTTATTTAAGAACCTAATTATTTCCCAAGATTGGAGAATTGCATCACCCCGTTGCACTTAATGTGTTCGTAACCCTTGAAGTTGATCATACTAAATATGATCGTGGAGCCATCATTTTCTATGAACATTTCGAAAATAAAGTCCAATTTAATGGATAGACCAGTGAGGAGTTTCAAAGCATTTTATTGGACTCACCATATATGTTTCACTGATCAATGCAATGTGAAATTAGATACGAAGATTCCGTAGAAGAAATTTCCCCTTGGGGATCTATGGACACATTAGAAGGCGTATTTGTTCGGGTCATGTTTTTTTAATGAAGATTTGATGATAATTTATTTACATGTTTTGGTAAATCATATAAAGTGTTCACCCAATCTAATATGTTTAATTAGGGATATTATTCCACTACCTCATACTTGAGAATAATAAGATTCAAGAGCATCCTCAAATGGCTACTCCAATCTCCTTTGATATTAAAGAGGAGGATTGAGGATAGTCTGATTCAAGTATGACACTTAAGAAGAAGGTATGAGGTTTGTTTTTACCAAAAATCATTCTACCACTTATGGAAATAAATCTCCTTCATATAATCTTGGAACTAGCTTAGGGATATCATGTAAATCCTACAAGGGTCCATGTCTACTATTGACAAAGATGCTTTATGTTCCCACCAAGTCTTCATCCTTTGAATTTCCTATTAAATATTGCCAAAGGACAAGGTCTAGGATACTTTCAATTTGAAACACTTTCTAGATAGGTCATCCCAAATAAGATTGAGTTGTGACTGGTTCAGCATTGCACAGGGGTTGATGGCATCTTCTGGAATAAGATGCCACCACCAAATAACCAAAATTACTCCATTTCATATCCACTCCATGTAGGAACTATCTTACACAGGGGTCGACAACACTCTTCCTATAGAAAAAGGGTGTGGAAGTGGGATTTCTCCATAGCACTAGGGTTTGGTTCACGTGAGTACGATGACATTCGAAAAGGAAATAAAATCATAAAAAGGAGTGAATCTGACCTACATCATGCTTTAGCAATGTTATTAAGATTCATTTTGAGTCTCACTCAAAGTGCCCTACCTGACTGAGAAAAATAGAGGTCTCCAAGATAGGTTTTCAAATGTAGGGAGTACCTATCGTAAGACAAATCCACACCATATAGATGAGGGTAGCGTTATCAAGTATTTATACTATGACATAGAATCTACATAATGAGTAGTCCTTATACCCTAGACATGCCTGCCTCATAGGTTTGCATATTCCTACAACCAAGACTAATGTCGAGGTATCCTACTAGGATTTTGAAATATGCAGTTGTATTGGTCAAATGCCACCATCCTGGTCAGTGATAAAGCCAAGGGGCATACTAACAATCCATACAATGTTATAAATAAAAGTATATTATTCATACAGCCTACTCTAGCCTAGTAGCTAATGTCCTGTACCAGAAATTACAAATACATGACATACAAATCTAAGAGGCTAAAGAGGGTTAGAAATATCTGACCTGCACCATATGTGTGACTGTTGATGCATAATCCTCCTTGGATCACAAAACAAATCGAGAGAAAATAACTATGGGTGGATGAAATAGGAAATATCAACAAGGAATACTTCTCATGGGATGATGGCATACTCGACTATGTTTCTCTTGAACCAAATGCAAAAGATGATAAGCTCTAAGACTTACCACAAATCAGCTTGAAGTAATGAAACAGTGTGAATAAAGAAGTTAGGAATCATGCGCAACACTTTATATGATAAGTAATTTGCAAAATGTTTGTCTTACTAAGAAAGCATGTTCGATATAGGATACCTAACATCAGTTACTCACAAGTGATGGCATCGTACTACAGAAAATCCAAAACAAGCACCATCACTCATAGGAATATGAGCATCAGAAAAAAAATGATTGGGACATACTTTAAGGTCATGGGACCTGAACATACCCATGAGGAATGTGATGGCTAGGGAATTAATGGGGATGTACTGTCAAAGGTTATAGAGTGACTAAAAGAAGGGGATGATAATGATGTACATAAAAAGCTCCAATGAAAGTAGCTCATTTCCATACTATGGAGGATTAGACATAATGAGTGTAATTCAATGAGAAATAGGGAATATATTAGGAGATTTTTGGGTGTCTAATGGTTAATAGTGACATTTCATCCAAAATGTTTTGGTCTATTCCTAACATGCTTCTAATCTTTGATCATATTGCCATGATCCAAGGGACAACTCCCCTTAAGGCACCCACTAAGGAGGATAATGCATCAATGAACCCCTACACAAAAGGGACAATGATTACAAAGCATCATTAAAATTTTCATGGCATACACCTAATCTTGAGTTCATTGTCTTTCCAAGAGGATGATGTGGAATGCAAGTGAACACATTGTATAGCGAAGCGTACAAAAAAAGACTTGGAATATGAGAAAGAAGGCAACTCTGTGGAAAAATTTGAAAATATATACCATCAAGAGGTGGGTAATAATGCCCAAATTCCTAAGATACCTACCGAGGATCAACCTATGAAAGAGGTATTCGTGAAGAATATGCATAAAAAATAACGAATGCCTTGTTATGGAATAGGTAAGTCAAGAATAATTAAGAACCATCTTCATGATAGCAGAAAAGAATTAACAAAAGGAATGAACCTAAGAAATAAGGAGAAGTTGGGGAGAATGTGTCAAAGAGAAAGAGGAAAGGTAATGAACAAGGTTAACATATACTACACTAGAACTCATGCTAGATATATCAATCAGATAAGGAGAGGTTCATACTTTAGTGAACCTATTAATGTATTAGTGTAAGAAATACATCTGGTGATACACTTTTACTGGTAAGCCCTCTGTAAAAATATTTTCTTCAATGAAAGAGGTTTGTCCCCCATATGTACATAGGTGATTTAGGTTGTTTCTCTTATGTTATGTGTTCCCTTTCATGTCTCATGTTTTTGTTTTGTGTGTGTTTGTGTGTGTGCGTGCGCATGCGCTGCGCGCGTGTGTGTTTGGAAGAAATAGCTCCATAAAGCCTAATGGATAAGTCACTAGTCCATGAAGTAAATTGATATTTTGTTATTTTCATGTCATGTCCTCACTTTTCTTGATCCATAACATCTCCCCAAGATAGATCCATTTGTTTTAATGTATTTTTGCATGGGAAAAAATTGCTTAAAAACATGACAATCATACCCTAGTAATGAAAATCATTTATATGGTATAAATTTCCATAAACACTCTCCCTAGTCATCCTATTCCTCATATCAGTCCTATCCTACAACCCTTTCCCATAGGTGATTTAGAGTGAAAAATATCATTTAAGTACTTCATAAAAGTATATCCAGAAGTGGATTTTTAAGCAAGATTAGAAAGTGATATCATTATCCTTTCAAAGAAAAGTGCATAATCTTCAGATTTATGTCAAAGGCCCAAATCCATTAAGGAGGTGTACTCAAGATTCAGGATTAGTGTGCACTTAATTTAGGAATATTGTGGGTATTTTCAAAGGTTTAGGAGCTAATTCAGCTAAAGTGAGTTTTAAAGGTTGAAGGAGCTTGCATCGTGAAAGAGCATATGGACTTCGAGAGGTGATTATGAGAGTTCCATAATACATTGTAATCCAAACAAAATATCAATGGAAATAATTTTATGTCCCCTGCATGCTGGTAAAATCATATTTATCCTAAAACTCATGCAACATTTTTCTAGGCAACTCATTCTTTCCAATCATAGCTAGTGATCTTGAGAAAAATATATATTTTATAGGGGTTTTCAAGCCATCCCATCCTTCTAAAAATCTCATTTATAACTGATTTCATATAAATAAGTGTTAAAAAACTTCATCCATGAGCTCAAGTTATGTTTGTTTCAAGTTTTCATCCCAGATACATGTTCAAGACTTAATCAATTTTCTTGGGTGCCACGTGGCAGCATAAAGTTGAGGCAAACTTTTTTTCTCCCATTGTCCCTTTCCAAGGCTAAAATGGAATAAAAAATGGCTCTCCTCCCCCATTAGACTCCATGGTCACTCCATATCACACCAGTGATTCCATATAAACCCTTTGACCTATTTGACTAGCCCCCTCATGTTTGCACACATGAATGACAAGTGTAACAATGAGGTGTGGGATCCCTTTTAAGCATATATTGTAACTTTTCAAGGGGACAATAGGGCCAAAAAAAGGTACCCCCCTTTGTGCTTCCTTCAGGTTCCTTATACGACAAAAAAATGATCTCCAGGTGCTTATTTCCAGCTCAATGCTCCATTCCTCTCCGCTAATGCATGAATGCCAAGTGACAACCTAGGGTTAGGGTGCCCTTTTGTGTCCCCATTTTCCCTTTCAAAGGGGAAAAAGGGGCAAAAAATTCCGCTCTCCTCAAGGTTGTCAACAACTATTTAAATCATGACTTATCCATTTTCTCCTCACTTACCCACATTCCTCCATTTGCACCCGAAACTATGGTGAAATATTTCTAGGTTTCTCACCTCCATTTCTTTTCCCTGAATTCACTCCACCATCGATCCATCATCTCAACACCATTTTTTATCAAAGAAAAGCTTAAAAATACATGCTTCAGGCTCCATTTTCTCTCCAGAATGAAGATGTGCACATGAAAACAAGATAAACCCATATATAAATAACCAGGGCATGGATCTACTTGAGGTTTTTTATTTTTTTCACATTTTCATAGGTCATAAAAACCTAAGTGATGAATTTCACATGTATAATAGGGACTTTTTCGCAGTGAACAAACCCCAATTTAACTGTACCAAAAATTTAAAATTTAATATCTTGCATTCTAGAAACCACGTTGAGTCGAATCTTCATAGGAGTAACAAAAAAAAATGCATATGAAAAAAATAATTTCACCAAAATCTAAGGACTGCATAATCCAGGTTCTAAACCTAGTAAGCCTCCTACATGAGCACTTACTATTTTTAGTAAGTCTTCACAAAGATATATTTTGGAATAATTAGTGTGCAAATTGAGTATCTAGAAAGAGAATTAGAATCATTAAAGTCAGAAAGAATGAGAAATATCATTTACTATTTTTAGTAAACTACCCTTTCGTACATAGAGAAATGCCCTGGGAAGACATAAAGTTCAAATTCATAGGCATTAAATAAGTCTCATTTCTTTCATCTGGGCATTCAAATATGTCACTTATATGGAACTCGATGAATCTCAAGGAACGTATGCTCGGTGATTCCAAATTGTTATTATCTATGTCATGAGGATAACAAGATTGTCATGGTTACAATGCCCAAGTAATTGTTCAAAGTTTCTCATTCAGGTGTTTATCCAAAATAAAAAATAAGTGGTGACACTTAAAGACTTGGAATGGTTGTTATTCACTATCTTCAATGGCGTACTCATTAGTGTTCATTGTTTTCTTCCATGATGTGTGCGGTCAAATGCATTATTCCAAGATCAATATTTTCGGTGAAACATGACAGGTTCAGTTTCAACCTTCATCCCCTTCAGAGAGGATATTTATGAGCATTGTCCACAGGTCATCTTGAATCCACCTTAGGATAATATTTCAATAATGTTTCTAAACACTCAAGTTTAGGGTGTTCATGTATCATACAAATAGGAAATCATGGATCATCGTCAACATAGGAAAAAGTGTTCAAATGTGTTCAGAGGAGCAACCTTCATTAGTTTGGAGGATCGTTAGTGGTCAAAGTATCATCTTATAAAAATCATCGAGGTAGTAGATTCATCACAGTTACATTGTGAAAGCAATTGTATCAAGCCTTCATTCACTACTACAAGGGGGGGTTATTTAAGACAAACAATAGAGACAAAAATAAAATTTCGTCTAAAAAATTTCCCCCCTTTTTATTTTTTAGTACACCGTGCCAGAGTATTAATGACAAAAAAATGTTTTGTTACGTCATTTTCTCTGCTACTACTTTTAGGAGGGAATTTTTATGTGCAGTGCCATGATAGTATATGATTTTGAAATAGTTGTAGCCCTTATGAACCAAGCAGAGAGAACATAGAGGAAGGTGATGTTGCTAGGCTTTACACCTATGCCTTACATCCACTCAAAAAACTAAATAGCCTCTCTACTACAACCATGCTGAGTACATCCTAAAATAATTGAATTCCATGATATTATTTTCTGTACAGGGGATTTAGAGGATTAGTTATGCCGATAAGCATTACATTACAATGGAGATTTTGTTGCACTATTTACATCAGTGGCCCATGTTTACTACTTGGAAATGAAAAACCATTAGGATAATCTATGCCATTGATCCTTGTGTTACTGTGCAGGATGATTATCAAAGGAGTTTGACATATTTGAGTGGGGCACATTTATTGCTTGTGGGTACAGGTTTCCTGGAATTTATGACTAGCGTGTACAAGCCAGTAGTGTTTCCTGTTCGAATGACTTCAAATTTAGCAAATTCAAATTTACTATTTATCCTCATTTTTTGATCTGCCACTATTGAAGGGCATGGGGTCGGCATGTGTAAGACCATTCAAATATTTTAGGCCATTAATCTGCCTCATCCAATTTTAGGGTTTTTCTCAGCCTTTTTTTGGTTAATAGCCAATTGCGAACTGACTTTTAGCAAGGTTGGAGTTGTCATTGATGGGCACCTTGTTTATTTGGATAATTTTTTGTTCCCTAGGACTTCAGATTTAAAAATGATTGATGTTCTACGTGTGTGTATCTATGAAACAAATTTTCCCCCGTTAATAATATGGAGATTTGCAGGCCTTTTTTTTACAGCAGTTGTTTAAAACTACTAGGAGGTTTTTTCCCATTGATTCAACCTAGGCATTATGCATCTCTCTTAAATAATCCTACTAGGTACCTCGATTTTTTTTCCTACCTACCCACACATAGTGTTCAATCCAGATTTCGTTGTTCTAGGAATGGTGTAGTTAATATATTGTTTGATTATGACTAACAAAGTGTAGATGGCAGAGGCTACGATTGACGGGCACACTATTTCTCCTTCATTTTTATTATAGCCATGTATTATTCAATTTATTCCACTTGATGCCCTAATCGTGCCAATGCTTAGTTTTTTTTCTGTCATTTTAGGTATGGCAAATACATTTTTTGCTTACTTTGTCATGGTAAGGTTAGTTTCCTTGGGCTCCCATTAATGGGTATCATTTTTCTTACTCATTTTTTTGTAGTGGTCAGGGTTGATTCTTGGGCACCTTTTGCATCATGCACATGCCAAGAACAAAGGAAGATAGTGATCAACGAGGATATAGTCAAAGTTCCTTTCAGGAATAGACAAGGTATTTCTTCTAATACAAAGAAAGAATCTCAATCCTCTTCTTAGTTTTTGATAGTTTCTGAGAATTCTTTAAATGAAAAGTTATGTATGTTGGAATGGTGTGCCCCCCCTAAAATGGAACATGAAGGTGGTATTCCTATAATACCTTCATATTTGGCTCATGCAACTAATAGGGCTTTGCATAAAAGATGGGAAGGTGGAGCCCTTGTTTTCAAAGAGCAAAGAGAGGTTATCTTGCAAAAATGTAGTTTAAACTAATATTCAGGTTACTGAATCTATAACAGTGCTGGATTTTTAACTCTTATTCAATAACTTTAGATTGATTTTAGGAATTTCTAAAGTAATAGAATCTATCAAAATATTTGGAAATGTCTTAAAATGTGACAATGAGTTAGAATTAATTACTCTAGAATTTAGTTAAGGATCGAAGATGCCTAAATTTCTTTATCTGTGATAATTAGTTTAGATAGAAAACTCTAAACTTGAGGTCGCATGATATTATTAGTTCCTATCTAATAATATTTGTTAAAATATTGCAAAATATATTGAAATTTCACACTCATTCAAAATCAAATACCATTGAATCCAATACGAGGAGCAGAGATGTTTGACTTTTTTATCTACAATCTTGGTTGTTAGTTACATAATAACAATTTTTTAAATATTCTTAAATTAATTAAATCATCACACTCTGTATTAGAATTTAAATTCCATGGTATTGAATAATAGAATTTACAGATATCCGGCTTTGTTTATTCGTAATTTTGAGATTAGAAAGGAAACTCTCAGCTCAAGATCATCTAATATTATTAGTTCCATACTAATAAACTTCATTCAAATATGAGGAAAACAGTTGGACTATCATTCTTTTATCATAAGTAAATACCATAGAATTTAATATGAAGATCAGAGATCCTTTTTTGTTTCTCTATGGATTTTTATCTTTGATCAGGAAATTGTCTTCTAGAGATCATCCTAGATTGTTACTTCCACACTTATAAATTTTGTTAAAATATTAGGAAGTTTGTTGGATTATTAGACTTTGTATTATAATTAAACACCATAGAATTTATAATCAGGGTACAAGATGCCTTATTTTGTTAATCAATGATGTTTGATCTTTAGATAGAAAACTGTCAGCTTGAGATCATCCCATATTGTTAGTTACAATATAAACAACACACCTTTTAGAACTTGATTTTATATGTCCAGTAGAAGTTAGTTTTGTTATTGGGAAGTATGGCCATACAACCATTGCAAACACAGAAAAATAGTTTCGATAGTGCATAACTAGTAAATAGTTGATAGCTCACTTATGCCTAATGGCTTATTTTGTACAAGTAAGAAAACAAATGAAACTATGGGTTATTTTCCTCATTGATATGTTTCTGTGTGTGATTTTTCAGCTGAATAAATGAGTTTACCTACAAGCCAATACTCTGTATTGGATGTTGAGCACATAGAATGAGTGGATGAAAACACATTTAGATGCTATGTCTACTGCATTAACTTTATTTCATTTGAAGTATGCCCTATATTTTTGGTTCGTGTTGAGGAAAGTCCAAATGGTTGCTGCATAAGGATTTTTTCACATAAGGTAATAGGTCCTAAACATCATTGTTCTGCAAGAAATTTTTGTTTTCCTAGTTTCTTCAAGTTCTTTTCCTTTCATCCCATTTTTTGAATCTTCTATTTTTTTGGATAGAAGTTTAGAATTATTTACCCTATTTAGTCCAATCTTGCCTGATTTTCTCAGTTTTAGTGACATCTATTGACACCTTTCTGTTGTATCCAGACTATGCTAAATCGTCATCTGAAAGTTTCTTCTATCATGTTTTCTAAAAATGATAAATTTTCAGGTACTATTTTCCTTCTTGAATATATATTTAGAAATAATGTTAGAAGCTTTCATCAAAATATTCTTTTACAATATTTATAGTATTATGTGGTCACTGTCTGCTTGAAATTGTGTGGAACTTCCATGGTCTTAAGCATCAGTCACTGATTTTAATTTCTTGAGAACAATTTGTCCCTCATTTCTTGATTTATTGTTTCACATTCTTGTTGTAGTTGTACGCACCCCAAGAGATATGTCTGCAAATGTGAAAGCATGTGAAATGTTTGAAAAAAATCTTTAAACAGACGTGGTTTCATGGAATGATATGCTTATAGGATATGTAAAAAAGAGATTTTGCAGGGATGTTATAGATGTTTTGAAGTAATAAAGTTACCTAATTGTTTCATTTTTGTTTTATTACCATGCAAGTTTGGTGGATGAGGGTCATAAATACTTCAATGGAAAGAGTGCCTCTTTCAACATTATGCTTATGCCTTCATTTTGGTTACTGGTTACGTTGTTTTTTTTATTTGGTGCCTATAGAGCACATAAGAACAAGGAGCTACAAATATTTACACCTACAACAACAACTCTTTTTGAGTTGGATATTCACAATATTACATAGATGTTGTATAGATTTTAAAGGAACAAAGAAACAACAGAATAGAGATAAAAAAGGTATATATATATATAAGTATGCATAGTAGCGAACAACATGAAATAAAATGAATTTATAGTAGTAAGAAAGAAGAATAGCAGTGTGAAAATATATCAGTAACTCGGTATTGTACAAAAAAAGAGAAGGGGCATATAGGGAAAAAAAAGTAAAAAGGAAAAACAAAGAAATAATGGAGTTTGTAGCAGTAAGCAGATGAAGTTTTAACTTTTGTAAACTCTTATTAAATATTTTTTTTATTATTGGTAAATAGTTTTTTGAAAGGGAATATACCCTTGTACAATGTGACTCAAAAGCCAAATATAACCATAGTAACGTAACCAAGTGGGATCAGAATCCAGATATGAGCAATAAGCCCAACGGCAGAAAACAATTTGCCAAGAGAAAGGCCTACAACCAGGAATCCAACAGCTAAAAATCAGCTAATAAACAACATCTAAACATCAGAACAGCTGCCCAGTAGTTGCATAATATACCAACAACCTGGATATAATGATAAGCGCTAGATAAAAGACAAGAATCATGCCTTGTCCAAGATGGTGGGGGTTTTAGCTTTCCCGTATCCCTTCTTTTTCCTATCCACTACCATCCATTCTTCGTTTCTTTCTTCCATTGATATTGGAATAACCACTTCAATTAATTTGAGCGGGGTGAGATTTTAAGTAAGGCAGTCAAAGTAGAGTTGATTATTGTATTAGTGTTATGAAAAGTAGAATCTGGGTATAACTTCTTTGTATTATTCGAAGATACTTCCATGACGGGTGAGTTATCTTGCATGTGGGTGCTAACTGTCATAACTGGAGTTTCCTAGGGATCGATTGTTTGATGCTCTGGCAGAGAATATTTCCACCATGTGGGCTTGGTTTTCCATTGGGAATGTTGACAATCTTTCGTAATATGACCAGTGTTAAAACAAAATCGACATCTGAAGGGAAGTCCTTTATAGTCTAATCTTTGAATCCAAAGTCTGTCACCAATCTACAACTTAATTTATGCTGGTAAGGCTTTGGATAGATCAAGATCCACAAGGATCCATGCATAAGTAGTGTGGGTTTGAATGGAGGTTTTCTCATCAACAACTACACATGAGCCTAGAGTATCCCCTATTGCAATAAAAAAGGATATGTTCCAAAGTTGGAGTGGGAGTCCAGGTAAACGAACCCAAACCAAGTAGGTATCAAAAGAGTCTTTTGAAGGATCAAAAGATGGAAACCAGGGCTTAGCCATGAGTCCATGTTCACCCCAAACCTAGTGTTGCATAAGAATTAAATCCCTATCCTCAGGGGTTTCAAAAACAACAATGAAATATGCTTTTACACAAGGATATAGTTCAATCTTACCTTTAATCTTTTCTCTCCATCTCTATGTAATCCAATCATGCAGTTGAGAAAGTTTTGGCTAAAATTTATGAAATCTACAAATGAGACCTAGCTGGGAGAGATTTTCTTCCTCCTTACACACCTTTAGAAGCAGCTCTACCTCAAGCTTCAACGTTGGGGTCTCCTCTGAGGGTTTCAAAGGCATATCATAGTTCCTTGTATAGCTCTTTGCTTGCTTGCAGACCACATCAGCAAAGGAATTTGTAGTCTTATTATCGCCACTTGCAGAGGGTATAAATTTGTTTTTTGGATCTTCCCCATCTCCACTTCCTTCACTGCCATAGGACCTAGGAGATATATCCTCCCCATAAATTCAACCATTCTCCCCTATCAAAGGATAGAGCAGAGGTGGATCACCAGCATGGTTGTCACTGTCAGATTTTTTAACACAGTGCAGAGGAAGAGCAGATCCCCTCCCTTCAATGCCATTGTCCACACCTCTATCCACCGGCTGGAGTAGAGATCCCTGACATTGCCAAGGTGTTTCAGAGCACCCGATTGCTAAATATTTAGGGTTCAACGCCGTGCCGCCAAGACCAGAGGGATTAGGGTTTGAGCGGGTATAACATGTTTTCACCATCACCGAGACACTTAATGGTTATTTGTTATTTCTAGAAACTCTTATGAAATATTAATATAAGCATATTTTGTATTTTTTCTAAGTTTTATTTTTACTTCTATATCTCTTTTTTATTTTATTGATATAAATATTTTCCAACAAAATATAGGTATGCATATGATGAAATATAATAGTTGAGTATTACATGTCTCGTAATAACAAGATTAGCTTTCAATGTTTTCATTAAAAGTAACAACTTTTTATATAGTAAAAGCATTAGCGCATCCAACAGTAAAATAATATATATCTTAAAAAAAAAAAATTATTCATATTGTAATTCCTTTTAACTAGGGATGTTTGATTTAATATTGAAAATAATTTCTTGCAAAAGCAATGAAAATAGATTTTGTAGAGTCTTCCTCTTAACTCAGTGCTTCAGCAATTAGTCCTAATCGCCAACATGCTACCAAATATTACTATTAGTATTGGTTCTCAAAATTTCAATCATTATCTACCATGGACTCAAAACATAACAACTTTGTTGATTTCAAGCTCATAATTTCCTTGAAACTAATATTTCTAAATGCATTTGTTGTGTTTTTTTATCTCATATATTTATTATTTCAATTTATTTTTTGAATGGTTTAAATTTGGATATATGGTTTTATATGTGTGCCTTTTTATTTGAGATTTATGTTATGTAGATTTTCACTCTTATCTCTCATTCTAAGTATAATTATAGAAATTCTAAGGATTTTGGGCAGTAACAAGAATCTGAATCTTGCAATAGAATTTGAATTGAATCCAATCTATAAGTATTGATTTTTTAATAATTTTAAATTGTAGCTATGGTGATTTTGTGGTGTCAAGGTCATATACTCTTAAAACAGAATTAAATGTATATGGCCTCATCTATATATTTTTTATATTACTAGTTTTTCTTGTAAAAAATATATTTATTTAGATAAATATATAGACATTTTGATTTTGTAATTTCATTTGGTAATGAAAGAATACAAAGGAATGAGTTGAATGTATTAATTTTAATGTTACTGGTATGACTTCCGTATTAGTATTTGTTTTTTCTTAGATGTTCTAATGGATATTTGTGCATTTATTTTCATATAGGCATTACTGCCTGGGTGACCACTTAAACCAATGAGGAAGAGAATGATGCACATTGTATCAACGCTGGCAATGTTAGTATCTTTATTAACTTAAATTGTATTGTTTACATATTTAATCTCTAAAAATTTTGCAGATCTTTTATTGAAATTTAATAATCTTGTTGATTCCTTTCATGTAGTAATTTGTAGTCATTTTAGTCTAGTAAATTTTGTTATTTTTTCTATTATAGGTTCATATCGGCTATGTATGTAAAAAATTGTTAAAATTACAATAATACATTATGTTGTTTCATTTGAATTTTTTGTTTTTTTCAAAATAAATTATTCTTGCGTGACTAGAGAATTCCAACAAAATTTTCAAGCATGTGTTACAATCAACTGAACTATGATTTTAATAGAAAAAATGGTCAGCCATATGGGCGAGTTTCAAAACATTAGGTTTCTCCTTTTTTCATATCCAATCCAAGGACAACTACTTTTTTCTGTTTATGTATTTTTTTCATGTTTGGATTTCAAATTTTATTTCTATAAATTTTCATGTAAATATGCATATGTTAGAAATTGGTCAGAATTATGTAAATATGCATATGTTAGAAACTGTTCAGCTGTAAATTGTTATAACATTAAAACTATACAAACAAGGAGGAACATTAAACAATATTAAATATGCAACCCTGATCTTTTGACCTGTCTACTCTAGCTATTTGATGTTCTTGCATATTCAAGGTCAATGTAACCAATGGTACCCATAACATAGGTAGAAGTTCTTTACAGTGTTTGGTGAAATCACCTCACCAAATCTCACAAACAAATACCCATCAAAAGTGTTATTTCTGCTCCCTATAACATCTTTATTCTTACAATGTCAAGAGAACCTGAGATGCTTTAAAGGATGCATAGTCCTTCATCACGGGTGTGTTGTAGTCTTCTTTCAATGTTCTTATTAAGATTGCAATTAATATTTTTAGGATCCTGGTAGAGCAATCCTACCTATTATAGTTGAATAGAGTGTTCATTTTGCATTGAAAGAAATGCAATTAAGAAACCAACTGCTGGCTATTACCTGGAACAGAACAATCTTGATTCAAGTTAATATATATACCCACACTAGTCTTAATATGCATTATGCAGGTTTCATCACACCTCACATGCATAATTTTACTGACCTTGTCAAGAAAACCTTGGCGATGTAGGTACCTCTACCAACTGAAATATTAAGATATAGGACAAAAAATATTGATAATTTCATGTAGCAAAGGAAAAACATGGAAAGGAGATTTAAAAGTATAGGGGTGAATTCAGGAAAACATACATAAGATGAAAGCACATATTTTTCAATATATTTTATATCCATTGTTATTAGTTCAGGTGTTTCTCTTTGTTTTAGGACTCCAATTCGAGGCATTGGGAAAAAAATAAGGAATTCTACTGGAATCAATTGCCTTTTACATCTTAATAATAGGACGATGAATTTTCAAGATGTCAAAAGGAATGACTTTAACCTTTTAGGATTGACTTAAAGTCCAATATGTTCATCCATAATTTCTTATTTTTATTACAAACATGAATAGTAGGGCGCATGGAGTTTCCAAACACTTCAGAAGAATCTCCTAACATTTTGATATTTCAAGTACTTAAGGAAGAAACCCAAAGGGCCTAAAAATGTAGGGTTCTTTCCATTTCTCTTTTGGAGATGTTTGATAGTTTTTTGAAAAAGGCATCCTCAGGATTGGAAAATGTTCTTCCTAGCTATGTTGATGTTGAATAAGTGGAAGAGGAATCTCATGAGCTAATTGGAATCATTTATGTAAGAAAACTTAATAATAGAAACATTAGAACACATCATTGATTGTCTTACGCCACAAGTCAGGCCTCATTGCAGAAAAAAAATTTTGAAGGTAAAAGAGATGTTATGGCTTAAAATGGGACAATTAAATATTAATTGACACTCATTATTGCATCGAGAGTGTCTCAAATGGAGCCTAAATGAGCCTATTAAGTATCAAATTGACATTCATGTTACCTGTATGATTTATTCTCTTAAATAAAAAATTGTCAAAATGAAAAAAGTAGAAAGCATAGACCTAATATAGAGTAGAGATTTCCCTTCTAGATTTATGCAAAGCTTTGTTAATAAGAAAATTGTAATGATGTTGTGCTTAAATGATCAAAACGGTTGAATGTCAGGTGTTGGATTGAATGCTTTTTATATTGGATGAATCTAAACAACAAAATATGGGGTAGAGCTTTCCTTCTAGATTTGTGCTGAGATTTTCCAAGAAGCAAATTACATTTTTTGATATATGTTCCATACATAAATGTATATGGGGGTTTTTTGAATATCTATTGTTGGGAAAAGTGATTTTGATATTAAATAAAGCTAAACAATGAGGTTTGACTGTTATCTATAATTATATCTAAAATTAAGTTTATCTTGGTCTAAACTACACATGATACTCTTCGTCCAATGTAGCAAAAATTCTATCAACATGAGCTTGCTTGATGTCATTTGATCTAACTAATTTTCATGTGGAACCTTATACAATTAGAGTAGGAAGGATCATAAGAGTGTACTACTACTTTTATCGGAAGTGGATTGATTTAGATTTTATGAAAACATTCCTCTTTGGCAAGTGGAAAAGGAAAAAAATGCCCGAAAGCCAATTTTTCCCCTTCAAAAAGAAATTTGAGGACATTTTTATCTATTTTAAGGTTTCTGCAGCTTTTGTATCAACAATTTCCACGATTGCACTGTTGTCTTCTTTTGATAGAATCTATGTTCATGTGCAAATGTCAAAGATAACTCCATCCACATTTTATTGCTCCATGTTCTAGACAACAAACCTTCCCACATGCTGTGTAAGGCAATCTCTAATTTTCCTCTTCCCTCTGTTTGTTGGTTTTAGAGCTTTGAGCTTGACCACATGATTTATGTTTTTAAAATGCTTTACCTATACTCATATTACGCTGGAGCTATGTGGATTTCACACTAAAAATGTTTGAATTTTACATTTTTGTTTGGATGCACCTAAAGCTCTATTTGAATTTCCTTGTCCATGCTTTATAGTGGCAAGTGTTTTCGTCAGGTGCTTTTTGGACTTCAATCTTATAAAAAGTGTTGTAATTTATATATTGTTTACCCTCTGTGCTCTAATCATTAAGGTGTAAGCTATGTGCATTATAATAGTTGTCTCTGGAGTTTTTGATATTTTTGGGAGTTAAACAGAAAAAATTATGTTTGTTGCTTTCCAACATATCCTATCATTTATAAACGATTCTGAGTATTGAACTATCTAAACTTTGTAATTATAATAGTCCGGTGCTAAGGGAAACTTAGCTCCGAACAACTTCGCAAATGTGATTGGCATTTTGAGGCACATTGGCATATCATTCACTGAAATGTCTTCCTTTGACTGATGTTGCAAGTTTTTGAAATATGAATTGCAACTAGTTCTCGAAATATGCCTTTCTGATGAAGTTTCTGCAGAGAGAATTTGGCTGTAGCAAAATCAGACATGCAATTTACAGCTATCTTCAAATGTTGTGGACTCCAGGATGTACCTTTCTGTCCTAGTAGGAAATTTTTTCTTTTGTTAACATTTACTAGTAACTTAGGATAAATTTCATGTACAATAAACAAATCAAGGGAGCTTGAGTTTTATTACCTTTAAGATGAGTGCTTGGCCTTCTTGGGTGCTTTGTTTTTTTAAATTTGTAGTAATAGCTACATTCTAAGGACATACATCTAATAAAATACCCACACTTGGTGAGCAATTGGAATATGAAAGGAAATAACAGTAATAGGAAATTATATGCAATAATATGGGTGTCGTGAAAAATCTGGGAAGGTACAACCTTAAAGGATGTGTCATACGAGACCTTAGTGATACAAATTTTATAGCTTTGGATTGTTCTCTTTCTTTGTGCGAACTGCACTAGGAAAACCTTTAAGAATGTATCATAGTAAACCTTAGATGAGCTCTTTCCCTCTAGACCGGACAACTACACATTTTAAATCTTTGGACAAAATATGTTGATATAAAACCTCAGGGCAGAATTGGTGATAAAAAATTATACATCTTTTCCACCTGTATGCTGGTAAGCAATGTTTATAGTCTAGACCTTGAAATTTGGTCTCCTCTAAGTCCAAGATATTGACCCTACTTTGGATTTTGACATTGTGTCTTCTTTGCACTCAAAATGATCCTTATAACCCATCATAAATGTGTTAACCTATCATAAATGTGCATAATTTCAGCCATTTCATTCATATTCAGACATAATGAAATTAATGGAAGGGAAAATGATGGTTTATTTTGACAAAGTACTCACACGTAGTTTTGATACAATCTTGAGATGGTTATTCCTAAGTAAAAAATCATCCAGTCCTATTACACATCAGTGTTATCACCTGGAGAAGTTGGAGCAACAGTCTTATTGAAGTCTCCTCTTTACAAATTACATGTTTCTAAGGTGTGAAAAATGCCATATTTTTTCGTAGCATTAAGAAATTAATTCAAGGAAATTGTTCTTCCTTTCATGATTATTTTCTTAAGCAGACCTCTGTTATTCTTTTGAATATTATGTTTAAATGAATTTTTATTTTTGCTTTTATCGATTTTACATATCATTTGCTTGTCATTTTTTACTACTCTCATTGGGGTACTATGTTCTTAGAATTGAGATCAAACTACTATTCTAATAGTTGACTATTTAAGCAATCTATAGCAAATTGTTTCCTCAATTATCTTACTACGTTTGGCTTGCAAATACTAAATGATCAAAGTATTTTTCTGATTGTACAGACACGACAAACTACTATGTTGTAAAAAATAAGTTATTTTTGCACCCATGTGCTAATAATTATCATTGCATGTTTGAGGAAACTTTTGGCGAATTTTTTTTCCCTAAAGAAGATCCCTCTCATTTTTCTCCTTCTTGTCCAATAATGATTTGTTTCTTTAATTCTTAATTTCTTTCACTAGCCTTTCAAAGTCATTTTTGTCTTTAATTGAGAGCTTGTACAATTATGTTTTTGTAGGCTTTCTCTCTAGCATCGATAGCTGCTTGTAAGACACCTTGGGAAACCATACTTGTTCCACAATGTAGCATTCAATTTGTAGAGGACCTTGTGAGCCTGGTTTGGATTTTCTTAAATTCATTACTATTACACATGTTTTAAGCCTAATGAAACAAATTAAAATATAAAACAACATTTGTATAAAATCATTACTATTACTCAATGGAAAGATAAAGATACTATATTTCTTTTGTGAAACCTACCAAGTCCTCACTTTTCGAATTTCAATAAAATATGATTTGTTTAGAATTACTCCTCTAACAAGTTTGAATCAATGCCGAGAATATTGGCATTTTTAAGTTAACTAATTTATTTGGATTAGATACTGCATGGTAGAATACTTCTGCTTCTTCAATTGTTTCTGTGAACGTCATAGATCAAATAGAATCTTTTTATACATGTAATAATGTTGATTATGTCTCTATGTTTTGACATTTTGGACTAATTTCATGTTAAACAGGTATGCTTATACTTTCTATGTGAAATTATTTTCGTAAAATTTTCTCAATCCAATTTTTTTTTTATATGAAAAAATTCTATGATGTACTTGAAAAGTATAAAGATGGTGCTGGAGTTCCATAGGAATTTATTGGTTTGATGTCACTATTTGATCCTCCTCACCATGATAGGGCTGAATTTTCCACTTGCTAGTATGGGTTGGCTAGTATTGAGTCATAACTAAAAAATATTTGAAGCCTCATTTAGCTACCTCAACAAGAACATTCATGGAAGAAAACTACACTAGGTATTATATAATGGAATACACTTTTCTATTATGTTGTTATTTATGCGAGATTAATATGACTCTAATGCATTGAATGGTATAATGTCATGAATATGACAGGAATGGGATAATGACAAATGCAACGAACATGTAGACAATATGATCAGTTCACCTTTGTCAGCATACTCCAACCAATGACAAAATAAGAGCTTTAGAACAAGTATTGACATCCATCAAAGCATAATCGAAAGTGGATTTTTTTCAGATGTTTTCATTGTGGTAGAAATGTATGCAAAAGCACAAGGCATGTGGACTATTTGAAAAAATTCCTAGAAGAAATGTGATGTCATAGAATGTAATGATTGCAGAATAAATGGTTTTCTTGACAAGTCTTGAGAAATTTCAAATAAATGCCTTTTCTATATGGCATCCCCTTAATTATCATTGTTGCATGAAATGTACAAAATGACTTTGTTGAAAAGTCCTTAGAGGCATGTAAGCGAATTCCATTGTCATGTTTAAAGCCAAGAATCCAAAATATTTGCAAGCATCCTCCAAACCTTTGCCAAAATGAGACTTTTAGAACAGGGTATGGACATGCATGAAACAATAACAAAAAGCATATGTTTTTCAGATGTATAAAATATGTTTAGCATAGTGATGAAATGTGAAATGTTTTGAAAAAATGGAAACAAATCCACTCTGGCATCACATGGGAATTAATTTTTTAAACTGTGCATGTTTGTCTGAAATTTTGAAATGTTCAAATTTTAGCTGTCCATAGAAACTAGATGTATTTCCTATAAAATCTCAATTTCAGTCCGATGTGACATACTGGCTGCTCTACAATGCTTGTTTTTTACACTATGAGGCTACATTTTTATTTTGTCTTCCTTCTCTACGTATACTTGGATAATTTTAGGAGGAGAGCAACCTGTACATTTAGATAATTTACCTTTCCTTTTTATAGAAGGGGCATATAGTCTTACGCCCCCTCCCTTTCAACTTGAACAACATGAAATTTATTCCAGGTTATTGTTAAATTAACATCTTCAATGTATAATCTACTATTTTAAGTTAAATTTGTTTTATTTTCCTTATTACATAAAGGGAGTGTTGTGTGAAATATTTTCATTCAGTTTTAAGTTGAAGAACAAGTAACCTGCCAATGGAGAGATTTGTTTTAATGGAAATATTGTGCTTGGCAATGTTATTAATCATTCTCAGTGCTAATGCCAATAATAGCGGTAATTGGTATACTGGGGAGGATGCTTTCTATCACCCTGATATTCAAGGAAGGTTTTCTATTATGAAACATCGTGTGTTAGTGGATGGAGATTCAACTTGGTCAGGTCAAGATGGTAGTGATAATGATGTTCATGAGAGCGACGTTGAAAATATCTTGTCCTTCAAAAATGCCATTACACTCAGTCCAATGTAGTCACTCTCCACCTAGACTGTTAATAATTCAGAGCAGTTGTACTCTTGGAATGGTATTTGGTGCAAAAAATATACTCAAAGAGTGGTGCCCATTATTCTCCCTCAGTTGGGGTTGGAAGGTATTATTTCTCCCTCTATAGGAGGCCTCTCCTTGTTAAAAACTTTCAATCTCTCCCATAATTCTTTTATGGGGAAGATTCCACCTCAGCTCAGCAACATGAAAGCATTGACAATATTAGAACTTCACTTCAATGGAATTGAGGGTTACATCTCCATATCCCTTGCTAACTATATGCACCTTCAATTCATCATACTTTCATACATCAACTTGATGGGGAGCATACCTACACAATTTGGTGCCTTGGTAAATTTGAAGAAAGTCTATTTGTCCAACAATGGCTTAGTTGGGAACATTCCATTTTCTCTGAGAAACTACATAGACCTTCAAAGGATTGTACTATGAGAAAATAATTTGACAGGAACCATACCACCAGAATTTGGTTGCCTAGGCATGTTATAGATTCTCTCCTTGTCCGATAATCATCTTGGTGGAAGCATTCCAATTTATCTGAGCAACTGTGCATCTCTGATTGAATTGAGCATTGGCTAAAATAATTTCACTGATACAATCCCCCCTATTTTGAGCTTGATTAAGAATCTATCATATCTTTACCTTTAAGGCAACATGCTTACTGGTTATATCCCTCCTTCTCTCAATAATTATTCTAAATTATATTACTTTGCATTTTCTCACAATAATCTTACATGGACCATTCTGTCTCATTTTGGAAAGCTTAACAATTTTTAATACCTTTATCTATAGTTCAATATCTTGAAATCAAAAATCCCTGCAGCTCTTGGTAATTGTTCTTCACTCGAGAGATTGTTTTTAAGGGGTAACTCCATGTTTACCGATTTACCAGTTGAACTTGGAAATTGAAAAATCTTGGTAACCACACAGCATTGAGGAGGCTAAAGCTGTCCGGAAACTCATTCTTTAGTGATCTATTTATTAAATTTTCCTCTTCTACAGAGGTTCTTTTTGCTCATTTAAATAAATTCTCAAGGACCCCCGATTACATCCTTGGCCAATTGTACATGGCTTAAGTTTCTCAATTTCAGCAAGAATAGATTGACAGGTGTGATTCCATCAAACCTCATTGCAAATTTTCAAGAGTTGAGGGTTGTAACTCTTGGCTCTAATCAGCTCGAAGGTGGTATTCCTTTATGGATTACGAACTTGTATGAAAAATATTGATATTGAGTATACTAGTGTATATTTTATGTTTTGGTGTAGTTATCAAAACTGGATTAAAAAGCACATTATCGAAGAGTTGTCAATCACTATTACCTTTACATTGAAAATTACATGACTAAATTGACATAGTTTTGAAAGTTAGTGTTCTCATATTTATGTAAATTTGATTTCCATTTTCTCTATAAGTGAATATTTTTCCTCTTCTTACTTTTTTTTCAGCCTAAATTCATTTTTTTCTATGGACTAATGGTTATATTATTGGCTTCCCAGGTTTGCTGGGCATATGTATTTTCATAGTCTATTTTTCCATGTTAAAAATACATAGTCTATTTCAAACATATTTTCTCTATTGTAAATATGACTTCACATTAAGCCTAACAATGTTCTTGTACTATTGAAGCAATGGACATTAAATTATTGCAATTGTTATCATGAAATCTCGTAGACATAGATGGAAAAGTAGGTATGAGGCTCACTTGTGGGACAATAGTTGTAGGAGGGAGGGCTAGACTAGAAAGGGCCGACAAGGTGAGAAATAATAACTCCCTTACTTGTTGTACATATTATATATTAAATTTTCTTGCTAGATAATTTAGATAAACTATTATTTAGGAACTTATTTTATGCAGTAAAGAATCACACATTCACATAAATACACCAACAATCAAGAATTTATAGCATTTTCAACTCAACTTAGCTTTGGAATTTGAGTATCCTTTATAATCCTATATAGCCAAACTATTCTTATTTCTCAAATCATTCCTCACCTGATATATTTCACCTTCAATGGCCTATAATATCTTCTCCCTGATTCTTAAGAATCACATCATTTTCAAGGTCAGTATTCTCTTAAGGTTGCGAATCAAGTAATGTTCACTTTTCCCCCTTGGTTACTCAACCTAGTCCTTTTGCACTTTTTCTATTTCCTTGGTGATTTAACAAGTGTCTTATGGTTTTATCCATTCTTAGACTTCTTGAGGTTGATCAGTTGTTCCACTATTCACACAAATGTTAGATTCATCATAAGAATGCATTCAAAACAATCTCAAAGCCCACCTTTTTTTCCTTTTTTCAAATTGTCATGTTCTTCTTTGTTAGTTCTTCTTGTTGATAATCAATGTTAAATAGATAATATACTTTGTGTGTTATTCCTCTAATTTCCTATATGCATTACTATTGTATCATTAATTAGGTTCGTGAAGAATATCTTGAATCTGGTGTTGAAGTCGTAATAACAACATTTTACTAGGTTTGTGCTTATGATATGAATTATTCACACATTATTATATGTTTGTTCACTTTCTTTGCCTTCATATTTGTACCTCTTCAATCATGTGATATTTATGGGGATTTGATTGTTTACAGGAAACGATTCATGGTAGCTAACAGGTCACTCAGACAAAGCATATGATGGAAACATCAGTTGGAATAGCTATACTGCAGGTGCCAAATATGTCTAATTCCTTATATAATAACACCCCATTTGTCTTGTCTCCGTGATGAAGCACATTTTATGTGTTTATCAATATGTATATATTGCTTGGCAGGTGCCAATGACAACAGTAGGTGAATTGCTGATGGAAAAATCTGGTAGATGACCACTTCTTATGGTATGAACTTAAGCTCTGATAAAAGGCTATTGTAAGGATTTTCATTGCTTATTTACATGAATATTAAGAGAAAATTTTCTTTAGATTTCTACTGGAGGAATGAGAATTAGTTTCTTTGTGGTTGGATTATCCTTTTACATACTAGTAATTATACTTATTACATCTTTATATCCACCCATTTTTATTGTTGGGATTTATTTTCATTTAATTAAATTGTTCACTGCAATTAGGATACTGGTATCGAGATGCAAATGAAGTATTAATTCTCTTTTTAATCATTCGTAATACTAGTATAGAGATGCCATTATCATCTGAAGATGGATCCAAAAGTGGGATCCAAAATTTCAGGCTTCATGCAGCTAACTTTAGGAAAATCCAACAAAAAACTAACATGCAAAGAAACTAGTCTAAAGAGAAAACAAAAAAATGTAGTTGAATATAATATAATTTTATCGAAAATGGAGCTTTGATGTTCCATACGTCCACAAGGAGAGAATCAATCACTTAAGAAAATTACCAAGTACATACAAGTATAAACTGCAAAATAGAAATTAGAGCAAAGATCACAATTATTCATGTTTATTGTGGATTATCTTGACTCATTTTCTGTTATACATGGGCATTCTCATCAATTTTCTTTAAAATTTATTTGAAGCAAGGTAGCTTTAATTTGTTTATTGGTTGATTGTTGTGCCTCAATGGTTTCATTGGGCATTGTTTGTATATAATGCTTCTATGTTTTTACTCAATTTTCATGCATGTAGTGTAGAATATCCACTAAAGAAAAAATAGATGAATAATGGCTTCTTTTTTTTTGTATATGCTTATATCAGAAAATTTTCATGATGCATGTGTGTAATTATAGGGATTATAATGTCTAAGGTTAGTCCTTGATATAAGTTATGAAAATGGATCAACAATAATGAGTTAGTGATAACTAAATTTTTAGAACAAAATGTAAAGATCAAGTAGATTTAGTAAAAACTAATTATTGTCCTGATATAAATGTAATTTGTGAATACTTTTGGTAGAATTAGAGTGAAATATGTAATCATAATTTCTTAGAATCCAATACACCTTTGCTGCTAACAATAGTAGAGAGTTGCATCAAATTTGAGACAATCAAAGTGAAGAACATGAAGATGATTGCTATTGATGGAGAGGCAATTGCTAAAAAAGGAAGTTACTCAAAATTAAAGTTAAGAAAAATAACCTCAAAGTAGCAATAGGGAATCATATGGATTACTTGAAGTTGGTGGTGGAGAGAAGGTGTTAATATTGTATATCAAGGGTTAACAGAATTCAGACATCCTTTTGTATTTTATCTTATTTGATATTAATAAAATATTTGTGGACCCATTTATTGAGCACAAGATTTAAATCAAATTGCTGTTGATTTATATTATTAATTACCAGACCACTCCAACATTATAGATGATATGTAACTTCATTGATTGCACTATATGATATTTGGTTATTATGTAGTTTTATAATTCATATTTTTCATTCTTTAAATTCATATCCTCTCTAGAGAGACAATAAAAATTGAAATTAGTATTTTCTTCAGAAAGAGACAAAATGTTAGTATTCAGTATTATCTTTAAGGAGACAATAATGATATCGTCTCTAGAGAGATGAAAATGATATTGTCTCTTGAGAGACAATAATTAGAGACAATATTAGAGACACCCCGCTTTGAGACAATAATAGAGACAATATACAAATTTTTTATTGTCTCTATTTGAGACAATTTAGTCAAATCTTGTCTCTATTAATGTCTCAAATGACCCCCCTTGTAGTAGTGATTCGTGTGCATAATTGGTCAAAAGGAGTGGAAACTTTTCATGGGTTGTTCAGGAGAAGTTTTCTTATGGTTAAAAGGTTCACAATTCATCGTTGCATTAGAGTATTTCACTGATTGATTAGTGGAGCTGATATTCATCAGAGATGGAGTGTTCTTCGACATTCATGTTTCAGAGCATCCCTTTCTCTCTCCTTATCTCTTACTCCATCTTATTTCTCTCTCTTCTCTAATTCTTCGTTAGACATAATCATTTTATTTCATTCTATTTACTTAAGTGACCTATTTTAAAATTGTAAAAGTGTTTTCTCAAAATTATAAGAGAAATACTTAATTTGTATTTTCTAATGGCAAACAAAATGTCACAAGTGGAATAGGAATGTGAAGAGTCATGTGAGGGGAGATGAGAGTTCAATTCATGTTGCTATAAATTGCGATGGCATCTCCTTTCCAAAGGATCTTAGATTTTTTTTAAATTTCCACTCTGTAGCATTTGTGGATTGTAGTTGTTGAACATTGTATCAATACACACGAAATAAAATATACATTTATTATATTTTCCTTTCTCATATGTTCTTCTCTTCCTGTCATTATACAAATCTGTGAATGTTAATAAATAAGAAAATATTTATTTTCTATTCTTGATGAAGAGTTTAATAATAATTTGTGTTCATAGTTTAATACTTTATTGATGTCAGTAACTAGGTTGTTATTATTCTATATTGAATATTTATCTACTTTGGTTATTGGGTATGAACACTGCAATTGGCATACTCACGGCATTAACTCTCCTTCCCCCTCATCACTGTGATTTCCTCCCTTGTACCCCATACAAGCACTTTTCCATAGGTTAAGTGGAGTGTTCATGTGTGATCCCCAACCTATTTGGCCAACCCACAACATTTAGTTTAGGATTAAATCAATTACATTCAATAATGGGAGATGCACCATTGAATTCAGAGGGGTGTAGCCTTGTGAATGTTGGTGGAGACACCTAATTTTCCCAATTGAAATTTTTTCTCACCAATAGTACAAGATCAGATTTTATCTTCCTCATCCCCATTCTTTTTGAAATCTCACGTAAGACGCGCATTTATGGATGGTTTCTTTGAGGGAATTGATGCTCTTAGCTAAATTCCAGATTTTTTCCACCTCAAAATTTCATGTTTTTTTTCAACAAATAGATTGTTGTTCTAGATACTTATTTATATTTGTAATTTTCGATTAAAACATAGAAAGGGAGGAAGGAAGAGAGCATTGCATTTAACCAATTTTTGGTAATATGGTTTATGAAATCATGATTTCAAACAACTATTTTTTTGAAATTGAATATGAAATTTTATGGGAATCTAGAGTAGAACGATTCCCCACAACATAGTTCATTTAAAGTTTAATTTTAAAGGATCTTGAGTCAAAGGAGTCTGTTGATTATTTCCATGTACATTCAAGATTATTCACGGATTCTCTATAAGAGCATGCTTCTTGTGGCATTTGTGTCCTATTTAAAAATGAATATCTCTATTACTATAAAATCATCCTCTAAATTATACCTTCATATTTAGTTGTCAAAGTCGGGGAGAATTTTTATATTGCTTCTAGATATGTCAACCTAGGTGGCTGCGAATTTCACAATCTGATGTGCAGGACCATAATTTTTCGTTCACCCCCCTTCTTTAACCTACTTCTCAAATCCTTAATGGGAAGGATCCTAAGGGAAACATGGGAATCCCTCATAATATAAAGGAAATAAAACACACATGCAAAGAAACTCATTAATATAAATAAAGGAATACACTTTGTCTATAATGAAAATTCCTCTTGGCATTATCCACGGTGTAACCTCATTAGAAATTTCCACCCATGATTTAGTCCTCGTCATCGCCATTATTTTACGAACCTAACGTTAGTTGCGCAGGTATGGATGGTTTATTTGGGGGAATTGATTCTCTTAGCTAAATTTTATGTTTTTTTCCGCCTCAAAATTTTGTCTTTTTTTATCAACATACAGATTTTTTTTTTTGGTACTTATTTATATTTGTATTTTTGGATAAAAACATAAAAATGGAGGCATGAAGGGATCATTTAATTTAATCAATTTTTTGGAATGTGTTTTCTGAAATCACAATTTAAATTAGCTATTGTTATCTCTCTAAAGTGCACCATGTATAGATTATTTTTTAGGTGAGTCTCCGGTATCAAGGCCGGTTCCTTATTGGTGTATCCTAAACTAAGTTCTAGGAGTTTGAGAGTAAAAGATGAATGGAAAATAATTAAAACTTAAGTTGATATACCAGATTTGTATGAAGGCTTTGATTGAGCATATGCACAACTGATATGGTAAGAATTTTTGATGCACGAGCCAATAGTTTTCTGCATAATTTCTAAGGGAAAAATACTTGATTGTACTAAGGGAGAATCACAAAAGTGTTGATAATTTAACATGTACATTAAAATTAAGTAGAAAGACTGAATTTTGTAAAAGGGTAAGGTGATTGATTAGGGAATTTGCATTCACAAGAATAATAGAAACATACACAAGAATGCAAAATAACTTGGAAAGGTATAAAATAATTCACACTCAGAGAGAAAAATTGGAAAAAAATTCTTCAGTACTCATATATTCAAAAATTCCTCCAGCAGTTCCCCTTGTGCTTTGCAAAAGCACACAATATATAGCAAAAATAAAATTCACCCTCTTCCTAAAAATAGCCTACGGCTTGTACTCACCCATGCATCCTATTTTTATCCTTTATTTAATAATAGTTAAAGGAATAGAAATAAAGCATGTAATTACAAATAGGCATTATTAGCCTTACTTAAATTATAGTCAAACTGAAGTTGACTGTTCTATTTTTAAGAAAAGAAGGGTGAATAATTTGCTAAAAATAAGATTGCTTCCTACGCAAGTCTCTCTTCATGAACATGCAACTTTGTCTTATTCTCTATTATGTCCTATTGTTAAGGCATGAAAAAATACAAATCCCTATTTGTGAGAAAAATAATTACAATACTTGCAATATTTGCAAAAATAATTCATCCACTGTGGGGACCACTAGGAGCACATGTGTAATCATAATCAACTCTTATTTTCTAGAAGGCTAAGGTAATAAGCCTTCAAAAGGTTTCTTGCATCTGATGTTGACCTCTACTCCATTCTTTGTGATCAGATGAAAATGCACTCTAATTCATGTACAATCTATCACCATCAGTGGGGCCACTTGTGGTTGTGAACTCTTGTGGGCTTAGCATATACTATGATTTTAAAATAATACAAGGTTACTTTTAATAGTCACCATATACATCCAGCCACCTTGGTTATTTGATATAGTCTGCCACCTTATAGTTGTCGGCCTTGGCATATTTCAAAATTCACCTTTTCGGTGATCATTGGGTATATTTTGGTCAGCCCCTTAAATTATTTAGAGGATGCACTATGGTTAGACTTTGACAATCATTAAAAATTATTTTGTTTTCTGGGCATGTGGGCTATCTCCTTCTCCATGGTGACTCACCCCTTGGTGACTTGGTCGGTGGGTTATGTAACTTGGGTCAGGTTAATTACAACCCTGGTGGTTTACTTTGAATGTTGGTGCCTTGATTTAGGCTATTGATCTTTGTACCTTTTAACCTGTAGCTGTTGATTTTTTGACCCTCGGTTAGGGTTTCTGACTGGATATTAAATGTGGTTAGTGAAGATTGACCATGGTTAGTTGCTTTGATCATGGAGCTTGATCTTTGTCCCTTGATCTCTGTCCTTTTAATTTGATGTCGTTGATCCCAAACCATGGTTGAGTTAGGTTGAAACTCACCTCTTCAATTTGCATGGTAAAGAGTGTCTTTGACCCTCAAGCACATTTCATTAGGTTTTTGGTTGTGAGAGCAAAGCCCTGGAAACTTTTTCCCTTCACACCATTATTTTTTTATTGATTCGAGCTCGGATATACCTATATTTTATAGCTCCTCCTCAGTAAAAGCTCTTTGTCATTATCATTTTTTCATGGTTGGCACTTTCTGGTTCTTCGAGCTTTATCTGGTTTTATGGTTTTTGTGCAGTCATGAGTGCTCAACATTGATATTTCTCTGTCATTTTGAGATCTAGGTGTTTATCTTCTGCAGAGGGGATCATAAGTTTGAATTCCTCAAGTTTTCATGGCGTGCCTTGGTCATTCTCAAGCTTTTCCTATAATCCAACTTTCTGATTTCTCCAAACTCTGTGAGGTTTACTTCCTGCCGTGGTTGTTTCATTGAGCTCGGCTTTCATCATTCTTTGGTATTCTTTACCATTTTTTCCTCTATGTATTTTGAAAGCTGAGGTTTCTGTAATGGCTGCCATGGTTGCTAATCCTGAATCTCAGCTCCATTCTGTTTGATCTCTATGGGTTTTCCTTTCGAAGTGGCCATCATCTCTTGCTATGTGCATCACCGTTTGATGAGGGAAGGTAAGTTTTCCCGACCTCTAAGTTCCGTTATTACTTAGTCATTACCATTTCGACCTTTGAAACTTATACTCATTTTTCATTTCATTTCTTGTGACCTTTGGGACTCAGCCTTGGTTGTTTCTAGTCAGAAAGTGTTCTGTATTTTAAAAGCTAAGGTTTCTAGGTGTGTTGATTTTGCAACCTTACCTCGAGGATTTACTGAATTCTACTTAGATCCGGTAAGTTTCAACTAGGTACTCCTATTTTCCTATGAAAACGCATGAATATAGTTCCATTTATTTTGTGCTGCAATATTATACTTGAGCTTCATTACAGCTTTATATATATGCTGGAAAATTTGAAATGTAGATTTTTCATAACGAAGCCCTGGAAAAATTTTTCTAGAATCATAACTTCATTCCTTTTTATGTTGTTGTAGTTTGCATTTTCTGATTCAGAATATGGAACATAATACTTCATGTTTGAAGTTGGATAAAAATGAGACATTATAGCTATTTATCTTAATCATGACATGCTTTACTATTTTATTGTATCACTTGATTTAAAATAATTCTTTTAAGCATATAGTAGTTGAAAGTGGCATGATGAAAAGTTGTAAATGTCCATTTCACATGGCAAACCCTTGTCAAAATTTTCCTAGAATCTTATCTTCATTCCTTTTCAAATGTAACCTTTCTTTTCTAGTTAACCTCAGCTTATGAAAATCTAATTCTTCTCCTTTAGCTACAACTGAAACATGTGCTTTTATTTCTAGTCTCTCTTCTACACTGTAACTTCTTCCATTTCAGAACACTTATTTAAACTCTAAGTTGCATCCTTCCTTTTATTGCATGCACTTATGACTTGTTTATTTTTCATTGGCTGCAACCTATAGATGTACACTCAGGAAAATAGTTAGAAAATAATTAGGCTTTTTGGCCTCTCTTATGTCCATGTTTTCTTCTTTTTCCTTCTCTTTCTTCATTCCTTCTAAGTGAATCAAGCCTATATGCAGTTTGTTATTCAAGCAAACTACATATTCTATTATTAGAGATTCATATGCACGAATTAGGATAGTGTAGGAATATGATTTTATCCATGAGCTTATAACTGATAGTTAACTTTTCTTCTTTTTAGGTATAATGGCTTTTATAACGGAGATAAAGAAGAAGTTGGAAATGGAGATGTTTTCAATCAAAGAAAGAAACCCCAAGCAAATGATGGGTTCACTCATACTCCTTTGCTTTCTCTTTCATGCATGTGTACCTTTTATTTCAGTAGCTATACTTTACTTTCGAGTTACATCCCATGGCTTGTGTGGGAAACATTTGAAATTTCCTTATGAATAAAACATTAAATTTCGTAAATGAGTTGCATATTTATTTCTGCATTCTAGCTTCTCTGTATGGATTGTATAATGAACTAAACAACTCAGGAACATAATTGAATGTCTTAATCATAAAGGAAATAACATTGATGAGAACTTGTAACATTCAGTAATGAACTCTGATTTTCTGATATTTGTATTTTTGTTTGTTGCTTCAAGACTCAGCACTTCACCGACTCTATAATTTGTTGTCTTCATCAAGACAACACAGTTGTCCTTTGGGGCTATGTGTTCTTCTGCTGAAGATGCCATGAAATTGCAAACTATGTGATCTGTTCTGTTTTGTGACAGCACACATAATTGTAGATTTCATTTAATCTCGTAACTGATTACACAGTAACAAATAACATAAAAACTTCTTTAACTTAGGTATACTCCACCCATGACTTTAATCGTAATGATGAAGTTTTGAGTTGCCCATTTTTACACAATTGCAAATATTGTCAACAGATACACTTACTTTCAAATTAAATATGATTTTTTATGAAAATCTAGTGCTGACCAATTCCCCACAATGTAGTTTGTTTAATTTAATTTTGATTATGAAAAAAGGTGTGTTTACTACTAGAAAACCTGGGGGCCTTTAACAACATCTTTTAATCCTCGCCATCCACATCCTCATCTGTATCAACATCTGTGTATGTATCAAATTTTTCATCGTCCACGTCCTCATCCAAATCAAAGACAAATAATTTATGTAAATTTTTATCCATATCAAAAAGGGATGAGAGTAAGATTAATGTCCCTGTATAAAAATAAACTTGATATAATAAATAATCCCCACTTCTTAATACTAAATATAAAAATGTCAATAATTATTATTCAATATAAATTATGTAATATTTCTCCCAAAATTTAAAATGTTTACCCTTTTATCAATAAACATATATTTAAAGAATAAAAAATCAACATTATATAAATATTTGTTTTATAGGTCAAAAGTTGTTGTCTCGGTTAGAAAGCCCAACCTCTCTCTTACATGCACAGTACAAAACATACTTGTTTATAAGTTGTATAATTACATTGATAAAATAAACCCTCTTCATCCACGTGAGCAGTCTAGCAGTTTGTCGTTGAGTATTTTTTCTATGTGGGTGAATAGGTTCACTGGTAGAAAACCAAACTTGGTGAAACTCCTCCTCTTATTGAACCATGGAAAACTTGTTAAGACACTCTAAAAAGGAAAAAACCAAGGGAAGAAACGGTTTAGAAAATTATGATATAGAAGGTTATGTGTTTGATCTTGGAGTTGGGTGTAGCTTATCAGATATTTACTCTTCCCACAATCCTCCTGTTAGGTTTTAGAGCTTGTTTTCATGTGAGAAACTCTTGAAGAAACGTGCCTGATATAGCGGGAAATATGCTTTTATCATATGGGTGGAATTTTTAACCCATAGGTTTATGGGATGGTTTTGGCCCATGGTTTTGATACCCATGGTTTTGTAAAACTTCTTAAGCAGTTGTCTACTTATATGGTTTTATGCATATGGTAGGGATTATGTAGAATTGTAGATGTGTTTCGAATTCAGGTGTGAATTCTGTAGAGTTTATTGAGCATAGCTCCAAACATATTTGGGTATTGTATTGAGAGAGCGGTGGCTTGTAATAAAATATGAGCAAGTGATTCTCAGTGGACGTAGCCCAAATTGGGTGAACCACGTTAAATACTATCTCTTTGTGTTGTGTTATTTTATTCTGGAATTTTATTTGAGATCTGTAATATTGTATGCATATTAGTTTCTACTATTGCGATTCTATGAGGGATTTTTCAACATATTTTATCCCTTATTTTCTAGAAATTGGTATCAGATCCTGGTTTGATTTGCTGAAGTTCTGAATCACACAGAAAGTTTTATCTTGATTGGGAGCTATGGCAGATGATGGAAGATCAAGTTTTAATAAATTCAACAGGTAGAATTTTAGTCTTTGGAAGATGCAGATGGAAGATTACCTTTATCAGAAGAATCTTTATATTCCACTGTCTAAGAAGGTAAACAAACCCTCGAGCATGATAGATGCAAAATGGGATTTGCTGGATGGGAAGGCACTTGGGACAATCCACACCATGTCTTGCATCTTCAGTATTATTTAATGTTTCAAAGGAAAAGACTACAAAAGATTTGATAGATGCATAAGGGAAGTTATATGAAAAACCCTCTGCCTCTAATAAGATATTTTTAATGAAAATTTTGTTTAATATGAAGATTTCTAAGAATGGTTTAGTAACAGATCATTTAAATTATTTTAATACAGTTGTAAATATGATAGCTTCAGTTACAATAGAATTTGATGAAGAAGTTAGGGCTTTATTAGTTCTCTGTTCTTTACCTAAGAGTTGGAATAGCCTGGTAATGGCGGTAAGGAACTCGATTCCAGCTAACTCAAAGTTGAAATTTTAGGATGTTGTAGGGGGGATTCTAAGCGAGGAAATGTGAAGAAAAATATCTGGTGAGTCTTCTACATCAGGGAATGCTTTGATAGTGGAAACTAGAGGGAGACAGAAGAATAGAGGAAGCCGTGGAAAATCAAAAGATCGGCCAAGGTCAAAATCCAAAAGCAAGATAGTATGTTGGCACTATGGAAAGTCTGGGCATGCAAAGAAGGATTGTTGGGAGCTTTGGGACAAGAAGAAACAACGGGAAGAAAACAAGGAGGCAAATGTGGCAACGGTTAATGTATGTCAGGATGATTTGATTCTTTCTTTGCACAATATTACTGAATCTTAGGTTTTAGATTCAGGAGCTTCTTTCCATGCTACTCCACATAGGCATTATTTTGTTGATTATGTTCAAGGAGATTTTGGGCATGTTTTTCTTGGTGATGATGAACCTTGTAGCATAGATGGAAAATGTTTTTTTAGGCTAAGATGTAGAATGTGAATACTTGGCTATTGAAGGATGTCAAACATGTGCCTACATTAAGATGAAATTTGATATTGACAAGGCAGTTGGGAAGTGATTGTTGTACTGTGATATTTATAGCAAACTCTTGGAAGGTTACCAAGGGTGCTCTTGTGGTGACAAGAGGTAAGAAGGTTGGAACCTTGTATTTAACAAGTTATAGCACTAATGTTTGTAATCTTGTTGCTTCAGAAGTAGATACAACAGTGTGGCACTATAGGCTTGTTCATATGAGCCATAAGGGGGTGGAGATCATAAAGAAGGATTTTCCTAGATATATAGAGACAAGTTTGGAGTTATGTGAGGACTACATATATGGGAAACAGAACTGAGTAAGGTTTCTCAAGGTTGGACCTACAAAGAAAGAGAGTAAGTTATAGTTGGTGCATTCTGATGTGTGAGGGCCAACTTAGGCATCATCTCATGGGGGTTCAAGTTATTATGTTACTTTTATTGATGATGCAATAAGGAAATTTTGGGTTTATCATATTAGAAACAAATATGATGTATTTGACTCTTTTGTTAAATGGAAAGCCTTGGTAGAGAATGAAACAGGGCTTAAGCTAAAATGTCTCAAGTTAGATAATGGAGGGGGCTATTACAACAATGAATTTGATGATTATTGTTCTAAGAATGGAATCTGTAGGAAAAAAACAGTTCCAGGAACTCTACAGCAGAATGGGGTGTTAGAAAGGATGAGCAGAACAATAATGGAATGTGCTAGGAGCATGAGGTTACATGTAGGACTGTCTCTTTCTTTTTGGGTAGAAGCGGTGAGCACAACTATGTACTTGATAAACAATGGACCCTCAAGTGCCTTGGATGGAGGCATACATGAGGAGGCTTGGTATGATAAGAAAGTTGATTATTCATTTCTTAGAGTCTTTGCATGTGATGTGTTTTTCCATATGGACAAGGATGATAGGACCAAGCTAGAGGCTAAATAAGAAAAATGTACTTTCATTGGTTATGGTGGTGATGACTTTGGATATAAATGTTTGAGTATTAAGGACAAGAAAATCATTCATTCTAGGGATGTGGTATTTAATGAAAAATTCATGTATAAGCAACAGTTTCAGGAAAACAAGGAAGAATCCAAGAAAGAATATGCAGTAGTAGAGGATCTTCCAGATGGGAAAGTGACACATGAATAAGTTCAAGAACCTCCTCAATAGGAACCCCAAAATCCTATATTGAGGAGGTCTTCTAGGGTAAGAAGAGATACGAAACATTTTTCTCCTTCTCTTTATTACTTATTACTCATTGATAGTGGAGAGCCAGAGAGCTTTGATAAATAAATGAAGGTAGATGTCAGGATGAAGTGGGAGCAAGCCATGGATAAGGAGCATCAAGCTCTCATGGAGAACCAGACAAGGGATTTGGTGAAGCTACCTGAAGGAAAAAGATCATTACAAAACAAGTGGGTGTTCAGAGTCAAAGAGGAACAAGGAGGAAAGAAAAGATACAAGGCCCGATTGGTGGTCAAGGGGTTTGCACAGAAAAAAGGTATAGATTTTGATGAGATTTTTTCTCCTGTAGTAAAAATGAATTCTATTAGAACTGTTCTAGGAATAGTTGTAGCAGAAGACTTGTACTTAGAACATCTTAATATAAATATTGCATTTATCCATGGTGATTTGGAGGAGGAACTATATATGTAGCAACCAGAGGGCTATGAGGTAAAAGGTAAAGAGGAGATGGTGTGCAAACTAAAGAAGAGCTTGTATGGCTTGAAACAAGCTCCACATCAATGGTATAATAAATTTGATAGCTTCATGATGGAGCAAGGTTATATTAGATGTCATTCTGACCATTCTGTGCATACAAATAACTTTAGGATGGTAGTTATATTATCCTTTGTCTGTATGTGGATGACATGTTGGTTGTAGGTAAAAACATGTAGGAAATAAAAGTTCTCAAGAAGTAGCTAAGTGAATCCTTTGCTATGAAGGATGTGGGGGCAGCCAAACAAATCCTTGGTATGAGGATATCTTGGGATAGGAAGGAATGAAAGTTGAATTTATCTCAAGAAGAGTATATTAAGAAGGTCTTGCAGAGTTTAGTATGCAGGATGCTAAACCTGTTGGGACTCCTTTGGGAGGCCATTTCAAGTTATCAAAGGAGCAATGTCCCAAGACAGAGCAGGAGAGAAACAAAATGTCCAAGATACCTTACTCATCAGCGGTTGGCAGTTTGATGTATGCCATGGTGTGCACCAAGGATGATATTGCCCATGCAGTGGGAGCTGTGAGTAGATTTATGAGTTATCTAGGCAGAGATCACTGGCAAGCAGTAAAGTGAATCCTTCAGTATTTGAGAGGAACCATGGGGACAGTGTTTTTCTACATTAGATCAGACACCAATTTGTGTGGTTATGTAGATTTAGATATGGCTGGAGATGTAGACAGTAGGAGGAGCATGATAGGTTATGTTTACACTGTAGGTGGGAAATCAGTGAGTTGGATTTCATAACTACAGAAGCTAGTGGGTTTGTCAACCATAGAGGATGAGTATGTTGTTGCCTCAAAGATAAACAAATAAATGATTTGGTTACAAAAATTGCTTAAGGAGTTGGGGCATAAGTAGGAGGAAGGAAAGATTCATAATGATATTCAGAGTGTTATACACCTAGCTAAGAACTCTGCTTTCCACTCTAGGATGAAGCATATACACTTAAGGTACAATTTAATCAGGACAGCTTTGGAGGAAGAGAAGTTGAAGCTGGAGAATATTCATACCAGTTAGAATCCTACAGACATGATGACCAAGGTGGTCACAAGGGAAAAACTAAATTTGTGTTCAGCTTTGGTTAGTCTTCACGGAAACTATTGAAGGGTTGAGAAGCTTTCTCAGAGGAAAACTAGTCTCCAAGTGGGAGATTGTTAGCTTGTGGAGCTTTTTTTCATGTGATAAAGTGTTGAAGACTGTACACTAAGAGTATTGTACACTTTCCACAGTTGTCTCACCGAGGTTTGGGGGCACAGCCCCCAAGAAAAAAATGGCTTTAAAACATGCCCGATATACTAGGAAATGTGCTTTTCTCATATGGGTGAGATTTTTGACCCATAGGTTTATGGGTAGGTTTTGGCCCATGGTTTGGATACCAACGGTTTTGTAAAACTGCTTAAGCAGTTGTCTACTTATATGGTTTTATGCATATGGTAGGGATTATGTACCATTGCAGATGTGTTTCGAATTCGGGTGTGAATTCTGTCGAGTTTGTTGAACATAGCTCCAAACAGATCTGGATATTGTATTGAGAGAGCGGTGGCTCGTAATAAAATATGAGCAAGTTATTCTTGGTGGACGTAGCCCAAATTGGGTGAACCACGTTAAATTATGTCTCTTTGTGTTGTTTTATTTTATTCTGTAATTTTATTTGAGACCTGTAATATTTTATGCATATAGGTTCTACTATTACGATTCTGTGAGGGTTTGTTCTGCATATTTTATCCCTTATTTCCTAACACCTCCCTTGAAGAATAGAAACTACAAGTAAAAAAATGAGAAGAGAGTCAAAGATTTTGGTGTACTGCATGTTGAATATGATAATGTTGTCCAAGAGAAAGGTTCTTTAATGTCAATTAAGAAACAGTTAAGAGTCATTATTCTTATTCGTAAAATCTTAAGAGAAACCATAATCATATATGAGCTTTAAATCGACAACATATTAAATCCTCAATGCAAAGAAATGCATTTCTTAATATATGTTCACTTCAACATTGAAGCAAAAAATGTAAGTTTTCCTTTCAAGTATTTTTTGACAACACCTTGCTTTCTAAGATATCTCCAGACTATATTGCCACGATGCCCTACACACCATATACCCTTTCTTCATTGAACATTTGTAAAAACTATGCACATGTTACATATGCTCCTTGTAGAAAAAAATCTTCCTTAAAAGGGTTCCACCCAGTATTATCCTATCCGAATTACTTCTCCTCCATCTAACCCCCTCTTCTGTACTCCTTTTCCTCATTTTATGTTTTGGTCCCTCAAAATCAACCTCCTCCTACACTGTCCCTTCACCGTTCACATTGCACATTTCACATGCAATTGCTAGTTTTAAAGAAATTATGAGTTTATTGTAGCCTTTTGGCTTCCTTGTACCATCTTAGCGTTTTTTTCTTTTCTTTCATACACTTTTATTTTCTTTGCTTATCTTAGTTTTAATCTATTTTTTGGTCTCTCACTATAGCTATCAAATTTGAAGGGCTAGTCCAAATTTTAATGTTAAGGGCATATATTTGATCAACCCGTCCATGAAAAAAAGTTGTCACAAACAATTACACTTCAATTGACAAGAAAAACCTTATTACACATGTCATTCATAATATATAGCAAGTTTGAGAATGAAATAGCAGGACTCTTGCAATAAAAATGAATGTACAACTAAATTTAAAAAAGATGTATAATTGCACAGTAGATTGTTTTGTGACTATGTGTATAAGTTTATTGGCATTAAGTGAGTCTTACCAACAACCTGAGCAAAACTACCAAGCCTTACATACAAAAAGATACAAAAAGTTACCATTGTTGTAATAGAGAGATATTGGGGAAGACAATGGATAAGAGAGATTTAAACCATGTTAATAGGTGGCTTGTGAGAATAAGAATAGACATTATTGAGACTATAACACAATTAATAAAATATTAAAGCATATATAATGAAACCAAATATGTCTTGTGAAATCTATATCTGCAAATTACATATAAGATGGTGTTCTTCATGGTCTGTCTTACAGAATCAAAATCAATTAAATAAATAGAATTTTTTTAGCCACTAACACTATTTAGCATGTGAAACATAAAGTGCAAATTTAATCAAAATGTTTTTTTATTAAGGATAAATAGTTTTTTAAAAGGGACCATACCCTTGTACATGAAGGCTCAAAATCCATATGTTACACTAGTTCCAAAAAAAAGAAGTGACCAAAATCAAAATTTTAAAATATGGCCCAAAAGCAGAAAAACAATCTACCAAGAAAAGCACCAACTTCACCTACAAACAACAACAGAACAGCAAACAAACAACAAAAAATAGTAACTTATCAACTGGTTTCTGTGCGGACAATTTTCTTCTTGCTACGAACTGTAATCCAATCATCAAAGGTTTTCTGTAAAGGAATAAAAACTTCAAGATCTGTGATCAGCTGATATGTATTGTTTGAACAAAATGGAGAAGCAACATTCTCCTTAGCTACTACAGAAGCTTTTGGTTTAATGTTTTCGGTTCTCTGATCTTCACCCTTGGATGACTCCTTTTTTGTATGATATGTGATCTCACTCAAACGGGTTTTGGGGACCATTTCAGGCATGTCTTCCTCCTCAGCGTCAAAAACAGGGATATCCTTAGGTTTAAGTACCAGATGTTCCAGAGGGCATTTTTCCACCAGTTAGCTTTCTCATTTTTATGTTTTACTATCTCACAATTTATAGCAGAATCTCCCAAAGAAAAACATCTCCTGCATCTAAAAGGCAGACCCTCATAATCCATAGGCTGAATCCAAGTTCGGTTTTGTACCTTTAGCTCAATTTGAGCTAGAAGATCCTTTGAAGTATCAATCTCCACAAGGATCCTTGCGTGGGTTGTATGTGTGAAATCAGTGGTTTGAGAGTCGATCTTAATGATATTGCCTAAGGTATTTCCTATGTTTATCAGACATTTTTGATCCCAAAATTATAGAGGAAGGTGGGGTAATCTGATCCAAATCGGTTTGTAGGAGAAGGATTCAGTTAGAGGGTTAAATGATGGGAACCAAGGTTTTGAAATAAGGTATTTTTGCTGGCAGGCCCAAAGTTGTCGAGCAATGACATCCTTATCCTCTATGGATTCAAAAGCGATAATAAAAAATCCCTTAGCACAAGAGTAGAGATCGAACCTTCCTTCTAGAAGTGGAATCCAATGCTTGGAGATCCATTCGTGCAAGACAGGTAGGCTAGGCCAGAGTCCAGCAAATCTACAAATTAAGGAATGTTCTTGATAGAATGACTCTGTTTCGTGGACTTCATCTCCAAAGGTTACACATGGGTTTCTCACTGCAGGCCTCAAAGTTTTGAACTCTGACTTCTTTTGCAGAACCTCCCTGAATGAACGATGGGGCAGAGCTCTCGTCATTTCAAGATCTTCCAGCAGGTTGTTAGCAGCTCCGTCAATGAATTTTGCCCTTCCTCCTTGTGACTTGATAACATTGCTAACACTAGTGTCAAATTTGACTCCAACTCTGAAGCTGCCAGTAGTATTGCACTTCACATGGATTTTTGGGAACAATTCTAGTGGAGTCGCTGTATGCAGCACAGGGGTTCGTGGTTCTCCTGATCCAGCATGTGTTTCCTGCAAACAAAAAAAGCTATGGACGCCGCCAGTACCCTTAGCTGCAATGATTTTTGAATCGCCCTGAGTTTTTCCATGACCACCTCCTCTCTCTGAGCCCTCACGACCCTGAGATTTGTTGTGGACGTCGCCACTAGCTGAGCCCTCACGAGGAGATTTTAGGGTTCGTAACGGTGAGCGCCAATTAGGGTTCAGGTTCGCAGCCATGCTTTCACTTCAATCATAATTTAATCAAAATATTAAATAAAAGAAAAGAAAATGTTTTTAAGCCTACTAACACCATTCTGTATGTTAGATCTAAAATGCATATCAATATGTCATTAGATTGATTGGTAGAATTCTTCACATTTCTATGCTCTAGGATATCTATAATACAATTTCTCAACATATTTTGCCATTGCATACAATTAATTTCACGTTTCTCATGAGATTTGCTAGATATTGGGCATCTATAGGCTTTAGGCTTTTTGTTTCTTTTCTTCCATGGGAATTTTTTGGGTCAATTATCCTTCGGCGAAATCTATAAGTGAATAAATTTGAGTTTCGGTGATTTTTAGCTTTTCAAATATAATTAGTTTTGTTGATGGTCTTGTCAATGAAAACTAACTTCTACCAAGTTTTCTTAATCATATTCCACGACGGTACTTTTTGTGCTTGTATTTTTTGATGAGGCAAAGATTGAATCACAGCAAAATCAGAATGGATCTTCAATTGATTCAATTTAGGGAGCATTTCATTGCTAACAGCAAGAAAATATAGTGCTCTCCTTGAACCCACAGCGTCATAGATACTTTTAATTTTGGGTGGGATTCATTTACTTTTGTAACTTTCCTTTATAATGATATCTTCTAGTTTTAAAATATGGGGAAAGCACGGGCCATAAGAAAAATGTCTTATAATGAGAAGATATAGGAGCCGGGAATTATAAAGGTTTATCTAGTAAGGAAATGCTAGAAATGTTACAAGTCAAAAATTAAAATACACTCCAAATCTGTGACTACAAATGTTACAAGTGGAAAAACACTTACATGAGAAATGGATTTAATGGTTTATCCTCGTCTATTGATTCACGGCTACCTAAAGATGTAGATTGGGAGTCCTGCACACTTACAGAGACGATTAAACAAGAAAATACTATTGGACTTGTTGCCGAGGAAATCGAGTCAAGAATATTGGTGAACAATATTTCATGGTTACTATTTATAATCCCACAGTACAGCGCGAATGCCAACTTGCACTTTCAATCCCAATAGTCCTGCTGAAGTGATATGCCAATAGTTAAAATTGACAGGCATTTCGGAATGCAACCCTTCTGTTGATATTTGGAATAAAACTTAAAACTTCTACTTTGTCAAGTCATGGGTAAAGTTTGATTTTTTTTTTACGGCCAAGTTTTTACTTTTCCCTTCCCTGACGGGCTGGTAGTCGGGACACGCTCAATTATTATCGCTCGCACGCTAGTTCTCGGGACTCGGGACTACATTCTTTACATCGAATATGTGGAGGACCAATGATTTGTTTTTGTGGCCATACATCATTACAGAAAAACTTGGAAAACTATGGAATACTTTCGCATTTTCGTATTTCAATCCATCACAAGTCATATCTTACGTAATAAGGGGGACACCCATCTCCATCACATATTCACAGGATCTCCGTACACGTTTTACAGGCCTTGCTCTCCTTTTCAATTCTTCGCACGGCCAAGCTCCAGTCAAGTCCAAACTTATAAGCTATTATACTATTCCAAAAGCCAAAAACACACAACACCCTTCAGACACGTAGTTTGTCCATTTATATATACAAAACTAACTTCGCTTCTTCCTTGTTCTGAAGACCATAACTACTGTGAGTCGCATAACAAACAAACTACTGAGTAGACTGCTTCACATCCTCCATTTTTAATTTTTGCTTCAGAAAATGAACACACCTGAGAAAGTTATCAAGAAAGAAAAGTGCGGGCAATTTAAAGGCGTCCGTTTGCGAAAATGGGGGAAATGGGTGTCGGAAGTGAGAATGCCCAAATGCAGAGACAAAATTTGGCTGGGGTCTTTCAACACGGCAGAGCAGGCTGCCCGCGCTTACGACGCCGCCGTCTATTGTCTTGGCGGATCCAGTGCCAAATTGAATTTTCCCAATTGTATACCCGTCGTTCCGTCTGCGTCTTCGCTTTCCCGTCATCAGATTCAGGTCGCTGCAACCAAATATTCCCTCCTTCATATCCCTTCCATCACCATCGACAATACAAATAACAGTAATTTCGTCAATGAAGAAGCACCGTCGCCGTCGAGTTCGTCGTTTCTGTCAGAAGTGGAGGCGTCAAGTGACAGTCAAGCGATCTCCTCATCGTCGTCGTTGTGGGAGTGGGAATCGTTGTTCGACTCAGAGTTGGGAGATTCAAACGACAATCACATATCCGATTGGGATAAATTCCCGTTCCCGTCAGTGAATACATCGCCGTTAGAGTTAGAGAGAGACATAGACAGAGAATTGGAGGTGGAGTCAACGTTGTTCGACCCCTTCCAATTATGGAGTTTCTAAATTTTTTGTTTTGGATAAACAAGACAAAAAGTGGGGGTTTACGGCTGCTGTTGCAACTCGCGACGCACAAACGGGTCCACGTTGGCACCAAACGCCACGTTGGCTTTAAAACGGAACGTATAATTGGAAGCCGCATCAGTTGTCCGACTCCATAATGAGCAGTAAATTGGCAATGAAAGATCGCTTTTATATCATACGGTGAATTTACTTAGATTTTCAGTGGTGATGTTTACACCGTGTGGAACTGCAATTTATCCTCAAAATTCTTAATATACCTCACAAACAGAAATCTCAAATTACATCATGCGAAAGGCGACTGAAAAAGAGTTCCATAACGTGGACACGTGTATTGTTTTCGCACCATTAATAAAGCTTCGGTTGCCTTTCTTTTCTCTTAGAGCACGATTTTCCTTTCTATATAACGAGTGGACAATATTCAATGGGATGTTATATTCCATTGTTTGACTCAACTCTTCCAATTAGTTTTACTTATTGATCCGTGATGAGATACAATTATTTTCTTCATAATTAGTAAGTTTTTGAAGATTCAAATATTTATTTCATAATTTTAAAACTTGCAATCACGTGTAGTGTTTGAATAATTTCAACTTAGAAAGAATCAAATGTTAGAATAAAAAAAAATGTTAAGGGGGAGTATGTGAAACTATTTTTTGTTTCGACGAGATACATGAACCGAGTGTTATTTATGCCATTCGTTGGAAGGAGAAAGGGGGTTTGGTGTAGACATCGTCGAGGCAATGTACTTTGGAGATATCCCATAAAGCAAAGTCGCATCAATTAATACTCGCAATGGTAATAGTCGATTGTTGAAATTTCAACCCTTTTGTTTTATCGATAATTAGCGCACGCATCGATTTTAGGGGAATTTTCTTGTGTTCTGCATGATACTTTAGAGATACAGACATGTGAAGGGGACTCGACGTCCCATGTCATGTCAATATAGTAGTTGGTTTTGTCAACCGCAAAACATGGTAGGTCTTGTGGTTTTGTGTCATCTTTATAGACCATTATCTTAGGTAATTTGCTACACTTGTGCATGCATAGATATCGGCTACAAGGGTTTTCCTTATGGATGTGTATTTGACACAAGCTCCTCGAATTACAAGTTCATAACACTATTATATACATATTTTCCTTGCTTTCATGTTTATGCACATGTTTAAAACTTAGACCAACGGGGTGTTACAGATGACACAACGAGTGGAAATGCAACACCTTGGCCTCCCAGAGGTAAATGGTGAAGAGGTCAAGTGCCTTCCTTGAGGCAAACATGATGCCTTATATCAAAGGGGGAAAGCCTCAACTCAATTATGTGGCACACCACACTAGTTTGATGTTTCCTTTGCTCAAGTTTTGGCTCCTTGTTGTTGCATCATGCCACAATTTATGCTTATTTCATAAAAGTAGAGGCGGTCATCAAAACAATTGGCAAATTTATATTGAAGCTAGCAAACCTCCAACAACACAACAAATTTCAAGAGTCACAACAATGTCACAAAGATGATGTTTATTTAAAGGCCCAGTGAATGTTCAACAAATTAAAGTCTTTTCCTCTACTATGTGAAATGGTCAAGTGCCTTCCCAAGGAAAACATTATGATGTGCAATGAAATGGGAAAGCCTCAAGTCATGTGACACATCGCACCAAGTTTGATATTTCCTCTTCTCGAGCTTTAGCTCCCTACCACAATGTTTTCTTCTTTCGTAATGTCTTGGCCATCACATTGGATTCATCCCACCCTTGTAGGTATATTCTCACTACATCTCTAGGTCATTTTCAAATTGGTTGTTTTCCTCATGTTATTTCATTTACACATGCATATTACTTAGTGCTTAGCTTCCCTTATAGGCTTGATCTTGCTTTTTTTCAATGCAAAGCTATCTTGGTCTCATGCTTCCTTATCAACAAGAATAATCTAAAAAGTTTCCTAGAAATATGAAAAAGGTGTGTAAAAGCCTACAAAGTCAAAATACCTTATCTAAAATGCAAAGGGTCCACGTGGGGATGAAAGGAAAATAGATGTCTATATAGCGAAATGACATTTATAGGTTAGGCAAATAACAATTAGTTAGAAGCATTAAGAACAAAACATGAACTCGAATATAAAGTGTAAACCCTTGCACATGACATCAACAGAGCCCAAGAAGAATTCAATCAAGAAATATAATAGAATTTGCGCTACTTTTTGTTTTGGGATGATGTGTTTAGTTAGGTGGTGTTATCTCTCGAAAGTGCAGCCTGTTGAGAGATGATTGTTGATGCAAAATCACAGCACCCCTGAATGGCCTCAGATCTGAGTGTGAAATGGGGCATTCGGTGTGATTGTACAACATTAGACCATCTCTCAAGCTGTGGGACTTGCAAAACTTGAGGTGGACCTCTAGAGAAGGCTGGTTCCTTCTTCCTAAACTACCTACCACAAGCTACTCTAGTACAGGAAAAACTAATCTATCATAATCTAACCATTCCAAGGAGATAGAGAGAGAGAGTAAAAGAGAGCCTGCACTAAGCGGTGATACACCAGAAAAGGAAGTGGCTGATCAAAAATTGAAACTACCTAAAGTGAAGATATGTGAGCAATGGAGGGGGTGGACAAGATGCACCAAAAAACAAAGATGAAGTTCACATGGAACACCACTTCAAAACCCATTGAACACATTCTTAGAACTTGAAAAAAAAATCAGAGTATGCATAGTATACTTGCAATCATGAGAGGCAAGAAGAGACAACAAAATAAGAAAGGATGGACAAAAAAGCATCACGAAACATATTTTATTTCTCAAAAAAGTTACATGGTACATCATCAGTGAGAAAGGGCCACAAAAATGCCATTACAGAGCCATGAGAGGAGGCTTAGACACCACATTCTACGCTAAGGAAGAAAGAGAGAGGGAGGCAGGAGAGAAACAATGACCAATTTTTTAGA